>OY282605.1:131154390-132389209 GCA_958298945.1 Atherix ibis
ATGATCCACGGAAAATTTGCCATTTTATGTTCAAGATCTTATAATATAAAAAAATTACCAAATAGTGTAACCAAATTATAAAAATAATTTTTCATTTCATGAATACGTCACTAAACAAATTTGCTCAATTTGAGGCTCTAAAAACCCACAAATAAATATGAGAAGCTATTTTATTTACGAAAAGTGACTGTCTGGTAGGCATTTTGGTCTGAAAATGAAGAAGGAGAAATCGTCACTGACAATTCTGAGCGCTATTTACGGATGATAACCCAGTTTGTTTTAATTTGGGCTACATGTAGTTTAAAAAAAAAAACATTACAAATCACACAACGAGACAAAATTTTTTTTTTTTTTTATTGCAACAAATTTACAGAACGCAAGATTGTGTGATTTGATGTCGTTAGGCTTTTTCTTATATGGCTACGCAAAAATATTGCGTTTATATAGATAACCCGCAAAGTTCCGTTATTTTTTAAACCTTTAGAGCATTTAAAAATAAGTTCCGTTAAGAAATGTCCCGAAACGTTCGAAAAATCTATTAAAAAATTACCTGAAAAGAATCGAGTCCTGTAAGAGATACAAGGCTCTCATTCCGAATCAAGCCATGAAAATCTATATTTTGAAAATATTTTATTCAACTTTAAATTCTTAAACATAAATTGAATAGCCCGCCCTCTTATTATGTATGTCGTGTCATTTAAATATATTTCATAGAATTTCTTTTGCACCACTTTTAAGTAATATATTGTATATAATCATCAAACTCCCACAAAAATGTCATAATTACTTCCAATTTAAAAGAAACAGCAGCATCTCTTCTAAGATGTTGAACATACCATAGTGTGATTATGTTACACAGCAGTTACGATAATAAAAATATATTTTCCTTATAAACGCGCATATACATAATCTGTAATAGCAAAGTATAATGACGTACATATGCGATTTTATCAACAACAAGATAATTTGATAAGTACCAGACCATTTATAGTATTAAATTGGACAATAATCTAACTTGTTTTGTTAATGTCATATTCAAATGAGTTCGTACAAAATTCTGCGAACAAATTATTATTATACAAATTATATACAATTTTAAGTTAAGGTTGAAAATTTGAATTTGATGTGTGTAGGAGTATTGTTACGAATAATTTAATAAATTCGATGAAAACCAGACTGATGTTTATTCAATTTACTATATATAGTATAAATATATGTTAATAAAATTGACCTTATCAAAGATATATTTTGTTATCAGTATTAATCTTTTCAACTTGAATTCTTAAAGTGTTTCATTGAGTTATAGATTTATACAGTAGCATCTAATTGTATTTAAGACTATAGAAAACTAGTTAATAATTTTTTAAGCGATTTAATAGACATTTATAAAGATAACTTCAAAATATTTATTATGGAAAAATGCTAGTTTTTTATAAAAAGATTGGATTTATCGTCAAAATTTGTGGTGCTATATAATATGGCCTCTCGTAGATGTCTTTTATAATATAATTTACAAAATATTGGGTTGTCTGGGAGGTAATTTTTTTTTTTTATAAAAATGAAAGACGATTTTCTTATAGTGAATTAATATTTTATTCAATTAATAAAATATTAATTCACTATAAGAATATTAATAAAATATTAATTCCAGTCTAATCCAATACCTTTTGCAATCTTTCTGGCAGTAGCATGGCTCCACGCTCATAATTTTTTTGTTTTTTGCTGGCAAAAAACTGATCTAAGTGATTTTTGACTTCCTAACTTGAATTAACGTTTTACCGTCTACAAAATTTTGTGGAGACCGGAACAATTGATAATCGGAAGATGCTAGGTCTGGAGAGTATTTTGGGTTTGGCAGTATATCCCATCTAAGCTCTAAAAGCTTTTGCCGAGTGGTCAAACTTGTATGTGGTTTCGCATTATGCTGTTGGAACACCATACCTTTCCTATTAACCAATTCTGGTCTTTTTTCTTTAAGGGAATCATTCAATTTGTCAGGTTCGCTTCAGAATTGATCGTGTTGTTGCTCGGTAGAAGCTCAAAATAAACGATTGCTTTGAAATACCACCAAACAGATAGCATAACCTTTTTTTTTGATGAATATTGGCTTTCAAAGTGCTTTGTGCCGGTTCATCTTTCCCACTCCAAGATCTTTTGCGCTTAACATTGCTGTAGACAATCCATTTCTCATTCCCAGTAATGATACGCTTCAAAAATGGATGATTTTCTTAGCGTTTGAGAAGCAAATCACAAACGTCAATGCGACATGTAACATGAGGAAACCATATGTCGAGCTTTGAGATTAAACATAGCCGTTTCAAATGATCATGAACGGTCGAATTCGATAAATTTAATCTCTCAGCGGTCTCACGAGTTGTTATTCGTCGGTTTGCATCAATTAATGCCTTTATTTTGTCTTCATCAGCTTCAACTGTCCTTCCAGAACGTGGTGCATTTTCGAGATCAAAATTTCCGGCTCAAAATATTGCAAACCAGTTTTGACACTGACGCTCACTTAACACATTTTCTCCATACAAATCGGATACTTTTTTTTTCCTTCTTGAACATCATTTTTATATTTTCTATAGTAAAAAAGTAAATTATGCCGAAAATGCTGTTTTTCACTTACCATATTTAAAAGGGTATCAACTAAAAACTACTATGCAGAATTAATCGAATTTTTTCACAAGTAAGCATTGCTATATCAGCTGTCAAAATGATTATGCGGCTTAAGTGTGAAGTTGGTTGTGAAAAAATACATTTAAGTCCTCTGTCGGGAAATAACGAAATTACTTTCCGAATACATTTATTAGAGCAATGGTATCAGCAAAACTGAAGAGCTTCTGGAAGAAAATTGGAACTTTTGGAATTGTTTAACTCAGAAGGTGGAGATGAGATATCAGTTTTTTTTCAAATTTGCTCAGTGAGTTTTTGCTAAAAACTTTTTTAATAAAGTATAAGGTAAGGGAAAGTTATGAGAGACACCCTTAAACCCTCTTACAAGTGCTGTACAAATTTCAACATCGTCTTATAATTAAGCAATCTATTGAGCGTGAAATCAAACAGTTGCACAGATCTTACTCAGAATACTCTTTATCAACATCAAAAATGACAATAAGAGAACAAACTGTCAATCAAGTTTTTTTTATAAAGATGTCCTTAAAGAGCCATTGCATACACTACAGCTATCTCCATCAACGAGTTTTTGTCGAAAAAAGAAGTTCTTATGGTCTCACAGGCCTCCATATAATTTAATCTAAAATTTAAAACACTTAACGTCCCTTTTATTTTGTTATTGTCAAAACAATAAAAATTATAGTATAATAAAAATTTGACATGATTCTTCTTCTAATAATAATAATAATAATAATAATAATAATAACTTTTGATCATTTTAACCATAATTTTTGAAAATATATAAATTTTTATGTCATTTCCTTTGAACCAATTTTAATAACTCAATATAACTAAATTTTATTATGAAAATTTACAATTCGTGTATATGGTGTATATATTCATGTGGACTTTATAAAATTGATGTCTTATTTTAATGTCATACCGTTCCTGTTTCAGTATACGCGTCCCAATTTATACTAATCGATTTATAAATAATATATTATTAGAATTTAGTAGTATAAATAGTTTATAATATCTATTCTATTTATATTGAAATTGATAAACTATTGTATAAAAATAATTGAATTATGATAAATGATGTTTCTAAATCCGAAATTTTTTTTTAATTTATAGTATTTAAAAATAGTACATGATTGATTGCTAGTGTGTCGTATTGTGAGTAAGCCTAATTAATATTAATAACATTTTGGTATCTACAAAAGTGAAAAGTTTGAGCAATAAATTATATATTTTTAAAAATTTCATTTATCAATATAATCCTTCTTTAGCCTAATCGACTTTATCCTCACGTTTTTTGATCTCTTCCCAAATGTGTCTCCTTCAAGATCCTTAAAATACCTGTTTACAGAGTCTATAGCCTCTTCATATGACATGAATGTATATCCTGATAGTAATTTTAGGATATATAAAAGCCTTTTCATAGTATTCGTTTTATATAGTCAAGTAGGAATCCTTTTTCATACAAGAAAAACGTCATCCTTTCCAGTGGATGAAATCCCTTTCGCTTTCTTTGAAGCCGATCAACTTCCTTCAACCTACTGTTTTGACTCCCTGTTCATTCCTGAGATCCATGGTAGTAATGAAATGTCATTTCAAATGATTTCGGGTTTCCTTAAAAATTTTCAAACTAGCGGCTGATGTTCGGACTCAAATTCGTTATTCTTCCATGAATTTTATCGATAATGTCGTTTTTGTCGTTCTGAACATGTTTTATTATTAGTTTATATCCTGCTGCAAAATCGAATGGTCTCAAATCATGGGATAAATTTCCAAGAATAATATCTGACTTTAATTTTATATTCTTTAGAGTTTTTCCTTCCAAATAAAAAAAAACTTAAGGACTTCTCCGATTTCAATTTTTCCCATTATCAAAAATATGAATAATGCCGATCGCTACTTAGATTATAGATATTCCCTAATCTAAGAATCGCTCTAATATTATAGAATAACTGGAGGCCTCTACACAAAAATTGTGGCAGAATTTTGTTGGCAATACATTCGTAGAACTTACTCACAAGCAAAATAACAGAAACGGCGTAAATCATTGGGGGCCAATTTGAAATTTCAGTCAGTATGCGATTGAAGAGGTTCGCTTAAAACCATTTTGATACGTGATGTCATTTATGCGTAAACAAATAGATTTTTTAATATTGCGGGTTTTGTTGTTTGATGGAATTAGTTTTTGGAAATTTGCAATTAAACACAGTATTCTATTTTAAAATATTATTTATTATTTTATTAGATATAAATTTTCATTTGATTTATTTCACTATATATTATTTATTAAAAAAGAATTCTAAAGTGAAAGAGCATATACAAATATAAATTACAATTTATTTGAATTATATCAAAACAATTATGTGCATAAATAAAAATCAATTCCAAATTTGCAAAATGAAGTAAATAAAAAAGAATGTGATATTATATTGAAATTAAAACCATACCGTAACTTAGTAAATATAAATTTTAATGTTAAACAATATTGAAAGATTCTTTATAATATAAATGTGTGCTTGTGAATTGAAATTGTAATTTAAATAAGTATATGCATTTAAATTAAATTTAAAATAAAGCATTAATTACATAGAGCATTATATCAAGTTCTTAATAATATAGAAGTTAATCGTATACAATATTATAGCAAATACTTAAATAATTACAACTAATATTCTAAAAAAATTGTAAACATTATTAATTAATAAATGCCTACCAAATATTCTTTATTTATTTTAACACAATGAAAACAGCAAGGGAAAACAGACTGAAAAATTCGCTCCCTTAAATGTTCTTACACATACTTTACGTACGCCGGCACTGAACTATTTTCTGGTAAACATTGAACTTGTCAACATCACATTTGTTTACATTTATTAAATAACGAACTTTTCACTTTTAAACCACTTTTTGGACAAAACAAATCAATTAAACACATTTTAAAATAAATTTTTTTTAATTTCTCTAATAAAAATTAAAAATTTCAACTTACCGAAAGTAAGAAAATTCCGACTTCCTCATTTTGTTGAATTACCAGGAAGCCTTTATAAAACACTTTATTTTCTGAAATTAAAACTTCCTATTAAATGCTGTCAACTATATAACGATTATATAAAAATACTTACTTTTTCGTAAATACTTCAAAATAGATAAAAACTACACTTTCACTTGTACTTTACGGTAATTGCCAAAATAACCACTTGAAAAATGACAAGAGAACGCAAGCATTTCGGTATGCTACCATTTTCATGGAGAATGGCGTTTTTTAAAACTTTTCACAACTCTACAAAATTGAGGCGGTTAATAATTGATTGATATTTATGAAATAAATATTAAACTTAAAATACAATTCTATTTTATATCAAAAGATTGTACAAAAACCTATCGTTGTGTTTAAATTGTATTTCTGTTTCCAATAAGTGAATTAAAATGAATATAAATTATGCATTTGCAATTCAATAAATTTCTACAATATTACGAAAACTAGATGTCTACATAAAAAAATCCACACAAAATATGCAAGCGTTACAATTTCTCGCCGCTTCAGCAATAATTTTGCCAGAAAATTGCGTATACTTATACGGGGCTATCCAGGTCTTAGATTAAAGAATACCTGGATAGGCCCCTACCGTATATGTATACGCAATTTTGTGTACAAATATTTACTAGGGGGATATGACTGTCAAAAATTTTTATTTAATAAGTTGCGGTGTGGTTTGATTTCAACATAAACAAAATATCACATTTTCTCATTTAATTCATTTTGCATTTTTGAAATTAATTTAAATTTGTACATATAATTGTTTTAATATAATCAAATAACTTACAATTCATATTTTTATATACTATTCCCCACATTAAAAATTCTGTTTTAATAAATAATTACAGTGAAATAAATAAAATGAAAATACATAATAAATAAATAAATATTTAAAAATAGAATACTGTCTTTTATTGCATATTTACAAAACTAATTCCATCAAACAAGACCTGCAATATTAAAAATCTGCTTCTTTACGCATACGTGTATGTGTAAATGATATCACACATGAAAAATGGTTTTAAACGAACCGCTTCAATCGCATACTGAACTTTTAAATTGGCCCCCAATGATTTACGCCGTTTCTGTTGTATTGCATGTGTGTGCGTTCTATGAATGTATTGCCAACAAAATTTGGACAGAATTTTTGTGTAGAGGCCTATCCAGTACTTCTTTAATCTAAGATCCAGGTATTCTTTAATCTAAGGCATCGCTATCAGCAGCTGTCAAAAAAAAATTAAATGGCCGATCAATTTGACATTTGCATATATAGGTCGTAACAGAATTGTCAACATAACAGCATAAAAATGTTTGCAAATTGTTGCCACCTAAAGGTAAGAACACAATTACGACGCCAATAACAAACATCAACTGCAATTGCTGTTAAAAATTAAAGAAATTCGCCCAATTCAATAAATTAAATATATTTGCAACAAGTAAAAAAACGGCATTTAATATAAATTTATTATTTATATTTTACGCTTAATTCAATTTGTATATTCATTTATTTATATATATTATGGTTACCATTTGTTTCGGAACATAGATAAATGTCTCGGATTTAACAATTTGTCAAAATAAATTTTGTTTCTATAGTATTTTCACGTACGGTTCATTTTATTTTGATGGTATTATTCTAGCCTTATATTGGCAATTGGAGTACAAACTGTGGCAGATTTGCTTCTTTTAGATATTGAAGGAATAATTAACAAAATACAATATATATGTATGTGTAGTCAGTTTTATATTTACACGGTTGGAGTGAAAAATGTGAAAGAATTTTGTAATGACGCAGAGGTAAAGTACAAGCGATTATTGGCTATTTCCAATACAAAACGACTAGCTTTACTAACCGCAATTGGAAGAGTATTTAAATAATATAATCCTTTAAAGTCATATTTTCTTATAGTTTTAAGAAATTTCCGATAGTTTAAAGAAATTTCTTTTCAAACACAAGCATCAGTATTTCATAATTCGATAAAAATAATGGAAGGAGGGAAAAGTACAATTGTTGAAATTTCAGAAGAAATTGATGATTTCATTTTTAAATTTAAAGATAGAATCAATCTAATTAAAAATGGAAATATAGAAGAAAAAAATCGTTTATTATGAATTTTAATACGAATATTCTTTCTTATCTGGAATTATGGGGTAAAAAAATTTAAGGAAATTACTAATTTTGAATGGATTACTTTGAAACGTCGAGTAAATTGGTACAACGTAGACGAAACAATAGTTTTCATAAAGACTGGAGAGTGAATTATTTGACGAAATTTCATAGTTGAAAATATACGTAAACGTTGAACAACTTTACTAATGGAATAATGAAAGAACATCCATCGATTAGCATTGAATTCAAATTTTCAATCAATTTAACGAAAATTATATTCCTTGTGTTAATATCACAAAAGTTGTCGAATTCGCACTTTATTTACCTTGTATCAATATGGCTACCGAACGAGTGTTTCGATTATAATTAATTTGTGGCCAGCAGATAAGTCACGAAGATTGAAAATTGCGATGAAAATATTTTTATTGTACGAGTATTTATATTTGTCTCATTAGGAATTTTTTTTCCCCAGCCTTAACATACACGTATACCACCTTGATCAAAAAGTAACCGGAATTTATTCAGAAAATTAAAAATACAAGTTTATTCATCTAAATCTATATTGTCCCCTTCAAAGTAATCCCCATCGACTTTAACACACTTATGCCAGCGCTTGATCCAATCCTCGAAACATTTTTTATATTCGGTTTTTGGTAAGCCCATCAGTGCTTCCTGCGATTTTTCCATTACTTCCTCTCGGCTGTTGAAACGCGTTCTCCGTAATGGTTTTTTAACTCGATTGAACAGGAAGAAGTCACAGGGAGCTAAATCAGGTGAATTCGGTGGTTGTTGGATGGTATTTGTTGCATTTTTCGTCAAAAAATTACGAATATACGTAATGATGGCACTGTGCGACGGTGCGTTATCATGGTGCAAAATTCACGAGTTTTCTGCCCACAATTCTGGTCTCTTTTGGCGAATTGCTTCACGCAAAAGTCTTATAACGCCCAAATAATACTCTTTGTTTACTGGCCGGCCTTCTGGCAAAAATTCATGCCGTTGTAATCCATGAAAACCGTGAGCATTGCCTTCTTTTTTGACTGAAAACGACGTGGTTTTTTTGGTCCCGGCTTATTTGGTGAACTCCATTTACTTGCCTGATGTCTGGATTGCGTGTCGTACTCATAAAACCACGTCTCGTCTCCAGGAATTATCCTTTTGATGAATGTGGGATCGGATTCAGCCTCGCAAATCATGTCTTTTCCGACGTCAACACGGTCTCTTTTTTGCATGAAATTGTGGTCTTTTGGCACCACCTTTGCTGCTAAACGACGGAAACCCAAATCATTAAGCAAAATGTCTTGGACGGATCCATAGGCAATGTTTAAGTCCTCCGCTATCTCTCTGATGGTTAATTTTCGGTTATTGACCAACATTTCTTTTACTTTATCAATGTTTTCGTCGGTTTTCGATGTCGATGGTCTGCCACTGCGTTCATCATCTTCGATTGACTCACGACCACTTTTGAACCGCTCGGTAAACGACCGTTTTATTTAGAGAATCGTTGCCGAAACACTTTTCCAACATTTCCAACGTTCGCGCACCATTAAATCCGTTTTTTACGCAAAATTTAATAAAAGTTCGTTGTTGCAAATTTGAATCCATTTCTAAAATTGTAAAAAATTGCCAACACACGCAGAGATAGATGTACTCTTGGCTACTTAGATTAAAATACTTCTTTAATCTAAGCTTGGCTACGTAACTTTTGCAAATGTCAAGCTATGACGCTAAGATTTAGAGGGAATATCAACAACAGATGTACCAACTTAAAAAAAACATAACTCAAATCGGAACGATGGGAGAGCCACACTCCATCAAGGTGGTATGCAATTATCTTACCTTTGATTTAAATTTCAACTATGCTACCACATAAAAAAAACACAAAAAAATGTGTGTCAAAACTCCGGCGATAACAGCAAAATTAGAGACTAGACTTAATTCGACAATAAAATCGTTTGTCGTTGTCGTCTAGCGTCAGAATTTTGTGCATTTCTATAAGATTGTAAAGGTTTGAAAATTTTATGTTCTTATCTTAATTGTGCATTCCGAATAATTTTACAATCCACACTCATATTATAAAATCTTTTAATGACAAAATAATATATTGTATATAAATATTTTCAATTGTAAATAAAATACAGATGATCAAGGAAATTAAATACTATCGTAACTAAATATAGCAAGATAAGTACAAATTATTTTTTAATTAAAACTTTTTAAGTTCACTTTTTTAAATTATATTTTTCCCTTAAAACTTTTTCAGAAAAATTTAGAATTTCCTAAACTATAATTAATTATATTGACTGTCGTTCGACTATAATTTGACTAGATATACAATAGCTAAAAGTATTTTAGATATTAATCTTAATTCTTGATTTTAATATATAAAATCATTTTTTCTTTAGTTTAATTTATTTTTACTACGTGTGAGGGGTAAAAAAATGCATATTTGTGGTAAGAAGATTTGGGAAAATGCATTTGAAGTTGGTATTTTGCCTTGGACATCTTATCGTTAAATTGGCTTTACTGTGCTGACGCTTAATAATTTATATTTCAGTACTAATATTAGTTGAAATGATAATAAAAATAAACCAATACAACCAAATAGGATAGAACACAGAAAGTATAATGACAAACCTTTATCTTAAATTTGATTAATTACAGTAATTAAGATTTATTACCGAATTTTAACATAGACAATATATGAATAGATAATTTTCTTCTTTATTGTTAAATTATTATATTAAATAGATTTTGATAATTATGTTAAAGTATAATCATTTATCATTTTTCTATTATCTATGTAAATAAATAACAAAAGATGCAAATGTTCATGGTTTTTTTTAATGATTAATTTTGTTTCAATGCGAGATTGTGGTAGCAATTTTCACCTATAAACTTTGATTTGTATATGCATAAAGATTATCAATCACAAAGATTTTCTAAATTACTATACCTGAATGCTTTGATTTAGACTTTATAATTTCTATGATTGCTCGTATATAAATATATTTTTAATACTAATTGATTAATAAAAATATTAAATTTATAAATACGAGATTTGACAAAAAAGAATAATGATGCTATTTTCTTTTCTGCAATCATATTTTTTTCTTTTCTGCAATCAACTGAAATCACCTTTAAGCTTCTTGATTGTACTTCTATCTATGTTATTGACAAAACCAAAATGACATCTTTTAACGTTCTTTTTAATTGTTGGGAATGTGGGTGGCTGTAAAAGTACAGAAATCCATTTTTCCGGAAAAAATTCGTTGATGCAGATGGTCTGGCAGATGAAGCATCCCAGTGTATATTGAACCTGTAAAAGATTTTTTTCTAAAAACTTGGTTAATCAAAAAAACGGTGTGACCTCACAAGAGTCCTAACTATTCGAGATTCATCTACCATTGCTTCTCCGCCCTAAAAACTGCTAAATACCATCGAAAAGATCTTAATAAGAAATGTTTTGAATTTCGCTATTGAATTTTTCGTAATGCATTTCAAAACGCGTACTTTCATAACCGATAGCAACCGGAAGAGGTTTAAACTTGTACAGCTGATCCTAGAAGCGACTAACATACCAGGATGGGGATAGTCTGCAAAGTTGCCCGATTGCTCTCAGTGATGCAAATATCATTACTTTTCTATTGTTGTCTAATTTAAATAAAAAATTGAACTGTACAGGATTTTTAGGGATAATCCAGTATGTATGAATAAGCATTCATAATAAATCGGTAAAAATGGAATATTGATTATACTCGTATATTTTCATATGACAATTGATAAATATTTTGTAAATAAATTAAAAACAAATTATTACAATAGTTGTTGTCTCTTTGAGAAAATGGAAAATGACAAGTCAAGGAAGCTATGTGAAGATATTCGTATCTTTCGAAACTTCTAAATTACTCCTTTTTTTTACTGTACTTGATAAATAATATGTTAATCAATTATATTTTAAATTGTACATTGTCTAGTGTAAACCTACTATTATCTGAAAACGTATATGAACGTGCATTAAAATAAATCTATTTGGTAAGTTATCAAAACGTCGTTTTCATTTTACTATACAATCAGTTATTGTTAATAGTATGAGTATCTAAACTATCACTAGAAGACCATTAAATCTTTTTATAAAAAATCATTAACTACATATATTAACCCACATTCGTATAAAATATTATGGGTATTTTTTACATACCTAACGTATGAAATATAATATAATGTACATATTTAGATACAGAAAAGTTAACTGTTGGGAGTAGGAAAATTTGATTGTGTCAAAATATAGTTTATGATTGAGTTCGTATAAGCTCTGGGACTCTGGGGTAATTTACATAGTAAGTCACGCAATATGATTTTTTTTTTTGCTTTTTAAAGCACAATGTATGTGGAATCTAAAATATTCGAGAACCTAATGACATATTCTACTGCAATTAATGTATTTATTTTACTACTATTCCCGGATTGTATGAGATTGCATTCATGTACACGATAGTAGAGTATTTTTTTTTTTTAATAAAAGATTTGCTTGCAATAATTTACTATGTCACTATCGGTTATAGGATCTTTTGGTCCTTTTTTTTCAAACCAAGAATACATTTTTTTTTCTTCTTGTTATACCATTTCGTTCTGTGACACGTCGGTAATATCGATCGTCAAAATCAACACGAACAGTGAAAAATCATTGTTAACGGATTTCATTATGCCAGAAATTTATCTTTCCGATAAGCAATGTTGCCATCGGCTAAATGAGCAGCAACGATCGATGTTTTTCCTTATCTACAGCCACTATTTTAATTGGTTCAAGGAAAATAGTGAAATTTTTTTTAGTATAGAATTGCTCATATTTTCTTATACATTTCTATCATCACATTAAAAAAATTATTTATTATAATTTCATTTCTACTATTCTCTTTACTATAGAATAATATTCATTTTGATTCTAATAACCTAGTTCTAGGATGACTTTTTACTTCGCAATAAAATCTTTCATACCTAAAATCATTGAATAGTTGAACTGGATTTAATTTTCAATGTCCTTTATTAAGATTAATGGTAGTGAAAATTCTTGAGGAGAAAAAATCTAATGTTATCTTAAAAAAAGTTTCCCATTCAGTTCGAAAAGATGAATTATGATAATTTTTCTCTAATATACTTTCTTTTTTATTATATCATTTTCTATATATCTACAGGCGTGGTAATTTGTAGATAAATTTTCAATGTAAAGGCAAGCATTTCTCTATTTGATACGAAGTTATAAATTTTTTTAGGGCCAATTTTTAATATTTATGGCTGTTAAGATAACATTTTTCTATTAAATAGAATATGGTATATTTAAAATCTATACTAAACCATTAATTTATTTGAATTCATAGAATATAGAGTATATTATAGAAATATATATACAAAGTTTAAAATATTAAGAAATTTAAAGGGCTAACAAATTTGTAGTTCGGAAAGTATTTTTAATAAAATAAAAGTTTTATTAAAAAAAAGTCAATATATATTTGACTTTTTTTTTAATAAAACTTTTTTTTTTTATATTTTATAAACCCTAATAATATTATCACAATATTTAAATGGCTGCTATAATATATTTTTTTGTGTGGTAAATCTTTTATGACTTTTTTGAACATTTCGTGCTGTAATTCGGTCATTTGTAGACGGATGTTTGTTTTTTAAATGCTTTTAAATAAGAAAATTATTTGTGTAAATAAAATCGTCCATATAACAGCAAAGGAATAATTTTTTTTTATATCACAAAATCTCGAAATTATGCTTTCTGGGTAATTTTTGCACAATAAAGCTTAAATGTATCATCGTATTGTGTGGCTTGGGTAGCTGTTTTGTTAGATTGAAATTTTTAAATTTATGCTTATTTTAAAAATTTTAATCCTACAAAACAGTTATCCAAGCCACACATGAAAAAAGTCGGTTATCATATGGCCATAGGGCACAGAATTAACAATAACGGGTTTTACTTCTTAATTTTCAAAGAAATAAGGGCCAATTACCCCTTCAGATCAAAGTGTACACTAGACAGTTACTTTTTGCGGAAACAATGGTTTTTCCACAGTCACTTAAGAATTTTTATAGCCTCGTCTCATATATGGAAAAATTGCTTATTGACTATCTACTGGGCGAGAAATGATTCTCATCGCTGATAACCATAATCTCTTGTTAAAACGAGAGAGGTGTTTTTATGGCACAGTCGCCATATATGTAGTTATAATTTTAATGCATCTTTTGATAAATATGGTAGATAATCTATAATATAAAATGGCCAACTTTAGAACTAATTAAATGCTAATTTAGATGATATATACCAGATGTATAAGCTTAAATCCGCTGTTTTTTAGTTAAAAAAAACATGTTTTTTTTTATTTTTTTTTTTTATTTTTTTATTTTTATTTTATAGAACGCAAAAATAAATTTATTCAAAGTACTTACCGTCGCTAGCTACACATTTTTCCCATCTCTCGCTAAAAAAAATTCCCTCCATCTACACATTTTTCCCACACCAAAAAAATTCCTTCTCTTTCGAGGCAGACCACTCATCAAGCCATTTTCTGACGTCTTCGTAAGAATCGAAGTGCTGCTCAGCGAGCGCGTGGCCCATCGACGAAATCAGGTGGTACTCGGAAGGGGCCAGGTCTGGTAAATAAGCAGGATGGGGTAGCACCTCCCAGTTGACTGTCTACAAGTAATTTCGGACCATTTTTTGACATGTGCGATGGTGCGTTGTCGTGGAGGAAAATCAGCTTGTCATGTCTTTGTTGATAATCCGTCCTTTTTTCACGCAGAGCATGGTGCAATTTGATCAGTTGTTGGTGGTAGCGGTGGGCATTGACAGTTTCACTAGCTTTCAACATCTCATAGTAGACGATACCCTGCTGATCCCACCAAACGCATAGCATCGTCTTCCATCCGAAGCGATTTGGTCTTGGGGAAGATGTTGATGATTGGCCGGTATCAACCCATGATTGCTTACGTTTAGAATTCTCGAAATATATCCATTTTTCGTCGCCTTTCACAATCCGATACAGGAAAGACTTTCTTTTTTGTCTGGCGAGCAAAAGTTCGCATGTGTTTTGGCGTCGCTCCATCTTCCTATCGTTCAATTCATGCGGCACCCATTTTCCGACCTTTTCAATCCTCCCCATGGCACTTCGCCCCCGCGGAGGGATGGTATAGAAAGGTTTATTTATCATCCTGAAGACAGCAATGCTGGAAGGGGGCTACAGTAAATATGTGACCGAAAGTGATATTTTATGGTATTAATATACTATATATATCACATAATGGTGGTGCATGAACAAAATGAAGGGGTGCATATATTTATATATGCACAAAATGATGGAAAGATGGTGGATGAGTACTGAAGAAATAGAGAGTGTAAAAAGGTCAGCAGGTTATAAGATTGCTGCCCACTGCTCACTGAGCGGGGTACAGACCTGAAGTACTCTAATAAAAAAAGAAGGTACCACGGGAACCGAGTTGCCCGACAGAACGAAGTTCAAACATGAAACAGATCTTTCAGGTCTTGGCGTTGAAGCTGCATTTTGAAAGCATAATATTTGTCTATATGCTAATGCAAGTGGAGTCGAACCTGTTGTTCTGCGGAGTGAATGAATTAGTTCTGTGCTCGGTTATTGGAGAGGTTGCTTAGGCATTCACGTGGTGGCTGTGGTTGACACCCATATCGCGGGTACGATCTACGGATCGCGGAAGGGAGATAACTGGCAAAAGTAGCAATACTTTGCACTTATCTCGGGCGATGTCACTGCTTATGACATCAGAGGTTTAAGATAGGCCTCACCACAAGCAGTTGGGGTAATCAGCTTATAAATGATTACTTACTGCTAAACAATTCAGTTAATTGGTTAGTACTTCAGTTATGGTTGCGCTGATTGAGCGTATCGTATCTCAATCTCAATGGTCGTGGGCGACCGGTGTTATTTTGTCTTACGACGCGATATAGCACCACTAAATACATAGAGACTTCTTCCCCATGGCACGCAAACGCATGAAAATGGCTGGTTGAGTAACACCCAATTGCTCCGCGAGCATTTTTTGCGATTGGGTATCGTCTTCGTCCAAAAGAGCTTGCAATTGATGGTCTTCAACCTTCCTCGGCCGATTTTCATGCTTCTTGTCCCACAAGTCAAAATTGCCATCTTTGAACCAACGAAACCAATCTCAGCACGTTGTTTCCGATAAAACACTGTCACCATAGACCTCCATAAGCATTCGATGCGATTCGGCAGCCGATTTCTTCAAATTGAAGCAGAAAAGCAGAGCTTCCCGCATATGATCTTTTTCTGGCACAAAACTAGACATGATTACCAAAGGAAAAATGTATGTTGTTGTACGAAATTGCTGAAAATGTGCACTGATTAATGTTGACAGATGTCAAACTCATAAAAAAAAGTACGCTCACTCACGCCATCTATGACCAAACAGCGGATTTTAGCGTATACCTCTGGTATATACCCAACTACTGTTAAATGGTAGAGCTGTACTTTATGTACTATGAAATGGATAACTCGTTACTATCAACCGCATAAAATTTTTTTACAAAAACAAAGTTTTGTACATTTTTTATTTAAATAAGAAGTTTTGAAAATTCTCGTTGAATTACTTGTTTTTTTTTTAAAAAGAAGTTTTTTGTTTTTTTTATTTGTTTTATTTTTAATTGAAAATAAAGTATTTTCTTCAACGTTCGTTTAGAAAACATGTTTTTACGAACAAATTTGTTAAGTTTCTATGCAAAGACTTTGTTGGTCATTTGACTCACTACTATTCACATAATAAAACAACTTTAAATAAATAATATTACCTAAATAAAATGCACACATTATAAATACTTCATAAACGAGATAAATTTATATCATCTTACGTAATGTACAGAAAAAAAATGTTTC
Organism: Atherix ibis; assembly: GCA_958298945.1. Taxonomy (NCBI): domain Eukaryota; kingdom Metazoa; phylum Arthropoda; class Insecta; order Diptera; family Athericidae; genus Atherix; species Atherix ibis. The sequence goes on from OY282605.1 coordinate 131,171,099, forward strand.
CTTCAGTTGTGTATTGCAAGGTCGTTTTATAAAGCGGCGGTCTTCATTTCATAATTGACGAAGCAGAATAAAAAATTCACGTAAAAGTTACCTCGTTATATCTGAACATCAACTTCTGTTCACCTATGCGTGCTATACAACACTTTCGTAACTTTCACAAGAGTGTGTGTGTGTGTGTGTCTGTAGGTGGGAGGGGGGTTTGAGGGTAGTACGTTCCTGTAGGGATACTTTCATAAAACTTCCATCTAAGAATATACACAATGTTATATAATTTTACAATATAAATGCATTAAGAAGCAGCGGTTATTGTTATGCCCCTTTCACTAGTACTTATGTGTATGTACCTTTGCCCTTTTATTAATTTCACTTTATTTTAAATGTCAATAGGGGATAAATAAAAATCTCATTATTTTTTATGGGAATTTGCATAACATGTTCACTTTATTTCTGTATATTTGCCATTTTAATTTAAATAATGGAAAACTTCTACTTGAGTAAATTAAAATTTCCTAAGGATTAAGAGAAAATTAATGACAAGTTGAAAAAAGGGTCCAGCAGTGGAGGAGATAAAGAAAAGTTCATTCGATTATAAATTAAAAGAGAAAAAAAAACAACTAAATTTACAACAATTAATAATCAATACTAATTAAATGGGGGAAAAAATCGAATAGTGAGAACGTTAACGAAAATAATTACAATATTCTAACAGGATTCAATAATCGCTCAATTTGGTAGATATTCAATTAGAATGATTGATTGATGGACATTCTGATTAAAAAATTTCCAAAGATTTTTCAAATTTCTTCATCTACCGGAGGTAGTTAATCACGGAGAAACTTTGTATTTTGTAAGATGAGATTTATTGAAATCAAGGCAAAGGACTTAAATTATTTCGGTTCAAATGATCGGCTTCAATGAATATTTCCGAAAGTATAAAACTTTCTCTATTTTAGAATCTCAGCACAGAAATTGAACTTTGGCTGAAAAATTTCCATTTACCATCTTTCGTAATTATTTTCCTGTTTCTAAAATTAAATCATCGACAACAACGAACTCTTATCTATTGATATAATAATATACTCTATATTAAAGTTATTTTTTTTTTTGAAAAATTAATTTAGGCAACTCATTCAAGAGAAAATGATCAAAACATAGAATTACTTTTTTATATTAAATATCCGTAATGTTGTATATTAACAGAATTAAGATATAGTTTTTAGAAAATAAATTTTAGAATTATCTTTATTATAGTTTTTGTTTCATTTATAGTGTAAAATATTGTTTTTTCTTCTATTTTATTCCTGAAATAAAACGTGAACTCAATAGTAGCTCTACATTAATGTGAAAGCCGTTTTACTAATTTTCTCTTATTGGATATACATTTTTCTTATTTTTTCGATATGTACAAGGTCTGTTCAAAAAGTATCACGAATTTTGTGTTTTTTCAAAAATTATTTATTTATTCATGAATATCTATTTTGTCCCCTTCAAAGTAATCCCCACCAGATATTTGAGGTTTTTACCAATCCTTAAAGCACTTCAAGAAATCATTTTTTCTTTTTAGCACCTCCAAAAACAATCGTAGCGTTGCGTCGTCCTTTCATGGGGCTCTTCAGTTTCGGGAACAAGAAAAAGTCACAAAAGGCCACTGTGAGCAGAGGCGTTATCATGGTGCAAAAGTCAATTTTTGTTCTTCCACAAATCCGGGCGTTTCTGGCGGATTGCTTCGCACAACTTGCCCATAACTTGCAGGTAATATTCCTCTACCCTGTGATGTACCACGCCGAACTTGGCGCATTTTTTACGTCTTGGCTCGTGCGGCAGCTTCCATTGAGATGATTAGGCCTTGGTTTCCACGTCATAACCATAAACCCATGATTCGACACTGGTTATGACCCTCTGGAGTAAATTTGTGTCGTTGCGGACAGAGTCCAACAACTCCTTAATCTTAATGCGATGCTGTTTTTGGTCAAAATTGAGCAAAATTGGTACGAATATCGCGGCGACCCGTCTCACGCCAAATTCATTGGTAAAAATCAAATTGGCATGAGCCAATCGATATGTTTAAGTCCTCAGCAACTTCTCTAACGGTGATTCGCTGATTGGCCAATACTATTTTCTTCACTTCATCAATGTTTTCGTCTGTTGTTGACGTGCTCGGGCGTTCGGCACGCTTTTCGTCGTTCACATATTCTCGGCCCTCTGAGAAAATTTTGCACCATCGATAAACTTTGCTTCGGTTTAAGGTAGCTTCACCATATGCCACAGTCAACATTCGGAATGCGTCCGCGCAATTAATTTTGTTTTTCACACAAAATTTGATACAGATCCTCTGATCCATTTTTTAGAATAGGCAAAAATCGAAGACGAGCCAAAACACGTACAGACAAAGCAGCTGTCAAAAATTAACTGAACATTCAAAATGGCCGAACTTGTCGGCATAAGTGAGAGACATGAGTACCAAGATAACGCCACAAAAAATCGAATATACGTATTCACGCATTCCGAATGTTGACTGTGGCACATGGTGAAGCTACCTTAAACCGAAGCAACGTTTATCGGTGGTACAAAATGTTCTCAGAGGGCCGAGAAGATGTGAACAACGAAAAGCGAATGTGAAGGTTTTGCTTACAGTTTTCTTCGATTGCAGGGGCATGGTGCATCATGAGTTCTTGCTACAGAATAGAACGGTCAGTAAGTAATATTACCTGCAAGTTATGAGCAAGTTGCACGAAGCAATCTGCCAGAAACGCCCGGATTTGTGGAAGAACAAAAATTGGCTTTTGCACCATGATAACGCCCCTGCTCACGCATTGTTGCTTGTGCGCGAATTTTTGGCCAAAAAAAAACACTAATAATGCCGCAGTCACCATATTCCCTAGACCTGGCCCCCTGTGACTTTTTCTTGTTCCCGAAAAAGATTCTTTGATCCATTTTTTGGAATGGGCAAAATCCAAGACAAGCCAAAACACGTACAAGCAAAGCAGCTGTCAAAAAGTAACTGAACATTCAAAATGGCCGAACTTGTTGGCATAAGTGAGAGATATGAGTACCAATATAACGCCATAAAAAAATCGAAAATCGAATATACGTAACCCGCAGGAATTCAAAATTCGCGATACTTTTTGAACAGACCTCGTACGTAACCCGCAGAAATTCAAAATTCGCAATACGTTTTGAACAGACCTCGTAGGTAACCCGCGGAAATTCAAAATTCGCGATACTTTTTGAACAGATCTCGTAGGTAACCCGCGGAAATTTTTCGCGATATATTAGCTCGCCCATTAAACTTTTTTTACTCTGCCATATAAGGTGGGTATCTTTTAATAACCATCACTGTATTTTCTTATATGAGGAAATATCCTTGTTAGAGTGGTGATATATCAGCACATCTAATTAACTTATGCAAATAGTACTTTTGAGTTAGTCGTATAAAAATAGTTCATACTTAAAAACCTTTTATTCTTTACTTACTTTATGAAGTGGCTTCATTAATTATCCTGATAAATCTGCGATGAGATATTATAATAACCTTTTCAAAAATTTTGTCAGAGACAATTTTCTTTAATTATCTGCACTCTTTGGAGAATCTCTTTATAACAAGAATAATATTAAATATGTTTAAGTATATAACATAGATGTGTAGATATTGGTCTATTGAAATTAGTTGTAAAAATATACTCTTTTTACCTTTGGACGATATTTATTTAATCCTTTAATAGGAACTGATAGCGTTTTCAGATAAATTCAATTAACCGATCAGTGTATGACGTTCGAGTGCACCAACATGGAGTAGATAATTGCATTTTAAACTATATCTAGCGCAGTAGTCGAGTATACCGACAAAGAGTTGAATATTTTCACATGCATAATTCAATGGTGGCAATGCACTTTAATTAATTGGGTTAGAAGCTCATTGCGGCTATAGTAGAATAGGACAGATGGAATATTCTATGCTGAAGTGGTAGAGCATGCTTCATATTGAATCTGAAAATTCGAGTGCACATATTAGTTTATCACTGCAAGCTATTGTTGTTACTGACTGTAAATTCAGTTTTCGAATAATTCAATTCGATCATACATAGTGTATGCGAACAGAAAGCATTCATCCTTATTGCTGATCATTCTAGCCCATGAGCATATTCCCTGCATGCAAACAGATACATATGTGTGTTCCCTACTAGCTTTGCAAAATATATACTAAGTACATACATATGTGTAAAATTGTCTATACACGTAGTTATATATTGCATCAGAGTATGATCATAATTTGATTTTTAATGTTAGAATTATTTTTCATTTCTACCAGAAGCTCGTGGAAAGAGTGCATCCATATAACAGATCAATGTGACATTTGCAAAATGATTATATGCAATTTGTTGTTTGCAAAATAGTGTTGCTTATTTGCAGTAATAAATTATTTATATAGAATAGTAGAAAATAATTATAATTGAAGTTCTTAGTGATTGTAAATAATAAAGAACTATTCATTTTGCAATACGGAAAGTATAGTCCTGTCATTTGACAGCTGTCAAATGAACTTTATCACACAAGGTAGATTTTGTTTAGTTCAAAGTTTGCCATTTTATATTTTGTATAAATTAAGCATTCCTTTTTTTGTAAAATTGTAATTTTTTTTATACAAATGAAGTGATTCTGCCGTAGTATTTTCTTCAACGATTAGGCTCACTTCTCGCTCGGTAGATACACATACGTCTTTGAAAAAGACCATATGATAAGCGACTTATGACCATATAATAAGCGATTTTTTTTTTTAATTTTATCTTAAAGATTTTAATCTGGATTATATGTGGTTTTAGCCAGATGGTACCACAAGTCACACAACATGACAAAAAATTCCCCGGACGCATAATTTCCAAATTTAATGATGAGAATTAGCCTTCAAGATCGTTTGATTTGACACCGTTGGACTTTTTCTTTTGAAATTATACAAAAGATCATATTTACGTAGGTAAAGAATTTTAAAACAAATATTCGCTAAGTAATGGCCAAATTACAGTCCGAAATATACGGAAAAACACCTACTTCAAAAGAATCGAGTCCTGCAATAAGTCTCGTGACAAGGTCCAAACAATATAATGAAAAATGCAAATTTTAAATGTATTTCTTTTTTAACTTGAATTTCCGAACTACATATTTAAACACATTTTGATTTTGTTTGCTTCTTTGCAAGGTCTATTGCAGATGATTCAGATGATACTTTATAGCACCACTACAAAGAGGCCAGTTGGCAATAACAATTTTATTTTATTTTCCAAATAAGAACATATTTTTATTCTAACATTTTTTAATGTATTTAATTATCTGAAATTATCATAGTCAATATCCTTTTTTAACTCACGTCACAAAAAGAACGAGAACACAATTTTCCAAAATATATTAATAGATTGTGATTGATTGTCACTTTTCTAATCTTTTTAAACCGAAATTGAAATGTCCCAAATTTCTATTCCGTAAGTCCATATGGGTCTTATATTACTGTAAAGAAAATAAGTAAGTATTTATGTCGACCGTCTATCTAAAAGGTTTTTAGTTATTTGTAGTGTCTGATCGTTTCATTTATATTTTACAGTCGGTAGTAGCGCACTCGATTTTTTTGTGGGACAATATTGCCATAAATATGTGTGTGAAGAGATAAGGCTTGAAAAAGAGTAAAAGTAACATGAACACTCGTTTGTTCGTTTACCTTTGTTCTCAACTTTATTAACCAGTTTTGAAAGGTATCAATATGGTTTTGTAAATGGTACATCAATAAATGGTGCAAGTGGATGGCAGTGCCATTAGCATATATAACATAGTTGTGAAGGTGTTGATGTTAGAAGGGGAATCATTGCTATAAATGTTATACAGAAGAGGGTCAAGAATAGAAGGTAGAGAATATCTAGTAGACTACTTGAAAATTAAGTTCAGTGAAGTAGGATCTGAAGATTAGAAAATTAGTTGGTAGGGGTGGGGGTCGTCTTTTCTAAAGTTTCTAAAGTAGGCTATTGTACCATACTCGGGCACATGCATTAGATACCTCGACTCGGAAATATACCTGAACATTACTCTTTCTGCTCAAGAAAAGGTGCTGCTGTACAGTCTTCAACACGATGACAATGTTGAATTATGGAATCTTCAGTTCTAAATCAAAACTGATAATTTAGAATTATGTTATTACACTCAAGAATAGTGTATAAGGATTTCAGAATAAGTTTTTCAAGGATTAGAAGTAGGCTTATGGTCTGTAGGGTGAAAGGATTTTTTATTAGGTTTCTTGGGTTTTGGAATTATTTGCATTTAGTATATTGGTTTAAAAAATAAAATTTAAGATAGCATATATTTGGATGGTTAGAAAAGACTAAATAATATAAAAGAAAAATAATTTTTACAAACACATATTTTTTAATTATTCTATTTGAAAATATAATTAATGGATTTTTTCCTGCTCACAAATTTTCTTTTCACAGCATTTTCCATAACCGTACGTAAGATTTCAGGTACTAACAGTCGTATATCGGCTCGAGGTTTATTTACTTAAGTCCATTCTTTTAAATAGTCCCAGAAAAAACACAAATTCCAAGCAGATACGGAATTCAACAAAAAACTTTTTTTAAGAGGTGTACTAAAGTAAAAAAAACGTCATTACTTTTGCACCAACCCAATATACCTTCTTCTGACTTAAATCTTCAAGAATGTTCCATAACCTACAGAATATCGAAATAAAAATAATAACGAAAAACAACCCTCCAGTTTTTTGGTGTCCATCCTGTATTTTTAGTTTAACTAATTTTTTTTTTTTGACTTTTAAGCTATTACATTAGAAATGTTCATAATTTTATATAAAATATGTAAAAATATTGTAGCTCACATAAAAAAATATTTAAGATTTGACGGTTTGTCAGTTTTTAAGCATTGATGTTGTAAATGACAAGATATAATTTTTTTTTGTATATACTCGTAGAATATGCATTCCAACACTTCATGCATAGTTAAGCAAACTTGTTGACAAAAATAAATGAAAATCATAGAAAATAAAAATAAATGTATTAAAATGAAATGAAAATGAAAATCTCTCGAAAATATGCATGCAAAAACTTATTTACAATAGATAAATTTCTCCCAATCATCTCTAGTTGACTTTAGTTCAAAATATATTTATATTCATCTTTAAGTTTTGAATTTATTTTGAACATTTCTACTTAGTGTATTCAAACTATTAGTATACAAGTTTATTTGTACATACAAGTTATTGTAATATTTTTATTTTTGCAAAGAAAGTTTATGTTCAATTAGAAAAAATTTTTTTGGTGATATTTTTTCGCTACAAAAATATTTTTTTCTATATAAAAATATATATAAATATATAATTTTTTTTGCTACAAATACGGGTTAATGTATTCTTTCTTCTCCAAAAAAAAAAATAGTATAAAATTTACACTCTGATTAATAAATACAAAATGGAAAAAATGCGTTTTACGACCATGTTCAATGCACTTTAACAATGATTTGTTATGACTTGAGAGTTCTGCTGTCACTTGAAATTATTTTTAAGCTAAAAAGTATATTCATATGTACACATATATATTGTTTTTATAAATATGAATACAAAACAGTTTGTTAAGAATTTACTAACCGGCTGTAAAGATCTCGGCATACTCAGTATTTATCAAAAAAATGGAACTTTGCCAAAATAAACTTACACCTTCGTTTAAACTTATGCTTTGAGAATTTTTGTCAAAAAGTAAAAACCGAAAATCAAAAATTCAGTATTTCTTGAACAGCTAATTCGAAACGGTTAAGATTATTAGTTGTCTATCAACTGCAATGCATTTGTGATATTTTTTTATGAATTTTTTTTTAAACTGATAAATTGTTAAATTGTCAAAATTTTTGATTGTCGTATGTATTAAAAAAAATATGCAATATTAAATACAGAAATAAGTAATTAACAAAATGAAATTGTTTTAATATTTGAAACAGCACAAAACATTTTTTTCGGATACATTTATCTAAAGTGTAATATTATATAAAGAAATCCTTAATAAATGGTATAGTGCATAAGTTTACATAAACTGAAGAGCCATTACAAATATTAGTGTGAATAAAAATGCGTCTTTTTACATTTTTTGTGCAATCATACTTATTTGTGAAAAGTTTCTGTTAATTTTTCTTTCATCTAATTCAACGCCTACGTTCTTATTACTCGTTTAGGTGATTGTGAAAACATAACATTGGTGATAACAAGTTAATAAATTATAAATCATTTAATATTTATTCTTTGGTGTTTGACCTTCCGGAAATATCTATCAAACCAAAACATACACTTATAAAAACAGATGTACGTCTTTTTAATTTTATTTAAATTATTTATTAAAAAAAAAAAGATAAATATTTAGACAAGAAAATGCCAAACAAATTAAATTTCATGATCAATAAATAGAATGCTGATTTTTCTGTTCCGAATTTTTAATGTTTTTAGATATTTAAATTATTTAAGCTCCTTTGAGTTTTTCGATTAAACAATTAATAGCAATTGATTTTAGGCAAAACAATATTATTTCTAAGTCTAATTTTGTAGACAAATTTGTCTATTTGTGCGTCGGCAAATAAAATAAAATAGAATAAAATAAATGGACTGAAAATTTATATTTCGTTAAATTTTTTACATCATTATTTTGTTTAAAAGTTTTTCTATTATGAATAAAATATAAATGTAATTTGTTGCAGGACTAAAAAATTTCTAAATAATATTTGATGAGTTTTTTGTAATTTTTCGGTCTGTAATTCGGTCATTACTTGATGGATCATGGTTTTTAAATTATCTAAAGTTTTTGTTGGATTGCTTTCATATTAGGCACAGTTTTTTTTATGTAATCTTACAATAAAAAGTCTACGTTTTCCATTGGGGGCTAAATAACATCACCAAATCTAGAAAGTATGCGTTCTGGAAAGTTTTTTCGTAATAAGGTCTATGTTATATGGCTTTTCAGACCAAAATGCATTCTAGATAGTCACTTTGCATAGATACAATAGTTTGCTCACAGAAATTTAGGTTTTTTTTTTAGAGTCTTATATATGGTTATTTTGCTTTGTGACGTATCTATCGAGCAAGAAATTTGCCTTATTACTGAAGAAAATGCATCACTAAAAGTTTACCAATTTTATTTAAATTTTTAATGTTATTCTTTTAAATCTAGTTGCCTTGGGTAAAAGTAGTTTCCACTTCTCTTCGTAGCAGTGCTGGAAGGCTTCAACTTGAATCAGCTTCAGCTGCTCTATTACACTACTTTAGATGTTATCTATTGTAAGAATATAATTTTGTAATTTTCATGAACAGAAAAAAATCACACGGACTTAGGTCAGGTGATCAGGGGACGAGAAAGCCACAGGCATTTCTATTTCTGACAAAAACTCGTTGATGGAGATGGTCGTGAGAGAGAGGGCGTTGTCATGGTGGAGCATCCAAACGTCTGCATTGTCCGATCTACAGTGATAAGTCCTCTTTCTGAAAATTCATCAAATTCACTTTTAATCAGAGGCCTGACCTCACAGACATCTTTGTAGCACCACATTTTCATCAATTTTCGATGTTAAAGGCCCCTCTGAGCGAGTTTTATCTTAGATTATTTCTTGACAGTCCAGAAATGCTTTATGCCATCGAATCTTGTGCTTTTCATATGTATTATTACCCAAATTACTTCTTGTAAGTCAAACTTGCGGATTCACTAATCTTAATACAAATTTGGTTATTCCATTTTTTGTAGAGGAGTACAAAAGCATACTACCACTTATTAGGATCTAAAGGGTGGCATAGTGGATTGACTAAACCTTCTGAATAGATTACAAGTACAAGCTTTGTGCAGATAAAGTTCACAGTGTTGTCAGATCGCTCTCAGGATATTAATAGGATCCCAGGTATAGATGGGATACACACTTTTTAGAAATTTTTTTTTGGTATATTATTTAAGGATTTAATAACACGGACTTTTTTTTAGAAAATAGTTACATTTCTAAAACTAAATAAGGTAGACTTATTTATGTTTAGATTTGTTTACTATAAAAGGAATCGAAATCTCTACGAAATATATGACATATGATTTTTTAAGATTTTGTAAATATATATTTTTGAGAAAATTTTAATATACAATCAATTAAAATATTTTCAAAATATTTTCCATAAATATCAAATATTATCAAATGTTCTGTTCTTATTTTAATAATAAATAAATAATATTATTAATAAAATCTGCTTATTTTTATTATTTATTAGAAAATGTGTTATTTTTTATTAGTAATTTCTTAAGAAATATTTACAAAACAAATTTTTTCTATTATGTTGAAGAAACCTGAAATGAAAATTATTCTTTCTCATCGACACATTTTGTGCGAGTACTTTTAGTAATTAATCATAAAAATTTCCTATTTAAACAAAATATTTCTAAACTTATTTTTCCATTCATTTATATATATAATATGTGTATTTTCTCGAAAATATTTTTTTAAGGGGATAAAATAATAAATAAAATTCTACAAAACTACTACTTGTATATGTACGCAGATATATATATGTTTCTGCAAAATTCTAATGAAGTTTTCATTTCTTCAACAAGAATAAAAATTTCACCAAAAGAGATAAGAATTATTTTCTTCAAAAACTTTCCAAATATATACAAAAGATAAAATTTTCACTTTAACTAATTAATTTTTTTAATAGGTTCGCATATTTTTGCATAAATTCTTTAATAATTAGAAAAATGTACTTTCTCAAGATATTCTCTCTCTTCTTTTCTGAACAAACAGATCCATTTGTTCAAAGCCTTTAGTCAGTTTTATCTTTATTAACATACTTAAAATGCATATTATAGCGTTTGTACTTTATATATTCGAATTTTTAAAAAATCTTTCGAATGTAAAGATAATATGATAATTAACTGTTAAAAATTATTTAAAAATAAGAAAGCACATTTTATATATACAGTATAACAGTTAGTTTAGTATCAGTATAACAGTTAGTTTTATTAATAAGAACAGGATTAATACTATATATTTAAGAGTTCATATATGCATATAGTCAAACTTTATTTGGCCTCTATTGTACTTGTTTCACATTCAATTATACTTCTTTACATATTTAATGAGTATGCATAATTTCAAAGGATATGTTCACTCTTAGTTCGTCATCGAGTTGTTTGACTTTTCTTATAACAAGGAGCGGTTTACTTAGACACTTACTTTAGGGCAAAGTCTAACCTTTTCCTTTCATTATTTCTTTTTTTCCTTTTCTTTTGAATTATAGCAAAAATCTCATCTTTTATCTTGAAGAATCTTTCTAATCAACATAATTTTATGTTGGTTTCTCAAAAAAAAAAATGCTAGTAAGTCTTTTTTCTAGACTGTGTTGCAAAATTAATTAAGGAAACTTTTGGTAAAAATTCTTGCAAAGTTTTCATATTACGAGTATATGGTAATTGTTGTAGTCTGAAAATAAATCTAATGAAACAATTTTTATTATTTTGTTTAATTTAAGTCTAAACGTTTTTTTTATAATAAAATAAGAAAATTTTCTGTTGTTTTAAGAAAAACTTATAAATAGATTTTAGACATAATGAAATATTAAGTAGTAATTAGACATATTGAATGAACAATGTTTATTTATTTAAGAAAATTACACTTCAATAATAACAATAGCTTATGTAGTGAAAATTTAAAATTAGAAATCAGAAATAATTCCAACTATTCGAATAACAGTTGGTATATTTCAAGATAATTGTTTTTTTTTGTACAATAATAAATTACATATTAATTTATTTGAATTTTTTTTAGATAAAATTGTGGAATTTTCCATCTACTCGTAAATATTTAGATAAAACTTCGATGGTTTTTACTATTAAATATTTCGATAATATTTCTTTGATACAATATTTATAGTATGTAATGTGTTCATTCAATCATTGCCGTTTAGAACAAATCGTATGGTTATATGTAAGGTGGAAAATATCTTTTTTCATTTTTATTTTATAGCAGATAATAATGCTTTAACTGTTTAATTGAATTGTGTTATGGCCAATTTCTTGAATCAATCAAAACTAAAATATTAAGAAAAGCATTTAAATGACACATTTTTCTGTGGTATTATGCCTCTCGATATGTGAATAACCCAATAGTTTATTTCGTTTCATTACGAAATTACTTTCTGAACAACCCAATAGTTTATTTATTGGCCCTTTTCCTATAAATGAATCATTCAATTTGTCTAACTGATGACAGTACACTTCAGAATTGATCATTGTGTTGCTCGGTAGAAGCTCAAAATAAACAATTCCTTTGAAATGCCCCAAACATATAGCATAACCTTTTCTTGGATGAATATTTGCTTTCGAAGTGGTTTGATCCGGTTCATCTTTTCTACTCCAGGATCTTTTGCGCTTAACATTTTTGTAGATAACCCATTACTCATCTCCAGTGATGATATGCTTTAAAAATGCATCATTTTCTTGGCGTTTGAGAAGCAAACCACAAACGTCAATGTAACGACACAATTTTTTTCTCGTAAGAAGATGAGGAACCCATATGTCGTGCTTTGAGAATAAGTCTAGCCGTTACAAGTGATCACGAACGGTCGAATTCGATAAATTTAATCTCTTAGCGATCTCACGAGTTGTTATTCGCCGGTTTGCATCAATTAATGCCTTAATTGTGTATTCATCAGCTTCAACTGGCCTTCCCGAACGTGGTGCATTTTCGATATCAAAATTGCCGGATCGAAATTTAGATAAAAAATTTTATTTATTAATTGAAAATGATTAATCAGCATTTTCAGTTATGAAGATGTATTTATTAAGGTTATAGTAGTAACATTTGTAATAAAATAAAATGTTTTCCATTTTAAATCTAGAATATTGCTGATACCAAATTTTGTTTTAAATTATTTTCGAAAACAGTATATTCCTCTTACTATTAAATACATATGATTAAATGAAAATACAAATGCAAAAAAAAAATTTATTTCAAATTCAGAATGGTCAGCATAATTTTAATTTAAAAACAAAAAGCAAATTAAATTCTTTTGAATCTACATAAGTGCATAGTTTTATAAAAGTGAAATAATGTTTTTTTTTTTTAAATATGAATTATTTTGTCTTATTTTTGCTAATTATTTAATGTATTTTGAAATATTCTAATTTAATTATAAGTGCTCAACTTGATATTAATTATTTTTCGTACAAGATTTTCAAAATATATATTGCAATGAGTATATTCTGTTTTTATCACATAGTCCTGAAAATGTATATTCTAGCTTCTAGTCACAATCGTCTACTGTTTGAACAAAAATACATATTACACAAAACGTCTGAGAGAATGCATATTATTCATTCTAAGCTTAAAGTGTATATATTTTCTTTCTATATTTCGAAAAATGAACTCCATGCATTTATTTGTGCACAATTTTTATCTTTTTTAATTTTGTTTCGTTTGATATTATGCTCCAGTTTAGTAGGCCTTCACCTTATTTCTTTTTCTGTTCTCCCATCCCTAAGAGCAGCCAGCCTTCGTTAAACCAAATGGGACAAAAAGTTGGCACACCAACTCATGCAGAATCAGAATTTCATTCATTCATTTTCTTTCAAAAAAATAAATTCACTTTTTCAGTTTATTTAGTTATAAAATGTTCCATCATTTCTTGAGGCTTTAGTATAGAGTCATTGAACAAATTATATGTGCGTGTATGAAGACGAAATTTTTCTCAAAAGAATTTTCTTTTTTTACCTTTAGTGAATGTGAGGTAAACTGAGGGTGCGCATAAGTCAGAAAATCGCTCTATCAGGAATACTTAATTAGTATTTTTGGCAAGAATACTCAATTGGCATAGGTTATTGAAATTTTCATTTTGTATCGTACGCCTACATGGCTTGCATGCAAGTATTTGCTTCAGTAATTCTTAATAACATGAATAGTTGTTCAGTTCTTATTTTATAAGTTATAAACCACCTACATGAACATATAAATAAATGTTACATTGTTATTTCATTCTTTTTAAATACATGCTTTGAAAGAATAAGAACTCAATATATTGATCCAAACAACAAAAAAAACTTTCTTCATAAATAAAACTTTCTACATTTTTTATTGTCAGCTAATTTATCCAAGTAACTTATTATAATCCAATATGTACTTTGAAAAGTAAAGTTAAATAAAATTAATTGAAAATTTATAATTCGATAAAGTTTTTATTTGATTATATTTTAAATAATCCTTTTTATTATGCATGAAATATAATATTATTCAAATTACTGCCATGAGACATATTGTAGGACTCGATTCTTTTGAGGAAGTTTTTAATGGCGTCAAATCGCATGATCTTGGACGCCAATTAACATGACCAACTCTTGATAGTACGCGTTCTGAGAACTTTTCGCGAAATAAAGTCCTAATTTGTTATGTTATGTAGTCTTGTTAAAACCACATATGGTCCAGATTGAAATATTCAAATTTAGACAAAATAAAAAATCGATTATCATACGACAATATGAATTAATGTTACCTTTTTATTATGCATAAAATATAACATTATTCAAATGACTGTAATCCGGCGGCCATTAGTTGATGGATGTTTGTTTTTAAATACTCTAAAGTTTGAAGATTACTTATGTAAATACGATGTTTTATGTAAAAAACCAATGGTGTCAAATTGCATGATCTTGGACGCCAATTAACATGACGAGCTCTTTAGACTACGCGTTCTGGGAACTTTTCGCGAAATAAAGCCTAAATTTGTCATGTTATGTAGTTTGTGGCAGCATCTTGTTAAAACCACACATGGTCCAGATTGAAATCTTCAAATATAATCAAAATAAAAAATCGATCATCATACGACAATAGCGCTCTGATTTTATGTTATCGGTCCCTCCTTATTTTAAAAAAAAAAAATGTGCGCCATTGGTTCGCACACCACACAGTCACTTTTTGTGATTCTTCGTAGTCACTTGTGAGTTTTCAGAGCCGTATAAACTTTAGTTTTACTTATTGACGTATGCACCCATCAAGAAATGAGTACTTATATTGTAAAATGCTAAATTTTATGCTAAAGAAATGTTGCTTTGTATAATATATATATTTAACAAAATATCAAATGATAGAGCTGTACTTTTCAAAACATCAAAATGAATAAAACATTAGAACCACGTCCTAACAAAAAATTATTATATGTGTACCTACATTGGTATAAAAGATATTTATTTATAACATAAACGATACAGTTTCAGTTAACCGATCATTTTACAAAAATATTTTTATATAACTTTAACCAAAATGATTCAATTTTAATGAAAATATTTATGATTATTGAATTGCAAGCAAATTTCTACAATATTTGTTTACGTAAATGTTCATGTGCATATGTACACGTACATACCAAGAACTTACAAAGCAATTATTCTAATATAATAATTTAAATGTAATTACTTTTAGTCTAGAAATGTAAGTTTAGTATTGAAAAACTTACATAAAATAGTATACAAATAAACTTAAATAATCGTTTACCCTTCAGTACAGCATATTACAAAATTTTATGCCTTTAGTATCTTTTATTCTTCATTTGTATGGACGATTGTACTCATATTTATGGATGTATATGTATGAGGTTATGTTTTCAGGCATTGAAATTTGTAGAAACAGAAAATATTTCCTTGTAAAGTTTCTTAATTAAATAAAATGATGCTGTTCTTGTAACACTAACGAAGAATCTAATGTAAATTTTCTGTTTACAAAAGTTGTTGCCTTCCACTTTAGTTACTCGTGTTTTTTTTTTATGTAAAATTTCAAATACTGTCATTCATGTAAAAGTTTTTCAAAAAACTCTTTATGAGAATTGTAAAATTTCAAGGGTCAGTTATACAATAAAATGTTCATATATATATATATGAGTATATTATCATATTAATAAGATTTTATATAATAAAAATGTGTATATGATAAAATATGATCATATTCATAATAAAATACACGCATTTTACTTGCAGAAGTAAAATAGAATTTGTATAATATTTCTTATTGCAGGAATTTTGAAAACTCAGAATTTAATTGTACAAATTGACAATTTTGTTTTAAGTTTAAAATTGAATAAAAAATTCTTAACGGTTTCATAATCTAATGAAATATTTAGTTTATATTACCTTATTACGAATCTATATGAAATAACAAATATGAATTGTATGAAATAATAAAATGTACGATTGTGATATATATGGAAACATTTGTCAGGTTTGATGAAATTTAAATTTATGACGATTTACCAGGTATATAAGCTTGAATCCGCTGTTTTTTAATTTAAAAAAATGTTTTTCATAGAAAGCAGAAAACAAATTTATTCCAAGTACTTGCCGTCGCTAGCTACACATTTTTCCCATCTCTCGGGCAATTTGTGGATACCACGCCAAAAAATTCCTTCTCTTTCGAGGCAAACCACTCATCAAGCCATTTTCGGACGTCTTCGTAAGAATCGAAGTGCTGCTCAGCGAGTGCGTGGCCCATCGACGAAAAAGGTGGTAGGTCTGGTGAATAAGAGGGGTGGGGTAGCACCTCTCAGTTGAGTGTCTCCAAGTAGTTTCAGCTTGTCATGTCTTTGTTGATAATCCGTCTTTTTTCACGCAGAGCACGGTGTTATTTGATCAGTTGTTGGTGGTAGCGGTGGGCATTGACAGTAGGTTTTAACATCTCATAGTAGACGATACCCTGCTGATCCCACCAAACGCACAGCATCGTCTTCCATCCGAAGCGATTTGGTCTAGGGAAGATGTTGATGGTTGGCCGAGATCAACCCACGATTTCTTGTGTTTAAGATTCTTGAAATATATCCACTTTTCATCACCTGTCACAATCCGATACAGGAAAGACTTTCTTTTTTGTCTGGCGAGAAAAATTTCGCATGTGTTTTGGCGTCGCTCCATCTTCCTATCGTTAAATTCATGGCACGCGTTTTCCGACCTTTTCAATCTTTCCGATGGCACCAAGACGCTTGGAAATGGCTGGTTGAGTAACACCCAATTTCTCCATGAGCATTTTTTACGTTTGGGTATCGTCTTCATCCAAAAGAGCCTGCAATTGGTGGTTCACAACCTTCCTAGGCCGATTTTCACTCTTCTAGTCCCACAAGCTGAAATTGCCGTGTTTGAACCGATAAAACCTATCTCGGCATGTTGTTTCCGATAAAGCACTGTCATCATAGGCCTCCATAAGCAGTCAATGCGATTCGGCAGCCGATTTCTTCAAATTAAAGTAGAAAAGCAGAGCTTCCCGCATTTGCTCTTTTTCTGGCACGAAACTAGACATGATTACCAAAGGAAAAATGTATGTTGTTGTACGAAATTGCTGACAATGTGCACTTATTAATGTTGACAGATGTCAAACTCATAATAAAAAAAGTATGGCGTGCCTATGGTAGCTTAATACGCTCACTCATGCCTTCTATGACCAAACAGCGGATTTCAGCTTATACACCTGGTAAACATATACGAAAATCTGACAAATGTATGCAATCTATACAAATGTATGCAAGCATTACAATTTCTTGCTGCATTTGCAATAATTTAGACAGAAAATTGCGTATACATATACGAAAGTCTAACGTCCAGGTATTCTTTAATCTAAGAGATAGGGTTTTACACAAAAATTCTGTCCACATTTTTTCGAGAATACATTGGTAAGGACGCATACACTTGCAAAATAACCTTGCACGAAACACTTTGTAATCTTCCTACTTATTGTCGTGAAAAATAAAGTTATTTATGGCAATGTATTAATTTATACTTACTTCTTCGTAAACTATTTAATATGTAATAAATCCGCACTAAAACTTAACTTTCCATTCGCGATAACTATCTAAATATCAACAATAAGGATAACAAAAAATGCAAGCATTTCCGGATTCTACCATTTCATAGAGAATGGCGTGTCTTATAACTCTTCGAAAGTCTACAAAATTGAGGCGCTTAATATTTAATTGATATTTACAAAGCGAATCCGTTTAATCTGGAAAATATAGAAATTTTTAATTTTTTTTTTTTCATATAGAACAAAAATGTTTTAAATTTACAATAATAGTTTTTTTTTATTTAATAGCAAGCAGATTTACATAACATTTTAATTAACAATCTCGTGCATCATGAAGTGGGAGTAAACACCTATCGGCATATCTCCAACTAATGGAAGTTAGATTCCTCTAGAAAATCTCCAGGCCATTGTCTCTTACGTCTCCGATAAGTACTTCCGGGGAAGGCAGTACACGAAAATTCTCTCACAAGTTGATTATGATGACAGGATTAACGGGAGTGAAATTTTTGATAGCAGGAAATGCACAGGTCCTGAACAAACGGATCTTTTAGATCACAATGTATTACGTTGTTACGAACATAAAATTGGGCATCAACAATTTTATGGAGGATTTTGGATTGCAAGGCCTGAACGCGATAGGAGTTGGTTCAATTCCATGTATCCAAAGTTCAATTCCATATATCCAAATAGATTTTTAATTGTATTGTAGATTAGAAATTTACTTTTGATTGTTAGTTTCGAGCGTTTGTCCAGTAGTCTAAGAAGTTCTAGACTTTTGAGTCTAGTATGAGGGTTCCATGTTAATCTCTTGTCCAGGTAAAGTCCCAAATAACGTACTTTATCATATTGTGGAATCATGTTATTATTAAGGTATAAAAGAGTAGGTTTACCTTGACAAATTGTAAAAGTAATGTGAGAACTCTTATGTTCATTTACCCACACTCTCCATCTCTTGTAATTTGTTGGAACCTATGTCAGGATTTGTATGGCCATATCATCTGCATATGGATCAGACCTTGAGGTACGGTCCGGATGCTTCTTCTTGTGCTGTTTCTTTGATAGGGTGTGTTTTTTATAGCTTGCGGCTTATTAGACCAGCGAAGCAACCTCCAGTGACACCAATGCCGGGATGGTGGCTGCGGGAATCGAACCCGCCACCTACCGAGTGTGAGTCGGTCCCCTTGACCAGTGATAATATGCTTCAAAAATGGATCATTTTCGTGGCGTTTCAGAAGTAAATCACAAACGTCAATGCGACGGCACAAAATTTTTTCCGTAAGAAGATAAGGAACCCATATGTCGAGCTCTGAGATTAAACTTAGCCGTTTTAAATCATCATGAACGGTCGAATTCGATAAATTTAATCTCTCAGCGATCTCACGAGTTGTTATTCGCCGTTTTTCATCAATTATTGCCTTTATTGGGTCTTCATCAGCTTCAACAGGCCTTCCAGAAAGTGGTGCATCTTCGAGATCAAAATTGCCGGATCGAAATTTTGCAAACCAGTTTTGGTACTGGCGCTCAATTAACACATCTTCTCCATACATATCGGATAGTTTTTTTGTTGCTTGAACAGAATTTTTTGTTTTTCATTTTCCATATTTAAAAGGATATCAACCAAAAACTACTGTGGAGAATAAATCGAATTCACAACCAAGCTTTACTATGTCAACTGTCAAAATACATATGATTGAGTGTGAAGTTGTTGGTGAAAAAATACAATTAAGTCCTCTATTGGGAAACAATGAAATTACTTTCTTGATAACCCAATATTTTGGGTTTGTTATATTTTGGGAAACATTTTATTTAAAATGTGAAAATAGTAAACTGATAGTAATATTTCTGTTTTTTCTTCTTCTTTTTTTCAATAAAATTACCTAGTAATAGGTATACCTAGACAATATATACATGAAAACTTAATTAAATTTCTGTAATAATATAAATGGGAACAATATTCAAACAATTGAGATATATGTGTAATATGCTTAAATAAATTTTATTTACAAAAAATAATGTAATTCGGTATAGAAATTTACTTACAATTAGCTAAAAACCTATTAGATTGTAAATCTTGTCTACAAATATTTATGAATGAAATGAAAAAATACTAACATTACAATATAATCATTTAAATAGTCTATAGAAATCAGTTCTAATCAGTAAACTATTTATAAGAGAATTAACTCTTAATTACTATAGAATGGAATTATAGTTTCCATAAAAGCATGTATGTTAATACTCATTATAATTACGAGTACATATATATTGGGGTGAATACATTTTATTTGCAAAAAAAACTACCTTTTTCTAAAGAATATATAAATTCTTAATATTAAATAATTAATATGTCATCTAAAAAATAATATTCTTTAAATAAAAAATATAAATACACGTATTATATAATTTTTTATATACTCATGTTATTTTTTTTTTACAGATAAACGCAAATTATCACGCATATGACTCTTTTCTTTTAATAAAGGTAAGAATTACAGCTCTATTAAATAAATTTTGATTTACGATATGGGAAAAAATTGTACTTTAACAATCAAAATATATACGCATATGACAAATCAGTATTATGTAAAATTTAGTTACCAAGAGGGCAATATTTTTTCACTTCCTGAAAATTACAGTCACGAAACTAAGACATGTTTATTCTTTTTAATTTTTTTGTACATAATATATTTTTTCTTTAAAAAAAACAAGCTTATGTTACAGAAGAATGAAAGAATATAAATTTCTTAGAATTTGCTTAGTAATACAATTTTACATATTTAAAAAATTGTTTTCATACAAAAAATTAGGTTCAGCATTTCTATAACTATTTCTCAATTTCCGAAAAAAATTCCATCGATTTAATTATTATTACTACCAGGTGTATAAGCTTAAATCCGCTGTTTTTTAGTCAACAAAACACATGTTTTTTTTTAATAGAAAGCAAAAAAAAATTAATTGAAAGTTCTTGCCTTCGCTAGCTACACATTTTTCCCATCTCTCGGGCAATTTGTGAATACCACGCCAAAAAAATTCCTTTTCTTTCGAGGCAAACCACTCATCAAGCCATTTTCGGACGTCTTCGTAAGAATGGAAGTGCTGCGTGTGGCCCATCGACAAAAACAGGTGATAGTCGGAAGGGGCCAGGTTTGGTGAATAAGCGGGGTGGGGTAGCACCTCCTAGTTGTGTGTCTCCAAGTAGTTTCGGACCATTTTTGACGTGTGCGATGGTGCGTTATCGTGGAGGAAAATCAGCTTGTCATGTCTTTGTTGATAATCCGTCCTTTTTTCACGCAGAGCATGGTGTAATTTGATCAGTTGTTGGTGGTAGCGGTGGGCATTGAGAGTTTCACCAGGTTTCAACATCTCATAGTAGACGATACCCTGCTGATCCCACCAAACACACAGCATCGTTTTCCATCCGAAGCGATTTGGTCTTGGGGAAGATGTTGATGGTTGGCTGGGATCAACCCACGATTTCTTGTGTTTAGGATTCTTGAAATATATCCACTTTTCATCGCCTGTCACAATCCGATGCAGGAACAACTTCCTTTTTTGTCTGGCGCGCAAGATTTCGCATGTGTTTTGGCGTCGCTCCATCTGCCTATCGTTCAATTCATGAGGCACCCATTTTCCGATCTCTTAAATCTTCTCCATGACACGCAGACGCATGGAAATGGCTGGTTGAGTAACACCCAATTGCTCCGTGAGCATTTTTTGTGATTGGGTATCGTCTTCGTCCAAAAGAGCCTTCAATTGATGGTCCTCAACCTTCCTAGGCCAATTTTCACGCTTCTTGTCCCACAACTCAAAATTGTCGTCTTTGAACTGACGAAACCAATCTTGGCACGTTGTTTCCGATAAAGCACTGTCATCATAGGCCTCCATAAGCATTCGATGCAATTCGGCAGCCGATTTCTTCAAATTGAAGCAGAAAAGCAGCTGACAATGTGCACTGATTAATGTTGACAGATGTCAAAATCATAAAAAAAGTATGGCGTGTCTATGGTAGCTTAATACGCTCACTGACGCCGTCTATGACCAAACAGCGGATTTAAGCTTATATACATAGTAAGATAAGTATATACGATTTTGATAGGTTACTTGGCCAAATATTTTCTAAAATATTTTTATGGTTCTTAATAAAATTTAATTAAAAATAACATAGTGTCATTCTTCAAATTTATTATTATTGAAGTTAATGACTGACTAAATATAAATAAATTAATTTTCAAAAAAATCTAAATTTAACCAATCTATCTAGATCTACAAAATATTTGTTTAATTTAAATGTAAATAATTAAAAGAGAATTTTGTAATACAATTTTAGAAAATATTTCAAAGATATATTACAGATGCACAAAAATGCATTGCATCAAAGAATATTTTTGTCACTTTGAATAATAAATGAGATTTCTTTGCAGTCAAGCTTAACTATTTGATGCAATTATAATAATAAAAACTCAGTAGTATTAACACATTATTAAAAATAAATACAATTTTTTCCTATATATATATAAACATATTTGTATTGTATGCACATAGTTTAATTATACAAATAATATATGAGTATAAATATTTTAGATATAATAATAATGAAATTTATTTGCAGACAAGAATATATGAATAGTAAAATGGGTACGGGTCACTGTTTCTGGGCTATATTTTACTTTGCGTGTATTTGTAGTGCATCATTGTAAGTATAAGAAAAACTTTTCTAAATTATACAGGATATTAATAATTAAAAAACAAAATTTCTCATCACTTTATTGTGTTTTTTTTTATACAAATTGCTTAAAAAATTATTCTATAAGTAATGCATATTCAGATTCAATGCTGGCTAAGAATAACTTTTAATATTTTGTATATTAAATAAGAAATCCTAAAAGAACAAAATAAATTTTATAAATATGTTTTTAAAGAAAAC
The DNA here is from genome assembly GCA_958298945.1 of Atherix ibis. Lineage (NCBI taxonomy): Eukaryota > Metazoa > Arthropoda > Insecta > Diptera > Athericidae > Atherix > Atherix ibis. The sequence continues at coordinate 131,193,855 of OY282605.1, forward strand.
ATAAAATTTTGCTTAGTCAATTTATTCATATAATAGGAAATGATGCGTACAATTTTTTTGGCAAAGACTTTATGATCATAAAAGTATATTTATTGAAATTTTTTTAAAAAATAAAATATAAACAATTAATGAACTTGTTTAATTATTATATTTTTTTAGTTTTAGAGAAATAATCATAAACTATATTGGAATAATTAACTAATAAATTTAATGTAAATTGATTGATTGTTGGCATAAAAATTCAAGAAAAAATATTTTAAGTTAATCACGTTTCCCAATTAGAACATTTCTGTACTGGAATCGTATAACTTTTATTTGTTTGTATCTTAGATTATAGGGGAACTAGATAGGGCTTAGATTATAGAAGAACTGGATAGGCCTCTACACAAACATTCTGTCCAAATTGCCTGCCGAAATATATATGAGCTTTCCTAATATTGTTAGCTAAATGCAAACCTTCTAAGTCCTGCAACTTTTGGTAGCCTTAAATACTGTGTATTTCCAGTAAATCAGTTTATTATCGGTATCCATAATTGGACAGTTTTCCGCGAAGGTATTGCAAACTAATTAAATCATATGTCATGCATCCGGAAATATTTCAATTTTTATATTTCTGCTATTCATTGTAAAAGTAAAATTGAAATTAACTTTCTGATGAGTATTAATGGAAGCTATATGGAAGTAACCGACTGGTAGCTTCCCATTTTTATTTATGCAAACAAGCATAATACTAAAATTTGTGTAGACTTAACATTGGATACCGATCCATATCTAAAATCGACGTACCCGTACAAATTGGATCCATCCCATTCGATTTTTTCTCGAATAGACAGTTCGTCGAAAACCAAATAATAGAAAAGCTTCTAATTTTTGGTTTCAGATTCATCTACAGTATATCGTAGAGCCGTGAAGGCCTCGTCTGTCAATCCTGGACCTAATTGAGTGGTATGATACAATTTGCGAAGGATTCTAGGATGGGGAATGGAACCATTTAAAGTCTTGCGGACATATGAATATGTCCTAGGAGAATAAAAATGGAAATTAAGGGCAAATACTTTAAGCTCCGGAGAAAAATACTTTAGATACGAGTACGCCGTCCCTTGCAAATTTCGTTTACACAAAAACATTAAAGTATTTCTTGCACTATTAAAAAAAATTCGTTCCCTAAATTTTTTTACACATACTTTACGTATACCGGCACTGAACTATTTTCTGGTAAACATTGAACTTGTCAACATCACATTTGTTTACATTTATTGAATGCCGAACTTTTCACTTTTTAACTACCTTTTGGACAAAATAAATCATTAAAAGACATATAGGCACATCAAAAACTAAATTTTTGTTTTTTTCTGTAATAAAAATGAAAATATCAACTTACCGAAAGAAAGAAATTCCCGGCTTCCTTATTCCGTTGAATGACCAGCAACCCTTTATAAAACACTTATATATTATTCTGAAATAAAAACTTTCTATTAAATATTATCAATAATATAACTATTTATATAAATACTTACTTTTTCGTAAATACTTCAAAAAAGATACAAACTACACTTTTACTTGCACTTTCCGATAAATACCAAAATAACCACTTTAAAAACAAGAAAAGTATGCAAGCATTTCGGCTTGCTACCACTTTCATATAGAATGGCGTGTTTTATAACTCTGCGAAAGTTTACAAAATTGAGGCACCTAATATTTGATTAATACTCGTATTTACAAAATAAATAATAAACCTAAAATACAACTGCATTCAATACCAAAAGATTGGGAAATATATTTTACTTTCTGTCGTATTTAAATTATAATTTCGTTTGAAATAAGTGAGTTAAAATAGATATTAAATATGCTCTTGGGATTCAAAAAATTTCTATTACGACAACTAGAGTCAGTGCGTCCCAAGTAACGCACTCGGAACCCACTCAAAGAGTGCCGTCAATGAGTTCCGTTTTTGTTACGTCTGACGGCTCTTAGTTCCGTATTATGTCAAAAAAGCGACAAAGAACGAACAGTTTCTTAACCCATCTTGAAAAATTCGTAATTAGATGACGAAACATAGTACCGTCAGAGTGCCGTCAAATAGCTTAATTTTCGTAACTTGTGTTACTTGGGGTGTCATGTCTACATAAAAAATCTACACGAATGTATACAAGCAGTACGATTTCTCTCCGCTTTTGCAATAATTCAGACAGAAAATTGCGTATGCATATACGAAATCTGCCTATTTAGTAATTTTTTTAATCTAATAGATAGGGTTCTACACAAAATTTCGGTCCAAATTTTTCCGAGAATATATTCGTAAGGACGCACACACTTGTAAAAGAACCTTGCACGAAACACTTCATAATCTGATATAAAAACTTCCTATTTATTGTCGTGAAAAATAATGTTATTTATGGATATGTATTAATTTATACTTACTTATTCGTAAACTATTTAATATTTAATAAAACCGCACTGAAATTTTTCCATTCACGATCATCAACAATAACCATAACAAAAGTATGCAAGCATTTCCGTATTCTACTATTTCATGGAGAATGGCGTGTTTCTTGATTGATTCTACCATTTCATGGAGAATGGCACCTAATATTTGATTGATATTTAGAAAATAAATAATAAACTTAAAATACAATTTCATTTAATATTAAAAGATTGTACATAAAATAAATATTGCCTGTGGATGTGTTTAAATTAAATTTTTCTATGGAATAAGTGAGTGAAAAAAGGATATTTATTATGCTTTTGGAATTCAAAAAAATTTTATTATGAAAACTAAATGTCAGTGGGTGACATGTCTAGATGAAAAAATCTACACAACTATATGCAAGTAGTACAATTTCTATCCGCTTTTGCGGTATTCTTTAATGTAAAGATTTAGTCGAGTTATGGTTTATCTACGTGTATTCTGCTTCTGTTTCCTTCACAACTATCAAAATAATGACGATTTAAGACGCCATTAGTAAAAACACAAATGTATGCGACCAGTACGATTTTTCGCCGCTTTAATAATTATTCAGACAGGCCTATCCAGGTTTAATCAGAGTATAACAATTCAAAATGTGTTATACATAACAGACCAATTTTGTTAAATGTACATAGCTGTTAAGAGTACAACACTTTCAAAAATGTGCTCTTCAGTACAGAGCACTTTCAAAAATTCAATAATTAAATATTAATTCTCACAAGTGAATTGAAAACGATTTTGTTAATTTTTTCATTATATTTATGCTGTATTTACCAATCAAAGATTATTATTATTATAAAATTTATTATTTCACTATAAAATAGTTATCTTAACTATAACTTATTTTAAAAAAAAAAAAAAAAAATACTTAAAATTATTAATAACATAAGTAAGTTTATGTTATAATATTTAAAATTATTTCAGAGCGAATAATGCCAAAATCAATTTCCGTGAAAAAGAAAAGAAAGTTTTAGATCAAATTTTAGGAGCAGGAAAATATGATGCGAGAATTCGACCATCTGGTATTAATGGAACTGGTAAGTTAAAATTGATTAAAATAATTACTTTTCCTATTATTAATACTGTGTGTGAATAATTCGAAAAAAAAAAACAAAAAAAATAAATAATAAATACAATAATTATTTTTGAAATGTACTTAAAAAAAAAATTATTTTAATTTTACTAATCAAAATTGTATTCAACTAATTAAAAACAAAGAAATTTAATAATATTCGTTACAAAAAAAATTTCATGAAATTTAAATTAAACGATCGAAACCAACTTAAGACAATGATATATGACTAACATATATTGCATAAATAATAAGGACATAAAATAGTTTAATCAAAATAAAAAATTAACAGGTATATTTATTCTACATATATAATAAAAACAAAAATTTATAATAAATTGGCATTGAAGTGTTATACATAATATACGCCTATATTTTTTTTTTCTATACACATTTAAATTTTTGTTTAAATTTATTAAATTAATTTTCTTTTAAAAGATAGTAAGTAGTTACATTATAGATATTCAAAAAAAAAATGGTAATTTATCAATTTTACTTCTATTTATATTTTATTTACTTTTTCTATATACATACTATTTTTTAAATGTAAATTTTTTCGTGAAAAGTAAAGAAATTACTAAATTTTTTTTTTAAGTTTTAATTATAATTGGAAATGGAAATAAAAAGAAAAGTATATGACAAAAAAAAAAACTTGGCCCTAGTTAAATTTATGAATAATTCGATTGAATATGAATAAAATTATAAATTACAAATTAAAATCAAAATACTATTAACCAATTTCAGAGTAAATTGGTGGTATTATTTTAAAGTTTTGAAATAAATAAAAAAAAACAAAATTATAATAAATAATAATTTATTGAAAAAAGTTTATATAAATATTTCATTTTCTAGCAGATACAAAAAAATTAAATAAAAAATGAAAATATATATTATATTAATATTTATAAAAAACAAAAACTACTACATATTCTACAGCATATGTTAAATACAAAAAGAATGTAGGTAAATAAGAATTGCTATTATTATTTATTATGCAAAAATTAAAAATTAATAGCAAATTCAATATGTGAGTATTATAATTATTATATATCAGTTATCCTAAACGGTTTGTATCCTTATGAATGTTCTGAATTCCTTTATACATAGTAAATATTTATGTTATATTTAATTTGTGAAATTTTAGTATAGGGGTTTTATGGTATAAAGGAAAATGTAGTGTATGAATAATTTATATTAAAAAGTTTTTTTTTTTTTTAAATATAATTACTCTTTCTAAATATTATAATTTTTAATGAAATTTTATTATTAGCTTCTCCTAATTCATACATATTAACATAAAATAGTATATTTCACACAAAAAGTGTGATTATCTTTTTCCAACAGCTATGCACACAATTGACATGTATAAAAAACAAATATTTTTTTTTTTTGTTTTTCAATAATGTTATAAATTGCACTGACTCCATAATTTGCACAGAAAATATAACATATACACTTTCTAAGATTCTAGTATGAAATAATTTTTTTTTTTCTTAAAAAATTACAAAGAAATTTTCAAAAATATTGATACTAAATATTGATTTAAGTACAATATATGTAAGCCTCGATAGTAAGAAAACTTACTCCATAAGATCCCATAACTTTTTTTTTTAGACTAATTCATATAAAATATGACCATTTCATACATATCCTATTAAAAATATTTTATCATATTTTCTGTGCAACAATTCAATGATAATTCATATAAAAAAATATTTTTTTCACATTCGTAATCATTGTTAATAATGTGCCACTGTGTGTTGTCTATTAATGGTTAAAAACAAAAAATATTTAACTTTTAACAATATCTGCATTTAAGAAAACAATGATTTTATTCTAAATTGAATTATAACTTAACAATTATTATATAAATTTATTGAATTATTTCCCTTCTTTTACAAGAAAATAAAAAGAAAAAGAAAAAGAAATTATGAAATTTTATATATACTCGTAATATGCGCACGTATGCATTAAATGTTTGAAAGCCTGCGTCTACGGTTTTAGAAAAATTCTTCTAAATAATTTTTGTTCTAATTCGTGAAATCTTAAAGAAAAACTTTTTTTTTTATTATAATTATTAGAAGAGCACTTAATAGAATTCTTGCCTATTAAAATAAAAAAAGGATAATAAAAGTGTAACTTGAAACATTTTTAGATAATGAACACAATTTTTTTTAATAGAAATTGTACAAAAAAAGAAGAACATGATAAAATTATTATAAAAAAAATATAAATAATAAATACAAAACAAAAATTAAGTTTGAAAAAATGGTTAAAATAAAAAATTTCGCATACAAACAGATGGCCCTGCTATAGTCAGAATCAATCTTTTCGTTCGAAGTATAATGACGATAAGTGATATTAAGATGGTAAGTTATGACAACGATTATATCAATAGAGAAAATTCTAGTAATTTCTTCAAAAACCATATTCTCAAATATAAAATTATAAAAATATAAATTTTTTACTTAAATAAAAAGAAAGATATTCTATATATGAAAACAAATCAAAATTAATAAATTCAAAGGTTAGATTATGTTATATAGTCTTGAATAATAAAAGTAAATATTTTTCAAAATTTTTTTATAAAGTAACTTTTATTCAACATAAATAAATCTATATACATAAATTTATACATTTATATATATATATATACATATACATATTTGAGTAATATTTTTATTCAATTCTATGTATATATATATATGTATATAAAAATAATTTTCAATAAAAGATGGTGTATAAAATTTTTTTCTAAAAGATATCAAATTCTAGAATTTATTATGTTTGTTTATTTTTAGAAATGTTATAAAAAAAAATCTTTTTTATTAATAATTTATCAACATTAATTTATCCACCTAATTAAAATAAAAGATATTTTTTTTCAATTGCATATTTTATAATTAAATATGCTGCTAAATATTATGCAGTTAAATCTCGTTTTGTGCTTAAAAAACTAGTTTATTTAATAAAAAAAAAAAAATACAATATATATATATTAGTTTGTTTTATTTTATTTATGTTTTTTTGTTGGTTTTTACTTTAAACTTTAAATTAAAAATATTATTTATGAATAAAAATTGAAACTTTTAAATATAGAATTTTTTTCAAGTTTTGATACCATTGTTTAATTATTCAAAAATAATATACAAATTTGTAAGTAAATTATATATTTACATCTAAGAATTGAATAAGATATTCATCTATAAACATTATTATTATATTTTATATATAGATAATAAGTGTATAATTAATATTTTCAAAAAAATATTTTTTTCTTATTTATTTATGAATTAGTTATCCTTATTATTAATTTGAAAAGAACAAAAAACATAGGTATCAAAACAATTAAAAACCTATTTCTGATAGTATCATCGTTGTTAATTCCATAAAATTCAAATTAAAACTATCATTTTTATTTAATTTGAAAAAAATTTTCGAATTAATATGATACAAAATAATCGTTTTGCCAAAACAAAAGCTTCAAGAAAACTTTCATTTTAATTGAGATTTTATAATTAAAAAAAATCCCATTTTATTTTAAAAAATTCCAATTTTATATTAAAAAACAAGGCAAAAAAAAAAATATTTGAATAAAATCAATATTGATTATATAATTTACCATAACTTAAAGTAAATTTCAATGCACAATAAAATAAAATTTATGCGCTCTAACTCAGTTCATTAAAAACAATTCAAAATAAAAAATAAGCTTAAATTCCATCCAATTGAAATTGTAAATTTCCAAAAGCTTATCCTCAGACTGAAACCAAAACTATTTCTATGCTTAATCAAATTAATTTTATTATGGTTACCTGTTGCAATGGTCAATTTAATTATATTTAAATTAAATAGAATTTTATTACAAGTGTATGGCGCCAAAATATGGAATTTACAAATACACATAAAGCCGAACAACAAATTTCTTTTAATTTAAGAAAAAAATTGAAATTTATAATTTTAATATTATATTCATTATTATTATTATTATTATTATTATTATTATTATTATTATTATTATTATTATAATTTTTCTATTAAATAAATTGCAAAGTTTTGGGCTGTTAATAATAAAAATAAAAAAAAATTATATATATTTATTAAAATAAAAAATTTATAAGTTTATCGTTTGAAATATATCTAGAGATTAGGATTTTGGCATGTTTATAGATGAAATAATTAAAATTCAAATTTTAAGTATATTTTTGAATATTTGCATAATTTCCCTTATCTATATATCACAAGATTGTTTCTGATTAAAAAAAAAAAACAAAAATAATATGAATAAACAAATAAATTTTATAAATAAATAATTTATAAAATAATAACATCTAAATTCATCAAAATTAATATCATCAAATACATATATTTTATCCCTTATACCTATTATAAGCATATATGACATATGAACAGAAGAAATTTAATAAAATAACTTTATAACATTAAATTATTTCTCATTATTTCATATACAATATTCAAGTTTGCATTTTGTTAAATTAAGTTTATGTGTTCTTTTATTTTATAAATAAAAATAAATACTTTTATATAAGAATTCGTTTAAAACAAAAATAAATATTTTCGATTGCAATTTGTATAAAAATATTCCTATCATAAAAATTATGTTTAAACAAAGTTCAATTATATTTAAAAAATAAATTCATTTAATCCTACAATATAATCGATTTGATCAACAAAAATTTGTTTTCACATAACATACAAAGAAAAATTATTTTTAAATTAACAAATATGTTTTTTTTTAAACTAACAAATAAGTAATTAAATATATCTTCTTAAACTTTCAGATATTTTTATGTTACTTTTAATAAAATTCAATTAATTAATATTGATTATTATATAGAAAAAAAAACTACAAAATTAAATATTTTAAATACATAACCTAAATGGGTGTTGTTAGTTTTTTGACTTATTAACTATTATGTGTTCACATATGGTATGCACTTATATGTTTATTAATAAATAATTTATAATACCTACAAAAGTATAAATACACATACTTTTACTACTTAAATTATTCAAAGAATGTTTTCTTTGGCAATTCCCCAGTGTCCCAGGCTGAACGCCGAATTTTTTAGATGTTGCCAACATGATTACTTTGCAGATATTTCTAGCAGATGTTGCCAACATGATTACTTCAGAGGAACATCCCTAATTCTTTTTTCTTTTTTGGTTAGCCTTACTTCTACAAAAGGGCCGATTAAACGAGCATCTGTTTGAAGATTATTTGCGGAAAAACTATCTTTTGTATAGCCTTACAAAAAATAATTCCAACTGCGGCAAATCACATGATTTTGGAAGCCAATTGACATCAACAAATCACGAAACTACGCGTTCTCGGAACTTTCTACGCAATAAAGCTAAAACTGTCGCGTTGCGTAACTTGTGGTGCTATTTTGTTTAACTACATATGGTCCAAAAAAAAAATCGTCAAGTTTAGGTCAAACGAAGTTTTTCCTTCTTCATTTCCAAAGAAAATAGGTTCAATCATATCTTCAGACGAAAATTCACAACAAACGGTTTTTTACTCGTGGTTATAATTACTTCACCACAGTTACTTGTGGGCTTTCAGAGCCCCATCGATCAAAAAAATTTTGTGCGAAATGTGGTGGTGGGAGAACACCATTTGTACGAAGTTTGCACTATTTTGTTGTATTTTTGGTAGTTAAACGATCCATAATGGACAATCCTTTAGTTCTGGTAACAAGAGTACAAGGCATAGATTCGGCCCAAGCTGGATTCGCTGCACTTACTAGATGAGATACATAATCAAACGATGACATTAACAGGAAACGAAAATATTATGGAGGCATTAGACTCAGTGCACCACCGACGTAATGTCTCCTGTCTTTTCTTATTTTATAGGATTTTTCATAAATAGTGTTCCAGTGAATTGACTAGTTGTATTCTAATACTTTCCACACGCACAATGTACCAACAAATTATAAGCTAATTCATAATTCCTTTAGCGCAGGTGATTTTAAGAAAAAAAAAATTTTTAATTTCTTGTCAAATTTTCATGCCATTTTGATTGTGGCTTTTAGTTTATGTTATGCCTATGCACAGAAATATAAATTTTAGATTTAGTGCATCGCTTAGAATTTAGTCTTTTTAGAATTTAGTGTACGTCAAATATGGCCTAACATATATGGAATGTTACATGAAAGAACAACACATAAAAAAATGGCGCTAAATTCAAATTGCGGCATTTAACCTTAAACATTTATAACGATTAGAGTTTATCTCCATACAATATAGTAATAGTCAAATATGATATTAAAATAATTTTCTCTTTAAAATATATAAGCATATTTGTTATAATCGAAATTAAAAATCCAGTTCATTTTGCAATCGAAAATTTATAATTTTTCATATACATAATTAAATCAAAAAAAAATACATTCTAACAAAATACTCAAATTCATATTATTAAAAATTTAAAAAAAATTAAAAAATTTTATTTAAAATTAATTTTATGTTTAGTTCGTCTTCTTCTTAAAAAAAAAAAATAAACTAAAAATTTAAAAAAATAAATAAAAATAAATACAATTGGAGCCATGCCTTTGTTATGCAATATTTTATATGTGGAAAAAAGTAGAAAAGTTCTTCTTTTTTTACCTGCATACACATTAAATCAGCAATAATAATAAGAAAAATATCAAACAGAAAAAAAATGTATTAATATAAATAAATAGATTAGATAATAAAAATTCATAAAAAATTATTTACTATTATTATAATTATTATTAATATTATTATTATTATTATTAATATTATTATTATTATTATTATTATTATTATTATTATTATTAAAGCATTATAATATAATTTTTATAAATAACAATATACTTAATATAAAATAAACATTATACAATATTTTCTATACATTTGTTTTGATTTTGATGCTTTTCTCTTCAATTTTAATTTTACTTATTTGAAATTATATTTAGCTTAAAATTTTTTTTCATATATTAATTAGATTTTTTTTATTCATTTATACTAATACAAATACAATATAACACATATACATTAGTGTACACAATATATAATATATATATAAAATTATCTCTATTAAGATTATATTACAACTTTCAGAGTCTTATAAATGCATTTAATAATTTTCTTTATATTATTATAAATATAGTTTTGTCATTGATTTTTAATTTGAAAAATTTTAACAAATATTTTATATATGATAGTCTATTTAATAGTAAAAATATTTTATTATCTATTCTTTCATTTATTTCATTTTATATGAGTTTATTCTTATTATTGTTATTTTCTTCATTTATTTCGGATTTATTTATTTAATATAAAAACATACTGTATACTTTAATAAAGTTGAACATTTTCTTAATATATGCATACATAAAATTATATTCAAACACGTTCAAAAGGGTCACATTTGATCATCGACATTACATCATTTTTATTGCCGTTTTATAATAAATACAATATGTTTCTTATGTAGGAATTAATAATAAAAAATAAAATAAATATATATATATATAAAAAATAAAATTATAAATATTTAAAGAAAAAATGAACCAATTCTTTATAATAACATATATAAAAATAAACCTAAAATTTTCATAGTCAAGTATTTTGAAGAAATTGCGTACAATCAAGTAGTGAGATTATCTGAAGAGAGAGAAAGAGAGAGAGATATCAATTGTTTTTAAAGTAAAATTTAAATTATTATAATTTATTTACCTTAAAAATTATATATATTTAGAATTATCGAACATTTTATTTTCTATTAAATTGAAATTGATATAAAATCAAATTTTTCCGTACATATATCAAAAACTAACTTTAATAATAATAAGAATATTATATTTTTATTTTATATACATGAAAAAAAATTACTATAGTCATATTTTTCATATTTTAATAAGAATATTTTTAAAATTAATTCTAACTTTTTTAAAAGTAAGACCAATCTCCAAAATGTCCTATTCAACAAAAATTCCATAACTAATTAACTTTCGTTAGCATATTAAAATGCTGATCATATTTTAATAAATTATTATTATTAAGGAATTGTTACGCTTCCATAACTACATATTGTATTACAATAGATACTATGTGTATATATAAATTCTATAAGAATAAAATACATTATAAAATATCTACAAAAAAAAAGGAAACCAAAGTCATTGGATGCAAAATCGCACAAGCATAAAATTAATTTTTATAGAATTGAATTGAAATTGTACGGAATATCTTATTATTGTATATACTCGAAATAAAATTAAATTATCGTAAATGTCAGTCGAAAAATGTCAGTTGAATTTTCCTGCTGTTATATATTGTCCAATTGTAGATTAAAATCCAATTTTTTAACTTAAGATGATAGTGTTTTTTTTGCTGTTATAAAATAAAAACTCAAATATGATTATTACAATAAAAAGTTTGCTTAAAATATTATTTTGTAAAAATTTCTTTTATTTAAAGCATAATAATTTTTACTCCTTTTACTTATTAAATGAATCGAATGGTTTTTTTTAATAAGCCTATAAAAATTGATTATGAACGAAAACTCTCTTTTCAAATAATTTAGATTAAAAATATATTGATTTTTTTTTTATAATTTAGAAAGTAATATATCAATAGTATATATTACAGTGACCATATTATTATAAATATTTAATGAAAAAATATAGTCTTCAACATAAAACTTATATTGAAAAACTCAATGTTAACATAACATATCATCGATTCATTGCTTGATTTTTATATATTTTTACAGCTGCTACATTAAAAAGAAAGTAATTATTAAATTTTGTGAATAATATATATATATATACATATAAGCTAGTATATTATACATTGAAATCATTTTTCATAATAATTAAAAATAAAATCAAATGAGAATATTTCGCAAATACTAAAAAAATGGTTTTTCTTTTTTTTTTAATTTTGTCATATTAAAATTATTTCAAATTGCATAAATTATTTTACATTAGATAATATCGATAAAATATGAATAAATTAATAAAAAGGTATATATTATAAACTATATATACATATATATATACAATATAATATGATAATTTGAATTATCGTTGTCAATTATTATGAACAAGTTAAACAGAAAATACTCTTTCTATCACAACAATTAAAAACAAAATGTAGAAAGCCTTTATTATTGTAGTAAAAATAATTCATTTTGAAATTTCTCGATTTTCTGCCGATATTAGATGGCCCAGCTGTTGTAAGCGTCAACATTTTCGTTCGAAGTATATCAAAAATCGATGATGTGACTATGGTAAGTCGTAATAAAGTATGCAGCATCATACAAAAAAAAAAAAAAAATTTTTTTTTAAATATGATAAAATAACAAAAAAAAAAAATATCAAAAGAATTCATGCATATTATTTTGAAAGCAAATAATATAAAACATAATATATATTTAAAAAATAAAATAATACTATCAATAGTAATTTAACCAAAATTTTATTGTGGTCCTATAAGTAAGGACTCTCATACTCGTAATATAAATGTAGTCATAAATACATTGATACACAATATAATAGTCACGATTTAAAAACTTCAATAAATTAACGAAATTCAAAGCGAAATAATTGTTGTTGTTTTTTTTTTTTCTTAACTAAAAACAAATTATCATGAAAATATGAACCATTAAATATAAACAGTAGCGCAATCTTTCAATTATGAGAAAAACCTTTTCTTTCTTAAATATATATATATATATTTTTTTTTTGTCATTTTACGATATGTTGTTTTATATATTTAAAAAAAAAAAGCACCTTGCCTTATATGCTTGATACGAATGCATAATTATATAATTTATATGGCTCTCATAACCAATATCTTTTCAACTATCTACAGAATTTATAGGTAAAACGTTATCAGAAAATAATAACATTTAATTTGTTCATATTTCTATACCTTTTAAAATACCATTACTTTAGGAATAGATGAAATTTAATAATTTCATTGAATAAACGAACTTATTTTAAAAGTTCTTTACACAAATATTTAAAAATCGCATAGCATCATTAACCACCATTTTATATTACAATACTTAAAATACATCTAAAATAATACGAGATTTTTGATCGTATTTTCCATATGTGACATTGACTGACAAAAATTCTCAAGTTAATATCGTAGATACAACTCTTAACTGTGCCATACATAAACAGTTAGCACAGTTAACATATCCAAATATTATTTGTGGTGATAGTATATGATATTTTGTTAAAGAATGCAGATTGCCTACAATATCTGTCCACATATATGGATTGTGTCTACGATAAACAAAGTATGTTGTCTGAATTAATTCAATTGTTGTTTTCAAACGCTAACAATATTAATTGTTTTTTGTTTTTTTTTTTTTTTTCATAAAATATTTGCCATTTTTCTTCATAAATTTACATATTCAACATTTATACATTAACTATAAAATAAATCTATACTTTTCATTAAATTCATTCGATATATTCAAAGAAAATATTATTAATAAACAAATATTCGTTAGAAAATATGTAATTTTTCTTCTATGATCTCAGAGATTTAGATAAATAAAAATTTTAGCCATTATGATGGGGCTAAATATTCAAAAGTTGCATTATTTATTATGTTTTTTGTATATTTTTATGGTAAAGTTAGAGATCCGATAAATGTACTTTTTTTCTAAATATTCCAATACATCCTAAATGTGAAAATGTATTAACGGTTATTTGAAGGAAAAGAAAGAAAAAAAAACAAGAGTTGGGGCATAAAGTTTTGGTTATTTGAGCCACAAAATAATTATAAAGAAAAAAAAAATTTGTGAAAGAATGAAATAATAAATATTGTCAGAATATTAATTTGTGGATAATGATTCAATATATGGTAGTTTATTTTAATTATATTATGGATATACATTCATACATATATCTGTACGTATATGGTATATTTATATATATATATATATATATAAATTTGTATGTATGTATGTATGTATATGCATTTATATCTATATATGTATTTATATGTATGTACAAGTATATACGTAAATAAATAAGTATATATATATGCACATATGTATATGCGCTGATATTCGTATTTTAATTATTTAGGTCATGATATATTTTATTGTCAAGTGTCACGTGGGCCATGTTTAATTACTTTTCAACATTTAAAAAAAAAAAAAAAAAAAAACAAAAAAAATAAAAAAATTAATAATAATAACTCAATTTTATTTTAAAATGGATGTTTGTCGTGACTTTAATGAGAAATATTTTTTTCATATTATCAGTATATATAAATGAATATTTCTATAATTTCATTTTACAAAATTTTTATATATTATATATTATTTAAATCATATACCTTTATAAATTTATTCAAATCCAAATTTTTAGTTATATATATTTTTCTCTCCAAAAACTGGGGAATTGCATTAATATTTGATTTTGTTTATTGGATAACAAAATTTATTACATTTTTTTTTATTACTTTTTATTAAATTAATTCGTAATTATGGGAGATGATAAACTTAAATATAATTTTTACGTGTTATTTTTATTTATTTTTTTTTGGATGCGTAAACACATCTATAAAAAGGAAATGTTCTTTGATTTTTAAAAGTAAAATTTGAAAACATTTACAATTTTCATTTTTAATATTGACTGCTTTGCAAATTCTCTATATTATTTCATTTAATTTGTAAAAATTTTATTTAATTATGTTTTTATTTCTATCTGATTGATTATTATCTAATACACTTCTGTATTATCTATGTATAATTTTATTTAATAGTTTTAGTTGAATGTCTTTTGGATCTCTCTATGTTGAACTAAAGATACATTATTATATATCTTATCTATTTACATTCATTTCATTTAAATAATTAATTCTATTTCTAAATATTTAAAAAAAAAAAAAAAAACTAAACAGCAAAATCCAAATATGAACTTTACAATTCAAGAATATATGTGCTTTTATCGTATTATCGTATTTGACGGAATTAAATAAAATGAGTATAAAAGGAAATTTGATTTGTATTCTTTTTTTTGTTTGTTGTTTTTTCTTCAATTTTACTTTAATATATATAATTTTATAATTTTTACTAAGTTTTATCAATAAATTAATAAACATATAACACTAAAACACTATCAACTTAATATTTACATAATTAATTAAAAAATTTAAAAAAAAATAATTTAGTTATTCATTTAATAAATTTCTAATTGCTTTATTACTGTATCTAAACAAAATTTTTGCTAATTATTTTAATTATTGGCGCATAAAAATTTATTTCCAAATTTCAATTCAATATAAATTTTACTTTTCCTAAATAATATTGAATAGTAGATATACAATATATATATAATTTAATACGTGAAAATATTTATAAAATCATTTAGTTCTGATCTAAATTATATATAAATAATAAAAAAATTCAAAAAAAAAAAATAATTAGATATTTTTTATTTAATTACATAAAAATTTCATTAAATTTAGATTTTATATTATTTTTTATATATTAAAATTTCTATTATTATTAATAAATCATAGTTTTTAAGTAATAAATCAGTATTATATTTTTTAATAAATAAATATTAAAATCTAATAACAACAACAACAAAAAAATGTATTTATTGCGTATGTGTATATATAAATATATATATATATATATATGTATATTGATTGGTAGAAAATTTTTGATAGTATGTTTAAAAATTGTTGAACGTTATTTTGGAAAAGATTT
Organism: Atherix ibis; assembly: GCA_958298945.1. NCBI lineage: Eukaryota > Metazoa > Arthropoda > Insecta > Diptera > Athericidae > Atherix > Atherix ibis. The sequence continues at coordinate 131,210,133 of OY282605.1, forward strand.
ATAAAATGTGATTGTCATACCATACCAAATATTCAATTTATAGAAAAATAATCAAATAAATAAAGTACAATGTATTTTTTTAATTTTTTTTATTTTGAAACGTATTTTTCTGAGATCCATGGACGTTCTTAAAACATTTTCAAATTTTTTTCTTCGTTTTTATTATTTATTTTGATTTTATTTTTCTTTTTTACATTAAGTTTAAATTTGTTCTTTATTTAATTTGATATTAACATATTTCATTCTGTTATATTTTGATTATCTATATTCGAAGCATCATATCTTAGAAATATTTGAGATTTTATATACGTTTACTACTAAAAAGGCAAATCATATAATTAATAATAAATAGTTTTTGTTCTTTTTTTGAGAAATAATTAAATTATCTTACTCAAATGTGCGTATATTTTATTTAAAATTTTACATATAATTATTTAAGTGAAATTTTGTAATATGACGCCTTTCTATCAAAACTCCTATCCTATATCATACATAAAAAGATATTATAGATATTTTTTTTTTACAAATTGAACACCTAAACAGATCCATTTCGTAAAAATAAATGCCAGAAACTTTTTTAAATTAATGCATTTTTGAATAATTTTATGAAATGAAATAAAAAATTTTTCTGTTAAACATTTCATATTGCTTTATCTACAATATTTACAATAGAATACTATTATTAAAAAGTGGATATAATGAAATATAATATAATAAAGTAAAACCTTTATTATATTTTGAATAATTACTATTGTTAAGTTACATTGTTGAATTTAAATTCAACGACAAAAATGAATAGTAACTTTTATACTTTATTAATTCAATTTTAGATTATTAAATGGATTGAAATAATTTCATTCAAGCCTACTATACTCATTTATCATTCTCCTATTATCTATATAACAGATCGGAATATATTCAAATATATGTAAATGTTTATTCTATAATATATTCTGATTTCAATACAATATAATTTTCTGATATGAATTTTTATTTTAACATAATAGTCAATCTCAAATATTTACTAAAATATTTTGATCAATAATATTATAATTTCTATAATTTCTCCTATAATATTTTTCAATTACTAATTTATTACCAAAAAAAAAAAAAAAACATTTAATTTATCAATAAATAATATTGTCTAAAATATCAATGTTAATTTTCTAAACAAATCATTCATAATAATCTATAAAACAATAATATCAACAAAAAAATACTCTTTTCATTAATTTGCTATCATTATCATCATTTAAACTTAGTAAATAGAATAAATAAAATGAAATATATAAACACTTATGAAAATAAACTGTACGAAATTAATTTGAAAATTAAATAAAAAAATATAAATATACTAGATTATAGGTATAATTATCTGTATAGATAAATCTAATAATAAATCAAGAACTTTATATATATGAATGCGTTAAACTCTATTATATAAAGCAGTTCATCTACAAATAAAAAATATAACTTATTGCATATTTTTATATCACAAAGAGATATTTAGATATAATTTTTTTTTTTGATATTACATAAAAGGGATACAATATTGGAAAAATAATTAGATTAAGTAAAATATTTATGTGATAACATACATACACCGACCATTTTTATTAATCATATCTAATTGAAAAATTTCACAAAATATTTTATCAAATTTGCAAATAAAAACTACTTAATAAATTGTTTCTTTTTTTGTTTTTAATGATAACACATTCTATGTAATTGATTGTATATGAATTTTTTGTTTTAGAATTTGTAAAACAATTTTATAATATATTTTGTTGAATTATTGTAATTTATATAAATTTTATTTTTGTATATTTACAAATATATTTATAACTACATTTTCAATCTTAATTAGATTACAACTTCCAGAAAACTATTGCAGCAATATTATAGTGATGGAAAATAAACTTAACAAGTTTAATTAATACGCCTGGACGATATGCAATTTTTATTGCCTATGGCACAGGCGCATTGATTAATCAAATACCAATTGATTTAAAATATGAATTTATCAAATGTGCGCACGCGCGCGCCCGTACACTATTTCAGCATTTTTATAATGATCAGCTATAAAAATAATGATCAGCTCAAATAATATACCTACAAATTGTACGCCAAATATATATATTTTTGAATAATATTCACTAATTATTATAAAATCCCTGATTAAAAGACTAAAACTCATATCATTCCCCCTTTTTTTTCAACTTAAAAATGATAAATTTTATTTTGAAATAACTATAATATAATATTTCCGTATATGATCTAATTGAGTTTAATTTATATTATTTTGATTTGATCTTCTATTATTTTAATTATATAGAAAAAAATACATATTTTTATTTAATTATAAAAACATTGTAGACAATATGCCTACCTATGTCGCAGTCAACTTGTTTCTTCGGTCAATCTCTAAAATCGATGATTACAAAATGGTGAGTCTTAAACACAGAAAACAAAAACAAAATAAAAAAAAACAAAACAAAAATAATGCAAATAACCATAAGCAATTTACACTAAAATACTATACACAATATATTCTATTGAGAAAAAAAAAAAAAAAAACACATTGAATTCGAGGATAAAAGTTTTAATAAAATGCAAAACGTTTTCCTATCGTACGAATAAACGATGCAATTATGTAAAAGTGATTAAATAGAACAACTCAAGTAAAACACAAACACACACTTAACATTAAATATGTATAAATAAAATAGAAGGCTTTCTCTTATAATATATTTAATTAAAACTATAAAAAAAATTTCAATAATTTTATAACACGATTAAAAAATAAATTTGATTAAAAATTTTCGAATTTTGATTTTTTTTTTCATTTTTATATAACGCTTTAATATTATTTTGTTCTTCAATTTCAAGGCATTCAATATATATTGTTTTTTAATCTTTTTACACTAAAGATCAAGCTTCAAAATCAAAAATTCTAAATATCAGGTGTTGTAATTAATTCGTAGCGTTTTTTGCAAAGTTTCGTGGTTTATTATGACAGTATCATTACAGAAGCGTTATTCAAAGTATTGTCCTTCGTTATCCACTACTTTTTGCCATCTTTCTGGCAATGCGCGGATACCGCGTCGAAAAAATTCTTCTTCTTTAGATTCGATGAAAGAATCGATCCAATTTTTGGTCATTTCGTAGTTATCGAAGTGCTGCTCTGACAAGCCATGCGCCATGGATCGAAACAAATGATAATCAGATGGGGCAATGTCTGGTAAATATGGCGGGCGAGGCAGAAGTTCCCAGTTCAGTGTATTTAAATAAGTTTTCACGACTTTCGCAACATGGGATCTTGCATTGTCGTGGAGCAAAATTACTTTGTCGTGTCGATCTTTATATTGCGGCCACTTGTCTTGTAATGCTCTGTTCAAACGCATCAATTGTCGTCTGTATACGTCCCCAGTGATGGTTTCACCCAGTTGGAGGAGCTCATAATAAATAACACCCAGCTGATCCTACCAAATACACAGTATGATCGTCTTTCCATGAATATTCGACCTGGGGGACGATGTCGATTCATGACCCACGATTTTCTGCATTTAGGATTGTCGTAGAAATCCTTTCCTTGCCTGCCGTTGGAGAAGAATCTTACAGGTGACTAACTCATGTGGAACCCACGTTCCCTGTTTTTGTACCATTCCTATGCCTTTCAGGTGTTTTCCGACCGTCCAAAAGTCGACTCCAGGCGATGTGGACAACTCCCGGAGTGTTTGGCACGGGTCTTCATCGAGTAACGTCACCAAATCTTCATCTTCGAACTTTTTCTTCATGTTGAAGTAATGGAGTAATACTCCCCGCAAAAACGATTTTTCAGGCACGAACTTCGACATGTTTGACACTGCGCAACTAGTGCTACTGACACTATAACAAAATGTCATATAGTGGAAAAGTTGCGTAATGTCAGTAGCTTCTGGGAGAATATTTACTTTTGTATGTGTGACTATGGATAGTTGACTAACGCCATCTTTTGTAAAACGCTACGAATTAATTCCAACACCTGGTACCATACATTTTAAACAAAATACAAATATAAATAACTGATGCAAAATAAAATGTCGAATACAATCGACAAAATTTTTCCTATTTATCAATTTTATTTAATTTTTGCTATTTTCTACGCATTTCTATATTTGAATTAATATCAGAAAAAAACCAAATTGATCATATTAAAAATTCTGATAATATTATACTTCTAATAGCTAATAAATTATTGCAATAGTGCTTCTTAACATTATTTGATATAATGAACTAAATTACTTTTGTTTGTTTTTTTTCAACCCTATCCAAATAAATAATACAAAAAATTCAATATTTCCTCCTTGGATTTGTATACAAGTAAGAAAATGTAGAATTGTGTTCACTAAATTTTTTCACAGCAAAGCGCACAAACAAGAAGCATCTCTCACATTTGATCGAAAAACTATATCTACGAAAATATATTGTATATTAACAAGATGATATGTATGTAAGATTCATGTATTAGCACAGCAATCTACATAAATAATAATCAACAAAAAATGTTAATTGAATGGAGTAAATTAAAAACAAAAGCTTGATTAATGGATGCGGTTTTATTTTATACCAATTGTCATGGACACATGATTTTAGTTTTAATTTTTATTCAAAATAAACTAACCAATAATAAATATCGTGAGAGTATTTTTTTTTTGTTTTTTTTTTTTGAACTTCTATAAAAATTAATTAAAATTGAATATAATTTGATAATGAGCCAATTTAAAAAATGAATATAATAATAAAAATATATAATCTAATAGGAAAAAATTAAAAATATATTATTTGCATTTTGTTGCCATATGTGTAACAGTCCATTTAAAGAACAATTTTAATAAAAATAATTAAAAAAATTATAAAATGACTGTTTACGTGTGCTTGAATGTATATCGATATGAATATTTTTGTACTAAATATTATTTTTGAATATAAAATCTACATATAAATATTTATTATACATACATCTGTCTGTCTATATATATATAGATTACAACATATTTTAGTGTAATTAATAAATATATATGTATATATATATTTATATATAAACATCATTAATATTGTATAAATTTTTTTGAAAAATTCAGGAATAATTAATCAATCAATTGTATAAATGGAACAAAATTGCAGGTATAATACACACGAGTATGTTATTCAATTGTTTTTTTTTTGTCCGTAAATATATAAGTAGACGCATATTTCTCTATGTTGATATATCCTTTGCTTTTTTAATTTGATTATGATTGTTTTTTTCATTTTAAAGAGAACAAAATTAGCTAATGAAGTTATATTAATCGAGAATTGCACATAAATTAATATAGCATTGTTTTTTTTCTTCATAAAATAAATTCTATTTTCAATCAACAAATTTTTGTAATAAATTTCTATGAACTTGGAATATAATATATCAAATATGAATATACCAAAAAAAAAAGAACATTTGATAATATGCGAGAATATTTTAGGATAAATGGAATTAATTCCTATTATTTATTATTTGCCCTCTTCGTCCAAAATATAGTTTGACTTCCCCTTTTTTTAAAAATATTTATTTAAAAATATATCCATTATTATATTTATAATTAGGCACAGATTTGTTATAAACTTTAATCTTTGTCAAGTATTCTTTTCTGTTTTAATTTTTATTTTATAACAATGTGGTACTTTGTTTTTAAAGCGAGTTCTTTTAAAATCAATAATACATACAGGATACATTTTATGTTCCACATCGAAGTTTTTTTTTTTTTTAATAACTATTAAATGAAATATAATTTTATAATTTATATTTAATTGATTAATTATATGGTTTTTAGAATTATATATAAAATATGATGTCGGTTAAATGGCCGGTCTTTTAAGGATATTTTTCATAACATTTTCGAAAACTTTTGGTGCTATTTCAGCAATTTCGTTTCAAATGTTGTCGTTAAGCATTAAGTACGCCCATAAGAAGAAATAAGAAAAATAAGAAGAAAAAATTGGTGGGTTCAAATCAGAGAATCGTGGAGCCAGTCGAAATCACCACTTTTTGACATTATTCGGCCGGGAAAAATTTCTCTTAAAATTTGCATGGTAGCACGAGCTGTATGTGATGTGTAGTAGGCCTAATTGATCCAATTCGGGTAGAAGAAAGTTTTCCAATATGTGCCGATAGCGATCACCAGTAACCGTTACAGCGTTGCCTTCAGCATCCTCAAAAAAATATGGCCCAATGATGCCGCCGGCCCTACGAGGGTGTAGTGATAGTTTTCAGTGCCCCAATAGCCAAGTCGAAGTGTGCTTAGTCGCTCATTATGATTTTTTACCAAAAATGTCGAAGTGTGCTTAGTCGCTCATAAAGATTTTTTGCCAAAAATGGTGGTCGTCTATACTGAGCTGTAAAACTCGCGTACTCCAGTCTCGACGACGTCCATGGTCATTTGCCTGCAGATGTTGTGTCAATTGAAGTTTATACGGGCAAAAACTCAAATTTTTTTTTTCAGAATTTTTAACAAACATAATGGAGATATTCCCAAATCTTGTGCACGGCATCGATCAGAGGTACCTGGACATTCAGCCTCACTGTCTCAATCTTTCTAGGTGTACGTTAGCTTAATTGTCGCCCAGTCTTCAATTTATCTCCTAGTGTATGCATATTTCCCAAATTATTCATTACATGCTTAATAGTTGACTGGCTCAGCATATGGTTAACACAAAAAAAGTCACGTAATTTTCTCCGCGTATTCACAATTGAACAATTATTTTAAAAAAAGTGTTATAATTATTTCAATACGTTGTTGCGACGTTAGTTAGATACTCCATAATAAATTGTAATCGACCACTCTCTACGACTATCAAATGCCAACAGACAAATATCATCCAAAACAAAATGGCGGCCAAACAAAAATGACTGGAACATAAAAAGAGTACCCTCTATTTCCAATAATATAAAATTTTAATAAATTGCATTTGTAAGGTTTACTTTAAGATAAGTGTCCGTTGTCCGTTCATCATGTAATAAATAATACGTAAATTTACAAATCTATAGCAAATAATATATGGTATTAAATAATATTTAATTCAGAATATTAAATAATCACATATACATATAAGTGGACAAGATTGAATTTTATAGATCTTTTCAAATTTGTCTTAACTAATTCAATTTTATCAATAAATCATCTATAATCTCTTTATCAATATTAACTTCATAAGCTAAATAGAGGAGAAAAAAATCGAGAAAACAATTTTTTTTTTGTAAATAGATACGTTCAAAATATAATATACATTTATACACATATACACATATATGTATATGGATCTGTACATAAATATTAAAAATACACATACAGAAATTTTCTATTATCTGTCGTCTAATGCCTTAATTGAGAATACACCTGTAAATTATCGTCTTTACATTTTTATCTTTTTTAAAAAATATTATTTGTTTTAATTTTGTGCTTTAATTTGATTTTAGTCTATATAATACGTATATATACAATATATTTTATTTCTAAATACAATTTAATATTGTTTTTTTTTTTTTTGACTGTGTCTGACCAACTTATCAATTCTATTAATAACATTTGTACAAGTTTTGAATAAGTTTCAGCATATTTTATTTTATTATTATTAGTAAATTTTAAATGTTTTGATTTAACAATATATTCGAATTTAACTTTTTAAAAAAATAGTCACCAACGTATTATAGTTAAACTAATTTAACTTAACTAGCATTCACAATATACGAATATAATTATATTTATATGTATGGTATAAGAAATTAAACAATAAATTAATGAAATCAATCCTTACTTAAAAGATATATATTACAAATAAAATTGAAATTATTTAAATTGAATTAAAAAAACCACCGTTAAAATGAAAGAATTTGATTGTCAATAATATCATCACATAAATGAAGCGGATGGAGAAATAGTGGATACCAAAACCAATAATACATATTTTCATCTTCGCTGCAAACCACAAATCATTCGCATTTAAAATACAAAAAAAACGTCACACAATTTCAATAACAAAATGGCTGATGTAACCTTGAAAAGGAAATTGCTATGGTTCTTTCATCAAATATTTGGCGATTAATTACATCTTTTTCGACTTTCGCAAATGATAATCTTATCCAAACATCTGCTTATAAAATATGTCGACATTTTAATGGTGGTCATAATATGCATATTTATTTACATTAAAATTTTTGGGCTTACGCTTTAAATTTCAGTTAATTAGCGAAAATAAATTAATGTAATCATTATTTAGAAGGAAAAAAATACGAATAAATATTAAAGATTCGGCAGGTGTATATAATATACATTGTTAAATATGTATTAAACACATTTTATTAATGAAAAAGAAAAATTAATATTTCTTGACAATATGTTGAAGTACTTGTATATTAATAAACAATAACAAAAAAAGAACAAATCATCTAAAATTGTGTTATTTAATATGTGATATTGTAAATATTAGCTTTAGATATAATTTTGTACTAAATTAAACTAACATTAAAACAAAAATTCATCATTTGAATAGAGCAAATTAAATGAAATAAATCAAATATATAAATAATATAAAAATAATAAAAATATAATAATATTGTATATAAAAATATATACATTAATAAAAATTATATTGTAATAATAATGTGAATTCATTCTGTTACATTTCATAATTCATTTGCTTTCAATCAAATTAATATACATATACATATCAATTAGAAAATCATTCTGCTTTTATATCATGCACATTTATATAATTTTTTTTTTTTTTGGTTTATTTATGAGTATTAATAAAAAATTTTAAATTACAAAAGAATTTAAAAAAAAAAAAAAAAATATTTTTGAACTTTAATTTTAATATTTTCTCTATTTATAATTAATCCATACTCTTATAAAATAAAATTGAAGAGAAAAATAATAAGCGTTCATTATAATTAAATTAACATATTCACAAAAAAAAACATATATAATTATTATATCAAAAACAAGAATTAAAAGAAAATGACAAAAACAAAATATTTTGACCCAGAAACCTACTTCTCTTATTAACTATTAATAAAATCCTTCAGCATCTATTTAAAATTCAACATACTCGTTTTCTAAAGTACATTTTTCTTTATTTTTATTGTAGTTCTTTTTCTTCTTAGGTTGTTTTTTTTTTTTCTTTTAATAAAAATAATAATAAAAACTAAAATATTTTCATACTTAAAAAAAAAAATGGTTAACTCACAAAGCCATCATTATGAATTCTAATAAAAAGTTTTATGCTTATGCATCTACATAAGTTCGTTATACACAGATAAGTGCTTGTACACTTATATATTCCTTGCGTGTACGCAAATAAGAAACCGATTTGAAATGTTAAAGGATAAGACTCGTAGAGACATAAAAATATATGTTTGTTATTATGTTGCTGGTAAAATAATTTCAAATCGATTGACAACCGATGTTCGATTTCTAAATAACATCAAAAAAAATTAGTCTGTTTTTCTTTCGATTTTATGTGGTATCCTTTTGTCCTTTATGAAAGGAAAGGATTTGCCTGTAATGATTCGTTGATTCAGGGGGGAAAAAAATAAAACTTCACCAATCGTACTTATTTGTTTGGATTGGTTGGCTTAGTTAGAATAAAATTCCTATTATGAAAAATAGGCGGTATGGTATTGTAAAAGTTTATAGGCCTGTACACATACTATATTAAATAATCAATATAATAATTTTTCTAAAAATGATCTATTTCTAAATAATAAATAATCGGTGAACATCTCATCCATAACAAAAACTTTGCTACTTTATACAATTTATTTTCAACGATTAATTACAATCACATCTATGTGTACCAGCAATTAAATACAAATTAACGAAAACATAAATTCTAACACCACTTTTAGTTGAAAATATTTTGCAAATAAATTAAATTAAATAATTATCAATTTATTTTTCTTACCAAACCAATTAAATACATAATTTTTTTACAACATTTCAATAAATAATAATTAACAAAAAAAAATCAGTATTTTATAATTAATAAAATTGGGTAAAAATATTTAAATAAACAAAATTCAACATAATTTCATAGAATATTTTGGTAAAAAACTGTAATATATATTTTAAAGATTTTTTTTTTTTTTTAAATTAAAAATCCCTTAGGCACTTTTAATGCTAATAATATTCGTAGAAATATTAAAAATGTAAAATTATAAGTACTTAAGAAGAATGAATTCATGTATAATAATTTTTGGCATATTTTAAAAAAAAAAAGATATTTTTAATCAACATTTCATCACATTCATCATTTATTAAATAGAAAAACGTTCACAAAAATTTAAAGTTTCTTTTAATTATTTAAATAATATTTTATTATAAATAATATCAGTTTTGAAATTATATTAAAAAATAATTTAGAATTACTTTCATATACATATACATATATATAAATGTTAAATAAGAAAAAATCAATATTGTTAGAATAATAAAAGAAACTTTAAAAGTATAATTTTACACAAAAACAAATGTTATATTTTAATTATGTTTCAGTATTATTTCATAAAATGATAACATTAACATAAATAAGATGAAACATAAAGGTAAAATTTATTATTTAAAGAAAAAAATGTTTTTATAATAATTAATTAATTAACAATTAATTAGTTTCTTATTAGTTTCGTTTTATGATTAATCTTCTTTTAAGTTAGAGGTTTTCTTAATAATTTTCTTTTTATTATCAGATAAAACAATCGATTTGTTTGTATTTAAGAAAAAAATTATATATATATATATATATATATATATATATATATATATATATATATATATATATATAAAATATAATTAATCAAATAAATAATAATTCAACTAAAACAAACATATTTATTTTGTAAATACAATTTATTTATTTTTATTATTATTATTATTATTATTATTATTATTATTATCGTTATAATTATTTGGTTTTTTATATTTATATATATATAATTTTCTTTTGTCATTAATCCTTTACCGACCATTTTCATTGGAAACTTTTTACAGAAAATTATAGGAAAAGTTAATGATGAAATTCCGTTATTATTATTATTATTATTTATTTCTATTTTGAATGCTTTATATAATCATAAAAATGTTAAATAAATAAAAATAAAATGTATGAATGTGCATGTTAATTTATTTGATTGTATATAAAATTCCCAAAATGCATTATGCGCTTTTAAGCTTAACTACGTTATTTTTATTGTATTATTAAATAAAAACATTTTGTAGGCCTGTGTGAGCGTTAAAGAACAAACAAATCTGCTTAAAACTTCCTTGGCTGCTGTTCAAACTCTCCCCTTGTTATCGCTTACTATTTAAGGGTTGCTTTTTGTAATTACTGCTTAAGCATCACTAAACGCTAAAATTATGTACATACATATTTTCTTAACTAAATGTACATATGTACATAAATATTTTTATGTTGGCATGAAAGAAAATTGTTTAGAATGATGAACAAAATTTTTTGCATGATAAATATTATCAAATAATATAATTTAAAAAAAGAAAAGAAAAAAAAAATGCTTTGCATAAAAATTAAAGAATTTGATATTTTAATTATATTTGAAAAAGTATTTCTTAGAAGAAATACAAACTTTGTTCACAATCTAATAATAAAATTCATAATAATTATAGGAATATAGCGTACAGTTAACATTCCGAGAGCAATGGACTGATGAACGTTTAAAATTCGATGACATTGGTGGTAAGTTAGAATAAATGGTCTTAACTTTATTCCTTAATTAATATATGTTTTTTTTGTTGGGATAATTTGTTTTAATAATAATTTTATTAAGGTCGACTGAAATACTTGACGCTGACAGAAGCAAATCGAGTCTGGATGCCAGATCTGTTCTTTTCAAATGAGAAAGAAGGCCATTTCCATAATATTATCATGCCAAATGTATATATACGAATCTTCCCATACGGTTCAGTACTTTATAGTATTCGAATATCGCTAACACTAGCATGTCCTATGAATTTAAAACTGTATCCATTGGACAGACAAGTATGCTCCCTGAGAATGGCTAGCTGTAAGTATTTTTCATGCAATTTGATTTTATTTGTAAATAAAAAAAAATAAAAACTCCATTCTGCTATAGATGGATGGACAACTGATGATTTGGTATTTCTCTGGAAAGAGGGCGATCCTGTACAAGTTGTGAAAAATTTACACCTACCACGATTCACACTTGAAAAATTCTTAACAGACTATTGCAACAGTAAAACGAATACGGGTAAATTCTTAAATAATTTTTTTTCCTCTTTAATAAGCGACAAATACATTTTGTAATTATATATTTTAGAATATCATTTATAGGTTTAGAATAAACATAGTTGAATTTTATTACTAACAAAATTTTTAGTACCAAATATTATGTTTGCTTTTATTGTATGTTATAGCACTTATAGTACAGACAAGAAAATCGTAGTTATTTCTTGTTTATGGTTGTAATAAAATTTTCTTTTCTAATCTAAATGCAGATCGAAATACTTTGTAATTTCTTTGAGAAATTCGCTGATTTTCTTTTAAAATATGACTGCACATAATTACCGATGATCAATAAGTCAGTACAGTACAGCGTGCTTGGAATTGGCGTGGTGGGCAACCGTCCATGGAAGTGAAATTTAAGGGGCAATCAAATGCTTAGAATTTATTTTATTAATATTATTTTTTTTTAATAATATTTTTAAACTGAAATTTTATAGTATTTTAAGCTGAAACAATTTTACCTTATTGACTAAAATTAACATTGTGAAAAGCCTTTATTTTTCTAATCTTTCAAAAATGACAACTCAATAATTTTACTATAGAAGATTTTAAAAAATACTAATAAATTTATCAATAAGCTACAATACTTCAAAAAATATAGTATTTAAATTTTTTTTGTTGAAAACTAAATTTTTTAATTTAAAAGAGTCGAAAAATTTTAAATGTCCTAGCCCCTCTAAGATTAGCTTATGTAAATCTTATCAATCCAAAGGAAAAACGGTATACAATTCTACTTTTGAAATAATTGAATATAAAAAAAAGTTATCGAATATGTGTTTTGGAAAGAAAAGTTGAATAAAACAGACCAAAAAATTCAAAATTTCAACAAATTTTATTTCATTTCATTAATTTAACTTTGCCATAAATTATGAAAGATAGTATCAATTAAATGCCAAATGATTGCCACAAGACTTCTTGGATAACTCGATTGTTAAGAGCTAATTTTTTATTTTAGGCTATAATTCGGCTATTAGTTGCTGAATGTTGACATTTAAATGCTATAAAGTTTGGAAATTGTCTATATATTGGGTTGTCTGGGAAGTAATTTCGTTTTAAAATGAATAAAAATGAAATATAATTTTCTTATAGTGAATTAATATTTTATTCAATTAAATATTGTCCAGGCTGGTCCAATACCCTTCTTTGTCATCTGTCTGGAAGTAGAATGATTCCACGCGCATAAATTTTTGGTTTTTTGCTGGTAAAAAACTGATCTAAGTGATTTTTGACCTCCTCATTTGAATGAAACGTTTCACCGTCTAAAAAATTTTGTAGAGACCGGAACAAGTGATAATCGAAAGGTGCTAGGTCTGGAGACTATTATGGGTGTGGCAGCATATCCCATCCAAGCTCTAAAAGCTTTTGCCGAGTGGTCAAACTTGTATATGGTTTCGCATTATCCTGTTGGAAAACTATACCTTTCCTATTGACCAATTCTGGCCTTTTTTCTTTAAGCTAATCATTCAATATGTCCAACTGATGATACTCGTAGTACACTTCAGTATTAATCGTTGTGTTGCTTGGTAGAAGCTCAAAATAAACAATTCCTTTGAAATCCCACCAAACAGATAGGATAGCCTTTTTTTGCTGAATATTGGCTTTCGAAGTGCTTTGAGCCGGTTCATCTTTTCTACTCCAGGATCTTTTGCGCTTAACATTGTTGTAGACGACCCATTTCTCATCTCCAGTGATGATACGCTTTAAAAATGAGAAGCAGATCACAAACGTCAATGCGACAACACAAATGTTTTTCCGTAAGAAGATGAGGAACCCATATTTCGAGCTTTGAGATTAAACCTAGCCGTTTCAAATGATCATGAACGGTCGAATTCGATAAATTTAATCTCTCAGCGATCTCACCATCTTCTCCATACACATCGGATAATTTTTTTCTTGCTTGAACAGCATTTTTATCTTTTCTATAGTAAAAAAGTAAAATATGCCAAAAATGCTGTTTTTCATTTTCCATATTTAAAAGGATATCAACCAAAAACTATTATGCAGAATAAATCCAATTGTTCCACAAGCAAGCCGTACTATATCAGCTATCAAAATACATATGAAGTTGGCTGTGAGAAAATACAATTAAGTACTCTATTAGGAAACAACGAAATTACTTTTCGGACAACCCAATACATGCTATCTTTTACGTGACCTCCTAAAATAAAACCAACAGAATGAAATGGCACAATTTTTTAAGCCAATTAATATCATCAAATCTCGATATTACGCAATAAAGCCATCTTGTTGAAACCACAAATGGTCAGATTAAAATTTTCAAATTCAAGACAAATAAAGTTTATTATCACACGGCCATAGCGTTCAGAATTGACGTCTATGGGGCTCCGGAAACCAATAAATGACCATTGTGTCTCCTTCTCCATTTTCAAAGACACCATTCGACTAAAATACATATCAAAAAGTAAGTTTTCGCTGACAAAATGGATTCTCCACAGTCGTTTGTTGGTTTTCAGAGCCCCAAATACGGTTATTTTACTAATTGACGTATCCACTGAGCAAAAATGAGAAAATTTATTTGAAAAATCAGCAATTGATGTACCTTCTGCGCACTTGATAATTAGTTAAAACGTATTGTATAACAATGTCGTTTGACAGTTGCCAAATTAATATGCCATCTGTAGTATTTTTATGTTACTACAGATGGCATATTAATTTAGCAACTGTCAAATAACATTCTTATACTTTTTAAAATACAAAATGGATAATTTGGTCTTACATAACCAAACTTACTTTGTAAGGATTGCATTATTAATGATTAAAAAAATTTTGATAAAAATTTTATTCAATTCTTAAAAATAATTTGTTTTTTATATATTTCTAGGTGAATACAGTTGTTTAAAAGTGGATCTGCTATTTAAACGAGAATTCTCATATTATTTGATACAAATTTATATTCCGTGCTGTATGTTGGTTATTGTCTCGTGGGTCTCATTTTGGTTAGATCAAGGCGCTGTACCAGCACGTGTATCATTAGGTATACCATATTACTAAGATGTGCCCAAGTAACTGTATAATATGTTTCAATGTCAAAAATTTAAAAAAATTCAAAAATCAATTGAAATTAATTTTATCCAAATTTACAAGGTGTTACCACACTACTAACTATGGCAACACAAACATCAGGTATAAACGCATCTCTACCGCCGGTATCATATACAAAAGCTATTGACGTGTGGACAGGTGTTTGCCTCACTTTTGTTTTTGGGGCTCTACTGGAGTTCGCTTTAGTCAATTATGCGTCCCGCTCAGGTTTGAAGGCTTCTGTGTGATGTTGATCAATTTGCTTTTTAACGTTATGTTTTGTATCTTTTATTTCTATACGTACTCGTAATTCAACAAAAACTTCTACTTCCTTCTACTTGTTGTAATTTGTTTTGCTGCCAAAAAAAAAAAAATAATACTAATAATAAAAATGAACGATTTTGTTTCTTTTCAAAAAAAAACTGTATCTGTGTGTTGTAATGAAACAAATAAATTCTTGAAAAAATTCTCTTAATGCCACATAAACGGATCGGGCCGCAGATATGCATAGGGAAAATATGAAGAAGAAGCGACGTGAATTGGAACAAGCTAGTATGGATGCTGCTTCGGACCTCTTAGACACAGATAGCAATGCTACATTCGCAATGGTAATTATTAACATAAACCAATTTCATACACACTATGAACAGTAGAATTACTGTATACTTATCAAAATTTTTATGTATATTGTTAATATGTTCTAATTTACAATTGAAAATGAATTATTGACGACAAAATTTATTATACCATATAAAAAATCATGCCGCCATTAACAAAAAGTGATTTTGATGTTTGTGTTAATAAAAAGCTCTGGTATTAGTGCACAACTAATATTTTCAATTTGAATGTATATTTATAATGATAAAAAGAAAAATGATAAAATATTTGATTTAATTTTTAGAAGCCACTTGTACGTCATCCTGGCGATCCGCTTGCATTAGAGAAACTCAGGCAATGCGAAGTGCATATGCAACCACCAAAAAGTCCAAATTGTTGTAGGAGTTGGTTATCAAAGTTTCCAACCAGGTAGAACGTTTTTTTTTAAGATTTCCTTTTTGATGTTGTGATCTCTCTAACAAAATTCAACAATATTTCTACTAAAACAAAAGAAGCAAAAAAAATTTCACACTCGAATCTTTCGCAAAAAAAAAAACAAAAAAAAAAAACCAACTACTAATAATTAAAATGTACAAAACTCACTCTCAGCTAAATTTTAATGTGAATTTCTTTTATGAATTGATTTATTTTTTTTCTTTTTTTTTCTTTTTTCAATTAGATTTATTCGCTAATTTGCAATTTTATTTTAGATCATCAACTTTTATTTTATAAAATTATTTAAAAAAAAAAAAAACTAAATTATTTTATATAAAAACAGACGATTATAAATCAATTCCTTAAAAAGAGATCTCATAAATTCATGTGGCTCCACAAACCACTCTTATTAAAATTTCATTCAAATTATTCCATCTTAAAACTAATAGTATTTATTGCTAACTAAATTGAAAAATTACTCATTCAATATATACAACTATTAATTAAGTACAATATTTATTAGTTAATTTGGAAAATAATATTCAAACGATGATACCTTAACCTCCTTGAATTAATAGGTTATTTCCGATTATTAATCATGAAAATTAAATATATGGTATTGTTTTTTTTCTTCTATAAAATATATAATATAAGATGCCATTAATTAATTGAACATTTATAATATAACAATAATTTTTTTTTTATTTTGAATTCCTATATAAAGAATAGCAGATTTTTGTAATGAATTACGAGTAAATTTTATTCAACCATTTTTCCAACTAATAAGCGGTTTCAAATTCACTTTTGTATATACAATATTATAGGCATAAATATCCTTTAATTTTTGCTATTATTTCTATAATAATAGTTTCAAAAAAATTGCTATTTTAAATAAAATTTCGCCATATTACTGACAGATGCATGTTATGTACTAATGATATTTGTGGCATGACTTCGTGGGATTTTTTCAATAAAAATTGGACACCTCGAGGGTAGTATTGTACAATAAAAAAAAAACAATTATTTTGAATGAAATCTAAATAATTTTGATTGTCTTTTTCAAATATGTGTGATCCTATATACGTAAAAAGTATTATTTTTCAAATCCATTGAATTAAATTATTCCAAAATTAAAATCGTTCCAATGAAAGTGAAGTTTTTTTTAAATATTTTAGCTTAAACTTTTAAACATATATATAAATATATATAATATGCTACATTATATTATTTATTTGTTTTTTTATTTTTTTTAAATATATTTTATTTAAATTGTAATTAATTTTTAATTAATATATTATTTTATAGTTTTTCTTTTCTATCCTTTTCAACATTTGTTCGCCTTTCTGTTCTTCCTCTTGCCATAAATTTCGCACAAATTTCATAACAAATCACTTCCACCACCACCACTAATAATAAATTCTTACTTAACTAAATGTATTAACCATTTTGTATATCTATTTTTAATGGACATTTAAATATGAAAAATATAATTGTCTGGAGCTTAGAACTTTGATTTGGTACAACGTTAAATATACATAATATGTAAAAAAAAAAAAAAACATGTATGTATGTATATATTGGAAAATAAAATATATTTACTTTAAATATAAGTTGATTGCAAGTTTTTTTGTTAATTTTGTTTTGTAGTTTATTATTTTAGAATAATATAATTTCGGATAAAAATGATTTTTATCTATTTCTAACAATAATAATATAACGATCATTTTTTCAACAATACGTGTATAAATAATGATAATTACATTATCAACGTAAATGAGATGAAAAAAAATAAAATAAAAATAACCAAAACAAATCAATTCACAAATCAAAAAGCTAATCTCTAGATTTATTTATTAATAATCATAAATATTTATCTAAGCCAATGTTCTAGATCCAAGAGAATCGACGTTATTTCGAGAATAACGTTTCCGCTAGTATTCGCACTATTTAATTTGATTTATTGGAGTACATATCTCTTCAGGGAAGAGGAAGAGAAGTAGACAATTTTTATTTGTCAAAACAACATTAAAAATATTTACACTCACAATAAAATAAAAAATAAAAAAACAACAACAAAGAAAATAAAAACAAATAATTATAATAAAATATAATAGTAATAATTATAATAATATAAAAACAATTCAATAAAGATAACATCAATAAATAATCAAATAAAAGACAAATAAAATTAATTCACCAATAATATAATCCATACAATAACAACAAAATAATAATAATAATAATAATAAATATTTATAATAGATAAAAGATAAAAAGGAAATAGAGTAATCACAACGTAATAGAAAATTTATATATCCTCTTATATAATGCATAGTTATAGAAAATATTTCATATCTAAGTTCAAGTTAAATTAGAATCAACAAAAAATAATATACCATTAAAAAATAAGTCTATTGCTCAAATTTTTATTATTTATGTAAGAAGAAAATTTTACCATTAATTTTTCCACCGATATTTTATTTGTTATATGTGTATGTTAGTATTTTTCATAAATATTCAACATACTCTTATATGTATTAAAAATGTACAAAATAGTTTTATCACATTAAATATTTATTTTGATTTTTTTTTTACTATCAGAACATATTTCTATACTAAACACAGTTTATAATAAGTTCTTGTGCAATAGTGATTTATACCTTATACACGTATATTCCCTTTAAACAATACGGAATCTTAACTATATATAGTATATATAAAAAAAAACTATACTTATTTAACGAATAGGCAAAAATGTTGCTCAAAATTTTTAAATGGAATCTCTATCATTTTATTCTACCATATTTAATTAATTATTTATAACAATTATTTATGTACAAAAATTTTTATGAAAAAAAAGAAAAAAAATGGTTGTTTATTTCCCCATACAAATCGGTGCCAAAAATATTAAATTAATATAATTATTTAATTTTGAAATTAAAATAAAAAAATTGTATTTATAAAATCGCGATATATATAGTTTTTTTGTTTAATTTGTTCAAATTTAAAACACAACGACGATTTTAAAAAAAGCATTCGATTTTTATTTCTCATAGGTTGTGGTTATTAAATGAATAGAAATTTAGTAATTTTAGTATAATTATTTAATATCAATTTTTATTCCTGTGGAAAGATTAAAAACTAAAGAAAAATTATTTTTTTTTGTTTTATGTTTATTATGAATTTTTCCTATAAGGAAAATTGGTGCTTATTATAAAGTCATTTAGAAAGTGTTTATTTTATTTTTTGCTTTTTTATAATCTAAAATATTATATTTTTTCTTAAGAAAGTTTTTTGTACAAAATTTTTTTTAATATTTTATCATTTAAAGTCCATATAAAGTCGTTTTCGGTTTAGAAGTGAAATTTAGAATTTTAAATAAAACTACAATAACATATTATAATGATATCAAAAAAGAGGGGAAAACAACTTTTTCTGAAAATAATTGTAATATTCTGTTAGAGATTTTTTTTTAATTTTTTTTTTTTATAAAAAGCATCAATTTTCTAGTCAATTCCAATTGCAAAAAAAAAAAAAAACTTGAATGTCACATCTACAGTTCATATCAAATCTTCAGTAACTATTGTAAGCATTCATATTGCACTATTATATAATTTAACTTGATTTAGGTTTCAAGAACTCAGTGTGAATATTACTATATATTGAGAAAAAAAAATTATTCATTTTAATAAATATAAAGAAATATATGAAGAAAAAAAATACTCACTATCTTATCAAATAGTTATAATTTAATCAAAAAAAAAAAAGCCAAAATAATTAAATATGACGAACAGAATTCCTTGCAAATTGTATAATAAAATTAAAGCTATAAAACAAAAATACTCTCATATACGAATGTAGACGATAGATACTCACTGCAGAAAAAAACATATATAAAAGGATAAATACAATAAAAAGAATTAATATGAAATGTATGTACGAGTATATGTAAATTTTCATGATTATTAAAAAAAAAGAAGAAGAAATTTTCACAACTATAAAAGAGGTAAAAGAGGAAATATACATTATCAAAAATAAATTATAATAAAAAATAAATACATCTCTATCTATAGAATAGAATTATAAAGGTAAAAGAATAATTTTTTTACATGATTTCCTATATTATCTATTGTATAATCAAATTTTATAATTTTGGTATATTCGACGTTGAAAAAATTATAAAATTTAAATATTGAAAAATAATATTATATACTATATATATATAATATATAATATATATATATATATATATATATGCATATAAAACTGCACGTACATTTAACATACATACAGGGTTATGAAAACATTATAAAAATATTTAAAAAAAAAAAAATTCATCAATAATTAATAAAAGTATTTATAAATTTAAAAATGGAATAAAAAAAAAAAAGAATATATACTAAGAGACACTTTTAATAATAAGTAAGATAAATATGTTTTTATACTTATCATTTTCAGAATTCATTTTGTATATATTATCGTGATTGTGTATACACATTAAAAAAAACCTATTGAATAGAATTTTTAAAACGAGCCTAAATAAAATAATTTTAGTAATGAATCAATTCATTTAAAAAATACCTACCTACATACATCATGACATAATAATACTAGAAAGAAAAGAAGAAGAAGAAAAAAACTAACAAAATTTAAAACATAAACTAAATAATAGTTTAAATTTAACAATTCTTATCAATGTTATCGTTAAATTTTTTTTTTTTTGTCTCATTAATTAGATATTGTTAAACTTTGATTTATGAATTTTTTTGTTGTTGTTGCAAACCTATTATGTATATGAAAAATGAGCTCAGAGCTGGAAATATTTAATTGTCGTTAACTATATATTTACTTTAATTCCAACATTATTGGCAAAAAAAATCCTTATTGGCTAATAATTATATTTTTTTTTTCGAAATATTTATAAATCATTCCATTCTATGTACATATAATACTGACTAAATTTTGAATACATGTAAAAATGTTTCAGAAACACAACTACTCGTAAATATTAATGCTCTAATAGCAAATTAAATGTTATAAATATTATTATAAATCAATTCTTTCAAATAGCACTCAAAACACAATATTCATTGTGTAGCCCCCAAATGTATTGTTGGTTCTGGTTAATATCTAATGCGAATGGATCGTTAAAAGTTACACTTTTTTGATATTAATGACTTAACATATGGTTCCAAAAAAAAAAAAAAAATCTATTTACCTAAAAACAATATTAATGACTTTTTATTTTATGATCTCATTTTTCTTCTAATTTGACTAAATAATAGTAACCAAAATTTTGAATATCTTTTGCGCTTTATTACCTAAAATTCAAAAAAAAAATATCAGAGCTCGAAATATATAACATAAGATTGATTTGCAAATAAACTGCGTTTTTTAATCAGAAATTGGACAAATCAATTTTTAGAAATTTTTTTGTTGTTGCAAAATCATCTAATTCCCACTAGTATTGAATCATTAAAACTAATACTAGATATTCGATAAATCTTTTAAATAAACATATACAAATATATATAATACATAATAGACATAAATATTAAAAGAAGACAAATTACGAAAACAACATTTTATGCAATTAGTGATAGACCATTTATAAAGTTAAAACAATATTAACGGTTGCAAATATTCGTAATAACTTTTAAAATAGACCATTTTTTTTTTTTAGAAACGTTAAACTAGTATAGTACACATAACATAAATGCCATACATCGCATTCATAATTAATATTTTCGTAAAAAATAATATTATCCATGAAACAAAACAAACAAATGCTTACAGAATCCAATTTGCTTGTTCATCACAAACTTACCATGTTCATAAACGAATATATTGTATGTATGTACAATATATCACCTAACCAGAGTTTAAACTGAACATTATAATTATAAACAATAATTAACTAAAATAAAATAAAATAAAATAAAAATAAAACAAAACTTATACAAAATACACATGTTTATAATTATGATAAACATAAATAAAAAGATATTTTTTAGAATTATATATTATTTATTAAAGCATTTTGTGAATATTATTTGTTTTTGTATGAAAACTGTTGATCTACACACATATAATTATGATTAATTGAAAATGTTGCAAACATATTCATTTGCTGTAAATTTCGAATGCACTTAAACATTTTTACAAGAATGCTTCGATACAATAGAGATTAATAATGCGTACTATGATCGTTAATTATACTAATTATATTTTTGAGATAATTCCATGGCTAAAATAAGATAAATTTTGTTAAAATATGTAATTGTAAACTAAATGAATATTTATAATAATAATGTTTCTACACGCTCAAAAAGGAAGATTAATAATATCACAAACAAACAAGAACATAAATTGTAAAAACAACAAAAAAAAATATATATATTAATAAATACATATATGCATATATATTAAAATATGTGTATATAAATATAATAAAAGTAAATAAAAATATGTTTATGAAACTGAGATTGAGAGAAATAAGAAAATTTAGTAAATTGTATAATCAGAAGAAAAAAAAACCTTGTTTGTATTTATATTTTATGAAAAAAAAATATATTATATAGAAAAGAAAAAGTTTTGTTTTATATTATTGAAGAAAAAAAGAAATTTATTTAACATGTAGAATATCATAATTCTATTTTTCTGCCTTTACCTTCCTTATATGACCACCAATGTTTTGTTGAACGAGGCTTGAAATTTTTTTTGAATTCAATAAGAAGGAATAAGTACGAGGCCTGTTCAAAAAGTATCGTGAATTTTGAATTTCCGCGGGTTACGTATATTCGATTTTGGATTTTTTGTGGCGTTATATTGGTCTCTCACTTATGCCGACAAGTTCGGCCATTTTGAATGTTCAGTTCATATTTGACAGCTGCATTGCTTGCACGTGTTTTGGCTCGTCTTCCATTTTTGCCCATTTTCGACCAAAAACACCATCACATTAATGATAACCCGCGGAAATTCAAAATTCGCGATACTTTTTGAACAGACCTCGTATGCTAACAACTAAACTCAACTAAATATGAAGAAAAAATGCTTTAATAGGAAAATTCATTTTGAAAAGAAAACGTAGTTTACTGTTTATACAATGCGCATCCTTTCTAATAAATATTGCGAAAATAATTGGATCTGAAGGTAAATCAATGCGAACCAATGCAAAATTATAACTCTGTCGTAGTTTGCGTAGAAGCACCACCACCACCAGCATAGTGAAATGTGTAATCTTATTTCTCATGACGCTTAGACATACAATTGTATCCACTCGCATTAATTAGAATTGCTGTAGACATGTTCACTGTTAATTGGTACTTAAATATAAATTCAACGCATATGTGGAGCCTAATGTATTGGGTTGTGTTTCCCAACAGAGGACTTATATGTGTTTTTTCACAACCAACTTCACACTTAAGCCGGATAATCATATGTATTTTGACAGCTGACATAGTAAGGCTTGCTTGTGGAAAACTTTGATTGATTATGCACAGTAGTTTTTGGTTGATACCCTTTTAAATATGGAAAATGAAAAACAGCATTTTTGGCATATTTTACTTTTTTACTATAGAAAAGATAAAAATGCTGTTCAAGCAAGAAAAAAATTATCCTATATGTATGGAGAAGATGTGTTAAGTGAGCGGCAGTGCCAAGACTGGTTTGCAAAATTTCGATCCGGCAATTTTGATCTCGAAAATGCACCACGTTCTGAAAGACCAGTTGAAGCTGATGAAGACACAATAAAGGCATTAATTGAAGCAAACTGGTCAATAGTAACTCGTGAGATCGCTGAGATATTAAATTTATCGAATACGACCGTTCATGATCATTTGAAACGGCTATGTTTAATCTCAAAGCTCGACATATGGGTTCCTCATCTTCTTACGGAAAAAAATTTATGCCGTCGCATTGACGTTTGTGATTTGCTTCTCAAACGCCAAGAAAATGATCCATTTTTAAAGCCTATCATCACTGGAGATGAAAAATGGGTTGTCTACAACAATGTTAAGCGCAAAATATCCTGGAGTAGAAAAGATGAACCGGCTCAAAGCACTTCGAAGGCCAATATTCATCTAAAAAAGATTATGCTATCTGGTTGGTGGGATTTCAAAGGAATCGTTTCTATTGAGCAACACAACAATCAATTCTGAAGTGTACTGTCATAAGTTGGACAAATTGAACGATTCACTTAAAGAAAAAAGGCCAGAATTGGTCAATAGGAAAGGTATAGTGTTCCAGCAGGGTAATGCGAAATCACATACAAGTTTGACCCTTCCGCGAAAAGCTTTGAGCTTGGATGGAATATATTGCCACATCCACAATAATCTCCAGACCTAGCACCTTTCGATTATCATTTGTCCCGGTCTCTACAAAATTGTTTAGACGGTAAAACGTTTAATTCAAATGAGGTCAAAAATCACTTGGATCAAAAAAACGAAATTACTTTCTGGACAACCCAATACTCGTTTATTCTATCGCAAATACAATAATTTCACAAATTCCCGGAATCAATTGAATTTCTATCAATAAATTGTAGGATGGGAAAGAATATTTGATATAGCATTTCATTCTTATTATTCATATAATTTTTAAAAAAATACATACAATTAAAAATTGAGAACATATTTTATTATTTAATACAATATAAATTTGTAGGAAAGTTAAATTACAGTAAACAGTCAATACTAAAACATTTTTTCACAAAATAAACGGTTATATGAAATTAATTGGTTCATTTATCGTTTTATTTATAGTTAATATAAATTATTAAATTTCTATTCAATAATATATTGTAGAACAGTACTTAGATTTTTACTGTTAAATTATTTCGATTACCATCAATATGCTTTAACGAAAACAATAAAATAATTGTATGCGAATAAGCATCTATTTAAAAGATAGAGCGCCTAAACGAATCCGACTCTTATTCCAATTCTGATTTTGTATTAGCCATATACTGGTCAAGCTCCTTATCCAAATCTTCCTTTTTTAAATCTAGTCTTTGTACTAAAATCATATTACATTTCAAAAAGAAATTAAACAAGACTACTTTTTATATGACTAATAATTTATATAATTAATATCAGTATTCTTCTACAACTGATACTCTTCGAAGATAGATCCGATCATACAAACCTTGAGGACGACTTATACCTCTTCTGCGAATGTTTCGACCACGAGAATTAGCTCCTCGCGCATTTCCACGATTACCTCTACTTATCGGTCGACCATTAGTAGTTCCTCCACGCCTATAATTTTGACCACGACTTACGTTGCTCCTCGAAAGACTCCGACCTCGCTGGCTGATGGCATTTCCCCTATAAAATAGAATATTTGTGAACTATTTGCTTATTTGCAGATGCTAAATTAATTTACCTTCCTCTGGATCTACTACTACGACCCTGCCTTATGCCAGTTTTATATGCTGCAGTCTGTTCGATCGAATTCCGCCTCTTATTAATTTTACCTTGTGCAACGCCCCGGAGAGGTTGCCCACGGCGGGAATTTATATTTTTACCACGGCCACGACCACGTCGAGCGGAACTTTGCGCACTACGAATATTTCTTAATGAAACTCGTGGATTGCTATCCATTCGTGGATTCAAATTCAATCTGCTGTTCGATCCTCTTAGGCTTACTTTTGAATTTGACCGGCGCAAATTTGAGACCGAAATCGATCTAGATAAATTCTGTTTCGAATTTGAACGAATTAAATTGTTCCGCTTTAATTTTCGACGTGGTGCTTGCGATGCACCATCAACGCGCCGAGTACCCAGCCGTGCAGCCAAATTAGAGGTGGAATTCGATCGTCTAGGAGCCGGTTTCGTAAAATCCGACTTTAGTCTGTGGAAATTTGATTCGTTTTAATAAAATACTTCAATATTTCCCAATTGCCAAATAATAAATAATGGCTAGATGAAATTCCATATCAATTTCAATCAATATTTACGCATATATATTTAATATTCATTATTGTTGATTTGTTATTTCTTTACGTATGAATAGATTTATGTTATATCTTTCAATAATTTATTTATGTTACATTTGGAACACATATGCATATATATTTTTTGTGTACTTTAATTTTCTATATTATCTTATTCATCTTACGTTGGAATTCTCGACAAACTATTTGTACGAAATAGCTTTCCATTCGGTGCTAGGCGTATTGCTTTTTTCAGTCGATTTTGAATACGTTTTCTTGTCGGCAAATTTGCCTTTAGACTTCTCTGTAAATTTCATATCAATATTAGATACAATATTGAATATTGTTTATTTGTTTTTCTTTTCAGAATTTGTTTGTTTGACTTTATGTATTTAGTTATACTTATTTAAAAATATTTATAATTATGTAATATCTTCAAAGTTTTTTTTTTTTATTGTTAAAACTATTGTATTTCAAAGTATTATCCACTCTGTATTACTCTTTTCAATTTAAGTGCTGCCAACATTTTGTGTTTCTTTTCCAATTGATCCAAAAATTTGCGACTGGCTATTGATGCTTTTGGCACTGATCCGATATGCAAATTTGGTGTTTGACGTCTTGCAATCCTTCTTGGCGGGGGAGCTTTTGGCCCCGTCGATTGTATTACAGTAAAACGGTCATTTAATGATATTTTTGTGGTATTATTTATATGAATTTTATTTATCGACATATCGTATCGATCGCACTTATCTAAAAAGTAAATATAATACAAAAAATTTAATTTTCAATTGAATATTAGCATATATACTGAAATAATTGTTAACAACTCAAAAATTCGACGTATTCTATTCAGATATATATTATGTGCATATAAACATTCAAAATGTTATTTAATCAATAAAATATTGATTTTACTTTTGTCCGAGAATTTTTTTTATTTATAGTTAATAACAAAAAAAAATGATAATTAATGAAGCTTGAATAAAATAAAATTGGCACCAGATGTCCATGCGGTTCTCTGATCATAGAGCATTTATTCATTTGCAATATTCTATCGTAATTAAATAAAATTTCTTCATGCGCTTAATATGTATCATAAAATTTTTTATATTAATTATACAAATTCTGTTTTAGGTATGTTAAATTTACGCTAAATATTTCATAAATATAGTATGTGTATGCGAAATAAATTTTTTTTAAAATTTCTCTATTTCCACGAAAATGTTTAATAAGGTAAAGAAGGATTGCTAGTATGTTTTTATAAATAGATGTGGCCTCTTTTCAAAATCTCACCTACACGAATTTTATGCACTTTATCACCAAATTTATTTATAGTTTTTTCCAAATAATGATCTTTAAGAGATTCTTACGAGCAAACTACGAACTCTATGATATTTGAGACGTAATTTAACTATATTATTTATTTTATATAGATGATAGATACATTATAATTGAAATGAATCCTTCGTATATTTATAAATAACTAATATATTTAATCTTATTTATAAATTATTGATTTAACTAAATTTCGCGTTCTGCCTAGATTTTGTACGTCAAAACTAATTACAATTCAACACGAAATTTAAATACGAACGGTTTACTATATAATTATTTCCATTTACCTGACATTTTAATTAGATGTTCTATAAGTACGCCAATTACTTTTCAGATTTTTAAATTTATATTTTAGCACAATCTTTTAAACTTCTATAAAATTACCAACAATCTCACCAAAATACAAATTAAATATGGACGCGAATTGCCTTTTAAAAGTGTAAGCCCGTCATATGTGAAAAATTAGTATAACTGAAGTTAGCTGTAAATTAATCAAAATTCTTTTACTTTCAAAATCAATTTTATTTACTAATAAAAAAATTTGTTTAAAAAAATACAAATGTTTAAGAATTATTTGCATATATTATTAGGGTACTTTTTTTTAAATATAATAAATTTGTAATTTATTTTTTGCAAGTAGTATTAAAATCAAGTTTTGATATTAAAATTTTGTTTCTATCTTAAATGAAATAGTAAATTTTTATGTCAGTTAATAAGCGACTTTATATATATTTGATCATATTATCTATTTTAAATAATATAAAATAATTAGTTTATTTAATTTTTGAAACTATGAGTTTTAACACGCATATAATAAATGTAAAATTGACATATGTAGGGTTTTGTTATCGTATAAATACTTGTCTAGACTCCAACAGATGGCAAACCAACTATTCACTGTCATAGGTCATTGACGTATTATACATTATTTGACAGTAGACCTGTTCTACTTAGAACAGAAAAGTTTCTAGCCTATAATGTTTTTCTAGACGCTGTTATTCTTGTTTTATTGTAATTTTGGACAAATGAGTATGTAAACAAGTCAAGTGTAGTGGTCAAGCTAGTTTTTTTTGTGGTGTCATTATTTAGATTCTTGATGACCACGTCTAGACTGTTGAGATTGCCGGCTCAGCAAATGAATACAGTATACTAAGACGTGTCAACAATTGATACTAAAAGAGTAGTAGCGGCAAAATGGGTAGAATAACATATATTATTCCCGACATTATCATTTGGTTAGTATTTTCTAATAATTGCAACAAATTTTACAAGATCTTCATTTCCAATAAAATTTTATTTTTGCAGTGCATTCGTGATAGGTACGTGGGGAATAGTACATGTACTGTCGAATTTTCTTCGATTAGGGCTGGGTGGAACTGATGCAGTTTCAACATTGTCGCAGTTGGTTGACAAGCGCACAAACGAATATGCTTGGCTTTTAAAATTGGCAGTTAACTGCTTCGGTTATAGTTGTGTTTTTATTCCAGGCTTTCTAATTTATAAATATACGACGCGTATTAATTATTTAGAGAGATCAGTTGGTATGTAGCTTTAATATTATTAAATTTAACTCTAAACAATAATATTATGGATTCTCCTTCATTTAAGGTCCAACTTTTATTCAAAATGCTGTGAAGTTCTGTCTGAGTGGTTCAGACCCTGAAAAAGTGGATACTAATTCTAAGGTTTCACCCAGTAGATCGTCGACAAAAGACTTAGGATTATTAATTTATTGTTTTATTGGCTTAATGGGGTCATATTTAACATGGGGTCTCTTGCAAGAAAAGATAATGACACAAGAATACAAAAATAACGAAGGAGAAAAGGCACACTTCAAAGATTCACAATTTTTAGTTTTCACAAATCGTTTGCTGGCTTTCTTTATAGCTGCTGCATATATATTATTAAAACAGCAGCCGCGACACCGTGCTCCATTATTTAAATATTCATTCGCATCATTTTCAAATATAATGAGTGCTTGGTTTCAATATGAGGCTCTGAAATTTGTCAATTTTCCAACCCAAGTTTTGGCAAAATCTTGCAAAATAATACCTGTTATGTTAATGGGCAAGATAATATCTAGAACAAAATATGAACTATACGAGTACATGACCGCCATATTAATATCAATGGGGATGATATTTTTCTTAACCGGTAGTGCTGATGAAAGTAAGGCTTCGTCTGTTACTACGATAACAGGTATATTCCTGTTGACGTTATACCTTGTATTTGATAGTTTCACATCAAATTGGCAAGCGGATCTATTTAAAACTTACTCAATGACTTCAATACAAATGATGTGTGGAGTTAATTTATTTAGTTCAATATTTACTGCGTCATCACTTTCAGTGCAAGGCGGGTTCCTTGCATCATTAGAATTCGCTACAGAGGTGAGAGAATAAATTAACTTATATTAGAATAGTATTTATTTATTGTACTAAAGTAATTCAAAATAACTAAATATTATTTATATATTACTATTTTAGCATCCAAAATTTTTGTTCGACTGTATTATATTATCTATAAGCTCAGCAGTTGGTCAGTTATTTATTTTTTATACAATAGCAACATTTGGTCCAGTTGTGTTTACTATAATAATGACCGTTAGACAGGTAAGAGTCCCATATGGCTATATAACTTCATTTTCTAGTAAATTAATAATTACTTCATTTATTTGTTTGTCCGTCTGTCAAGCATTCAGAATTTATAACATAAATAAACCCTATTTGTAAGTATAACTCTTAATGAGTTTTACCGAGTACATCTGTTCATTCATCCATCAAGCTAAAATATGTTTATTTATGTCAAATTTTCTTTTAATGTAAAAAATCCTTTTTTTTTTTGTTTAATAGAATTTTTTATTTATAAAAAAAATCACACATAATTATATTTCGAAAATTATTTTCAGGCTGCTGCAATTATGCTATCATGTTTTATCTACAAACATACAATATCTATATTCGGCATACTTGGTGTATTTATCGTTTTCGCAGCAATCTTTATTCGAGTATATTGCAACCAGAGACTTAAAGCTTTACGACGGGCGGAAGCTGCACTGAAGCCAAAATTGGCAGTGTAATAGCTATAAAATAAATGTAACCACGTGTAGATGTAGCATATACAAATACATGTATAATAAGTATTGTATTTTATGTAACTTGTACGGACAAAAGTATTATGCGCAAATATGTTCTATAATTATAGATATATATGTATATATATCAATATTATTTTATCAAATGATATATTTTTTGTCGTATTTATGTATAATTATAATTCCAATAATAATTTCTATTCAGTACGAACACAAAAAAATTTAAACAAAGATAGTAACTGTAACGGGTTTTATACTAAATTTTAAGTTCTTTATTAATTGTGCTATAATATTTATAAATAAACTATATTTATGTATGTGTATATTAATAAATTGTAAATATTTGTAAGTATTCGAAATGAATACAGTACTTTTTGTAATTTTTTTTACATACCAAATATATTAGACGATGCTCTCTGTCAATAGTTGTTTTTATTATATTTGTCGAAAATCCAAAAGTTGAAATATACATTTGATTATTGTTCTTAATTGTTTATATAAATCGAAATGGTTATGCAGGCGAAAGGGTTCACTGCTTCTTTTTTGTTGTTGATAGAAATGTCGTCGTTGGTATCCGAAATACAACCAAGGATATTTTATATACACAACATTTTTATTGTGTTGAGAATTGAATTTTTTTCGCATATTTTTTAAATGTCAATGTTGAGATTGTTAAAAATTCGATTTTCGAGCAAAATTCATACATATGACCTTAACAATATAATAAATAAACGAACTGATCATAATTGCAAAACAACGTGCAAAATTTCAATATTTTGTACAAATTCACAAAAATAAATTGTTATTTTTGCATTGGGTAAGTGTTGATTTCCGAGTAGGTCTCTATACAATTCTAAGAAAAATAAAATATTTTAAATGATTACCATTGCAGCAAGTACAAAGAAATTCATAATAATAAATTGTAGATCAGCTTATTTTAGTCACAGAGTTATGAATGCATATAAAAAACAAATTCAAGTAAGCAAAGTTTGCAGTGGTGTGCAAGGTACGCTTGAAGTTCGGGATAAAGTATTGTTGACTTTTATTGGAATTGAAAATGTTTGTTTTATTTAAATGGAAAATGGAAAAAAACCTTTATTAACTAACACGAAATTAAAAATTATCATATGTTTTGAGAATACATAAGACATAAAAGTTTTTAATATCCACATATTATGTGCAATGATGCTATTTTTTCAATTTTTTTTTGTAATAAATGAAAGCAATGTGTAAAGTGTTGAAATAAACTATTTTAAAAGTATATTCTAATTACCTTACTCATATACATATCTTAATATAGAAAGTTAATTTTCATAATTAAATGCACGAAGTCATAAATTTATATATCATAGAAACGACATTTTCGGACAGTTGCACCTTACTTCTAAGATAACCATCTCTCAAAGGTTGCTAATTTGTTTGTTTAGCCCATTAGAAAAGAATGCATGCAAATTATTATATACATTATATATGCACATAAGTACGATAACTTATCGTGTTCTAGTTGAACTTAGTAAAAGTTTCTTTTAAATTATGAGTGAACATTTAACCACCAATGATTTCTTTCACACACGAGTATGCATATGAATCTCAATTCTTATGCAAATGAATAAAGTAAGCAAAACGATAATGCTAATAAATAAATTTATTTTTTTCTGCATTTGAAATGACTAAAGAAAAAGAAAAATTTTGTTTAAACTATTTTCATTCCATACTTATAGAGTAACTTACCTTCAATTATATATGGTATACGTTCAAAGGAATTTTCTTGCGCATAAATTTAATTTGCTGCTGTATAGTTTTTTAAATCTATTTTTGGCGCGTTTACGTAGTATAGTCACGCAATTTTATGGCAGTTAATTATAAGGACTATTTTTTTTTGTCTCTGGCCAATTGTGAATTCTTGTAAGTCCATTTAAATATTTTCCTTCTGCTGGCCGTATTTGAACTTTCGGTATTTTAATTCTGCTATACGTTACGATTAATAGGTCAAATTCTGTTATATTATATTATATTGATCGATTAATACAATATCAAATAGCATAAAGTTATTTAATTTTAGTGAAGTTAAACTTTCTTTTCGTTTTTTATATTATAAATCCAAGAAAGGTTATTTTTTATTGATTAGTAACTTAAACCGTGGTATAATCAAATCATGCAAAATATGTTATAAAAAAACCTAATGGAATGAACTATGCCCCCCATACGCCTATGTACACGTACGAATAAATTTTCCTAATAACTTTAGACATTGTGCGCATTGAGCAAAAAAGTCTGCAAAATATTATTAGCGTATAATAAAACAGAGTCATAGAAAAAATTATTTCTTTTGATTTAGTAAAATTTGCATATTTTCGACTAGACAGGAAAAATTAAATTAATTATTAACAAACACATACAGTACAATACAATAATATCTTTATATTAAATGTTAGGTAAATAGATATATAGTATTTTTCTGAGCAAAAACATTTTTTTGTAACATTGTTCATAAAAGTGACAACTTCTATTAAAATATGATAATATGTATAGATTTTATATATTGGTAGGTAGGTAGGTAGGTTGTCTTGTCCAAAATGGTTCATGCTCGAAAATTTCATTAGATTCATAGGAAAAGCTTTTGAAATAAAAAATTCTTTGGAATAGATCATAAAAACCATGCAAATTTGGAAGAAAATTTTATTTAAATTGTGGACGAAATTTTGAAAAACTTTTTGAATAATAAAAAAAAAATGTTTCTGTAATTTAGTAAAATTTTCAATTATATTAAACGATTGATAGTGTTTGGCACACGGGCTTACTCTGGAAACTCAAGAGCATTCTTCTTTCTTCCTATTTCCTAGTCCTAAAATCATTCGTTTTCAAATGACACTTCCAAGTAAATGCATACAATCAACTCTCCAATATCTCTCCGATATTGGCTGATGTTCCACAGGGTAGTATACTTGAACCTATCCTTTTCAACGATACGACCTAATCCCCAACATGCTTCCGAACTTCTCCAAACCCAAATTCAAACCCTATAGAATTGGTTCACAAGGTGGAGAATAAAAGTCAATTACCGTAAATCTACCTACGTAACTTTTACTATCTGCCATGAATTATGACCTCCCATATACCTTAATGGCAGTGTTATACCACAACACACCTAGGACTGAACTTAGACAAACGCTTAATATGGAACCCACATACAAAACTTAAAAGACAAGAACTAAAAATACGATACCTACAACTACTTCGACTTCTAGACAAACATTCTAAACTTATGATAGACAGCAAAGTACTTTTATACAATGCTTTACTGAAACCCATCTGGACTTACGGACTAGAACTCTGCGGCTCTGCTAACCCCTTTAATCAAAAATACTCCGTACAATTGCAGACACTCCTTTTTTATGTTCCCGTATCTCCAATCATACTATTCCTCTTGTTCAAGAACTATCCTCCACTTCCTTTCCTCAATAAAAAAAAACCCATCGAAGACTTAAGCGTCTTAACATAAGTACACGCTAGCAGAGGAATCTTCAATAGATGTTTACTACGAGTACCCATACTCATTCATGTCAATTATTACTATTATATAAATTTGAATAAATAAATATTAACATTTTTCATACTTACGTTTATATCTTTTTACGGTTTGATTAAGTATTAACTATAGAAAGATAATGCCACTCATATTGTAGCAATAATTTATTTTTATTTAATAATATTAAATATCATTTTTGAAAATCATTTAATTTATTATTGTTTATGATATATCAAAACGGAATATGTTTAATGTTTATGAAAAAATTACCCATATCAATAAAAGTCAATCTTTACTATTAGAAAAAAGTTTATAAGTATAAAAATACAATGCTTCAAAAATGCCTTAAACAACAAAAAAAAAAACAAAAATTAATATTTATTTGTACCAGAAATTGACTGTGGCAAGTGTTTATGACCTCAATAAAAATTTCATAAGAAACAAGAAGAAATCGCGTGATTCGTTTTTCAACGTATAATATTGATTATATTCGGTAATTGAACAAGAAAAAAATAAATACGAAACACATACTCGTATACTGCTTATGAAGGAGCGCACTTACTAAAAATTGGAAGTTTAGAAAAAATATTCTTTCTCACTTCTCCAGAACCTTCATAATATTTATGTTTGTAGCGATTCGGTAACGAAAAAGAAATCAGTGTATTCATATAATGAGCTTTCGATTGGGGATTCTATTTAATTGAATTTGGTGACAATCGAAATGAGATTTTAATGACAATGTTTAGAGCGCTGATTATTTGTTGTATAGTCAGATTATTATATGAGGAGTAGCTTCTTGCAATGTCAACGAATACTAATCGAAATTCAATTATTATTAAAATTTCGAATATGTAAAAGCAATTTCACATATCGTAAATAGCTATTATTTTGCTTAGGTAAATCTAATATTGTCATACAATTTAAAGCGTATAGTTTATTTAATTTAACAGATATGAAAACAGCAAAATGTACCAATATTTTACTTTTTATCTTTTATTTATTTGGGTGAACTAGTACGAGTAGTAGTCATGTTAACCATGACCACAAAAGTTCACGAGTTACCGTACATTTATACTAAATAATGTAAATAAAACTCAAAGATCGATACCGTACATTTGTACTGAATAACTTTGTATCTTTGAACGTGTAATTTCTCTTTACACGCTAAGGAATTTTGTTGGATTTCTCTGTGGTAAAATTCATCAGCAGCCAGTGGTAAATTTATATTCTAGATTTTCGTGCCAGATATTTTTTAATGTTAACATAATAGTTTCATCTGGGTACTATTCTAATTTACTTTCATTCTCAATTTCGCAAATTTATTGCCATTAAAATACTGGAAAACTTTTATACGTACACAAAATATATACGAGTATAAAATATTTTAGACATTCATAAAATACTTAGTTCTAGATGTTAATACCGAACTACACGTAGTAAATATGCACATATGTGAACATGCAATATATTTTTTTTCCCTATAAATTTACTTAATAAAAGCAAAAAATTTCATAAAATAAAATGAAAAAAAAAATCTAGTTTAGTAAACTTTTATATACTCGTACAATAATAAGAAATTTAAATTCGAAAACAAAGTTGTTGCAAAAAAAAACAAAGTTTAATTCGAAATTCTTGCAACACAATTAATAAAAAGTTATTGTAACAATAAAATGAGGAATATTTTACTGTGTGGTAAAAAGTAATGAGAGTGATTTTTTTTAGGTAAAAATTTAATTTGATTTTAATACATAAATGTATAAATTATATGCCACTTCTGAGGGAATGATCAAACTATGATCAATACCAGAAGTGGCCTATAGATTTTGGCGAACGCCTGGTACGGGAGCTGGCTTAGTAGTGCCCAGGAATTTACAAGGTTCCTTACTGTAACTCTTTAAATGGATATACGGACCAAGTACTCTCTCTTTTAACAAAACTGGTACCATGGGACTCAGTATAAACCACGGTGGTTCGTTCGGCGTGCACGGCTAAGGTGAGGAGCCTTTGGCTGAAACGTGGTGGCTGTGGTTTAACACCTTCATCGCGGGTACAGTTTTAGGGCTGGGGGGCAAGCGATACCAAGATCTCGGGTGCTGTCACTGCAAATGATAGTAGAGGTTTAGGTAGGTCTTGCTATCAAAAGTTAGGTAGCAAGACCTACCTAAACCTCTACTATTATTAGTTGATCAGGGGCAAAACCAGATAGAAGCATAAGTTATGGAGATTTAAAGGCTAAGTGAACATGTTAAACCGCTCACCGTACAGGAATTAACGGATGGATTGCTTGATTGCTTCATGAATAAAACAAGAGGCAGGTTTTTTTTGCAGAACCTGAGGCCACTTGCCCTAAAAAGGAGACAGAATGAGGCTCATGAAAAGGATCGGGGGTGAAATGGTGAACAGGAAGGCAGGTTTTCTGAATGCTGAGAATAGTAGAGTTGGAAGCTGACTCAATTTGCCATTAGAAGAAAACATAAGGGGTTCACGAGTAGGACCAAAAGATGTTCAAGGGCTCGACTGCATAATGCAATTTAAGCAATGTATCAAAGAGGAGAGGAAGCTGGAAAACAAGCATGCTGAATGCTGTGCTGGCAAAATGCATAACAGAACAGGTCTGTTTTGGGTGTTGATTGGGCGTATCTTAATCCCTATGATCGTAGGCAACCCGTGATATTATGTCTAACAATAGGTATATTACGGTAAATGCAGGGTGCGTTTTATGTTCCAGATCGAAGGTTTTTCTTAACTTTTAAATGAAATACAATTTTATAATTTATATTTTATTGATTGATTATATGGGCTTTAGGATTATGTATGGAGTAAAGGCGAGCTCTTTTAAGCACAATATTGTTCTTAAGCATAGATGTTCTGGTTGGTTTATTACTAGTGTACACCTTTTTCTTCAAGGACCCCTATATGAAAATATCGGGGTTTAAATCAGGGGATCGTGAGGGCCAGTCGATATCATTATATTTTGACCTTATTCGGCCGGGAAAAATGTCTCTCGACATTTTCCATTGTAGAACGAGCTGTGTGTGATATGGCACCGTCTTGTTGGAACCACATGTTCTGTAGGCCTAATTGATCCAAGTAACTGTTACAGCATTGTCTTCAGCATCCTCAAAGAAATATGGCCCAATGTACCAAAAACTGTTACAGCATTGTCTCCAGCATCCTCAAAGAAATATGGTCCAATGATGACGCGGGCCCAAATGCCGCACTATACAGTTACTCTAAGAGTTTTCAGTGCCCCAATAGCGGTTATAGAATGAAGATATTCCCAATTTCTGGAATATTCAGTAACACCCTGCCTCACTGCAGCAATCTTTTCAGGTGTACGTTGACTTAATTATCGCCTAGTCTTCGCTTCATCTCCCAGTGTATGCATATTTTCAAAATTATTCATTACATGCTGAATGGTTGACTTGCTCGACACATGATTAACACAAAAAAAGTCATATGATTAACACGCGTATTCACAATTGAACAATTATTTCAATAAAACACGTTGTTGCGACGTTAGATACTCCATAATAAATTGTAATCGATCACTCTTTTAACTGTCAAATGTCAACAGACAAATGTCACCGAAACCAAAATGGCGGCCAAACAAAATCAACCTCGAACATAAAAAAAACCCTGTAAAAGAATTATTCTTATCTAAAGTGCGAAAATGAGCTATTTTCAAGTGATTTTTAATATTATTGTTCTTTTTCTATAGCGTTACAGTCCGGCTTCGGGCTTCGGCCTCTTTGTTAAATAAAAGTTTCTTTTAAAATCTAAAAATTTATTTTACTTAAATAAATAAAATTTATTTGGAATTTTTATACACATCGCCGTTCTACTTTTCGTAATTCACTACAGAAACATAACCTCACCTATCTTGCTCTATAAAAGGAACACACGTATTATCTATGTGGAGCGGAAGTCTACAGTCATGCCTATCCCACTACTTTTTTGTCACAGCTTATATACTTTATGTTGTGGTTCTAATTGTATGTACTAATGTACTTTTTTACGATAGGCTCATTATGACATAAAATAAAATTTTCAATACATTTAAGTAATTTTGCAGAAAAATTAATGGACATTTTTATAAATTTAATTCAAAAAATTTGTAAAATGTTTTTGTTAATCCTTTAACTGAATTTGAACTACAAAGTAAATTGGTTTAGCATGCCTGAAAATTTTTAATGTTGGATAGTAAATTATGAAAATGTTTTTGTGAAATTTTTAATAATTTTTCATATATTTTTTATATGTATTTTTATGAAAAATTTATATTGAAAATTTACGATTTATCGCTTGTTTACGATAAAAATCCTATAAAAATATGTTTACCTTAAATAGTTTTCTTTTTCAATAGAATCAATCAAACTGTATTAGGTAGGTAAGAAAAAACTAATAAGAAATAAAGTGAAAAATCTTAGCGAACAAAATAAAAAAAAAAAATTAGCAATTTCGTCCTTTTGAAGGTTATTTGTGAATAGTGTTTTTGGTTGATTCATACATATACTGGGTAACTTGAATAGAATTGGTATGACGAGTGATTGATAATAATTCAAGTCAACACAAATGAGTCATCCGGACACGCAATCAAATGACATCACGTCGCGCCCCATTAAATGGTACTTGGACAATCTTATAAGCCGCCCATTAATAAATTACTAATCATATTTGCTAAAAGTTACAAACAAATAAACTTTGTGATACAATTAGGTACACTCTAAGTGTACCTGATTCAGTCCCTCTCAATAGTATACCTAATTTAAGGGGTGTTTATTAAATAGTGTACGTTAAAATATTATGAATTGTCATTTTAACACAGATTACCTATTGTGTTAATAGTTGAGGTTGGTTATTCAGTATGAGGCGCAGAAATATTTTTGTAACAAGAGTATAATTTCGGAAATATTTAAAATATTACTGAGATAGGCAATGACATTTTAGTCAAATGACGATTGTGGGTGTTACAAAATGGCCTCTGGCATATCTCATGTGTCTCGCTTACTTACGAATAAATGAAAGATAATATTATTTTGTTACTTTTATTCAATAATTATTTGCAGACAATTTTTTTATACCTGAAGTCAATTTCTATTAGTACGATTTTTATTTGAAACTAGCTACGCTCCCCAATAAATACAAAATATTAGTTTTTTATTTTTAGTTGGAAAAATCTATTGCAATGGAAGTGGGTATAAAATATTTTTAGGTTTCCCATTTGGTGCAAAAAGGAACAAATTTTGTACGTTCATACTCTGGAGCAAGCAACTAACAAGAATTTTCTAAATTCAATCCAGCAATACTTACCGATTCTCTTTGGGCTTTGATGAGTGTAATGGTGAATGCAGGGAACACTGTAAACTGTAGTCGCTTGAAATTAAAAGGCAAATTGGAAAAAAATCAATGGAATACGTGGAATCAGCATATCTTCTCATTTATATTTACCACTGAAAATTGTTGTTTCTATCACTTTTGGCATGAATTTTTTAACCGCAAGTATGGTTCCGTTGTACAGCCGTGATGGATCTAAAATTCTAAGGAACATTATTGGTGAAGGAATTTTCAAAGTAAAAATATCCGGTGGCATTCTTGATGGCTCCAATAAATTTAGAAACTCTATTGAGTAATTGACAGCTTGATTCACATCTATAACATTATTCTTTGGAGCTAAGATTGCCTGTCTGTAAAGCTTAGAGCTATTCTTGAAGTTTCTCGTAATATTTGGGAAAATATAAAAATTCGCAAAAACATTTTTAACCTAAATTATACCTTAATAGATTTTCCATTGGATGAGAAAAGTGTGTAAATTTCGAGGCCTATGGCCGTTTTTTATATACTCTTATTATCTATGGTCGTACAAAATTAAGAGCGTCTACAATGAATAATTTGAATTTGTATAAGAAACAAACACACAAATTCGAATAAAAAATGCCAGGATTATGTTGACCCTACATTGTTAGAAGGAGACTTCTTAGAGGAGGATCGTAGGACAATTTTATATTCAGAAGTAGGATCTCTATCAATTCTTATCATTACTTTTTTAAATAACTTTTACCGTTACTCCCTAGAGGATTGTGGGATGTCTGAGTGAGTATACATCAAATTTCGAAATGACAGAAAAGCTATGACCTTTTTTGATGTCTTACCTATGTCCATACATAATTTGGAGCGTCTATAACGAACGGTTTGGATTTTTATAAGAAACAAACACACACAAAAAATTTCAATTTTATATATCGGATGATTTTTTGTGATTTTTTTCGATGAACATCAAGCCACAACCTGTGTGCGTAGAGTGCGTACAGAGGAAAATATGCTGCCGTAGCGTCTAGTGTTGGTGAAGACCGCGATTCGTCCGTCCGTCTCCGTTCACAGCAATTGGGATTGTGTTACTCGACTATGTTGAAGATTTTACGCAAGGAGCCGAAAAACCTGCCGAAGCGTCAAATATTCGGTGAGTGGGTCTTAGAGCAACTTGAGAAGAAACCGTTTTTTTGTCAAAAAAATTGCGTTTAACGACGAAGCTCAATTCTGGTTGAATGGGTATGTGAATAAGCATAATTGTCGTATTTGGTCTGATGAACAACCACAGGCAAAACAAAAACTCTCATTGCACCCAGAAAAATGCACGATTTGGTGCGGTTTATGATCCAGTGGAATTATCGGTCCGTATTTTTTTAAAGATAACGCTGGCCGCAACATGACCATCAATAACGCCCGCTATTGCTTGATGATTTCGAAATTTTTTTTGCCCAAAATGCATCTGGTCGACATATGGTTTCAATAAGACGGCGCTACATGCCACACAGCACGTGATACAATGGACATATTGTGTGATGAGTTTGGTGAGCAATTTATCTTACGTTTCCGACCGATGAGTGGGATACCAAGATCGTGCAATTTGACGCCTCTCGACTCTGGCCGCAACGTTACGGTCAATAGCGGTCGCTGTCGCTCGATGATTTCGAAATTTTCTTTGCCCAAAATGCAAGAAATGCATCTGATGGACATATGGTTTCAACAAGACGGCGCTACATGCCACACAGCACGTGATACAATGGACATATTGTGTGATGAGTTTGGTGAGCAATTTATCTTACGTTTCCGACCGATGAGTTGGCTGCCAAGATCGTGCAATTTGACGCCTCTGGACTATTTTTTATGGGACTACACATACGTGAAGTCACTCGTCCATGCCGATAAACCAGCGTTACGTGCAGCCTTCGAAGATAAAATTACTTGTGTTATAAGCGAGATACCAGCCGAGATGCTCGGAAAAGTGATTCTCGCATGGATCACTTAAAACGTAGTCGTGGCCAACATTTAAATGTAATAATCTTTAAAAAGTAAATAATTAAATGACAATCATTGGTTTATTGATTCAAATAAAAATTGCATATACTTTCGTAATTTTTCTGTAGTTTTTTTTTGGAAATTTAAAAACCAAACACTTAAAAATTATATGGATTTGAAAGTAAAACCAAATATTATTGTTTTATTATCATAAAATCTTTATTATAACGCATTCATTATTATTATTATAACGCATTCATTTCATTTGCTATTTTTTAGTTTTCTTTTAAAGATTATATATATATAATGTATATATATATGTATATATATATATATATATACTCATCTTATATTTAAAATTAATTAAATTAATTTTTTTATCAAATTGCACCTACTTAGTAATATGTTTTACATGCCATTTCATTAAGTTCAATAAATCTCTTCTATTATTAGTAGCCAATTTTCAATTATATTTGAATATAAAAAAATGTAAATAAATTGTTTGCATCATTACAAATGAATGTTTATCATTTAATTTTGATCATTACAATATTATAATTTTATAATTATTCATTTAGTTCATAGTTTTTCTATAACGCATTTATTTTTAAATAATTGTTTTTTCTTTCTTTCTATAATTTCTTATAAATAATTATTTCTACCCAGTTAAATTGGTATTAGTATCTTTTCTTTTATGCAAATGTTACTTTAAACGAAGTTTTTTTTCTTCAATTTAATATATATATTTTTTTTTACTATTTAAAGTATAATCTTAATGGTAATATTTTTACACCCACTTTTTATACACCTAATTTTTATTCATATTCGTATTAATATATTAATGTGAATGCACGTATATATGTTGTTGTTTTTTATTTTTGTATATTATATTTAAACTATAGCCTTAAAATATTGATTACAGTCAAATATTTTTCAATTGCTATTTGACAATTATAAATATGGTTTTGTGTACTTATATATAATTATGCGTGTCTGTTTTATTATGGCCTTGATGTAGGTAAGTAGAAGTTTTTAATTTAATATGCAAAATAAGTATTTTGGTAATTTAGTAAATAGTATTTTTAGCTTTAATTTTTTTCTAAATAAATATAATATATATATTTTTTTTTGAAATTTCCGTTATAATTTTCTATGATATACTTTTGCAAGAAATGAAGTTCTTATATTGAGAATCGTTTATAGGTTTAAAAGTATTATTTAAACAAACTACATAACAAAAGCTTTTTTATTGATTATTTAATTTACTTTCTTAATAATAAATAAAAAATTAATATAAAATAATTTTTATTAACTCGGTTTTACTCTAACTTTTATATAAAAGAGATATAAAAATTGTTTGCAAAACAATAATCTGATTATATAAATTTTTCACTAGTAAATTTCAATTAAAATCTTGTAAATAAATAAAATTATTTTAATTAATTTAGCCATTTTTATGATGATAATGTACAAATACAGTTCATTTAATATTAATTTTAATTAAAACATATTTGAAAAGTAAATGTTCTTAACAATAACTTTTTAAATTGAAATAAGAATTTTATAAAATATGTTTTCAATCTTATAAAAAGAATTTACATAAACTTTGGTATTTTAAAATAAAAATAAAATACTTTTATAAATAATTTTGTGAAATTTCATTTATTTAATAATATATATTTGTTTTTATTGTTAGTACACTTTTATTTTGAGTACGCATATATTGTATAATTCTATTAAGTCGAATTGATCAATTCACTGTGCGATTATTCACAATTTTCTAAACTTATCTCTTATTACAATAATAAAATAAATTAAGGCTACGGTATCATCTGCATTTTATTTCTTAAGTTTTTATATTTCTTAAATATATATTTTTTTTCTTCTTTACGAATAATATTTCGTTTAAATGACTTTCTTTTTTATATTGTAATATGATTTGTTGTTTAAGCGTGACTAAAACTTTTAAATATTTCTTCTACATTAATTATAATTGTTTTCATCTTGAAAAATATATAAAACTTTAACAATTGCATTTTAAAATGATCTATTATATACTACGTATATTATTTTGATATATTTTC
This sequence comes from Atherix ibis, assembly GCA_958298945.1. NCBI lineage: Eukaryota > Metazoa > Arthropoda > Insecta > Diptera > Athericidae > Atherix > Atherix ibis. The sequence goes on from OY282605.1 coordinate 131,253,812, forward strand.
TTATATTTTAATATTTATTTAATTAAAAAAAAATTAAAAATTTTACTATTTTTTGTTCATTTTTTTATTAATTTTACCAAAAATCAATATTAAACAATCCAGAGGATAAAAACTATTGGAAGAAAAGGGTGTTATATTTAAGTAATATTATCGAGAATGAGTTTTTGTTTGATTAAAATTTATGTTAAATTCTTTTATTCTTTGGTAAGCTAAAACGCACAGAAATTTAAATTAATACAAAAAAAATGGGTCTCAACAATATTATATGTGTAGTTTGGTAATGATTTTTTCCCTCGAAATATGAGTGTATAATATTTTTATAGTGAATTTAATATAAATTGTGGTTTTAAAGAATATTATTATTTTAATAGGTTTATCTTGTGAATTTTATTAAATTGTTACTAAATTCAAAAATCAATGCAATTAACAAGCAAAAGAAAGAAATATATATCAGTTCAAGGAAAAAAAAACCTACGATATCGAACAGATAAAAATCATAAAATCAATGTTTTCTATAATTATCAGATATACCAGGATTTTGTAAATAGAATAGGTGTAATTGTGAAAGAAAACAAGAGTATAGAATAACTCTCAAAAAATATTATTCACAAATGTGATTCGTAATTGTATAAAGTGTACCACTTCTTTGCATATTGCACAGATTTAAAATGTTTATTTAATTTAACCAAATATATGGATACCAGTTTTCTGAATTTTCTTTCTTCATTGGTCTATTTAAAAACAATCATAGAGAAATTTCTTCTATACTTAAATAATGAGATTAAAAATATTAGGAGAATTTGTCTTTTTTGGTAACTACCCATTCAAATTGATTAAATTAAAATTAACTATTTTTGACTACGCTTAATTAAAGTAAATATTTTTTTACACATAAAAAAAATAAACTGAACTTTATAGTAAACCAAAAAAAAAAATATTACAGAAAATAACATTATATTTTTTTTACAAGTATTTATTTATATTTATATAAATAAACAAATTATTTGATCTAATGTCAAGTAATTCACCAAAAATTTCGATTCCAATTATTGCAGACATTTATATGATTTCTTATATTATTTTCAGTTGTAGTTTTAATTTTAAAAAAAAGTCTACTTTTTATACGTTCTGCAAAGAAAAAAAATTCATATTACAAGGCAACCATTTTGTTAAATCAAAATTTGACATTTCTGCAGATTTGCCTTGTTGTGTAATGGCGGCCATTGTATTTGCCATTCAGAATAATTACTTTTATGGAAAACATTTGGGAGGTTTATAAATGCTATTCAGAAAACTTATGCAAATACTATCGATAATTAAACCATAATTTAGGAATTTTAACAAATATTTATATCTAATTATTATAATTTCAAATGGTTATACTTTTTGTGAAATTTAGTAATTTAAAAAAAATTAACAATTCATATTTTAGGTATGTACGTGTATGTATTTGTTAGAATTTATGTTAATTGAAATTTCTTTTAAATTACCTATCCAATTTGTACAATTTATTATTAATAAACACTTAAGTGCGATTTAAGATAATATTCAAAAAAATTGTTTATACTATCTGAGAAATATACGAATCTATTAAGCCTATTTGATAATTTCGTTCGAGTTTAGGTGGGAGTTGAATAGCTTTTCTATACGTGTAAGTAGTAAGAAAAATTCCAAATTTCAAAAGTGCTGTTGTCATTTTTAAGCATACGGTCATGATAAATATGCTTTAAAAAAAACTTAATTTAAAAAATAAAATATATATATATCTATATGTTTGTATAGGAATGTATTGTATATGTAAATATATGAGAGAGATAATATATAAATATATTTATATGAGAGAAAGGTTATAATTAATTCGATTTGTTTATTTTAATTGTTTACTAGTACAGTACATTTTTATATAATACAATAATAGAATAATTGTATTTATATCAGAAATTACAAAATTATATTATTTGTTCATTTATATTATATAATTACCTTAATAGTTTTTTTTATCATATTTATTAGAAAACAAAATTTTATTTCTGAGAAATTGAAGCTCTTGTTTTGATCAGTTATACATTTGTTTTTAATAAATTGATTGTTTTCTGTCTGTTTTTTGTTATGTTTTCATTTATTAACTATAACTATATAAATATATATAAGTATATTCTTGTCATTACTAAAAAGAAAAACAAATTTGATTATGTTTCTTTATTTTTTTCTTTTATACAATTTGAGTATATGTGTATGCTCCTTTTATCTATAATCTCTTAAAATTATTAAAAAGTTTTTGTTTTATACAAGCATTTATTATGTATGTATGCATATATGTATGTATATATTTTCCTAATTTTTCCTGTTAACAATCTATAATATTGATTAATTTTTTTTTGAATATTTATTTCTAATGAAATTAAAATACTTAAAATAATATTAAAGAATTTTCTTAAAGGATACAAAAATTTACTTTTAAATATATTGATTAGATTAATTGACGCATTATCATTTCAGAAAATAAATTAATACCATAATTAAATTAAATTTTATCTAAGATATTGAAGTTGGTTTATTTTTTTTCGAGATACTTTAAGATTTCAAAGTTGTTTGAGCGAGAAAACTTTCAAAAAAATAACAAATATTAAATATTTAATTTTAATTAAAATTATTATAAGCAAAGGAACTTTCATTATCCATTCTATAAGTGTTTATAAATTTTACTTGCTTTTAAATATTCTATAAAGTTTATAAGAAAATATTAAATTTTTAGTTAATTTCTTTTCAACATTTTTATTCGCAATTATTAACATTTGTAATATAATGAAATCAAGTTGATGTTAAAGAATAATTACAAACGCATATAGCAGAATAATTTTTATATAGAAAAAACATAATTAAATGTAAATAAAAACAAATACACGTATAAAAAGAATAAAGCGAAAAACTATTTTACTTTTATCAATGTGCTTTTAATTTGCTAGGCTTGGATAAGAAAATTAAAATAATATCTTAATTGTTGGTATTTTGTTGAAATTAAAATTATTTAAACTATTTTAAAAAAAAAAAACATAATCAAAGAATGGCTTTCATATTTGCAAATAAGAATTTATTTAAATGTGCGGCCATATTAAATAATTTTACAATATTTTTTTGATTTCTTTGAATATACTCTAACAAATTAAGATATACATAATATAGATTTAGAATTTTACAATTTCCGCATACTTGAAAATATCATATCTGATAATGAGAAAATAAGAGCTTATTTTTTTATGTTAATAAAAAATAAAATATTGAATAGAGGGAGTAAAGGGATAGCTTTGATAAAATTTTCTTGAATTTATAGAGTAGGCCATACATGATTAAAACCTAATAGATTTATCAAAATTCCCTATTGTTATAGACCTATCAATTTACGACCTATTAACATTCCAGATATTTACTGACCTTGTTGGTGTCCCTCAAGGTAGTATTCTTAGGCCTCTCCTGTATAATATTTATATCAACGATATTTCTTCTATCGATAAGAGCTTTATAGCTATTAAATGCAATACAGTAATAAGGACAATATAATTACACAGAATAGAACTGTAGAGGTCAATGAAGTACTAACCTTAATGTACCTTTCGTTCGTGATTTATCTGTTGTACGTTACCAAAAATTTCATAGCCGATTGCTATTCTATTGGGTTGGTGCAAAAGTTATGACCGTTTTTTGCATATACAATTAAACATTTTTTTTTTTAGATTTGAATTATTTATTTAATCAATTATATAATTTCCATCCGTTTTTATAACCTCCTCCCATCTTTCTATCAACTTATTAATACCATTAGTGTAAAATTCCTTGGATTTTGATGCGAAATATGTAGAAAGGGATGTTTTTACCTGCTCTATTGTATCAAATTTTTTATCATTTAAAAAATTTTGCAGTGATTGGAATAAATGGAAATCGGAAGGAGTAAGATCTGGAGAATACGGTGGATGCTTGATAACGTCCCAATTCAGCTTGTATTGGGTCATTACAGCCACATGTGGTCGCGCGTTGTCGTGATGAAAAACTACCCCTTTGCAATCCCACCAAACACATAGCAAAATTTTTTTTTTAAGGATTTCGGTTTTCGAAGTTATTAATGGGGCTTCTCCAGGTATAGCCCAATGTCTTTTTCTTGTCACGTTGTTGTACACGACCCATTTCTCATCTCCCGTTACCAAACGATGCAAAAAAGGTTCATGTTTTTGTCTCGCACTCAAAGCAACGCACGTTGAAACACTATCCAATAAATTGGCAGCCGACAATTGATGAGGTATCCAAACGTCGTACCGCGAAACCATCCCCATACGCTTCAAATGCCTTAATACGATTATATGGTTGACTCCCATCATCGACGCGATCTCCCTGGTGGTAAGACGTGGATTGGTGTCAATTATGACTTTTAACTTGCCCTCATCAGACTTCAATGGCCGCCCGGTACGTGGTTTATCAATTAATGAAAAATCCCCAGATCGGAATTTTGTAAACCATCTTTGTGCCTACCGAACTTTGATGACATCTGTTCCATACACTTCGTATATGTTTTTGGTTGCCACACTCGCGGTATTGTCTTTACGGAATTCATAAAGTAAACAATGACGTAAATGCACTTTATCGACCGACATTTTGAAACAATACAAGAGCACTTCACTGTATTCTGACCAGGCCAAAACTGAATAAAAAGTTGAGGGAAAGCATTCTTTATATAATGCAATCATTTAAAAGAAGATACTATTCATCATTTCTAAAGAAAAAAATGTTTTTACCTGGGATCATAAAAAACGGTCATAACTTTTGCACCAACCCAATAGAACAATCGTCTTGTAAGATATTTGTTCTCACTGACCCCCCCCCCCCCCCACCAAAGACTCACAACAACGCTTGGATAGACAATAGTTGCGAAATTTACTAAGCTCAATAAATGTCTTGATGTAGAGAAAGGTCGATGGATGTTTACTCCTTTGTTATGAAAGAGGTGTGGAAGAAAAATTTTGAGTCTGGTATCACAGAGCGATATGTTAAGACTCCAGACTTTCCCTATTCTCTAGATAGTCCCTCAGAGATGTACAATACAATCTTTAACCTCGTCCGATAACTAGACGACCCTATACAGCGTCAAAAGTGAAGTTGTGTTTTTGTAGTGCATTACCAAGAATGGAACAGCGAAAATTATAGCAAGGATTTGCTATAAAATTTTATATTAAGCTTGGTGAATCAACGAGTTTGACGTACAAAAAATTGGAATCAGCTAATTCGGAACATTCCTTATTAAAAGCGCAAGTTTTTCGGAGGGTGCTCCATGCAGGACCGAGAAGTAGTGGAAGACGAACCTCGTTTAGGAAGGCATTCAATAAATTGATCATAAAGTGCAACGAACAAGGGTTCTTTAGGTTAGATCATTGATTAACATAAAGGACCTTGAACGGCTCAGAAAAAAGGGTTTTGTGCAACGAACAAGGGTTCCTCAGGTTAGATTATTCATTAACATAAAGCTGATCAATAGGACCTTAAACGGCTCAGAAAAAGGGTTCTGCACATCAAAGCAGACATTCCAGATACTTGGAGATAACAACATCACATGTCCATCTCCATCAACGAGATTTTTTCCCCAATCTAAGAGTATTTATTTGAAAAAGGAATTCAAGCCCGGTATCCGAAGGCGTAGGACCCCAAGATAAAAAAAAACACTTTTTCTGAGAGCGTAAAAAAACACTTGAAAGGACGTCATTTTCGCACTTTAAATAACATCCAAAGGAGTCTTACTGAGAAGGTGAAGGCAATTAAAGTTAAAGCCTTTCAGAAGAGGTTAATACTGTTGAGTTGGCGTTTCTTAACTACTGCTTTCAACTCAATAACAAAAAATATTTCTAATACTCGTAATTTCAATGAAAAAGTTATTTTATCAAATATAAATTTAATTGTTAAAATAGCATATATTTAAAAGTTTTGCTCGCCAAAAATATTTGTTAAAAAAAAATGATTGATTGATTTTATTGTGGTCTTAAGTTATATTCAAGTTAGGATCCAATTTATGGAAATTTCAAATTTCTAACTTCACATCAAGAGTGAAATATTTTTTTTGTTTTTTCTTATTCTTTATAATACAATAAAATATACTAAAAGTAATAAATTAAAAAAAAAATTTATCAAATGCAAAAACAATTATATAGAATTTTTTTTTTAAAAATGAACAAATAATATTCAATTTGATATTTAATTTTGTTTTTCTTTACAAAAGAGTAATTAATAGTTCTATCGGTGTTCAAATTTCGTATATTATTCTCATCAAATGATATAATTTGTATCACAACTTTTTACCTTTCGCCAAATATCAAATTTTCATATATGTACATACATACATATGTATATTAATTAGTGTATTATTATTATTTTTATTTCTATTTCGATCATATATAGTATGTATGTAGAATGTGCAATTTACTTTACTTTCAATAAAATATATATCAATCCAAAATAGTAGATTAATAATAATATAATTTTTTTCTCCATTCCTATATTCTCTTATGGTATAATTTTATGTATTTGTATAATATTTTAGGTATTTATTTTTGATTTTATATTTGTATATAGATAATTAAAATGGCGCAAATTTTTCTTAATAGTGAGTGACATTTAAATTTCTACAAATTATTTCGGTTTATATATTTTTTGTTATCAATTTTATTGGACAAATGTTTGCCATTTGATTATTTAATAAAAATATAATTTTTCTATTAATAGTTTCGCTTGATTTTTATCATATTATCATTTAATATAGCAATTTTATAATTATTTCTACTATTATATCCATTCCCGTATGTGAACTTTCCATTATCTTTCCTAACAATTAAATATTTCAACTATTATATATATTTATATACATATATGTATATTGGTTTAATTTTTAAATTTTCATATGATTTCAACTAACATTCAACATGATTTTTTAACACGCCTTTTTTTTTAATTCTAAATATTACAATTTCTTCTTATAATTATGTTTTCTTTTTTTATCTTCTATTATAATTTTACTCTTTACTTAAAAATTAATTCATCCTATTATATTTATATATTAAATATATATATTTAAATTTTTTTTTAACCTATATTATATTTAATTTAAAGTAAAATTCTATTTCTAATTCGATTTCCTATGTAATAATGTTAACAATTTTTATATATTCCTATATCTATATATATGTGTATGTATGTTTATGAATTTAATTTATTTTATTTACTATATATTCTCATGTTTACAATTTCCATTTATCATATGCATTTAATTTTTTTTATAACATAATACTAGTCGTATATATATATATATATCTATGAAATTCATTATTTTCTCTCTTTATTTTCTAAGTTTTTTTTTTAAATTTTTTTTTTTTTGCCCAACTATTTATAATTATTTTTTTTTGTAAATTAGTATTTTTTTTTTTTTTTTTGTTAATTTCAAACCAACGATTTCGCTCACTGTTTTACTTACTTTTTAATTTACGATAAAAACATATTGTCATGCACGATTTTTTCAATCTTGATTCTATAATTTATCTATTTTTATTTAAGGACATGTATTTCTATATCGCTATATTTTTAATAAATATATACCTCATAAATGTTTACTTTATAATTAGAAGCAGTTTTGTTTAGTTTTTTTTTTTTTAATAATTTTTTTATTGTTTTTATATTTTCTTTGGTAAATTTTCTAATAATTTTATTTAGTCACTTTTAAAATCAATAAAATTTCATTAGGAAAATGTTTATATTTTTATTGTATTCATATGATTAAAAAGTTTTAATTAAATAAAATTTTGGTGGCATATAAAAAACCATTAAATAATTTTAATTATGAATAATTAATATTTGTTTACATATTATACACGTATTATATGAATTTATATTAAAAAATCAATAATTTATATACATTTGAAATTTGTTAACATTAAGAAAAATATAAATTTGTTAACATTATAAATTAGACTTTTTAAGCAAGGGCTGAGAAATATTTACCAATCTTTTTGGATTTAGCGCAGATCGAAAATAAAAAAAATCGGTACTTAAACAGACAAAAAATAAGGACTAAAAAATACCTTGAAGTCTATCCTTCATTAAGCAGAAGTCAAATTTATGACATGTGGTTAATAGGTTCATGAATTTAGAAGGCTCAATATGTGTTACGGGCAAACAGTTTAGATTAAAATTGATTTCGACTAAAAATACTTCATTTACAAGAATCTTACAGTTGGTATTTGAATTTAAAAATTCGTGAATAAAAGTTCAGTCTGCTTAAGCGGATCAGAATATGCTGGAAGTCTAAGGGTATCATTTTATGGAAGATATTTTAATACGAACCAAATAAAATCATGTTGCAATACGTCTATTATGCATAGAATAGTAAGGCTACCAGACCTCTGACGCGTATTGTAGTATATTCCTGACGCATAAATCGTACAGAAGCGTCAAAGCTTGTGAACAGGTTTAACCACAGCTTTAGGTAACCTAAAATTAAGATACTCTTGGAGACAATATAATCAATGTTAAATATAAACTCTAGGTTTCTGTCCCAAGTTAGTTATTAAATGATGAAAGTAAGGCGACCAGGTCTTTGACGCATATTTTAGTAATAAGCCTGACGCAGAGATCGTATAGATGCGTCGAAGCTTGTAAACAGCTTTGACAATCGCTTTAGGTAAGCTAATATTAAGATACTCTTAGAGACAATATAATTAATGTTAAATATAAACTCTAGGTTTCTGTCCCAAGTTAGTTATTAACTTATTATAGTAAGGCTACCAGACCTCTGACGCGTATTGTAGTATATTCCTGACGCATAAATCGTACAGAAGCGTCAAAGCTTGTGAACAGGTTTAACCACAGCTTTAGGTAACCTAAAATTAAGATACTCTTGGAGACAATATAATCAATGTTAAATATAAACTCTAGGTTTCTGTCCCAAGTTAGTTATTAAATGATGAAAGTAAGGCGACCAGGTCTTTGACGCATATTTTAGTAATAAGCCTGACGCAGAGATCGTATAGATGCGTCGAAGCTTGTAAACAGCTTTGACAATCGCTTTAGGTAAGCTAATATTAAGATACTCTTGGAGACAATATAATTAATGTTAAATATAAACTCTAGGTTTCTGTCCCAAGTTAGTTATTAACTTATTATAGTTAGGCGACCAGACCTCTGACGCATATTGTAGTATATTCCTGACGGAGAAATCGTACAGAAGCGTCGAAGCTTGTGAACAGGTTTAACCACAGCTTTAGGTAGCCTAAAATTAAAATACTCTTGGAGACAATATAATCAATGTGAAATATAAACTCTAGGTTTCTGTCCCAAGTTAGTTATTAACTTATGAAAGTAAGGCGACCAGGTCTTTGACGCATATTTTAGTAATAAGCCTGACGCAGAGATCGTACAGATGCGTCGAAGCTTGTAAACAGCTTTGACAATCGCTTTAGGTAAGCTAAAATTAAAATACTCTTGGAGACAATATAATCAATGTGAAATATAAACTCTAGGTTTCTATCCCCAAGTCAGTTATTAACTTATTAAAGTAAGGCGACCAGGTCTCTGACGCATATTCTAGTATAGGCCTGACGCAGAAATCATACAGATGCTTCGAGCTTTGTGAATAGCTTTAACCACCGCTTTAGATAACCTTAAATTAAGATACTCTTGGAAACAATATAATCCATATGAAATATAAACTCCAGGTTTCTGTCCCTAAGTTAGTTATTAACTGTAATAAGTGGACTAGGTCTTCTAAAAGATGCAATAAGCTCGCGCATCTCAAATTTGATTTGTATGCCATTAGAAGAATACTAACCTTTGTAATGTATTCAAATCTCTCTGAACATAATTCATATAATTTCTATATCTGACACTGGAGAAAATATTCATATTGTCAGAACAAATAAGAATTTAAGAGTACTGAATCAGCCGAACAGTGTTGTCAATGGCAAGAATAAACAGCAACGGCTACCTTTTGGGACACCGAATGAAGGTTTAATATCGGAAATACACTTGATAAATTCTATCACTCAGATGAGACCTAACCCAGTTAAGTATTAGCAGATGATATCCTTATTTTTAAATCTTTATAAAAATCATAAGATAAAAAAAGAATGTGAATTGTATAAAAGCAAAATTGTTTATTTATGTAAACAAATGAATTATAAAGAAATATTTTTAAACGAAAATATATTTCCACCTTTTAAAAATATTTAAATTGTAAAAAATAAGTTATTTTAGAAATTTTAATTTTCTGCAGAGTTTTTAAAGTATTTAATACTATTCAGCTAATTAAATTTGATACTTTCTAAAATGGAAATTTCTTTTTATTTAGAAACTTATTTAGATAAAATAAATGTAATAAACTAAATTGGTAAATGACGTAAAAAGTGTTATCTTTTATTATTTTATGATTAATACCAAAATGCTATCAAAAAACAGGCATAATATATTTATAAATAATATGGGTAGATAATCTTCACTATCAGTCCTATGGCATAAATATTGCTAAGCACTTAAAAACAAGGCTCTATTTTATTATTCTCTATTTATAAGATTATCATGGAAAATAAGTCACTTTAATCAACAAAAAAAAAAAAAAACAACATGAATATCATCTATTTAATGGTACTTATTTTAAAAGTATCCAAGAAGTATTATTTTCAGATTAAAACAAAGGACAATAATAAATATCAGAATTGAGGTCAATTGGAAAAGTGGAATACTTCAACTTACTTATAAGATTCTATAAAATCGTATAATAATATGAATTATCAAATTATTATCTTCTTTCGGTATCGAGCATGTCCTTTTTTATCTATCAATTGTTATTGAGTTATTGATTAGTAAACTTTTATAATAAGTAGTTCTATACTTTCTTAATTATAATGTAAAGATAAGTAATTTTATTCTAATATGTATATTTCCATAAGTAAATAAAACTAATTTAGAAATGAATACAATTTATTTAAAGCTGTTATTAATATAAGAGAATTAGGGTAAAACAATGTGTTAAAAGTATTTTATTTCTAATATTATAAATTGTTTAAATATAATTTATTTAAAAAAAATATTTAATAGTAAAAAGAATGATAATTATCAACTTTCCTAATTAAAAGCTAAAATTTAATATAAAATTTGGAACAAACCAACCACCGATTATGCACCTAGTTTTATGGAAAAAAGCACGTTTTTTTTTCTTTTGATTAGCTATAAAAACCAAAATGATTATATTATTAAATGACTGTATATCAATTATTTATAAATAATATAATTTTCCTATGAAATTTTATTGTCCTTTTAAATTGTGAACACACACACGCACACACACGTCTACCGTACTTTCTATTAAATAAATAAAATGTCAATCATTTTAACATTTAATTCAAATCACAGTTGATGATTTCGTTTTTAATAAGCAATATTATTTTTATTAAAATAAATTTAATTTTAATTAAAATAATATATATTTTATCGTATTTTTTTTTTAAACTCTCTATGCTCTATTGCGTTATTATTATAGTTCCTATTTGATATTATATATATATTTTTTTAAATTAAACTTATAGTATGCATGATTTAAAATAATTTTATATGATATTTATAACAACAATTTTAAATAAAAAAAACTAATTCTTTTAAAAGAAAAAAAAAACAATTAAATTACATATAATCAATAAATCGGATATTGTATTGTATTTAATTTTATTAAATTATTAAAATGAATAATTTTTTTAAGTTTTATTTTACTAATAGTGAAGATTTCTTAAAACTTTTTTTTCTTTATCAAATATAATAATTCTCAAAAAATTGTTAAAATTTTGTTTTATCTTTTTGTATCTTTACTAAAATATCTATTGGAAGTGTTGCGAGTAAAGTAAATTAATAATTAATATGAATAGTTAGTTATGGATTATTTAAACAATTGAGGAAATTTCAAAAGTAAATAATTGATCCTCTTTAAATAAAACTATCAATTTTCTTTTTATAATAGTTTTGTTTTGTCAAATATATCAAATTTACTAACAAAAAAAAATTTATTTGGTTTATATTTTATAAGTAATTTAATAACACTGATAATAAATATTATAATTCAAATTTTGAATAATACTCTTCTACCACATAATATATATATATATTCTTTGATATTATATTTTGTCTTGATGATGAATTTATAAATATTTTAAATCGAACTTTTTTTCTTTCATTTTACTCTAGTTTCATTCACAATTTTATCGTGGATAAAATTTTTTATTTAAAAATCAAATCAATTTTTTTTTAAAAATAAATACACTCATATACAAAGTCCGGCTTTGTTACGATTTTTACAAGAAAAATTTCGTGCTAAAAAAATTACTAAGCGCCCTGCACTTTGTAAATAAAAATATAAATCAAATTTTCTAAATTCATCTAATTCCATCTAGTAACATTTTTAAATTTTAACACATGGACATTTTTCCCTACACACAATGTATATTTAAAATTTTCATAATCAAATTAATTCTCTAACATATTAAAAAATTGGGACAAAAAAAGATAATGATTCATTTTTTGAAATTATACAAAACTTCCAACAATTTATTTTATTATAGTTTTCTTTATACAAAAATATTATTACATAGTACACCATCTTTTCAAGAATGTATTTTGTATATCATTTGAGATTATAAATAATAATAAATTATTTATGAATTATCAATGCATAATATACTTACTATTTAATATACGAGTGTTAAACGTATTAATTATTTAATTTAAAAAATAAAAACAATTTATATTTGTATAATTTTCTTTTAATATACTCTTTTAGTGTTAAATATTTTTTATTCAAATTTTCAATTAAAATATTTTTTTCATAATTGCTTTTTTGTTGCTTTTCAAATGATCACAGTCCAAAATATTATTTTTTATATTATATTTATACTTAAAGCAAAATATATTAAATATTAATCAAATTTATATTATTATATACGAGTGAGTATATGTGTATATGAGTATTATTATACTATAAGAAAAAAAATTTCAATTAATTTTTTCTTAATTATTAAAAATTAATTTTACAATCATAAACAGAATTAATTATGGAAAATTATATATTTTCTTCTAATTACAATTAGGAAAAAATTTTTTTTAAATAAAAATTAACAAAAAAAAAAAACCATCGAATATTCTATTAAAGAAAAATTAAAAGCTTATAGACTACAGGAATTTCAATTTTCGTCAAATATATTTTGTTTTTATCAAATATACATGTATACTTATATGTATGGTATTATTACATTTGTCTATAAATTTAATTAATTAAAGGAAAACCAAAAAAAAATTTGAAATTAATAAAATAGGAGAGTTTGTATTTATCATTTTCATTGTAATTACTTTGATTGACACTATGATGGAAGAGCAAACAGATTATCCGAAAGCTTTTATATATGAAGCTATTGCTAGAGATCTCCACTAGTAGATGGATTTCCAAGATTGCTCTCCACAGTGTCATCCTTATGTCAGAGAGGCGGTTTATAGACCTCAATACCTGGAGTTAGCATGTCGACACGGGTCGATATCGATGTATCACTGAAAGTAAATAAAAAACAATATATTGAAAAATTTGTAACGAATTTATCATATTTTAATAACTATAAAGAGATTTTTTGAAGCTTATATATATAGGGCTATCCCCGATTTGTACTTTGAAAATTATAAAATTCAATAAAAAATACGTAAAATTGTGCCTTTACTTGAAGGGTGTTAGTTACTTGAAGGGTTTTAGTTTTTAAATGCTCTAAAGTTTGGAAAATTTGCATAAACATGATATTTTGGGTTCTGGGAACTTTTCGTGCAATAAAGCTCAATTATTATTGTCATGTTATAATGCTTGTGGGATCTTTTTGTTAAAATCACATATGGTTTAGATTAAGATTTTCACATTTAGGCTAAAAGAAGCGCTCAGAATTAACGGTAACGGTCTCTTCTTCTTCGTTTTCAAAAAAATACGAGTCCATGATACCTTCAGACTCAAAAAAATTCACAAAAGACAACCTCTAAAAACTTGTGGGTTTTTAAAGCCCCATATATGATAATTTTGCTTATTGACGTATCCTCCTAGCAAAAAGAAATCATCAAATTCTGCATAAAATTTTGCGCAAAACGTGACTACGATAGAATCATACCATTTTAAGAAAGTTTTTAAAACATTAAACCTATTGTTTGGTGGTAAAAATCTTTCCTTACATGACATATATATGAAACAGCTGCCAAATGTAAGAGCTATATTTTTCCAACCGCAAAACATATAACCTGGTACATATGTTTAAAATAAAACAACATATTTTTATGATATATAGCTGCTTATATTATATCTGTAGTTCACAACTAAGGACGTATTTCTTTTTCTTTCAAAAAAAAAAGTAAATTCTTTGAAAAATATTTAAATTAAATTTAAATTTTTTACTCTCACAAAAAGAATAAGAATCAATATCACTGTCATCCCCCAAAACAAAGCATAGATATAACTACTATTGTTCAGATACAAGTGATAAATTTAAAGGACCCCAACATTCTAAGCACATTCATTTCCTGATCAACTGTAAACGAAAATGTGTCAGCCAAATACAAAAACATTATGCTGACATGGTAATTTATTTCAGCTAATCGATCAAAGAGGCTGTATGGAGGAGGAACTGTTTTCCTTTTCCTTATGGAAATTGAGAAATGGAAAACGTTGGGTTAGTAATACTTTATCATTAGCCCTTGTTTAACTACTTTCAAAACGAATCCTTTTTGTAATGACAAAAAAAGCCCAGAGCGAAAACGAACTCTCTCTTAGACAGAAGCATTATCCTAGTGATTCACTCGTAAAGTATATAAATAAAAAAAAAAAAGAACAAAAAAATAATAGCCTCATTTACATACAGAATGTCATCATAATTTTCTTTTTCGTATAAATTTTCTTTTGCCATATAATTATTACAATACATTCTAATAAGTAAATTTCCACCATAAATATTAACAATTCAAATTGTTATCATTTTATGGAAATTTTTTAAGAAATATTAAAAAAAAAATTATTGTGATTTATGGAAATTATTGTATGTTGAATAAATTTACTTAAGTGTTTTGTATCGCAGCTTAATTACCTACAAAAAAAAACCTATTTTATTTACAATAATACGAAGTAATAAGAAAAATATTTATTTGAAATATTAATAATAATATTATTATTTTTATTTGTATTATTACAAATAATAATTTGTATTATATTATACGAGTATATGTATAAATATAATACAATAATTTGTATTATATTTATACATATACTCGTATAAATATAATACAAATTATTATAAATCTATAAAGGCTATTAATATTTCGTATTCAATATTGAGAAACCATTACGTTAGACAGGGGAACCTTTGGTTAAATTTAATGGATAAACCTTTTATAAATATTTGATAAATTAATATAATATAGGATATTTTCTATAATATGGTAAAATTAAGTTTATTGATATTCCTTGTTACTGACGATAGAGTCCTTTATCACTAAAAAAGTTTTTGATAAATTACTAATGATTACAATTTTGATAAATTACCGATGACTACAAATTTTAAATCCATAGACATACACATAGGGTATTTGACAACATTTATGTTAGGTAAGATTAATTCACTATTCAATTATAATTTTATACTTAAGATAACGATATACCGTAAATTGCATGTTTAATATTTTATTTATATGCTACATCGTAACACATTTATTTTACTATATAATACATACTAATTATCATAATAAAATTAACACTAAAATATAATAGAAAAGAAGTCAATAACAAAGAAAAAATTCCCTACCATTTTATAGAAATTTATTTCTTATATATTTTCTTAACATGAACATAAATAACTAATATTTTTGATTCCAATAATATTATAATATTCGTATATTGTACCAGCCAAATATGAATATATCGTACCATAAACGACTAAATGGCATCAAATTTTGAAAGTTGCATTATCATAATGATTCGAAGAATTTTGAACAAATTAACTATATTCGTCATAATTTTCATATATTTTTGTTATTTTCCCATATATTGTGCAATTATCAGTTAAATATTATGAATAGAGTAGTAAAGCAGTTGGAATGAATATGAAAATTCCCACCATTAATCAAAAATGCTCGGTTAGCTTATGAATTTTATTGTGAAGTTTTTGTTTGTGATTTAAAAGAGAAAAAAAAAAACAAATCAATCTGCATTGATTGACATAAAAAGTATTAATTTCATAGATTTTTGAATCCATTTAATTTTAGATAAACGAAATAAATGTTCGTTTGTATGCGTTGAAAGGGCTCAAAAATATTTATTATCAGGGACATAAATATTCGGTATACTAAGCACCAGTATACCGAACAATTTCCAATATTCAGATAAATATAAAATTTTTATTTAAATTATTAAAATAAATCCATATATTGATAGTTTTACTTAATAATAATTTATTTTTGTCTTTATGTAATTAAATATAAAAGCAAATAGTTTATTTATTATGTTAGCCTTGGCCTTAGTTTTCGAGGATTTCTTCGCTGCCCCAAGCATAGTTCAAGTCACGAAACTTCGTAAAAATATGTGTATAAGAACACATACAAATCCGATAATAACGACAAACGAAAACTAAAATTTTTGTTAAAAATTAACGAATTTTACTCGAGGTAATAATTAAAATACAATTACAACAAGTGAGTGAACGAGCGTCATCTGATCAGTTACTTAAATATTTATATTTTGCCTCATATATACCATTTATCTTGCTTTTATCTTGCTTTTTATTTCAATTTCAAATATCAAAAAACAATGCTGCCAAATAGCCAAAAACTAAATGGTGTGGCAGTACTACAATGACAATAATAAGATTAAAAACAAGTTTTAAATCGACTATAAAATCATTTGTCGTTGTCGTTCGTCATCGGAATTTGGTGCAGTCCCATAAGACTTTAAAGATTTTAAATATTTGACAGCGTTAACCACATGTCGTTTATCGGGTTCCTCTCTTTTTTCTGCCAACTTTGCTGCATTTGGCAACAATACTGTCCCAAACACAAATTCGGTAACTAAACGCGCTCAAGCATCGCGCCCGACCCAAAAAAATTATACTCAATTGCAATGAGTAAGAGAAAACGTCATCTGATCAGTTTATTTTTTATATATTTACGACGTGGCATGGCTCTGGCGTGTTCTAGAAGATTCCAGAAAACCGGTATCATAGCAGGTATGAATACAAGCACTGCCCGCGAGAGAGATAGTTTTAGTTGGGTTGTAGTTTAAGGCTATCATTTTTTCTGCGTTGAAATCTGGGACATTTTTGTAAAAAAGAAAGCCAAATGAAACAAATATGAATACAATAAAAATATATTCAAATTAAGGATTTTTTGCAACAGGATGAACATTTTTCAGAAATTCATTGCAATTTTCTATCTGTAGCTTGATGTCTTCGCAAGTATTATGCTCGAAATTGCTTATAACAATTGCTTTTACGATACCAATATTCAATTGTGACTTATCTGCTGTCCACAAATTATTGATAATCGAAACACTCGTTTGGTAGCCGTATTGGTAACAGGTATACAAAGTGCGAATTCGACAACTTTTGTGAGATGATTTTCCTTAAAATGATTGAAGATTTGAATCCAACGCTTATCGATGGTGTTTTTTCATTATTCCATTGGTGAAATTTTTCAACGTTTATGTATCTTTTCAAATATGATTTTCGTCAAATAATTCATTATCCAGTCTTTATGGAAACTATTGTTTCTTCTATGTTATTCCAATCTACTGGACTTTTCATAGAAATCCCCATAATTCCTTAATTGTTTACCCCGTAATTTCCTTAAATTTTTTAACCCATAATTCTAAATTCTAGATAAAAAACAATATTCTTATTAAATTTCATAATTTTCATTTTTAGATTGATTAAAATGGTCTTTAAACAATTGATATCGTCATTATTTCCGATTATTCTCCGTCAAGAGTAATCAAATCTAAAATTTTAACTTGAACACTTTCTTTGCAATCAAAATATCTAATGATGATCGGAAATAAATTTAAATATTTATAGTTTGACGTATATGTGTAAATGGTAATAAAGCGTGTATTTTCTAATTTGATTGTAACAGTGAAGATTGCAAATGGTGTTACGAGTATCACCTTTTTAATTATTGCCTCAATTTTTGTACGTGCGCAAGAAAAATAATTTAATCAATTTTAACGTCTAGTCCATAGATTTAAATCACTACGTGACTGTGTGGAATGAAAATTCTACTTAAGCTAGTGCAAGTTGTCGTTCCTTTTCAGCAAATTTTTTTTTGCGAAAATATTTCGTGACATTATTAGAAGTTGCTGCTCCATGATTGGGCCATATTTTTGGAACTGAATGTGTTGTGTAACGTCGTTTCGTCCACCAAAAAATTGTATTGCACTGAATATCAGCGCCACTAAAAACGTCATTAATCGAATTTGCTTCAAAGCAGTCATTAATCGAACCAAAGCGGGAGAAACGTCATTAATCGAACCCAAGCGGGAGAAAACTGCGACGCACTTAACACGAACAAATCTCAGGCTGAGTTGTGGTGCACAGTACTGTTAGTTACGGGGAAGGAAGGCCATTTATCTATGTGGAACGCAGAACTTGAATCCTGTACTCTCCGGAAAATCGGAGACGAATGCTAACCATATTGTAGTCGGAACAGCAGTTGGAGTAGACGCTGCTTAATTTGTGTAGCATTTATTTTATTATTTAGAAGTTTACTTTCAACAATATTGCCACATAAGCAAACATTAAAGTATGTGGCAGTACTAGGACGAGAAGTGTTAAAAGTCACAAGCAAAACCGTTACTCATTATCTACACTTTTGGCAATTATGTGCATGTCAACTGACGCTTTGTTGAGCATATGTGTATGGTATGGTCACAACTGATCACGTAGCGGTTGAGTCCGATGAGAGACAGTCGAGGCGATTGGTCTCGTAGTTATGCGATATGTTCGTGATCGTATGCATGCATTAGTTATTTAATTAATATTATTTACAACAAAGAAAATAATCATATCATTTATCTAATTAGTGTAATATAAGTTTTACTAATTAATTTCAATTTTCGGTCTTTGAATTTTAATTTTAAATGTTTACATTCCGGAAATTGTTTAGTAAAAAAGTAAGGTTCCTCCTCACACAAGTTTCCAGACTGGGGATACCAGATTGCTTTTACTAGTGTAATTCGTGAAGAGGATCATCATCGCTGTTGGTACTATATAGAGGCACTACAAACAATTGATCTAGGAGTGCCGTTGGAGGTTTTGGGAAAATGGCATGGGAAAAAGAGACGTACAATCTCAGGTTAGGGAATTTAACACCTTCAGGAGTCTTTAAGTAAAGTTTCATGTATTCTGGCATGATTTTTTTATGTAAGTTTTAGGGCACTTTCGTAGTAAATTTTGAGCCCTGCACAGCTGCATGAAAAACTGGCAAGTAAGCATGCCAACAACAGCGAAAGAATGTCCTCTGGCCGTTTCTAGTTTCCCTAGTGATTCCTTCTTCCTTCTCACTACTTATCAAAAATCTAGTCAATAATTATATTTATCCTGCATAACAAGTATAATTAACATTTATTAAATTATCGTCATTTTCTATATATTCTGTTTATTTTTTTAGTAATTAAAAAAAAAAATTCATAACATAAATAAACAGATTATTTTTGTTTATTTTGAGAATTTTATTAAATACTCTGGGTTTTTGCCAAAATTCGTCTTATAAAAAAAAATATTCCATATAACAGTTATTAGTAAATTAAAATTTTTATTCGTATTTTCTGTTAGAATTGAGAAATATGTTATTAATTTGTTATAAATTAAAGAAAACTAATTTGCACCAGCTACGTAATATCGACGGAAGCTGAATAAAAATAGGCAAACAGAGAGTCGAGATATGACCTCATAAATTTAGAAATACTTAAACAAATATTCAAAAAAAAAACATAGTTCTGGTTACTTATAGTGTCGTAAATTATTTTCTTTTTTATTTTGAAAGTTTTCCATCAAGAAAATGATCGCAAATCCCAATCACTCCAAAAACCTTCCTACAATATATAGACTTATTCCTACTTTGGCAAAAATTCAAGAAACAATATCTCTAAATTGTCGTTATTTTATTATGGAAAGCGAGAGTGAGAAAAATCTTTCCACAGCAACCAATATTTTGCAAAATCACATCAACTTCCTAGGGCCTTAGTTAAAAAAAGTAGAGAGTAAAGGTGAATGAACAAAAATGCTCATATTTTGTCAAGAATATGCTTCTAATATAACCCTAAATTGCAGTAACACAAATAAAGAGGACTTTATATCGACAAAAAGTTCATATGAAACTACTTACATAAAAATAGAAAGAAGTGAACTTAACGGACGATATAAATAATTACTACGACTCCTAGACAAAAGGTCGAAACTGACAATATACAGGAATGAATATAGGGACTCGAACTTTGGGGTTATAAAAATTCCATTTACATCCTTCTTTCTATTCTTGACCAAACATCGATGGTCAAGTTTTCTTGATTTAATATCCCGTTCTTGACCAAACATTGATGGCTGTTTTCTCCTACATATCTTCAGGTCCTTGTATTTTTGATAAAAAAATTTACTTGTAACAAATTATATGTAATTATAAATAACATTGAAATTCGTAAAAAAAACCCTAATAGAATTCGTTTAAAAAAAATTGTGCTAATTTATTGAGAGTTCTTCCATTATTAACTACGAATATATGCATATGTATGTCTTCTTATTCAATTGAATCTATAAATAAGAGCATTTTCCCCTAAAAAATTCATTTGAAATTATTGAAAATCTACAATTTATCTCTATTTGACTTTATAATATATTTCTATGAACATTTATGTTTTATAAATAATTTTAAATGTAATTACTTAACTTTCTATACCTATACATTCATCCCTTTAAATATTCATATATAAAGTCAATGAGATGTAGAAAATAAAATGAAAGGGTATTTTTCGTTATAACCCTAAATGTATTAATAAAATCATTAATATTCAACACCAGTATCACCATCCATGTGTATGCATAAAAAAGTTCAAAAATACCCTAATAGAACCAATACCAAAAGAAATTTGAATTGAGAAATGAGCATTAAATATCGAAATAATTACTAATCTCATATAAGATTTTGAATTATTTATTCGTGTTCAGAAGTCACTTTCGAAATTCTAATAATGTATTAATAAAATATATTCTTATATAAATCATAATTAAATGGATATGGTATAAAGTTTTTGGCAGTATATAAGTAAAGTCATATCGCAGTAAAGTAGGTCACAGCAAAGCTTCAATACGTAATATTTTTCTATTACAGAGTTAAGAACGAATAGAGGTACCACCATTTGAATGCAAGCCGTTACAAAACTGCCAGTATTTTGCATAGTCTACACTCCCACAGACATTGCAAAATACTGCATAAGCTGCACCTACCAGATAAGCGCTCTGATGCAGGTGTTGTAATCATAATGCAGTTACAGATCCCTAGCCAGCCCACTACCTACAGAAGGTCAGGAAAGCATATGGATTTATTCATAGCCTCCATTATTGTAATTTATTTAGCCATCAGCTATGTACTTATGCAAAATCTTTATAATATCGATTTAGTAATAGCTACACAATTAGAATATTTTATGGTTCTGCTTGAAGAGATTTAGAAATTCTCTTTTTTAAAGCAATGTGAATAAATCGAAAGCTAACACACACAAACCAAACTCTTTTTAGTCACCTATTCCACAAATTTAATGTTATTACACTTTTTCATTTTTAAGCATGTAGAACACTATCCTTTTTATGTTATATCCCTTAATTCAATGAAGTTATACTACCTTTAAATGTATATGATCGATATTTAAAAACGACTCTTTCAGATATAACAATAAAAAGAAAACTAAAACTCTCATAAACAAAATTATTGAGAAAAAATTTTTCGAAAAAGAAAATTTGCTAAATTAGATTTTCAAACGCAAGGCCATTTTTAGCAATTACCTAATAACTACTACTTACCACATTGTGGTTAGCTATTTGGTATAAAATTTCCTACACTTTATGTTCGAAATAAGAAAAAAATATTACAAAAATTAGCTACAATAATAAAAGTAATTATAGTAAGAATATAGAGCTCCACATAGTTGCGACACAGTAGGGTTCCATAGTATATTGATTATTTTATTCATTGTCACGAAATATTTCTCCTGTTTTTTTTTTTTACAAATTATTTCAAGTAATGGCCAATACATTTTGGTTAGTCATTTAGAAATTGATAAATTTCTATTTGAAAAAAGAAAAATTCCAATTGTAAGCATTAAAAAAAGAAATTTATAGAAACAAAATCAAAAGAATAAAGTAAGTTAATTGAGAGTTTCTTCTGCCAATAATTTTGTATTCTATAAGAGGTTTGTGAACAGAACTATTTTATTTTGCTTCGTTTTATTGGTTTTGCCATTCGGAAAACACAGCCTGGTTTAACACCGAACAACGAGTTATGAAAAGTTTCTACAAAAGTGGAAATTTTGGCAAGGCCGCGACTCGCGCAAAATTTTCTTCAACGATAAAGACTATTTATCGCTCGGTGAATGCTTAAATAAACAAAATCACCATATATGAGGCTCTGAAAACCCATAAGGGACTGTAGAGATGCCAGAGCGCGTAATTTTGAGATTTTGTTATATCAATTGGCCTCGACGATCGTGCGATACGACGCCATTGGACTTTTTTTATGGGACGATAAAAAAAATTGTCAAATTTAAAATTAATCAAAAGACAACATCTGTGAAGAAATGGCCGAATTATAGTCCGAAATATGCGAAAAGGTCATTAGAAATTACTTCAAAAGGATCAAATTCTGCAATAAAGACGTCTCATGGCAGCCATCTGAATGGTGTTATATTTTATGCATTATATCAACGTTTAGTTAATATAATAAAATGAATGTATTTTATTTAACTTTACTTTCCGAATTGCAAATTATATAAGCTTTCATTTATTTATTCATTTTAAGGTGCATACGGTAAAATTATTCATTTGTTAATTATTAATACTAAGATTGTATGCTGTGAAAAGTTCCTGATCTTCACTATCAATGTGCGCGATGAACATTTTTTTTAAGTGTTATGGCCGAGAGTCGATCCTTTAATTACATCTAATACACAAGTCATATCGATGGTGACTCTTCATCTTCTATGAATTTATCAGGCGAATAGGAAGTCTCTGCTGTCGGGGCACTGTTCCTATATGTAGCGTAACGACTCTTAAATGGAGTAACATTGGAATCCATTTTCACATTGCCGGTTACGTTATTAAACAATATTTTCAAATCTGGAGCCCGGAAAACCATCATGCGGCTTACGAAGATCCGACACATCCTTAAAAAGGCTTTGGTTTACGGACTGTTGGAATCATTGGGCCATTCTTTTCGTAAAATGATCGTCAGTATGCCATTACATTGAGTTCGAAATGACATCGTGATTTATTAACGAACTTTTTGTACCTGAAATTGAATGAATTGAATGTGAATGAGCTTCAGTTTCAACAATATAGTGCTAAAAGATATACAACACGTCAAAACATCGGTTTGTTGAGCTCTTTATCCAGAAATTGAATAATTTACGAAACGCTGATGTAACTTGATCGCCAAGATCTTGCGATCTGACACCGTTGGAGTTTTTTCTTTGATGCTATTTAAAACTATATGCTAATCACTTAAAAATAAATCAAAACCAAAATGAACAGCAATCGACAAGAAATTGAGGCCGCGGATCCACTTTTATTAGGAAAATTCATCGAAAATATTAACGTTCGGATTCAGAGATGCAAACTGAGTCATGGTGGTCATATAACATTGGATGATTTTTTAAGTGTTTGGTTTTCAAATTTCCAAAAAACACAGAAAAATTGCAAAAGTGTATGGAACCAATTCTTGCCATTTACTTTATAAAGATTATTTCATGTAAATTTCAGCCACGACTACGTTTTCCAATTTCAAATAACTTTTTTAAACCTCTCGGCTGATATCTTGCTAACAATACGTTTAATATTGTCATCCAAGGCTGCAAGTGACTCTTACGATCTAGGCATCCAACTCATCGTTTGGAAACGTACGATAAATTGCTCACCGAACTCACCTCTCAATATATCCATTTTTCTACGTGTTGTGTGGAATATACTGCCGTATTGGTGAAACCACATGTCAATCAGATGCAGTTATTGCATTTTGAGCAAAAAAAGTTGCGACCAGCGTCATCTTTAAAGAAATACGGACCGATTATTTCACAGTGCATTTTTCTAGGTGCAATGGCGTAGTTCTTGTTTTGTCTGTGGTTGTTCATCAGATCAAGTGCGACAATTTTGCTTATTCACATACCCATTCAACCAAATATGAGCTTCGTCACTGAACGCAATTTTTTGGTAAAAAAACCGATTTTCCTCAAGTTGTTCTAAGACCCACTCACCAAAAATTCGACGCCTTATAAGGTTGTTCAGCTTCAGTTCTTGTATGAACTGTATTTTATACGCTTTCACACCAAGATCATTGATTAAAATCTTCCACATAGTCGAGTAACACAATCCCAATTGCTGTGAACGGGGACGGGTGGACAAATTGCGGTCTTCACCAACACTGGACGCTACAGCAACAATATTTTCCTCTGCATGCACTCTAGGCACATGGGTTGGTCGTTTGATGTTCAATGGTGTAAAGTAGCTGTGAAATTTTTGCACTATGGCTTCAATTGCTTGCTCAGTGAGTCGATTATGACGACCATAAAATATTCGAAGTGCTCGGAACACATTTTTTACAGAGCATGAATAATGATAATAAAATTCAATAATTTGTAAGCGTTGTTCGGGTGTAAGTCTTTCTAACTGAGCTCTTTTGACTTTGACATACGTGACTTGATACGTGTGATCTGTCAAAAATAAAAACATCAAAAACGAAACCGCAAAAAATCTGCCATTTGAATGGAAAAATGTGAATACACTTATTTTACAATCGAATTAGGTGCCCGTATTATTTGTCTAATAATGTGTTAGAATGGATTCATCTGGAATAGAGATGAAGAAGTCGTCCCTAGAATACCTGGAGACGATCGTTATTTCTGGAACTAGGAAAAAATAACCTCACTTGAAATGGTGTTAAAAGATCAGCAGTTAATCGAGTGAAATGAAGATGCTAATACAAAAACTATATGCTCCTAAAAGAAGTAATCAAGGAAACAAAAAATTATCCTTCTAATCTGGACTACGAGGTCTGTTCAAAAAGTATCGCGTATTTTTAATTTTCGCGAGTTACGTATATTCGATTTTCGATTTTTTGTGGCGTTATATTGGTTCTCATGTCTCTCACTTATGCCGACAAGTTCGGTCATTTCGAATGTTCAGTTAATTTTTGACAACTGCTTTGCTTGAACGTGTTTTTGCTCGTCTTCGATTTTTGCCCATCCCAAAAAATGGATCAAAGAATCTGTTTTGGGACCAAGAAAAAATCACAGGGGGCCAGATCTGGGGAATACGGTGGCTGCGGCATTATTAGTGTGTTGTTTTTGGCCAAAAATTCGCGCACATGCAACGATGCGTGAGCAGGGGCATTATCATGGTGCAAAAGCCAATTTTTGTTCTTCCACAAATCCGGGCGTTTCTGGCAGATTGTTTCGCGCAACTTGTGCATAACTTGCAGGTTATATTTCTTATTGACCGTTCTACCCTGGCAAGAACTCATGATGCACCACGCCCCTGGAATCGAAGAAAACTGTAAGCAAAACCTTCACATTCGACCGAACTTGGCGCGCTTTTTTCGGTCTTGGCTCGTGCAGCAGCTTCCATTGGGATGATTGAGCTTTGGTTTCCAAGTCATAACCATAAATCCATGATTCTTCACCAGTTATGACCCTCTGGAGCAAATTCGGGTCGTATAAATCGAATATAAGTAACCCGCGGAAATTCAATATTCGCAATATTTTTTGAACACACCTCGTTGTTCCATTGAGATAACAGAATATTTTATATTAGTAACAGTTTCTACATATGCAAAAGTAATAGCTAAAATTATATTTAATTTTATATTAATTAGACCTCATACATCTTTCATATTGTACTTTTAATCAAAACTCATTCCGTAATGGTAATTGTTTTTCTCATAAAGTCAAAGACAATACTAGTAAGATACCAATATAATGTTATTATTTGTAACAACTTTAATTTTTTTTATACTATATATATTATTATATAAGTAAATTTGCAACTCAATTAATTGTTTATGATAAGTTTTATAAAAGTTCATCTAAAAATTAGCATACCAGCGCACAATTAATGTATAAAAGTCTATTAAATATATACAGTAGATATTATAGCTATAAATAATCTATATAATAATTCACTGAAAATGTCTTTGAATATATTATTAAGATCATTAAGTAAAAGAAATTATTACATACAATTTGTAAAATACCGGTCAAGTACATATAATAAATATTCTCTAGAATCAAATTTTAGATCTAGAATTCGACCTAAAAATTAATTAGTGTAATTTGTGTTCCGTCTTTGAAATATTCATCTTCATTAATTTAAATCTACTAATGTTTAACATAGGTTGTTGACTATTTTACATTTCAATTAAACTATGCTACTTCAAAAAAAAATATCTGTTTTTCTATCCATTACCTGTATAACATTTCTTAATTAATGACCAAAAAAAAAAACCAAAAATAAAAACAACACTAAAACTCGTATCTAATTACTTAACAAAAAAAAAACCTCTTTATTTTTTCTTCTTCTCTAACAGAACAAAAATTTAGTGACCGATGTTTTCAACAGGATTTCTTTGCATGCCAAATAATTTTCCTTTTTTTTACTCGTTGTTTTTTTTTTGAAGAAGAAAAAGTACATACATGATATCGTGACCCATTTTACTTATACTAAAAACCATGACCCAATTTCATTGAATTAGTTTACCCAAAATAAACATTTTCTTTTATTCAGTTGTACATAGTTAAGAGAACTTTCATACACATACAATGTTAGGCATCCATATTGAAGAAAAGAATTTTTTTTACTTCCCAAATACATAATTCAATAATATTGTTGTAGCCTTTGATTTTATTCGAAAAAATTATTATATTTATTTAAATTATCAAAAGTCATATTTGGTAACAGGAAATTAATGGGAAAAAATATCTTTTCATATTTAAATTGAAAATATCTCAATTTTAATTTAAATAAATAGAAATACTTTTATTAATAATTCCAATCAATTTTAAATATTAAAATTCCTATTCAGACTAATAAGCCTATGTGCTTCGTATATCATCAATACTCACTTTTATGCAGAGTAATAAAAATGACAGTCTAGATATAAAATCTGAATATTTTATATAATATAAAATCATTTCATCTTAAAAATATCCGCACACACATAATTATATTATCCAATCAAGTTAATTTAGAACTGAATAATATTGATTGATTGAGAGAAAATTTTTGTACTTGTAGACCATGATGAATACCATATTTCAATTTCCGTTCTTTCCAAAGCCAAAAATTAATTCCGCTATTTTCATCACTTTTGCAATATTGCCACTATTCTTATCGGAATATTTCAGATGTAGACGGGGCAATTGTACCACTTCAGAAAAAAAGCAAATATGTTTTTTATTCGATTTTCATGGAAAAACCTTACTGACTTCGGAGCTATGTCCTGCCAATTGATGACCATACTTCTCGTCTAAGCTGTCAAAATTGTGTATGCTTAAACTTACAAGAGAAGCCAAATAACAAAGAGAAAACTGTTGATGTTTATTTGTGTGGTAGTGGGAGTAAATATATCATCATGAGGTAATGTGGTTTTTGTGACCAAATGATGGTTGGCGCCTGCCACTATACGCCCACCTAATACCTCATCCCTACAGTCATTGGCTACCTACAGTTAGCTATTTTTTATAGCATCGAACAAATCCAGTCATTTAGAGTTTCTATGCCTTTGCAGAATGGCACCTGCCATACGTTGCCCCAGTCCTCATCCAGTTCCTGTCATCGTAATCAATGTCGTCGCCATCGTTGTTGTTGCCTCCAGGTTATAAGGATATGTCAGAAAATCGATAATCTACTACACTTTCATACTTTTCTATTGTGTTTTTTTTTCTAGTACTGCAGAAATCAGATCAGTGAACGACGACGTTTCATTGTGCGATTTTTCCACCATCAATGATATTTTCGAAGAAGTCCCTTTCAAATAAATCCATGCAATCAGATTTTTGACAATTTGTTTTTTTTTTTATATTTCATATACGACCAAATCTAAAAATAGTTATTTCTTGGCATACGAGTATGTAGTACGACTAATTTGATTTTCTAGTTAACTTTTATTTTTCATTTTATGTTCCGATAAAAATCAATTAAATTATTATAATTTGTTGGAAAAAATCAGAAAAAAAATTTACATTTTTTTATATGAGTCTAAATAAATTCTATAAATAATACTTTTTGTTCAATCGAAAATAGTTCAAAAGAGTATATTCAGTTTCATGTTATATGGCCCAGAACACAAATGCGGCTGAAAAGGCGTTTTTTAAAACCACTATCTTATAAAGTGCACACAATTGCAAGCAGCGACCATTACGGATTCCTTCTTACCTGCCGATTTGAGTCTAATTTCTAACTATAAGTCCTGTTCGTGTCACTGCCAACATATTTTCACATTTTTTATATAGTTTTCTAGGGGAGCTTCCGTGAAATTTATAAGTTCAATAAAAATTGCCAAGGTAAATGTTTAGTGAACTTAAAAGTGGCATCTACTATAATATAAAATAGTAAATTGGTCAGATGACGTTTCTTTTTTTCTTTGTTGAATATTTTGAATAGACGAATTTATCGAACTTATCGACTTGAAGTTACTGTCCGAAAGTCAACAAATGTGTTCGAACACATACCAAGATTTTTGCCCTTGATTCGGGCCATACTCATAGCCTTATTAACAACAATTAATAGGTACCCTGACTCTTTTTAGTTTACGAGGTATGGCATAAGAGTGCTATACAAGTTTTAACCTCGTCCAGCAACTACGGGACCATAAAGAGTGTGAAAAACAGGGTCGTGATTTTGCAGAGCGTTAAGAAAAATGGAACAACAATGTGCCCTCAAATTTTGTGATAAGCTTGGTAGATCCGCGAGCTTGACTTGCGAAAAGCTGCAACGAGCCTTAGGGGAAACATTTATTATCGAGAACACGAGTTTTTCAGTGGTATAACCTACTCTTCAGTGGAAGATGAACCGTGCGTAAGGAAACCTTCAATATCGATAGCTGATAAAAATGTCTGGCAAGTGAGTGTTTTTTCACCTCCAAGACAAACTACTAACCAAGCTTTTTATAAGAAACGCCTTAAAAGGCCCAGTAAAAGAGTTTTTCACGCCAGAACGGCTATTGCAGATACATGGAAGCTCCACCATGACAACGCATCCTCTCACTTGGCCATTTTATCAACCAGTTTTCTTGTAAACAGCAATTTCTATGGTTCCCTTCCTCCCCTATTCACCTGACCCAAGTCCGTGTAACAACTTTTTGGCCCTAAGCTAAAAAACAACACTTAAGTGTACATCAGCTTAATACTATTGTTAACAGCCAAATGAGTGTAACCCAGGAGCTGAAAGCGATTCTAGTTTAAGTATTCTAGTACTTCTACGAAAGGTAAAAACAACATCTCCGTCGATGTATAGCTGCCCAAGAAAACTACTTTGAAGAGACTAACAATGATAAACAAAAATTAAATAAAATTTTTGCAGAACAACAAATTAGATTTAATACTTTTCTGCCACACCTCGCGTGAATATTGTATGTCTGTGCGCTCGCAAGGTGGCTTTTTTTGGGGGAACGATGGAGCATTGATCAATACCAGAAAGACCCGCGGCATTTGAGCTGGCCTACCAGCGCCAAGGAATTAATAAGGTTTCTTACTGTAGCTCTTTAAGTGGGTGTACGGACCAAATAATCTTCTAAGAAAACTGGTGCCAGGGTGGACGGGAACCCCACGGTAGTGAGGAGCTTTTCTCTGAAACGTTGTGGTTTAATACCTACATTGCAGGTACAGTCTTAGGACTGGAGGTGAGGAATACCAAGACCTCGGTTGCTCTCACTCCAGATATTAGGGTAACTAGTTTGTAATTGGTTACTGACTGTTACCAACGCTTCTTCCCGTTGGAGGCACACAAGTGTATAGTGAAATGATTGAGACTGCTCAGCATTGGAACTGACGGAAGGTTAAGATGGAATATTTGATGGCTTCATGCATGGTACACAAATGAAGGTAATAGAGTGAACTGAAAGTGGTTCAAGTAATGAGGCAACCTAAATAAGTGTTCCTTGCATGAAGTAGTCCAATCATAAAGTCAAAGAGAAATTGTATGTATTGGGTGCAACCTGGATCTAGTCAGCTGAGTTGGCAAAACCCATGACAGAAGTGGTATATTTTGCGCGTTGATTGGGCGTATCTCCATCCCGACGGTAGTAGGCGGCCCATGTTATAACGTCTAATTATGGGTATGCCATGTAAAGAAAAAATTATTTTGTATGCCTGTACGTATATGACTGAAATAATTAAATATTTTATCAATTTTCATTAAACCAAAAGAAAATTACAGTTTTTTCTTAACGAAAATTTTATTTTTTTTCTATTGTTTTCAGGCAGAACATGTTTTGTTTGGTTTTTATTTGATTATGTCTAAATTAGTGTGTTAATATTCCATAAAATTTTATAATTGATATTACCCAAATATTAGATAGATTTTATACTAATAATAACTACAATATTATAAGAAAAAAAACTCTATTTTATATTGTATTCACTTATCAGAATATTAGAGAGAAAAAAATATTGTTTGAACTATAACGGCTATATTTGAAACGACAATTTATAAAGAATTGATGAAAAATCAAATTCAAAAAGAAGATTTTCAAAAAATCTTCACAATTGGAAACTTTTTCACTGAAATTGTATTAATTTTCTCATCAATAAGCGTAAATATCGGCGTAAATTCCCTATCGATAAATAAACAATTTCTTTCAAGAATATCTTATACTATAGTCGTACATACTCGTACATAACCTGTTTATAGTTCATAAGCTGAGTATTGTATATCCTTCGAACCCCAATAATATATCCTTAAAACATAGAATATATGCAGTGTTCTGTGTTATTAGGTCAGCTATAAGTTTTTGTAAAGTTATACCCTTGAACATGTTTACGAAGAACCTGTGATATTATGAAAGTTTCTTCGCAAAACGTACACACATATGTACATACATACATACATATTTATATATTACAAACTTGAAAATATATTTATTGATTATTATGAAAATTTATCTGATTTCAAAAAACGGAAAATAACAAGAAAATTAAAATATATTAAAACTACCAACGAAATTTCTTATACAATATTTTTTTTTACAGTTTATTAGAAAATCATAATATTAAATATGAAATAATAATTGATTTTCTAGTATTTTTAAGATTTACAATATGTCCATATCTATCAATGTTGTCTATTAGTTACATATCGAATATCCATTAATATATTGGATTGTTCGGAAAGTAATTTCGTTTTTTCCCAACAGAGGACTTAAGCGTATTTTTTCACAACCAACTTCACTATGCTATCTATTTGGTGGGATTTCAAAGAAATCGTTTATTTTGAGGTTCTGCCCAGTATTACAACGATCTATTCTGAAATGTACTGTCATCAGTTGGACAAATTGAATGATTCACTTAAAGAAAAAAGGCCAGAATTGGTCAATAGGAAATGTATAGTGTTCCAACAGGATAATGCGAAACCACATACAAGTTTGACCACTCGGCAAAAGCTTTCAGAGGTTAGATAGGTAATACTGCTATACTCACCATACTCTCCAGAACTAGCACCTTCCGATTATCATTTGTTCCGGTCTCTACAAAATTTTTTAGACTGCAAAACGTTTAATTTAAATGAGGAGGTCAAAAAGTACTTGGATCAGTTTTTTGCCAGCAAAGAACAAAAATTTTATGAGCCAGAAAGATGGCAAAGGGTTTTGGATCAGACTGGACAATATTTAATTGAATAAAATATTAATTCACTATAAGAAAATCGTCTTTCAAATTACTTTCCAAACAACGAAATTACTTTCCGAATAACCCAATACTTTGTGAAACACAATTGTCCTTTTTCTAAAATGCATCCTTATAAATAGTCGTTTTGGATAATTGTTTTCAAATTCAATTTAAAAAGATCGCATTTGAATAACTGAACTTCTATATTTTGTCTTAAAATCTGGGTTAACAGATTTTCTTTCAAACAGAACAGTTTCTTTGGGGTATACATGCATGTTTGTGTATACAGGATAATAAAGTTTATACTAGAATGACAATAAAATTTGATTTATAGTATTGTTTTATAATCGTTATAGAGAGCATTATGATTATTTATATGATATTCCATTCTTGAAATTGCAAATACTCACTAGCCTAAATTCAACTGTTCCGCATTAAATCTATTTCATAAATAATCCATGAACAAAGTACATATAAAATAGTTCCACCGGATTCTCGAGAATTTTCAATAATTTACGAAATTTTTGTTCGTAGATAGAATATTTGAAATCTGTCGGTTGCACAAGTCCAGTGCAGAAGTATTAGCATTCAGCATTTATAAATGAATGGAAATTCTTTAATACAGCTCCATAAGAGTAGAAATATACACATACACATCCATGAATATATATTCATATATAAATGAATGAATGTACTAAAATTTACAATTTTCGCATATTTCGAATATTGAAACTATGCGCCTTTTAACAGAACCGGATGAAAATTTCGCAGTTTGAAATAGTTCAGTTCTCCTTATAGAGCAGCTAGTTAATAATTTATGCAAATTATAATACGAATATTTTGTTTATACAGTAAAGTTTTGTACACAATATATCTATGTGCATGAGGAATAGATAGAAGGAATAGAGTTCGTATTATAGAGTGGGTGGCATTCGTAATGTTTATGGTAGGAGATTTAAAAACGATGGCAAAGGCCATGACGGGAGCAACGATAAGAACGTCAAGTGCAATAACAGTAACGACGACGTGTGACAAACATTAATTTGAGGCTTAATCTCTAATGCTTTACCAAGTCGGTGCTCCTTTGTAATATGTCAACATGCAAATAAAGTTGATTTCGTGAGCTACAATAACGAAAATCGAGAGAGAGAGAGAGTTCAACGTAATAAGCACCTTTAGCTGAATCAGCAGTACACAATGAACAAACACCATAAATACACTTTCACATGAAATATATTCTTGTACAAATAACTGTAGATAGGCATAATCAACTCCGAAATGTATGCATCTACATATATGGAGAAATATAAAAGAAAATTCATATATGGGATGAGTGGAGAGTGTAAAAATATAAACGGCCATACATATATGCATATATTTATTAAAGTCTACTACTTGCGGACAAAGTGTGCCTTTTTCTAAATTTTATGAAAATTTTGTCGTACCATTGTTGCTTCTGTATCGACGAAAAAAAAAACATAGCAAAAAAATACATACATGACAGGTCACGCACAGAATAATTTATATAAAAATATGATCTAACTCTGGACAAAGATAGTTTGAATTTTGAGCACATGCGTATCTTAACAACTTATAATAATATAGGTACTATTTTTTTTCCATGTTTGAAAATATAACATGAACCGAAATAATAATATGGATGAAGTTTTTAGTCTATTTACGAGTATATATACCACAGTGTCCAAAATAAATATGGTTGTCCTACGAGAAGGTTAATTGTAATACTAGCTAGGACTAACACCATTAATATTTATACCATTGTTCAAGTAATCATACTTCACATACTTCATGCATACAATAATTTCAGCAATATGAAAATTTAAGCATATGCTCTGACTAATATACTCGTACTTATAGTTTAGTTTGACTAAATAACATATATCTATTGTAGATAGACTATTCAATAGAAAAACAGCTAAATTGAAACATATACAAATAAACACCATATGGAATATTTTATTATAAAAACAGTGTACATATGGACAAAAAAATATAATTTTCAATAAACATATTGAAATTTGAAAAAAAAACATATATCTTCCAATAAACTTATTACTAGTAAAAATACAAAATTCTAAATAATATGTAGAAGTACATAATTCTGCATTGAAATTTAAATTACTCTACTAGCCATTAGCAATTGAGAAGCTCTTAAGATGGGATTGATCCATCAATAATTATATTTTCAAGGTATAATATGCTGTTAAGGTAGGCTTACAACATTAATTTGATGGTATTATGTTTATTATGGGGAAAATTATTATGGAGTGTTTTAATTTTCAAAAATATGAAATTATTGTACAAATATTTTACGGTAATAAGCAATCCATCAATTACTGCGACGCTCAGAAAATTATGTCGAAAGGATGTGCCTTCAAATTTTAGTCTTTATCATATAGTGAATAATTTTGTAGGACACAGTACAATGCTTGATATACTGAAACCTAGCCGTTCAAGAGTCGGACGCTTAATCGAAAATGTTGCTGGGGTGTATGAAAATATAGGTGAAAACATGAAAATGTCCTTAAGGCATCGTTTGCAAGACCCTTAAGTGGAATATTTTGCATGCAGATTTGCATTTATAAGCTGTACAAAATTCAGGTGATACAGGAACTTCAGCTCAGAGATTATATGCATCGCTAATATGGGAGCGAATTCATTTTAGAGCTCTAAAGACAAGACACTGATTATTTGTTGCTAAATAACGAAAATTTTGAATTTCGTTGGGTTCCAAATTATTCTGGTATCTTTGGCAATGAGCGAGCTGATGAACTAATGGCGAATGCTCTCCAGATCACTATTAACGTGGTGATCAATTAGCGCAGGTGGCTCTGATTGGACTCACTGTGATGACGTGGTACAGCGTTCGATAGACCGAAGCCTAGTCTATCGAACGAATATTGCTGAGGCGAGTAAAAATGTAGCAAAATGTCCGGTAGATTCCAACAAGTAAAAGGTATTACGCAGAAAGATTGAATTTTTCTCAAACTGTTATGAAAATTTGCATTTATACCCGAAGAAACTTTAAGTAATACAGGAACTTCAGCCCAGAGATCATATGCGCCGCTAGCTTTACACCCTTGCCTAGCGACTGTGTGTAGTTCTTTGAGAACGCTGCCAGAGGACACTTACCGTGTTACGGTGGGTGATGAGCATTATGGCTAAATGTAACAGAACTTTTTCATCCGAGAATTAGACCAATTATAGTTAACTGGCATGTGGTTCAAACAGGACGTCGCCATTGTACAACTTCCTAAACAGGACGTATGTCATTGTACAACTTCCTATTGCTCTCTCCAAGTTACAATACGTTCGACCAGTTTCATTAGGTATGGTTGCAATGTTAACCCACACGTAATACGATGTCACCAAATGGCCTCATAATCGCGGTGCAATAAATTTGCACATCGTCTCAAAAACCTTAAATACAAACAAACAAACGGACACGACCCTTTTTGCAGGAAATCGATAATGAGTTATGAGACGCATTTTGTCTTAAGCAGCTTTTGTAAATAAACAAAATAGCCTGAGGCAGTTCTCGAAGGACCCTTACATCCTCGTAGACTGGAGAACACTGCTGGTGATCCTGTCACAATTGCTGCCGAGCGATGGGACGATATGTGGTTCCAACAAGACGGCGCCATGTTATGAACTATACGGGTTACAATAGAAATTATCGAGATTTGCCGATGTTGATTGTACCAGAATTATCTGCTCCCGATTCTTTCTATGGGATTACTTAAAAGTCTTGCTTTCCAGAATTATCTGCTCCCGATTTCTTTCTATGGGATTACTTAAATCCGGACACAATAGAACAACTTCAATAAAACATACGTAATGAAATCAATTTGGTTATAATAATAATTTTATTCTATATAAAAATTGAAAATATATTTTATCAAGTTGTTGTATCGGAAATTAAAAACTTTTATAAAAATATTTATATGTAAACAAAAAAAAAAGATTTTTACTCAATCATCGAAAATATTAAATAAAAAGAAAAATTCTGAGACTCTGAAAAGTGTTAAATTTTTTATATAACTTTAAAAGTTGTATATTCCGGTGCGGTATGCACTTTAGACATTCTCGCGTGACTACTTCAATCAATACACTTTACATAATCTTTTATTCTATTTAATTGAATTTATAAATTATATTCAAATGTTCCTTTAATAATATATGTATATGAATCATATTTAATAACAAATTATTTTTTAGAATAGTTCATAAATATGAGTACATATTCGTAAGCACCCGTTAATAACCTAAAGAAATTGAAATATTTTAACAGTTTATTTATAAAGAAACTGAATTTTTTCTCAAATTTTACATACCAAATATTTATCGGGAAAGCACTTTAAATAGAACATCTTCCTTTTGATATAAATAAAATCAATAACAGGTGTTTTTAATTGTAATTATTCAAATAAAATGATACAATTTATTCTTATACATACTTGTATATAACATATGTGTATGTTATATATATTTTTTATAGCCAACGAAATGTGTTCACAGTACATATATGTATGTATGTAGGTAAACTGTTCATAAATTGTATATTAATTTATTATAAATTGTGCATTAGTACACCTGTTATACTATTAATTATACTCATAGGTATGAACTCATTGGAATTGTCATAATATAATTATTAAATCCATTTGCAAATTAAATTTCTATTGATAATTACCATAATAATTTTTTTTAAAAAAACAGTACATTGTTGAAGCAATAAAAAAAAGTACTTTTGAATGAATAAAAATTTCTCCGGAATGGATAACATTTGTAAGGTTCGTATAACATTTGTAAGGTTAATGTTAGTTTAATACTGAAACTCAGAGACGCATCGAAATGGTTTGGTAGATAATAATTGCAATGCAAAAAATATCTAACCTGTCAGAAAACATTTGTTTAGTTTAAAGTTTACCATTTGACAGCATAGATCGTCTAACAACAACAAAAATCATTTAAATCGTTCAAACTTTCTACAAAAATTACCTCAAAAGGATAAAGTCTTTCCAGAAATGAGTGATGTTATATTCCATGTATAATATCAAAACCAAGCAATTAGATCCGAGTGCATTTTAATTAACTTTACTTATATGGGCAGTCCTAATTGAATTATGAACATAGTTAAAGATAGCTATGTCTACATGCTAAAAAGTCATTAGGGATTTTGTAATCCTCAAAACTCGTTAATATAAAGGATAAGAATATAAAAATTGCCAAACTTATTAAATCTAAGTAAACAAAATGTTCAATTTTCTCCAAACTCTTATAAATTTCATTTTATATATTATTTTAAACTCTAAAATAATATTTGTATTGCCATTTTAAAAGATATTATTAAAAATAGAATAAAGTATCAATGGGCATTTTCTCATTTTAATATCACTTATATGATGTCCCATTAATACACGCGAGAAGAAAATGACTCATGCAGCAATTGAATTGTTTCTCGGGTTGTGTATGGCATGTGGCTCTTATTTTGTATGAAAATTGTTAAATCACTATGTCGACCATATTTTGTACGAAAATTGCGAACTGTAGCTCCCAAATCTTCATTATTTTTAAAATACTGCTCAAAATATAAACTGTCAGTTATCACGCTGTATATTTTTTTCGTTGGCAACACTTCACCGCACAAATGGCGCAAAATTCAAATATAGCGTAAGGTTTTAATAAGAATTAAATTCCACTGTATATACACCTTGGTATATTATTGTCCACTGTATACACACCTTGATATATAATGCGTTGTTCTTTAATTAATCTTAATTAAATAAACACAAATTTATATTATTTCTTTAACTGCATTCCATTGGACCAATTTTGCTACTCACAAGTACTTCTAGGTACTCGCATCTAATCTTACCCGTACAAATGAGTAGTTCGAATAAGTACTTACGCATACAATTTACGGTACGGGGATTTTAGTTCACAAAATGAAAATAGACGGCTTAGAGGGTTCGTTGGTTATGTTGAAGTGTCATATTTTTGTTGTGCTTCCATATATTAAGAAAGCTAGAGTTGAAAATAATGTACATATAATTGGAAATTACACAGATTTACAATTTAAGAAACACTTTAGATTAACAAGAGCTGTCGCAGAAAAAATTATCGATATGTGGATTTCATTGTTAACGAATAATTGTTGTAAATATCACACTCTTTAAGCCGAATACAGTATGTTTTTACACCGACCAAGTCATAGAGGATGTACTTAAGTTGGTTTTGATCTTAGATCATAGGTTTTGATGTTGATTATTTTGAGGTTATATTTTAGTTCTGTCAGTAAATTTTGCGTTCCATTGGGCATCTACTCCGAAGTACTTGTGAGTAACAAAATTGGTCCAATGAAATACAGCTTTTATAGGATATTTCAATTATTTCGCTACATAAAATTTTCTACTATTATTAAGGATTTTTTGTCATCTGTTGGATTTTTTGTCAACTTTTAAAATATCTCTCAAAACACATGTCAGTTTCTTAAAGCTGTAACGTATAAATTATTCATAGGTAACAGAATAATACATTTTATCCATCGAAGCTTAATACGAAAACGGACATTCTGTAAAAATGATATTTCGTAAAATTCATCTTTAGCGACGGATCATATTTTAACATCGGCGGATACGTTCACAAACAAAATTGTTGAATGTGGAGTGGAGAAAATATTCCGTTACATCCTAAAAAAAAAACACTTTTTATTACGGTTTGTGGGCTTGTTCGAAAATGATCTTGAAGAAGTCATTACAATAAATTTTGAACGATATCGTGACATGTTAACTAACTCTTGGTGCAGACTAAATTCGGTGATCGAATAATCTCACAAAACGCTGATGTGAATTAACCGCCAAGATCTTGCGAATTGACACCGTTAGTTTATTTTTTTAAGGCTATTGGAAAGAAAGAGTATACGTTAATCATCCAAGAACAATTCAAAACCTAAAAAACAACATTCGACAAGATACGAGTATTATGGCCGTTGATTTGATTAGGGAAAAGTCATTGAAAATTTCGACGTTCGGATGGAGGTCTGCTAAATGAGTCGTAATAATATTGTTTTTTATCCGTAATTAAAAATTGCCGATGTTTGCTCACGATATATGTGTTTTTTTCCAGTTTTAAAATATATTAACAATGATTCACCCTACATTATAGAAGCAAGAATGTCCCTGAAATTATACAATAAATTCCTAATAATACACATTCTACTAGTCTTATACATAAATATTTTATCCGAATTTTTTTTTTTAAATCTCGGTACCATTAATTTATATGAGTATATTATTTTAGTATAAGAAATCCCAATGGTTAAGATATTTAGGAAATTTTGCAATCATTTAGCATGCACTTAATTTTACTACATCTACACACAAAAAAAATATTGATATTTGGTAAAATTGTACCTTTAAGTATATTTTCATGCATTAGGTATTTTTCTATATGGTGAAATATCTCTAATGTTGTCATCATGTAACTAAGTATATAAATATTTGCACAATTACTTGTGCAAAACCTTCAGATTACCGAACAGTAGCGAACAAAAAGAGTATCCTCTTAAGTGTAACTATAAGCCCCATGTCTGGTTAATTTAATGGACTTTATGTTTCTGTATTAATTGAGTGTAGGTGTAAATGATACAAAAATTACGATGAAATTTATAACATATTTTTATTAGGATCAAATATCAACTCTCAGATCTCTTCAAACAGTTATTTGAGGCATTTTGTATAAATTTCTTCTTCTCCCTTGGTTCATTTAGCTTTCGAATTCTTCTAACATACACGCACACAAATATTGGTGATTATTTTTAGAAAATCTGAAGGATTAACTAAAATTGTCCATATAAATATGTAAATATAATCTATTCTTGTAAAAGTATAATTAGAATTTTATATGGATAGGTTCGCATAATGGTGCTCGTAAATTATTTGTTACAAAATATCATAGAAAATGAAGGTACTTTATTTTGTTTGATTTAAACCCCATATTAATTTATTTAACAATTTATTGAGAAAGTTATACCAATATTTTATTATATAGTCAGTTTTTTAAAAAAATAATTACACCATTATCATTTAGGGTTTTCTACGAATAAGTACAACAGCTGACCCAGCATACTCGTATATTTACTAGAACAAAGTTTAAATCTTCTGTTTTTGACACATCTTCATAATTGAAGGGGCTGTCAATTCTAAACTATACTCATAAATAACATTTTGCTTATACATATATAACCCCTATTAATTTGTTTAGTGAGAAATTTATTTATCATTTTTACTTTCAGATCAAATTCTTTAAAATTAAATTTGTTTTCTAAAACAAACATTTTCCAAGAATATTTGATTTAGGCGGCGTATTAGTAAAGTAACGATACTGGAAGCACTCTCTGTTCAAATAGCTTATACGTTCGTTCCTCTGTAAGTGTGCACTTCAAGTTTCAAGCTCGTCTTCTAGCTACACGACCCAATAAAGCATGATAAGTGAAGTTGTGTTTTTGCAGTGCGTTACGCAAAAATCGGACTGTGAAATTTGGGTAAAAAGATGTGCTATCAAATTTTATGTTAAGCTTGATGAGCTTAACATAAAAACAAAACTTACGAAAACTTGCCTATGCGGAGTCTACCTTATCAAGAGTGCCAGTTTTTTTTCGGTAACATAAAAAAATTTATAGAGTGCCGAGAAGCGGTTGAAGACTAACGTCACCCAAGGAGAGGCCTTAAACATCGACAACTGATGAAAATGTAGAACAAGTGAGCACTCTTATAAGGTCCGGTTATCGATTAGCATTGAAGATCCTTTAAAGACTCTAAAAATGGGATTTTCGAATCAGATCGATTATTGCAGACACTTCGTCGATGCTCTAGAATAGTGACACAAGTCAAAAAATGAACTTTTCAGGGTAACTGTTTACAAATTTCTTGTTTGGTTCGTAGTTTTTTTATAGTCCTGAATTTTAAAAACTTAATTTTTTTTTGTTCATTAACAAGTAGATTCACAATGCACCTGAGTTGGAAGTCGGAGCACAACTAGAATTACGTCGATCTTCGTGATCGCAGATTTGCGACTTCGTCCTGGAGGAAGAACGGCACAACCGCTTTCTAGCATCTAATTTTGGATACACAAATGTGTCGTTTTTCCACATTAAAATATAGAGATTTTTCTGACCATTTTTACAATAAAATCGAAAATGGAAATTTTTGACTTGTGTCACTATTCTCCAGTATCGACGACTTGGTTTTTGAATTAGATCGATTATTGCAAACATTTCCTGTGGTCATTTCCCTCAATAAGAATTCGTGTGGTTTCCCAGACCTCTATTCACTTTATTTAAGATAAAAAAAAACTTGAAAAGTTGTTGTCTCGTACTATGGATAATATTCCAACCGAGAAGCTGAAGGCGATTTTTCCAGGAAGACTACGAGGAGTGAAAACAACGCATCAAAGAGAAAATATAGCTGCCCAAGGGAAAACCCCATGATAGAATATCATGCTATAAAGGAGTGGATCTAGGAAGCTACCCTGAGGCATACCGGCGGAGATATCGGAGTGAGAGGTAGGAATTGAGCATATGATGACAATGCTGAATTATCAAGTATTTTACAAAAATTTTACATATTTCAAATTTATTATATTAAGAGTTTTTGTACAATTTTTTTTATATAATTTTAGTATAGTACAAGTATAAGAATTGAAGACATTTTTTTCTAATTTTGTTTATTAAAATATTTATAATGATTTAAAGTATCAGGTGTATAAGCTTAAATCCGCTGTTTTTTAGTAAAAAAAACTCATGTTTTTTTTCATAGAAAGCAAAAACAAATTTTTTCAAAGTACTTCCCCTCGCTAGCTACACATTTTTCCCATCTCTCGGGCATTTGTGGATACCAAAAAAATTGCTTCTCTTTCGATGCAAAACACTCATCAAGTCATTTTCGGACGTCTTCGTAAGAATCGAAGTGCTGCTCAGCGAGCACGTGGTCCATCGACGAAAACAGGTGGTAGTCGGAAGTGGCCAGGTCTGGTAAATAAGCGGGGTGGGGGAGAACCTCCCAGTTGAGTGTATCCAAGTAGTTTCGGACCATTTTTGACGTGTGCGATGGTGCGTTGTCGTGGAGGAAAATCAGCTTGTCATGTCTTTATTGATAGTCCGTTCTTTTTTCACGCAGAGCACGGTGCAATTTGATTAGTTATTAGTGGTAACGGTGGGCATTGACAGTTTCACCAGGTTTTAACATCTCATAGTAGACGATACCCTGTTGATCCCACCAAACGCACAGCATTGTCTTCCGTCCGAAGCGATTTGGTCTTGGGGTAGATGTTGATGGTTGGCCTGGATCAACCCACGATTTCTTGCGTTTAGGATTCTCGAAATATATCCACTTTCCATCGCCTGTCACAATCCAATGCAGGAACGACTTTCTTTTTTGTCTGGCGAGCAAGATTTTGCATGTGTTTTGGCGTCGCTCCATCTGCCTATCGCTCAATTCATGCGGCACCTATTTTCCGATCCTTTCAATCTTCCCCATGGCACGCAGACGCATGGAAATAGCTGGTTGAGTAACACCCAATTGCTCCGCGAGCATTTTTTGCGATTGGGTATCGTCTTCGTCCAAAAGAGCCTACAATTGATGGTCCTCAACCTTTTTCACGCTTCTTGTCAAACAAGTCAAAATTGCCGTCTTTGAACCGACGAAACTAATCTCGGCACATTGTTTCCGGTTAAGCACTGTCACCATAGGCCTGCATAAGCATTCAATGAGATTCGGCAGCCGATTTCTTCAAATTTAAGCAGAAAAGCAGAGCATCCCGCATATGCTCTTTTTCTGGCACAAAACTAGATATGATTACCAAAGGAAAAATGTATGTTGTTGTACGAAATTGCTGACAATGTGCACTTATTAATGTTGATATATGTTAAACTCATAAAAAAAAGTATGGCGTGCCCATGGTAGCTTAATACGCTCACTCCCGCCATCTATGACCAAACAGCGGATTTAAGCTTAAACACCTGGTAAAATAACAAAATCTATAAAATGCCAATTATATACAATAGATTAACAGCCAATAATATGATGAAAGGTTTATTGAAATGAAATATATTTAATAATATTGATTTAAAAAATTTACGTATTTTTTGTGGGACGTGTACATACCTACACATTTCAAGTGATAATTATATTTTACCATATTATGGTGAATTTACTTATAAAGTAATAAGAATTTCATTAACAAATGAATATTTGTATAATGTCATACAATTTGTTATTCTTTTAGGAAATTTTCGTCTTCACACAATCAAATAATATATAACATTTCATCGACTTCATTAGTAACAGTGCGCTCTACTCTCAAGTGAGCTGCAATTATTTATCGTTGATGAAAGATGAACGCGAGTGAAATATGTATACACTCAGGAAAGATACAATTTATTTTTAACCTGTTTAATTCAAATATACAACTACAATTTATAAATATTTCAAACCTACAATCACTTTGAAAATTAACTAAAAAGAACAGGAAGTAAAAATGATATACGTAATGGTTGTCTGTTAAGGAAAAAAAAAACAAGAAAAGCTTTCAGTTTAAATAATTCAAATACTCATAGCTATGCGTACGAACGCACATTCAACGCACATTTTTTAATTCAATTTATATTCAACCTATATTCGTATGGTATCTTGAAGTGAATATACGATATTTTAGTAGATATTATTTTTTTCTTTTTTTAAAAAAGGTACCTGCCCTGATATTTATATTTATTTATTCGAAGAGAATATATGAGAATTTAAATAGAGCATTCTGAATTTGATTATTTCTCATTGCGAAAACCAGAAGCAAAGAAATGTTAACAGATAAATTTAATAGTGGCAAATAAATTCAATTTTCATTCGTATTATGATTATGTGTGCGCATACATAAGTACGTAAACGGGAGGTCCAGGTCGTACTTATTCTTAACACCGTACACTTTATGTGAAATGAAGAATGATGAAAAAATATGAAAACAACAATAATAATAATGTGCAAATAAACGAGGCTTATCTTTTTCTATTCGAAATTCATTAATTTTGCATACTATTAGCACTGAGTATACAAGCTTTTATGCATTCTACTCACTTAAGTTATCTGCCAGTACTACAACCTTCCCCCACCAAATCTAATGAGTTTGTTATCAGAATAACTTTTTTGACTTATACTCATTTTTATATAGTCATACATTTGCAACTAGTCATCTTTTCAAATATGTTCATATATTTTCGATGCATTTTCGGTACTACAACCATACTTACGTACTGTATACGAGTATAACCATTATGTTTAGATACGATGATAGAGCATGTTCAGTGCACAAGAACATTGTTGTCAATTGAAATGATGAGATACAGTACACTATACTCTACAAGTGGATGATATTATATATTCTGTTTTGTCGACCACTTTAGCTGATTTTATGAATGACTGTTCTTTAATCTCTTGGGGCAAATAGAAAATATGTAGACCACAGAGTACTGTGAACAAGGATCTACAGAACTCTTATACTATGCACTCATATAGAAGTTTTGTAGACGAATAACGAACCAGGAACACAATTCTTATACAGCAATAGCAGTTAATGTTACAA
The DNA here is from genome assembly GCA_958298945.1 of Atherix ibis. Taxonomy (NCBI): domain Eukaryota; kingdom Metazoa; phylum Arthropoda; class Insecta; order Diptera; family Athericidae; genus Atherix; species Atherix ibis. Next base: position 131,298,672 of record OY282605.1, read on the forward strand.
ATTTAATATAAAATTTCAAAATTTCTCTTGTGGCAAATACTTCTAAAATGGAAAATCTCATAACAAAATTTTCGATGTAATTCAAACCACTATAAAATGTGTTTTCGAATAGCACTTACTATTTCACAGATTACTGCCACGATTATGTTTACATTAGCAACATAACTGCATTCCTCTAATAAAAGTTTAAATCCAGTCGGCAGTATTCCATCCAAACAAACAATTTCACCTACGAGTATCAACATAACGTTTACTGGATAGTCATCCGATAGTGTTCCACTAGTGAATAGGGTTCTTCTATGCTTCTGGAACTTTAATTTAGTGATGTCGATTTCAATTTGGAAATTGAATTGTATTTGAAAAAAAAACACTCAACCACCACCAACGATGAGTAATGAATTTTTCAAATTAATTTTTGAATTGCAAAAATATATCAAATTAATTACACAACTCTTATACGAGTATAAGTAAATATAAATAAAAGGAGTACTGTTGATTTTCTTTTTTAATTACAAATAAAATTTCTTCTTTTAGGCAAATATAACTATTATTTATATATTACGTATATTATTATTTTTTAAGTCATTTCTAGTAACACTTATACTGAAATGTAAATTCGTAGTTCCATAACGACTTAGTTTATTTGGAGACAAGTATGGGTTATTCCAGCTATGCCACTAGCTGATTTCGAGCTCAGGGCAGTGGCATACTAAATGCAGACATTTTGAGTGTCGCTTATGTATTATTATAATTTTTATTATTGTTTTATTTTTACAAATCCAAAATACAATAAATCGGTTTTAATCAAATATTCAGCAATATATACACATAGTATGCTGCACTGTTCCTGCAATTGGATGTTTTTAGTTTCTTCAGACTCTGAAATACAACATTATTATCACTGAGGCACGATTGGTCTTTTTTTATTTCTTGTATCTATTGCGGAGTCATGCGATCAGGTATACAGCATATTTTAAAGCACAGAGTTATGTTAAGACTCAGATATTTTTGACTCTGCAAATATTAATATTGGTTAGGGGAGGTTAATAGTATAGAATATTAAGGATTTTGTTATATTTTGTGGAGCAGATTAGTATGTCGTAAAAGTTTAAATAGGTGACTAGAGAGTGGAGTTGTTGGGTCCAGGAGCTCCATAATGGGAGAAATCCTGCTCGCGAAGTAATTTTTGGTCATGTGACATTCCTGTAGAGTATGGATGATAGTGATATGAGTGCCACAGGATTGACATAAGGGACGATTGGTGTTTCCAAAAAAGAAGTTATGAGTAAGAGCAGTAAATCCACTCCGGATTCTGAGGAGCTTCCGCGCCCAGAATTTCGGTATGGATGTTGGAAAGACTGGTTTATTAGTATTAGTCCAATGAGTCGACAAAAATGTGTCGCTATTATTCCAGTCATCGTATCTGCGGATGGCGAATGGTGTTAGTTGCCATTCTGTTAGTAGGCGAGGCAGATTGGGAATGACTGTGATCACTGGTCGACGGAGTGTTTCTCCAGCCAACTTGTCAGCATTACCACAATTCCTACATGCCCCGGCATCCATTGCAACTCGACACTCCTATTGCTAAGTAAGCTATGACGAATTGCGCTAAATACTGGGCCACAAATGGCTTTATTTCTGGGAATATAATAACGCTTTGTTGGCTGGGAGTATTGGTCGCAATTTCAATTGCCGTTTTGATGGTCCACAGCTCCCTGTAATATAGAGCTGCCCTATAACGGAAGATTCCACAACATAGTGCGTGGGTGATACAGCCAAAAGGTTCGACAACCGAAAAAGTTCGTTAACATATTGGAATGGGACAAAAGAAAAACATTATGTCAAGACTTTATTTAACATGGTTGGGATTGTCCGATTTGAAGGTGGAAATGAGCCTCATCGGAAAAGATGATTTTTTGGTCAAAATGCTCATCTTCGGCCAATTGATCTTGAGCCCATTGGGCAAACCGAAAACGCATCGCTTTAGCTGTTGGACTAATTGAACTTTGTAAACTTTTATACCGAGGTCTTTGTACAAAATTCTCAACAGAGAAGTGCGAGAAATGTTCAATTCCTGAAAACGGTGACGAGTTGATGTTGATGGATGATCACTGACAGTTTCAGCAACGGCGGCAATATTCCTGGTCGTACGCACTGTCTTAGAGCGGGAACGATTTGCTTTGGCAACCAACAAACCAGTTTCGCGAACTCGCTTCACGAATTTGCCCACAAATTCACGTGATGGCATTCGATCTTTACTCATTTTTTTTTTAAATCCACAGTTTGGGTTGAAGACTCACCACTTTGGAAGTAAGTTCTCCATATTTCCCATTTTTCTTCAAGCATATGGATTACCATTTCATAAAATTCTGACTTTCAACTATCAATCTGTCAATTCGTGTTGATATCTAACACTCTAGTACTTCAAATAAATAGTAGTTCAAAATGGAACCGCTAGATGGACCATCCTATATATTAGAAAAAATAAGAACTGATATCAATATGGATCGGATAAGTTTTCACAAGCTTCCTTTAATACTTTATGATTCTTTTTCTAACCCTTAACCTGATATTATTACGGGAGTTGATCTTCGTAGCCAAGCATCTGAAATTCTTTACGATCTTAAATTTTTAATTTGTAACCATGCCATTTTATTTACAATACTATTATTTATATAAATATAATTAAGATTTTCTTAAAAAAAGATACAATCCTTAGAAAAATATTTTCTTTCTAAGAACACATTATTAACTTCAACTGAAAATAAAATTTTTATACCGTAAATAATATGTTAGGTTTCTCCAAATTATGTATGAGTTTTATATTTTTCATAACATAAAATAATTATTGTTTTTATAGCAATTTTATGAAATGGATAATAAGAGACAGAGATAAAAAAAAAAGGAATAGACTCGATAATTTTCATTTAAATTATCGAAATCAAGCAACCATGTAAATTTATTCTTACAATCAAAAATTTTCCAGTACCTTTTATCTTACAAAAAAAACAGGATCTCTTTTAAGAAATTTTCTTCTTTACTGAATGTGAATCCATAAAAAAATAAAAATATGAAATATGAAAAAAAATCTATCCAGAATGTATGAAAAAAACCATATACACATATATATTCCAAAACGTTTTGAAAAGAAAACATCCTCGTAGACTCGTTTGAGGATGTTTGGTGAAAAAAAAAATTTAAGTCTTGTTAGAATTAAGAAAAATGTAAACGGAAGAGAATCAATGCGAAATACGAGTATACATAGTCAAACTTTCAGTTCAATGCACAAAGGGACTGCTTACCTTCAACTTTTTAAATATACACGCATTCATAAATACAGAATAATGGATTACAAAAGTTTATGAACATTTTTCCAATAAATTTTCGAACTCCTTTAAGGGGCAAATAACACACTGATAGCATTGGGCCTGTATGTTAAAATCCTTTACCCTGAACATATAGAAAGGTTATATTTGCATTCATGAATAGGAATACATTTCTATCTAGTCGTATGTGTGCATACTTATATTAAAATGGTAAGAAAATAATCCACTTTAGGAAATTCTATTTAATCTACTGTACAAACCTTAAAGATGGAATCTTAAAAGCATTAATTTAGTTGCTTATAGATAATTCAGCTATGAATTTATTCAAATATTGTTCTGATCGAATTTCATAGAGTGACAAATCTAATTATTTATTTTGTTTATTTTCCATCTTTTCATATTTAAATTTTAAATGAATTTAAACCTACCCTAGTTTATGAATAAAATTTTTTATTTAATTGACAAAGAAATAAAACCTTTAACTCGAAATTTGAGTATTCTATTGTATATAAAATATACCGAATATCGTAGGCCAGATCTGAAAATTACATAGAGCCATGTTATTTCAACGCAAGTACAGTTATTTTACTGAATCACTATAATGATAACTTCACAACAAAACCAGGCAAGTGGCTCTAGTACATGCACTTTTCGAAAAAAACAATGCTTTTTTCGAACATATTAATTTTTTGATTATGGTTATTTAACCTATTTTAATAAATATTATTTAATAATGAATCTAATCAAAATAAATTAAAAATAATATAATTCGTGGTATTTACTTTCAATTAAATAAGTTCGAGGTATTTTAGCATCTTCTGGCGATATTCAATTCTGAACTTCTTAAAATACTTTAGAGGCACACAGGTACACACATTCGCAATTTCATGTTTCAAGGCGATTTTGTTTGACCGCCATTTTGGTTTGGATGACATTTGTCTGTTGGCATTTGACAGTCGTAGAGAATGGTCGATAACAATTTATGATGTAATTTAAATAAAATGTTTTAAACTATAAGACATTTTATTTAAATTATTGTTCAAATGCGAATACTCGGAGAAAATTCCGTAACTTTTTTGGTGTTAATCATATGCCGAGCAAGTTAACCATTAAGCGTGTAATGAATAATTTTGAAAATATGCATACACTGGGAGATAAACAAAGACTGGGCGACAATTAAGCCAACGTACACCTGAAAAGATTGATATAGTGAGGCAGAGTGTTGTTGAATGTCCGGATACCTCTAATCGATGCCGTGCACAAGAATTGGCAATATCTCCATAATGTTTGTTACAAATTCTTGTAACAGTTCCGTATAGACGACCAGCATTTTTGACATAAAATCATTATGAACGACAAAGTACACGTCGACTTGGCTGACTTTATTGATAAACAGAATAACCGCTATTGGGGCACTAAAAACCTTCAACACCCTCGTTCAATAACTTTATGGTACGGCATTTGTGTCGGTGGTATCACTGGGCCATATTCCTTTGAGGATACTGAAGGCAATGCTGTAACAGTTACAGGTAACCACTATCGGGACATGTTGAAAAGGTTTCTTCTGCACGAAATTGATCAATTAGACCTACAGAACATGTGGTTCTAACAAGACGATGCCACATCACACACCGCTCGTGCTACGATGCAAATTTTGAGAGAAATTTTTCCCGGCCGAATAATGTCAAAAAGTGGTGATATCGACTGGTCCCCGATCCCCTGATTTGAACCCTGCCGATATCTTCGTATAAGGGTACTTGAAGGAAAAGGTGTACACTAATAACCCAACTATAACCTCGATGCTTAAGGACAACATTCGAAACGAAATTACTGAAATAACACCAGAAGTCTGCGAAAATATTATGAAAAATGTTCTTAAAAGAGCTCGCCTTTGCGCCGCGTCCAGAGGCGATTATTTGACAGACGTCATATTCCATACATGATGCTAAAGACCATATAATTAATAAATAAAATATAAATTATAAAATTGTATTTCATTTGAAAGTTATTAAAAAGAACTTTAACCTAGAACATAAAATGCAACCTGTATTTTGGTTTTCCATCTTTAATTATTACAGTATCCACAATAATATATATTTTCCAAGGGAGTAAATTGAAACTATAAAATTGAAATTAGGGATGATTTTTATTTATTAACTGTAAAATTAATGTACATCAAAATGATAAGGATAGTGTGTTGAAGCATTCCACAAATGTACTAATTTTTAATTTTTCTTAATGTTTTATATTCTACGTCAAAAAGCCCCAACAAGTTGTTGCTGACACTGTCCTATTGTGCTAAGTGTGCAAAAGTGTTATATTATATATAGCAATATGTTGAATTATAATTTTAACATTTTGACAGGTTATTCTATTTAGTTCTTCTATAATCTAACATATAGAAAATGAAAACTTTAATTAAAAATAAACGGATTTCTATTGAAATTAATTTATGAGTGAAATTTTTTTCCAAAAATCTTACATCAAAACATCCGAAATATTATAGTTTCAGAAATACAATAAAAAGAATAAATTATGATTATTTCTATTTGAAACAATTTAATTCAAATTGTGTAAAGTTATTTAACGTGGCGTACATATCATAAGACATAATACCACGGGCCGCCTACAACCATAGGGATTAAAATACACCCAATCAACGCACTTACAGACCTGTCTATAATTGATTTCACCAGCTTAGCCGACTTGATCAAGGTAGTTGCACGCATCTCAATTGCAACCTAGCTTGCTACCAACGCATTATCAATCCCGCTCACTTCCTTCCAACGCATTTATTTGATTTCCTGCTTGGACTGCATCATGCAGGAAACACTATGTTAAGTATGGCTATCAGCTCTTCTCATAGTCCTCTTAAAATGACATTATCTCATACCAGCTATGGTAAATGGCCTCAGCATGCTCACTCTACCATAGCTCTTCACTACCTTTCGTCATACCTCTTTTAGCCATTATTCGTGTTTCCCGCATAAAGCAGGCAAACATTCAATCTCTCCATCTTTACAATTTCTGCGGTGAAAGGTCTTAATCAACAGACCGCCTCCCCATTGTTCGGTTTTACCTGTGGTGGATGTAACGGTTTACCGGTTTTACCTGTGGTGGATGTAGCGCGTCATGTGGCAGGAACAGGCAGTTACACATTTGTGCAACTGCCTGTTCCTGCCACATGACGCGCTACATCCACCACAGGTAAAACCGTTACAAACAGTCAATAACTAATTACAAGCTAGTTACCCTAATTGTTAGTAGCAGGGCCTACCTAAACCTCCACTATCATTTGCAATGACAGCACCCGGGATCCTGTTATCCATCGACTCCAACCCTGAGACTGTACCGCGATGTAGGTATTAAATGACAGCCACCACATGGTGGCCGGGCATGGCGGATAAACTACCCTGGGGCTCCCGATCTCCGTGGTACCGAATTGTATTATTAGAGACACCCGGTAACTGCGCTTCGCCCTAAAAGAGCTACAGTAGGAACCTTGTAAATTGCTTAGGCACTGCTGGGCCAGCTCAGGGCGTGGGTGCGCTAATACCCGGAAGTGTTTCTGGCGTAGTCCTTGTGGATCATTTTTCCAGAAGACGCCCTCTATGCGAAGAAATTATTTAAATATGTATTATATCCAAGAAAACTCTTTTAATTTAATTTTCTCTTTGACATTGAGTGACAACATAGAAAAGAAATTGCTAGATTTCACCGTTAGAATAAAATCATTCTACCAAAAATTTTAAACGAGAGCTTTCGTACAGTGGCTGACAAAAATATCCATTCACCACTTATTAATGTCTCAATACAGCTACAAAAAAAATATTTTCTAAATCAATTATAGGAATTTGTAACTAATACATTAAATTATAATAATTCAATAGTTTATTCAATAACAAAAAAAAAAACAATGTAATAAAATATTAAAACATTTGATAATATTTTGTACATTGTTTTAATAATTTTTTGCACTGCTGTAGCAATTTTATTTCATTCCTCAAATAAAGCAGTTTTCATTTGTTTTTTTCGAAGAAAATATCTTCTGTCGAAAATAATTTATAAATTTTCAAAAATGATAATTTCAGGAGATTCTGGTGTTATATTTATAGCTTTTGGACGATTATACGTCAACCGCAATCGAACATCGCTGGTGGTGGTGTATGAGATTGTTGTCGTCGTGATAGAACTGAAATTGGTTCAAAACTTACATTTTAGCAAAAATTTCTTTCAAATTATCCTTTAGCTAACTCAGGCATGTAGCTCTGTCTATAATTGTGTCTATAAAAACTATATTTACAAATCCAGCTTTAGAGAAACAACTCCCATATTTTAATGTAGGCCGAGTATTATTTTCGTTTACCTGCCGTAAATACGATCCAAACAGTCTATATTTATTTTCACCAACGAAATGACATTCCATCAAATATTTTCACCATTATTTATATACTCCTTTGCAATTTTCTTATTTTTGTTTGAAAATAGTTGTTGGAAAACGTGGCAAACTTATTTTAGGATCTATTTTCATTTCGTGGAAAAAAAAGAAATCTCAATTCCAGATTAAACTTTTCTTCTCACAATTTTCAGCTTATATCTATTTTTGTTCTTTCAAATTAAATTTTGCTATATTTTTTATTTCCAATATTTTCCGCATACATGAAAAATATTAATTTTTTTTATGGTTCTAACGTTGTATATATTTTAAGCCATTATTTTAGTTTATTTGTTCTATTTTTGACTAAGAAATAATTTTATTATACTAAACATGAAGCTATCTATAGTCAATAAATAATATAATATATTTGAACAAGTTTGAATATGTAGAAACCGAAGCCGAATATCATTTTACACCAATTTCAATAGGCTCGAAAACAATTCCGACGACGACGATGAACGACTAATTCAAACCATTGTCAAAATATTTTAAACTATTATGGGAGTGCCCAAAATCGCGGTGATCGACGGCAACGCGAAACGATATTATCACTGAATTAGAACTCGTTTCGAGTTTTGTCGTTGTTGTTCGAGTGCTATCCCACATTTCAGTGTTTGGATATGTAGCAGCATTGTTTTTTGACAGTTGAAATTCGAAGGCAAGATAAATGCATTAATGAGGTTATGTGAACTTAAAAATTGATTTTTTTTTTAAATTACATATATCTACAACTTACAACATAGAGTAACAAGCAGATTTAGATAATAGTATTAATTAACGTGAAGGGTTATGGTGACTGAACATCCATCGCAGTCTCTCCTGCAAGCGTGTGCTCATGCGAAGATTCAGTATTTTATAAACCACGTGACCAATTACGTACAACCCAAGTAACGCAAGTTACGAAAATTAAGCTATTTGACGGCATTCTGACGGCACTATGTTCCGTCATCTAATTACGAATTTGTTCAAGATGGGTTCAGAAACGGTTAAGAAACTGTTCTTCCTTTGTCGCTAAAAGCCGGACTAAGAGAAAATTTGTTTGCTTTCATGAACTAAGAGCCGTCAGACGTATCAAAAACGGAACTCATTGACGGCACTTATTGAGTGGGTTCCGAGTGCGTTACTTGGGAAGTCATCGTTGGGTGTGTCTAGGGAAAGAAATGGAGTATAGTTCTTGAACAAGAGGATTAGTATGATTAAAAAGACGACGGCGCCATTGACCGTAAAGTTGCGGCCAGCGCCATCTTTAAAGTAATACGCCATCTTTAAAAGATTCCACCGGCCCATAAACCGCACCAAACTGAATTTTTCTGGGTGCAATGGAAGTTCTTGTTTTATCTGTGGTTGTTCATCAGACGAAATGTGATAATTTTGATTATTCACATACCCATTAAACCAAAATTGAGTTTCGTTGCTAAACGCAATTTTTTGGTAAAAAAAACGGATTTTCTTCAAGTTTTTCTAAGTCCCACTCACCAAAAATTCGACGTTTTGGTATATCGTTCGGCTTCAGTTTTGGAACGAAATGTATTTTATACGCTTTCTGACCAAGATCCTTGCGTAAAATTTTCCGTGAATGACGACAGATGAACAAATCGCTATCTTTACCAACACTAGACGCAACGGCAGCAGTATATGACCCTGTATGCACTCTACGCACACGGGTTTGTAGTTTGATGTCCAATAGCGTAAACGAGCTGCGAAATTTTCTCACTATTGCATTTTTGAGCACTTTTGAATTTGACATATATCACATGCATGTGCTGTCAAAAATAAAAACATGAAAAACCAAACAGCAAAAAAATCATCCGATATTAGCACGGCAGCTGCATATGGACGAAGCCCATTTCGTAACATTGAAGTGAGTCAACTCTGTTTAAATTGTTACTCAATGCTTTATTTTTCAATCGCTTTAAAATATATTTTCCTTTCAATTAATACAACATTTAACCATTTTTCGAAAAACATTTCATAAATCGCATTTTTTATCAAATATATAATACGATGAATTTCATAAAAAAATCGAATAAAACTTTTCCAAATACAATAAATCCATTTTCCAATTTAAATTCACACAAATTATTATGATTTTTTTACGGTACAAGATTCATTCTAATATTTTTTTTTTTAAGCAAACTTTTAAAATCAGAGAATCCTAAATGGTCAACACTTATAAATATGCAATGCCTATAATGTTAGCATAATTTCTTTACATAAAATATACAAATTTTTTTCAATTTATTTCTTTTGTATATTAAAAAATATATACACACATACTCTCGGATATTAAATATACAAAACAAAAAAAAATTATGGTTGACATTAAACAACAGTAAAACAACTGAATATCTTAAATATATTTTCTACACGCCAACATTAAATTATTCATATAGAAATGACAGTAAAAAAAATATGTCCCAAAAATCCTATAAACAGTTTAGAGAGCATAAATTTTAAAATAACATCATTTTGCGTATTTCAACGAAAATCATATACATTGGATACAAAATGCACAAAAAAAAAACTATTCAACAAACGGCATTTTTATTGCACGAAACATATGAATTAGTAAAAAATCAATAATAAAATCGTTTGTAATAACTAAGCAGACTTGAATTTATTTCCGTTGTTTATTTGTTATTATATTTGAAAATGTATTTGTGTACTGTTTTTTTCTTTTTTTTATTATAAATTATCTTGTACACGTATGTACATGGATTGTATGAGTACAAAACAGAAGGTGCGCGACACCTTCTGTTCGCGACATAAACTAATGACTAACAGCACACAAATTCGACGGAAATAAAAAAATCTGGTAAAAATTTCTCGAAATACTTACACATGTGTGCCAGTGAAATGTCTGTAAAAATTCATTAATAAAACTGTAGACATTAATGTGCATATTTACATGCACATATGAATATAATATTTACAAAATGGTCGCATCTATTATTATTAATGTACTTTTATTTATATTTTATAGTTACTTACTTACCAGTGTCAATATTATTTAGTGAATATAACTCAATATGGATAATTATTCTGTGCACGTAATAACTGATTTGTACGAGTATTAGTAAATGACTTGGACTTTTCTAGTAAAATTATCGAACCTTCTCAAATAAATAATGCGTTCGAAAAATATTTTGTATATAATTAATAGATACAAAAACTGATAGGATAATCATAAATAAATTTTGTGGCTACAACAATAATAGTTTTTGGTTTCCAATACAGAATCATTCACAATTACTTTTAGATTTTGTTCGATTTACGAGAGCAATACAGTTTTGAATAATAATTCAAATATTACGATTTTATTCAACAACAATATTTATTGAAAATCAATATAGAGAAAAGCAAACAAATATGTATAAAAGTATAATTTAGTATTTTGTATATTTTAAGCAATAAAAAGTTCGTCGTATTAAATATGTTGGCGATTCGAAAAGATTTGATACTTCAATAACACTGATGAAAATAAGATTTTCCAACTAATGAGAGTAAATTTTAGATGTAAATCATAATCGTTTTTTGCTTAGATATTATTTTGATATTATATGTATGCAAGGTCCTTGGGCATGAAACAGCAGCCATTTTATAATACCACGTGGCAAAACTCTTTTTTTGTTGTTGTTATAAGCCTTTTTTTTAATAGGCAAATTTTATGGAGCATATTAGTTTATTTAATTATATTTAAAAAAATGACTTGGAAATAAAATAAAAATCCGGAAGTGCTAACATTCATTTAAAATATGTCGGAAAGTTACCAGAACGACAAACGGTTGACAGATATGCTAGTGCGTGTATGGTTTTCAAATAAATATATTGGGTTGTTCGGAAAGTTATTTCGTTTTTTTTTAAATAAAAATTAAAGACGATTTTCTTATAGTGAATTAATATTTTATTCTGGCTTCATTGAATTTGTCCAACTGATAATAGTACACAATTGATCGTTGTGTTGCTCGGTAGAAGCTCAAAATAAACGATTCCTTTGAAATCCCACCAAACAGATAGCATAACCTTATTTAATGAATATTGGCTTTCGAAGTGCTTTGAGCCAGTTTATCTTTTCTACTCCAGGATCTTTTGCGCTTAACATTGTTGTAGACAACCCATTTTTCGTCTCCAGTGATGATACGCTTTAAAAATGAATCATTTTCGTGGCGTTTGAGAAGCAAATCACAAAACGTCAATGCGACGGCAAAATTTTTTCCCGTAAGAAAATGAGGAACCCATATGTCAAGCTTTGAGATTAAACATAGCCGTTTCAAATTATCATGAACGGTAGAATTCGATAAATTTAATCTCTCAGCGATCTCACGAGTTGTTATTCGCTGGTTTGCATCAATTAATGCCTTTATTGTGTCTTCATCAGCTTCAACTGTCCTTTCAGAACGTGATGCATCTTCGAGATCAAAATGGCCGAATCGTGTTCACTTAACACATCTTCTCCATACACATCGGGTAATTTTTTTCTTGCTTTAACAGCATTTTTATCTTTTCTATAGTAAAAAAGTAAAATATGCCGAAAATGCTGTTATGCACTTTCCATATTTAAGAGGGTATCAACCAAAAACTACTGAGCAGAATCAATCGAATTTTTCACAAGCAAGCCTTGCTTTGTCAGCTGTCAAAGCACATATGATTATGCGGCGCAAGTGTGAAGTTAGTTGTGAAAAAATACAATTAAGTCCTCTGTTGGGAGAGATATTACTTTCCGCACAACCCAATATATGGATTAGAGCTGTATGCATAATGGTATTTTGAACAGTTTTTGTACACAGAATTTCAGTGAAGATGTTGAATAGGCTGGATTGTTGGTAGTTACCACTTGAGACGGGATAAATCTCTCCCGGTCTGACTTTCTACGTTTGACTAAGGATGTTGTCTACCATTCCGCTAATGGGTACAGCATATTAAGAATTTCTTTGAATCAGTCTCTAGACAATTGATCAACATGTTTATGCAACTCAGACCCAATGCAACCCGACAATTCTACTGCTGATTAAGTTATGCAATTCTTGTTGAGTATGAGATCATTGAATGGGCCAGGAATGGTTATGAGGGCTATTTGGCTTTCAAAAAAAAATTGATATCAACTCTAACATCGGCTTTTATTGCCTAGTGCTCCCGATAGTACAGATCCGCTCTATAAGATCTGAAAATTCTTTGACTGCAACCAACAATTTTATTGCTCATAATTAAGATCACGGAGTTGTGTGCCTTTGATCTTGAGAGCAAAAAAGAAAGAAGCATTGAGGTAAATTGCCACATCTGTAAACAGGAATAAACATAATTCGAGCCTGTAAACTGTTCGAGGAAAAATGTCCGATAGATACTCGAGGAAAAATGTCCGAAAGACAAAGAAACTCTCAACACCGCTTTCAACTATAGCTTCCTCTCTGAATACAGCGGGGAAATTAGAAAGTGAAGAGAGAAAGTAAAAGTATATGCCCCTGATTATTAGATTATTAAGGATAAAGCGGATGAATTTACTTTCGAATTGGGTGTTTCCAAAAATTTTATATTAATTGAACTGACTCGGGCTTAATAAAGGTTAAAAAAAGGAGTTTCAATCAATTTCGATTAGGATTGGGTCCACCAAGAAAGCTTCTCTTGGATTTTTACCTAAATGAATAGTTATTCAATATACGAGGTCTGAATTTCCTCGGGTTACGTATATTCGATTTTCGATTGTGGTATTAAAGCTCGGCCATTTTGAATGTTCAGTTAATTTTTGCCAGCCGCTTTGCTTGCACGTGTCGTCTTCGATTTTTGTGTGAAAAACAAAATTAATTGCGCGGACGCATTCCGAATGTTGACTGTGGCATATGGTGAAGCTACCTTTGACCGAAGCAACGTTTATCGGTGGTACAAAATGTTCTCAGAGGGCTGAAAAGATGTGAACGACGAAAAGCGTGCCGGACGCCAAGTTCGGTCGAATGTGAAGGTTTTACTTACAGTTTTCTCCATCATGAGTACTTGCCACAGGGTAGAATGGTCAATAAGAAATATTACCTGCAAGTTATGCGGAAGTTGCGTGAAGCAATCCGTCAGAAATGCCCGGATTTGTGGAAGAACAAAAATTGGCTTTTGCACCATGATAACGCCCCTGCTCACGCATCGTTGCTTGTGCGCGAATTTTTGGCCAAAAACAACACACTAATAATGCCGCAGCCACCGTATTCCCCAGATCTAGTCCCCTGTGACTTGTTCTTGTTCCCGAAACTAAAGACCCCCTTGAAAGGACGATGCTACGCCACGATTGAGGAGATAAAGACGGCATCGAAGGAGGGACTGAACATGATCACAAAAAATGATTTTATGAAGTGCTTCGAGGATTGGAAAAAACGTTGGTACAAGTGTATAATATATGGTGGGGATTACTTTGAACGAGACAAATTAGATATTCATGAATAAATAAATAATTTTTGAAAAAAAAAACACAAAATTCGCCTCGTACAGTTATTATGGTAAATCATCAATATATTTTATTAACATTAATAATATGTATAACTCTAGTTAATCTGTATTTATATTTACGAATTTGTTATTCATCATTTATACTAAATTATTATGATAATAACTGAATAACAAAATAAAAATTACAATAATTTTATCATAAATATTTACTTAGTAATATCAATATTCTCATTAACAGGTATAACTTTAATTTCTTTAATTTTTTATTTTATCAAAGATTTTAAATTAAATAAACTAATAACCTTCAAAGTTATAAATATAAATTCAATTCTTTTAAATCTTAAATTAAGTTTTAGTATAATTTTATATGTGTATTCTTTTAGAATTGCAGTCTAATATCATTATTGACTATAAAACTTTGGTTAAAGAGAAAGTGAAAGGAGATTCTGACCCATATAGTGAGAAAAAAGATATCTATTTCATCTAGCATTATACGTACGATAATACTGATTTATATCACAACTGCGTCCTCCAAATAGTCTAGGTTTTGTTGATGATATTGTTGATCTGTAGACTATATCTTTGTCCACGCGTAATGGTAATACTCTGAACTCTTTTGGATAAGCGGGTTGGACGGAGACAGGGTTTGGTGATGAAACATTTGAGGATTAGAAGATGTGTAGATATGGTAGATTTATGGTAGAGATAACTGCGTTCTTGTTTCTACACCAACCCTTCCTTCACTTTAGCTATAGTGTCGGTGATCTGGGTTAGAGTATAATGGATATTTGTTTCAGGTACTAGTATAAAAATATTTAATTATCATATGCCGAAAGTTATTGGGATATGGGATTAATGTATATGTGGAAAAATACAATTGAAGGGGCAGGGGGGAGGGGTATCATTGAAAAAAAAGCAAAATTATTCATTTTCTGTCATACGAAATATTTTGTTATTTTTTTCCGAAATTATTGATATTAAAAAACGACTAATTCAGCTTATCAAGTATTTTCTAAGCATAGACATAAATCTTAGATCGCATACAACAAATATTGAATTTTGAAGAAAAACTCTTCAATTAGCATATGGTAAAAAATGCGGAGTAAAAACAACAAAATTTATATTTTTTGGAAGCATTTTTTTTCATATATACGACGGTTATTTGCCATTAATATCATAGTGTTTATACTGTCGAAAGCCAAATGCTATGCAATTAGCTTTTTCTAGTTAAATATTAATTTGATTCTGTTTTTACTTTTCCATTTATAAGTATACACGTATATATAAATATGTACCATACAATCCTTTTTCTACCCAGAAATAGCAGCCAATTCGAAATGGCTTATAAGAAACATTATATCTTAAATTTTTATGTACATATGAATGTATATGTTGAAAGAACTTGTTGATTTCTATATCGATTATTGTGCAGACGATGGATGGTATTAAAAATTCCTGAATGACATTATGCCAAGCACACATATTTATTATCGCTTTTATCTAAACATTAACGGACAGTTAAATGGTTCATTTGAAATGGAGATTAATTATGTGTCCGTATTGTCTATAATTTTATAATAAATTTTCTTCAAAATATTTATGTTATGTATAATCTTTAATCATACTAGAAAATAATATTTATTTTTATCATTGTATATACACAATTTATTTATTTCTTTTTATTAGTGTCTTATTCCAAATGGTCAGATCGAATTTGAAGAATATAGATTGGAAAGAAATCTTATTTTAAATATGTATGTACATCTTTATATTCAAAATTCTATCAATTTATTTGATCATTCAGTTTTAGCACCAATATATTATTTATATGTTTAAATAAGAATTGAACACAAACAAGAAGTAATATTACAGAGTGTTCATATCTATACTATTGAATAGTCAACAGTAGGTCTATAAAAATTAATTGAAAAATGCACATTTATCAGTGAACTAATAAATACATTTTTTTTTATTACTTATAATTAGAAAATATAAAATTTACACTTAGCTTGTCATACGTAAATAAAATCGTATTATTCTATTCCATAAATTACAAAAATGTATTTTCTTTTTTTTTCCCAGCAGCTATATTAAATTAAAAATACTTAAATTGAACAAAAATATGAATAAATTCAGTATATTTATTTCCTGAATTAAAAAAATGTATTTCCTAAATTTTGTTGGCCGTTTAAGATTCTTTTTGTCATCAACTATTTAAAAAGATATGAAAAAATTCAACTTTTTTCCATTTTTCCATACTTATTTATTTTCCATAACGATATAAAAATTCATAATTTTTTCCAATCGACTAATATTTTGTTATGGAATTATTGTCGTGAAATAATTACTTTCTTTATTATAATACAATAGTAAGATTATAATCAAGTTATATTGGATTTTTCTATTTACTAATGTGCTTAGATATATGCATACATAGATACATGTTAGTATAGTTAATTTTCATTAGGGATAAGCATTTCCCTTAAGTATAATAACTATATACCTAGTGGAAAAACAAAAATCTGATAGCAATTAAATTTCCACTAATGTACTATAGTACACGCATAAATATTAATAGTTTTAGAGAACCGAATAAAACGAAATTTCGGTTTTAACGTTCCTCATGACGAGTCTCTATTCCCAGTATCGGGAAATGTACTAACACAGAAGGCTAATAAAATCGATTTTTTTTTTATTATTCTATTCACATTCACACCGAAGTAAAAAGGTTGTATTTGTAGAGTCAGTCGAAAAATTAACTTCTAGGATTGAAAAAGGATTTGCGCAATTAACAAATTACTAAAACATGATACTATAAAAATTTCATAGCAAAATTTTATAGAGTTAAGTAAAATTGATTTGTCTAAATTTTTAGATACAAAATAAAATTATGTTCTTGATAAAGTTTACAAAATTTTTATTTCAATTTAATTCTACCATTATTATAACAATTATACAGGATAGAGGAGGTTTACAACTTTAATTTGATGTATGCAATTGTGGTTAGCTTAAAAACTGTCATAGAGAGTATATGCGGAAAAATTATTATGAAGCACTAGAACATGGAAAAACGCGTAATTTTTGTAAAAATATTTTACAATAATAAGTAATTTATCAATTACTATGATACTTAGAAAATAACGTTAAAAATTTGGTCTGAATAATGTTGAAGAACAGGAAACCCTATTCAATAGATTAAAGCCTGCCCGTCTTAAAATCGGACGCATAACCGAGTTTATTGCTGCGGTGCGTGAAAGTCCAAAAACATCCAAAAGAATTGAATATTTCTCTAATCGTTATGTGGACAATTTTACATGCAGATTTGTATTTATAGACCCGGTACAAAATTCATGTGAGACAGAAACTTCACCCAATGGAGCGAACATTTTTTAGAGCTCAATAGACTTTATTCCAGATCATGCAATGGGGAGGCTGTCCACCGTAGTGCGTCTACTGTGATCAAATAGACCACCATTTTTGGAAAAAAATCATTATGAGCGACAAAGCATACTTCGACTTGGCTGACTTTGTTAATAAACAAAATAGGAGCTATTGGGGCATTGAAAACCCTCAACTGATACACAAAATACCACTACATCCTCATAGAATAACTGAATGCTGCAACATTTGGGCCGGCGGCATAATTGGACAATATTTCTTTGAGGATGCTGGAGGCAATACTATAACAGTTACTGGTGACCGCTATCGGAACATGTTGGGAAACTTTCTTCTGCCCGAATTTGATTAATTAGGCCTACAGAACATGTGGTTCAAACACGACGATTCCACATCACACACAGCTCGTGCTACGATGCAAATTTTAAGAAAAAATCTTTCAAAAAGTTGTGATATCAACTGGCCCCCACGATCCCCTGATTTGAATTCTTCTAATTTCTACACATAGGGGTACTTAAAGAAATTTCTACATATAGGGGTACACTAACAAACCAACCTCGATGCTTAAGGACAACATTGGAAACGAAATTGTTGAAATAACACCAGAAGTCTGCGAAAATATTATGAAAAATGTGCTTAAAATAGCTCACCTTTGCGCCAATTATAAAATTGGTTTTGATTTAAAAGTTATTAAAAAAAAAACTTCGACCTGGAACATAAAACGCACTCTGCATTGTGGGCAAGGAAAGCTTTTAGAATTCGGATTTGGTATATCAAATTTATTCATGATTACATTTGTAAGGTGTTCTACCTACTATCTCTAATATACAAAGCGAATGCCGCTTAATGCAGACTTTATTTTTGGACAGGACTCCTTCTATTGTAGAGATCTTCAAGACAACAACTCCTTTCCCAGGTCTTATGCTCCATAAAATTTATCCACTTCTTAATACTCTCTCCATGTAAGGTTCGACCAGTTTCATTCGGCAAGCTTCCCATGTCAATTGTCTTATGATCGTGTCACTAAAAATTTGTCCCTGACACATATCTCAGAGATCTTACATACAAACAAACAAATATACAAGACCCTGGTTTTTATATGAAATTGATGATGCGTGAATAAGCGCATTTGGACTTAAGAGGCTTTGTAAATAAAAAAAATATTCGCATCTGGGGATGTGAAAATTCAGGGACAATTTACGAACGATACTTATTTGCTCGTAGACTATCTGTATGGTGCCGTGTTTTGGCCCCGATGATGTCATGAAATCGTATTTCTTAAGGACGTTGATGGCAATCCTGTTACAACAGAACGGCGCTGTATTAAAAACTACACGGGCTACAAAAGAAATTCTCCAACCGATTATGTCGAAACGTGGTGATATTGATTGGACATCCTCGATTTCTAAGATTTAACAGCTCTCAAATTCTTGCAATGGGAAAACTTAAAAGGGCAGGTCTAAAGAAAACGAACTCCAAGAAAACAATGTAATTTAACCTTAAAATGTGTGAAAGTGTGTTGAAAAAGGTCTTCCAAAGAGCAGACATTTTCTACAAAACAAGAGCCGGCAAATTTGCTAATGTATTCTTTTATAAATAATTCCGAAGTATATATACGAATAAACGATTTTGGTAAACTAAATTACTGTTTTTTATTTCAATCTAAAACTATTTGCAAAAAAAATGTTGTAAAACTATCTTTAGAACATCCTGTATATCCCAGTATGTATAAAATAGTTATTATATTCAAAACAAGTTTAAATATTCATTAATTACTATTTACTTTATTGTACATAAAACTAAAATAAAAAGCCGACTAATCGATCGTATAAAATAATGTTACCAATGAAAAATTATAGAAAAAATAATATGATTACCATGAAAGGTTGTTACTATATAATAACAATAAAAATAAAACATTTAAAATAGAAATTTAAACGAAAAATACAATACATGAAAACTTAATACGTACATACACATATGTTTCGAAACATTTGCATATAAATCGTTTTAGTGTAATTTTATTTTAATTTTATAAGAGAATAAGAACATATTCATTTTAAGCAGGTGTTTTCATACAACCAAGTGTGTATTAGTAGTTCTGAAATTGTTTCATTTAATAGTACTTAGTTAGTCTTATTTGAATCTAAAATTATCATCATACCATCTCATGAAATATATTCCATATAATTAGAAAAAATCGATATCTATTGTTGAGGAGCCCTGGTATTGAGACTCAGCGGAGCGGAATTCGGAATGCAAGAAAGTTCATTTTGCTGTCGAGACTCGCGAAAATCGAAATTTTAGGACATTGAGTGTTAAGCGATTGGCGAGAGTAGAATAAGCCAAGGCCTCAACTTTTAGGCCTGTAAAGTCTCGCCATTTTTATTGAATATAGTTTTAAATGTTAAATGAATTTATTCTATATATTAAAACAAGAATATCTTTGTGACTTTTATTTAAATATGTGGAAATATTTTAAAAGTAAATTTTGTATTATGAATTTTTGTGATATATTTGATAAAATTTTACCAAACAAGTCATGAAATATTCTGCGTTGGAGAAAAGAAAAAAAACTTATTGGAATATGAAGTTATTTAGGGCAAAGAGAAAAGTTTCTTGTGATTTCGATCGGAAATTGTATAAAGATCAACACAGAAAATTAACTACTACCAAAAAAGGTTTATTTCGTTTTCTATTACTTTAATTTTCTTACTCTTTCTTTTATATCTGGAATTGCTTTATGATAAAATATTTTTTTATATATGCATGTACGAGAGTCATTCAACAAGTACTTAGCCTACAAAAAAAAGACGAAAATTTTGGAAAGGTGGCAATTTATTTTTTCACATAATCTTCTTCGAGCTCGATACACTTGGCCCAGCGATGCTCTAACTTTTTTAAGCCGTCCAAAAAATACATTTTCTCGAGGGAAGCAAAATAGGCCTCCGTGGCGACGATGACCTCCTCATTCGACCCAAATCTATTCCCGGCGAGTGATTTTTTCAGGTTTGGAAACAAAAAGTAGTCACAGGGGGCCAAATCTGGAGAGAACGGTGGATAGGGCAACAATTCGTAGCGCAATTCGACCAATTTGGCCATGGCGACGGCGGAGGTGTGAGCCGGCGCGTTGTCGTGGTGGAACAGCACTTTTTTCTTCGCAAAGCGGGGCCGCTTTTTCTTCAATTCGACGTCAAATCGGCCCAATAAGTCAGCATAGTAGCGCCCCGTGATTGTTTTACCCTTCTCGAGGTAATCGATGTGGATCACACCTTGTGAATCCCAGAAAACAGTGGCCATCACCTTTCCGGCCGATCGAACAGTCTTCGCCTTCTTCGGAGCTCGTTCGCCGGGTGAAGTCCACTGTTTCGACTGTTCCTTGGTCTCTGGTGTGTACCAGTGAATCCATGTTTCGTCGACGGTCACGAAACGACGCAAGAACTCCGCTGGATTGCGCTGAAACAGTGCCAAACACGTCGCCGATGTGGTCTCACGGTTGCGCTTGTTTTCCGGTGTGAGCAAACGCGGCACCCATCGCGCCGACAGCTTTCTCATGCCCAGTTCTTCGTGTAGAATATGATGCACCGTTCCTACTGCGATGCCCACAGTCTCAGCTATCTCGTGAACCTTCAATCGATGGTCTGCCAACACGAGATCGTGGACTTTTTCAACGTTTTCCTCCGTAGCAGCCGTTTTTGGGGCACCTGGGCGTGGCTCATCAAAAACCGACGTGCGGCCACGGACAAACTCGTTGAACCAATTCTTGACGGACGCCAACGAAGGAGAAGAGTCACCATACACAGCATCCAAGCGATCTTTGACTTCGCTGCGCGTTTTCCCTTCCAAAAACAAGAATCTAATCACCGAACGATATTGTTCTTTTTCCATTTTTGTGCAACCGACCGACACGCTCGCTTTCAAAGGCTCTCAAAACAAAACTAATGAAGGGAATCGACTGAAGCTTTGACAGTAGGCTATTAAAAGAATGTACTGCACGATGGTAAATTTCTTTTGTGACAGCAGTTCCATCGGGCGGTGAGGCTAAGTACTTGTTGAATGACCCTCGTACATGGATTAAAAATCATATGATTTAGCTTTATTTTATATGATTTAGCTTTATTTTGCTACACCCCCTCACCTGATCCAGAGTCACCCGCATTAAGCCATGATCACACGGTCCGTGCTACTGCACGAAATAGTATGCACAAAATTCGTTAAATTTTTGCGATCGCGCAACATTAGCAAATATTAATTATGGTTGCTTGTCATTTGATTTCGGACTCTGAGGTTTCCGTTAAAATTTATTTCTACTACTCAAAATGGAGGAACTACAACCAGCAGCTGCTGCGTTCACTTCTCCAATAAGAGGATGATGTTGTAAAAAAATTGGATCGCATGGTACTTACCGGAAGGTGGTACAGGAATTTCCATTCGATAATGATCAACGATATTTATAGGAAAAAATTGTATGAATTTTCCCTCATTATATTGGATTTTGAAATGGTGTTGTACGCTTATTAATTCATTGCAGTTTTACCAGAATCGCTTCTCGAGCGTTATCTGGATGGAATACATACCATGCGCCATTCCAAATATTACGTATTTTGTGTTCGTCACAACTCAAATCCTATAAACTAGGGATGTTCCTCAACAGCTATAATTAATGCACAACAATTGTTCTAAATCTTTGCCATATTTCACACTAAATATAAAATAATTTTAGAAAATTTAAATAAAATAGTTAAAATAATAATACAAATAACGAATTATTATAAAAATCACTCACCACACAACAAGAACAATTTAAAACAAATCATATCCGCACCAAAAAAAACCAGCGATGTGTCAAGTAGTTGCACGAATTTTCTATTGGCGGACTTTTTGATTCGTGCAAACTCCCTCTCGTGATTCGTGCAATCTCAAATACACCATATCGCACTACTCGCAGAATGCACGAATTTTGGTTCGTGTAAACATGCACGAACCAACAATTTTTCAAGGTTCGTGCAAAAAACTTCGGCTATTACACGTTGCTGGCAAATTTTTAGGCTTATTGGACGAATAATTTTTGTATTGCAGGGACTATGTGATCTCAGCTTTACAGTACCATCATTATAAGCTCATCGTCTACTGACAAACTGATTACTTCTTTTAAATTTCTATTGTTAAACTATAAGGAATGTTCACACCTTCCTCCCCCTTTACCATACTTCCTTTTTCCCCTGGAGAAATTCACAACTTTCGTGTCAACAGTTTAGAAAAAATTTGTTTTGTTATGTTTCGGTGTGAAGGCGATAGTAGGCAATTAAAAAACACCTCCGCACCCCCTTCCCGAAAATTCTTCAATGTTAGCCTGTAAGCATGATTTACCACTTCCTCGTCTTTTGGATAGTCTGATTTACATACCAAACTCAAAACAATTTTTATTATCCCACCACCCTCTCGAAATAAAAGGTCTCATCTCCTCTTCCCCTCCGTTATCAAAACAAAAACATTACACTATGTACCATTATTAAAACAACTTGGTTTTTTTCAACAACAAAACACAAGAAAAACAAATAAATTTTTTTTTTATTTAAATACTTGTACTATCAAGAAAACATGTTTTATTTCTATAATAATATAAAAAAAAACTGTTGGTATTAAAAACTAGTAAATAGTTTGTTAATCAAAAGAAAGAAGAAATTAATTCCTAATCAATCTAGTTATTTACTCAGTAAATTGAGAGAAAAAATTATTTTATTTACTACAAAATGTAAATTTTACACTATTATAAATTTTATTATTTACTACTATATGCTTTTAAATAATTAAATATTTATATATTTTGAATAAAATAGCATCGCTTTATTTATAAGAATACCAACTATACTGATGTTTGTATACTGATAATATTATGGAAGATATTTTCTAATAATATTTTTATATTTTTTATCATTGTGCAAACAATTGACGAGTATAAGATTGCATGCAGTTTGTATCAGGTTCCCTACACCTGTAATTGCATCCAGTTGCAAAGGTTCCTCACACCTATGCATCACATTCCCGTACATAAAAAATTATAAATTCGGATGTTTTTATTATTATTGAGCACATTTTGTAAGCTCATAATTCTCACTAAATTATGCAATTATATGTAATGTTCTACAAACGGAAATGGTAAAAACATTTTATTTCTGCTTGAATTTTTAATAAATAATATACACACAACAACAAATTTATATTTATTTCATAGTAAATAATGGATGTCTGTCGTCTGAAAATATTCTCATACTAAATATGAGATTGCGTCATTCGGAAAGAGTATGTACGTCTCTTAAATTTATCTTAATGTGCAAAAAAAAAAAAAACTTTTATACTTAAAAACTTGCATTACACCATTTAACAATTGCAAACAAAACACTTAATTCATAAAGGGTTTCGTCTAATAGCAGATATTCAACGAATATGGCTGTTTTTAAATTAAGCCATATAGCTTATAATGTTTTACATCATGTTCATATATGTAAATTTACTTAATAGGTTTTAGTGTGCTTATATATATACGGACTCAGTTGAATGCAACCTAAAAAAAAATTATATATAATTATATAAAAAGAAATTAGAATAAAATAGCAAAGAATACTGATAATGAAACAATTGTTAGAGTATTCCGTAAAGACGACAGAAGCATAACAGCCAAAACAACACCGAATATAAGGATTCGTTATATTAAATAAACAAGGTTACAAAATTTAATTAATTCTCTCCAGCGTAACATAGAAAATCACGATAATAGCAACGACCACAATATCGTGTGCTAATTTATTTTAATCATATTATGTACGCTACGCTTTATATGCCATTTCTAGCAAGTGTCAAGTTTAGATTTAGGTTGTCAATGTATGTTAGCTGGCATTCATATAATTGTCCTTAAGTTAATATGCATTTGTATATGTATGCATATATGTTCACTAGTAAGTTTTGTCAACCTTGACAAATTATTCTGGCACATGCAAATGGTAACTGTACAGTATATAAGGTCAAGCAATAGAAATTCTCAATTATAGGCTACTTAATCCGAGATAAAACCAATTTGAATAAAACTATCGATGCGGAATATAAAACCCCATTCAATTTGTATAATAACTCAAGTGAAAAAAAAAGAGGAAGAAAAACAAAATCTATACAAGAACTCAAAGTCAGGCAATACTCGTATATTGTGTTTAAAAGTAACTTAACCACTTAAGGTGTACACACCTTTATAAGAAATCATAACCAAAATATCAGGATGGAAACAGAAACTTAACCATGAACTTTCACTTTTGCACTCTATTTTTCCGTTAATAATTTGCTTTTCAATATGAAATTTCCTTTTATATAAATCAAAAAAGAAAACATTTTAACAAATTAAAAATAATGTCCTTTTTTTACTTTTTAAAGAATTATTTATTTGAATAAATAACAAATATAATATGTATACGAATACATGTGTGCATACTTCTCTGTAAATTATAGTTATCTGTATGATTTTTTAGGTTATGTTCACTTTGCGTTCTTTTTCAATACTTTATTTTTGTTTTCTTTATATTAGTAACACTTGTAATATTTTTATATGGAAAATTTAATTATTTCGATTTGAAAATACTGAATTTTGTTACTTCTAAATTTTTTGTGCACTATTATCGATTCAAATTATAAATATATATATATATGCGAGGCATCACTGACAGCAATATGGCAACAATGCCTACATAGACGTACGGTATAATTATAATCACACCCTAAAATTTTGTATTGGTAAGGATTCATTTGGCAGAAAGTTGCAAAGAGTCTATGGAAAATTTGTTAACATGAAAAGGAAAATTGATGGTTATCCGTCGACCATGCTTTATTATGACTTTTCCAACAATAACGCTATTACCATAGGTAAATTTTTGCGCATATTATTTTAAGGAGGCATTTTCTTTTGATTATTTTCCAATTAATATAAATGAATTTATGCTTCTTTCTGATCTACCGATTTCTTTAGAATTAATGCCTGTAAGGACTCAAGATATTATTCTGAATAGTATTAATGATCTCAAATTTGATTTATCCTATGGTCCTGATAGTGTTACTACTATTTTTATTAAATTATGCTCCATCGCTTTACTTTCTTCTCGGGAAATTATTTTTTAAAAATCAATCCAGAGTGGTAAATTTCCTAAAGTTAAGACACATTCCTTCATAATACCCGTTTATAATAAAGGTCCTAAAAATGAAGTTATCCACTATATACCTATAGCAAAATTATCGAGTATTCCAAAGTTATTTGAGCCGTTGATATATTCGCAGCTCATCAAGCAGTGTAGTTGCATAATGTCACCTAAACAGCATGGCTTTAAAAAATGTGAAATCATGAAATTTTCCAGTACCTCAATCCTTGCACTTTCTCTTAGAACTTTTCGGGATCTACAATTAAACGTGCACATGGTTCAGATTTATCCCAAATTCTGTAACTGTAAACCAAAAAAATGTTAATATTATTACGACGTAGCATGACTCTGGTTTAAATACAAATGACAATTAACAGACCGGAGTTGAGCCAAGGCAGAGTATGCATTAGATTTAAGAGAGAAGATAAATGTCATTCCTTTTCTGGTAGGAGATGCCGAAGTATGGACTAGTGACAGGATGAGGAAGGCTCTTACAGTGTTGAAGGCTATGGGTGGTAAAGTCACATACGACCGTTTATTAGAAGCACTGCAATCACGTTGCGGAAAGAGTAATCTGGAGCATATCTTCTGAGCACAACTAAAGGATCGATCTCCAACAGTGAGCACTGTAGGGCATATTAATCTATATCAATTTCTTTCATCGTAAACATAATGGTCCATGGAGTTATCGGTAGGATAAAGTTAAATCAAGAAGAACAGAGTTGGCCTAAACAGAAGCAGCTAAGATTTAATCAAAAAGAACAGGTTCGTAGCCGGGAAGGGAAAGGACGAAAACAATATAGAGCAACTCCAAAGATAAGATGTAGGAATATATTGGGAAGAAGAAGTGTAGAGTTTGCCTGATAAAAGAGAGTGTGGAACGATTAAAGAGTGGTAACAGGAGTCGAGACAGGAGCCAAGACAAGAGTCAAAGCGAAAGTCGAATGATAAATGCATATAGACTTTTATTTATTCTATCCAAGATAATTTTTTTTTATTTAAAAATCATTTACAAATATAAAACATATTTTTAAATTTACTATTTAACATTTTTTGATATAAGTCAATCTTTTGATAGAGTTTGCTACTCAGGCTTACTCTGAAAACTCAAGAGGATTCTTCCGTCTATCTATTTTTAGTTCTGAGATCATTCTTTTCCAACCGACACTTCCAAGTAAACTAATCCAACGAACTCTGCAATATCTGTCTGATATTGGCTGGTATTCCACAAGGAAATATACTTGGACCCATCTTATACAATATTTGCACATTCGATATCCCAATCTATCCCAATACCTTACTACATACACCGATGATACGACCTGCATTGCATCTATGCAAAATTCTTCCGAAATTCTCCTAACGCAAATTCAAACTCTCCATAAATGGCAGCAAATTTCGGTATTTAGGACTGAACTTAGACAAACGCTTGACATGGAATCAACATGCAAGACTTAAAAGACAAGAATTAAAAAGGCAATACCTACAAATACTTCAACTTCTAGACATACGTTCTAAACTTACTATAGACAGTAAAGTACTTTCATACAATGTCCTACGGAAACCAATATGGACTTACGAACTAAAACTCTGTGGTCCTACTAAGCTTTCCAATTCCCGTCCAATCCAATCTCTTCAATCAAAAATACTCCGTACAATTAGACCATGATTTCAAAGTCCCTTTTATTCTTGATGTTTCACTGTGTCTCGTTATAAAAAATTCCATTCTCGTATTTCCAATCATACTAATCCCCTTGTTCAAAACCTATCATCCACTTACTTTCCTAAAAAAACACCCATCGAAGACTGGTCGCGTGATTAACTTAAACACACGCTAGCAGGAGAAACTTCAATCAATGTTTACTTCCCAAAATCTTTCATGTTAATTAAAATTATTATTCAAATCTGCTTATTACTATGTTGTATTTGTAGGTATCTGTAAAAAATTATTAATATAAGAACGATTTACCATCTTTTTACACTGTATAATGAAGCATCTTTATTAGATTAATTGGTATTGATATTTAAAATATATTTTTCATTTGACTTTGAATTAATTAAAACTTACTTTTATGTTATATCGGATATTTCTTATGAATTTATTATGATCAATGCATACATTTGTACAAACAAATATATATTCGAAAATATCTTTTTAATATCTAAATAGTCGTATGTGCCAAAACTTCGCCCTTATTAAATAAATATACACAATAATTCTACAAATTCAAATACTCAAAATGCAACAAATACTATTTAATATAATATTAAAATTCATTATTATTCTTATAACATTATGGAATGGAATTTTTGTAATCATATCAACATATTAATTATAATTATAAGCAATTAATAATATACCTAATCATTATGAGATAAATCGAGCCACACTTAAAACTAACAACAAAATTTCCAAGATATCATATCTAATATGTATTACTTAATAAAATTCTAATTTCTATTAATTTATAATTAGCCAATTTGCACTATGCATACTTTCAGAATATATTGTAAGCAATTAATATCGAATCGGAAGAAAACAAATATGCTCACATACTCGTAAGTATAAGTGGTTCCCCTGAGCTTTCTATTTCTGGAATTGTTCATGCATTAATAATAAGCTTACATATATGGTAGTGTTATTCACACAATCCGAGAAAACTTATTTTGTCAAGTGTGTTCATTTTTATGCGATACATAAATTCAGCAAAATCGGTAGTAAACAGCTAATATTTTAGGGCCAAAAGTACAACTACATGGCAATAAACTAAATCTTCTCACGTTCTACAAAAGGAATCGATACGATGACATCAACACGTAACGTATGCTAGGCATATGAGTATTTCGGGATTTCATAGATTTTTACAGTTCTTAAAATTGATGTACCAATACTTAAAGAGTTTATGAATATTTGCCTAGAGAATTAACAAACTAACTTGTCATATGTCATGTGTGAGGTCAAAAATAATGAGCCCTATTATACAATAATTTTTAAATAAAAAAATTTCTTATTCAGAATTAAAACTAATTCTAATTTTTATGTATTTTTATGTTAGTAATCAGTTTTCTTGGTCGCATAAATAGTATCGAATACTTTGAAATAATCGTTTATGTTTATGTTTAAATAGTCTACAAAATATCACGGATCTGAGTAGTTTAGATCGGTTATTGCTCGGGTGGTTTTTATTAACTAATTTTTTTTTTAAATAACAAGCAGATTTTTTCAATGCCAAAAATAGCAACATGACACATAAACTTATTAAACTAAGGAAATCTGGTGACTATTTGATTTTGCAAGCGTCTATGTAAGTTTTCAAAAAGAGAAAACGGTGTTTCTGAGACCATAAAAGCGGAGTTTCGGTGGAAAAGCGCATTTTCGGAAGGTCGAGAATCACTGATAGATGAAAAGGTGAACATACTGCCAAACCAGTTTATAATAAAAACGTCCTTGAAAGACTAAAAAACTGGCCCTCTGCGTCAGATCGGACATTGCAGAAACTTGGACGCTCCGTTATGATAAATCACTATTCTCCACGGTCATCTCCATCAATGAGTTTTTAAGGGTAAAGAGGATTCCTGTAATTCTACACAAACTCCAACTCCAAACCTCCCCCCCCCCCCATTTCCGCATGTAAATTTTTTTCAACGAGTTCAAAAACCACTTGAAAGGATACCATTTTCGTACTCTCAATAAGTCTAAAAGAATGTACTCGAGGAGCTGAAGGCTAGTCCAGTTTAAACCTACCAGTACTGCTACGAAGAGTGGAAATAATGCCTCCACTGATTTTACTTCAAAAATAAAATGAAATTGTGGCAACAAAAAACAGTAAATTTCATTACTTTTCTGAGATACAATGAAAAAATATGGTCTCGCTACTTACTAATCCGTAGTCTTTCAGAAAAATTCATGTTTTGGCTTTGTCATGGCGCCGCTCCGTCATAACAAAGCCCTATTCTACACGGTCATCTCCTTCAATGAGTTTTTAAGGGAAAACAAGGATTCCTGTAATTCCACACAAACTCTAACACCCCCCTCTTCCCAACCGCATATAAAATTTTTTAAACGAGTTCAAAAACCACTTGAAAGGACATCATTTTCGTACTCTCCAGTTTAAGCCTATCAGAACTGCTACGAAAAGTGGAAATCAGCATCCACTGATTTTATTGGGTTGGTCGGAAAGTAATTTAATTTGCTGATGAAAACACAATAAAAGCTGTATTCCATTGGACCAATTTTGCTACTACACTAGTTGTGTATCTGTCATCATCTACTTTACCTCGAACAGAGCAGTAATTTTCATTTGGAGTTACGCATACAATGTACAGTAGGTGGATTGTAGTTGCTACATTGAAAATAGATATATTTGCGGGTTCGTTGGTTATGTGAAATGTCATATTTTTGTTTTTATTGTTTATGTGTGAATAAACTCAGTATTGTCGGTAACTATTGTGAGATTGTATTTTACTGCTGTAGTGATATGTTCATTTTATTGAGAGTCTACAGCGCTGTAGCAAAATTGGTCCAATGGAATATAGCTAAAGGCATTAATTGATGCAAACTGGCGAAAGATACTCGTAACTTGTGAGATCGCTGAGATATTAAATTTATCGAATTCTACCGTTCATGATCATTTGAAACGGCTTGGTTCAATCTCAAAGCTCGACATATGGGTTCATCATCTTCTTACGGAAAAAAATTTGTGCCGATTTGCTTCTCAAACTCCAAGAAAATAATCCATTTTTGAAGCGTATCATCACTGGGGACGAGAAATGGGTTGTCTACAACAATGTTAAGCGCAAAAGAACCTGGAGTAGAAAAGATGAACCGGCTCAGAGCACTTCGAAAGCCAATAATCATCAAAATACACGTAGCTTCTACCGAGCAACACAACGATCAATTCTGAAGTGTACTGTCATCAGTTAAACAAATTGAATGATTCACTTAAAGAAAAAAGGCCAGAATTGGTCAATAGGAAAGGTATAGTGTTCCAATAGGATAGGCAAAAGCTTTTAGAGCTTGGATGGGATATACTGCCATACCCACCATACTCTCCAGACCTAGCACCTTTCGATTATCATTTGTCCCGGTCTTAACCAAAAATTTTTAGATGGTAAAATGTATAATTCAAATGATGAGGTCAAAAATCACTTGGATCAGTTTTTTGCCAGCAAAGAACAAAAATTTTATGAGCGTGGAATCATGCTACTGCCAGAAAGATGGCAATGGGCATTGGATGAGACTAATCAATACTTCAAAAATAAAATAATATTGTTGCAACAAAAAACAATAAATTTCATTACTTTTCGGAAATACTACACGTCAATTGTACAATAATAACAATGAAAAAATATGGTTTCCCTACTTACTAATCCATAGTCTTTCAGAAAAATGCATGTTTTCGCCGATTTTAAAATCTACAAAGCAATACAAATAACACATATTATTCAGACTCAAAAATTTCACTGATCAGTACTTTTATGCAAATATCAAGAGTTATTTTTTTAGATTGAAGAACATGAACATCCTCTAAAAATTAAATGTTATTTCAGAGAAACGCCAGAAGGCACAACCAAATGAATTTTCTGAAATCCACACTCTGCCTATTATTGTAGATATGTGTATTATACTTTAGTGTTTACCTTGAACAACTTGGTATTTTTGAATGAGAATTTTGGCTAACCTTTCTGATAACATTTGTGTATGCACCTGAGTTGTGCAACTCTCTTTATTAATAGTTATACTTTCTGTTGCACTTGGCCCAACTTTACATTGGCAATGTCAAAAATCAATTCGATTGCATGCTGTATATGCTTCTTCGCCATGTACAATAATGTCCTTTCATATACTCGTACTTGGTACACTATTTCAGCTCCATATGCGCACATAGACTTGAACTGATTCCAAGTGCATACAAAACAATATCTACAAAAATCTTCAAATACAGCCTACAATACCAAAGTTTGTTCCATTTTTCCAAGCCATACACGATTATATAGTATGCTCGTCGTTCTATTTATTCCTCTTCGATGTTTGCATTGAAATAATTTGCCTTGACTCATAGATGAACGAACAATCGCCTTCCATTTTGATATAAAATCAATGCTGGAAGAGAGTTTTTAAGTAAACGGAAAACCTTGGGCCATCAAGTGATGCACTCGCATGTGTGCACTTAGCTGAAGGGCTTAATACGATTTCTTTTATTTTGTCATATTTTCAACATATATTTTTTTTCCTTTTTTTAATACATATTCTTTTCTTCCCTTTTGATGGTATACCATATTTTTAAATAATCTCAGAAATATTTCACTCCAAGGACAATTACTCTCAAGTTGAAATCACAAGAAATTAATCCTTCCAACAACGTTTATAATATTTTGAGTGATCACGTCAACGAATGCACTCTTTTTTATATTGAACATTCTTTATAGATGAATATGCAATTTATTTAAAATATTGTACATATTTTTTTTTTAATTTCGAAACTTTTCAATATAAAATATTTCTGATGAATAAGCTAAATGCATACATAGATTTTTATATATAAATATGATACAATCGGAAATTGTTTGTTAAATAAATAAGTTTTGCTAAGTTATACATATTTCATTAAATAAAAGCATATTAAAATATTTACAAATTAAATTTATGATTTATATACACACAAATTATTTAATAAACCTACAAACAGCTCATAAATTTCTGCAAATAAGTGAATATGTACATGTATAAAAACTTGTAAATACTATGTTGAATATGAAATTTTAAATTTTTTTAAGATATCCTACATCCTTGTTATAAATTCATAAGAGAAATGTCAGTTGGCTATGCATATAAAATGCTCTTATTTTATTAATAAATATATTCATGCCAATTTATGATTATTTTTACATTGTATTTATAAAAGGATAATTTCGATTGTAAAAAAAAAGCATCTGTACAAACGTTCTTATAAGTAAAAGAGACCAACTAAATATATACGAGGGTCTGCTCAAAAAGTATTGCGAATTTTGTGTTGTTTTTTTTTTAATTATTTATTTTTTCATGAATATCTATTTTGTCCCCTCAAAGAAATCCCCACCAGATATTATACACTTGTGCCAACGTTTTTTTCAATCTTCGAAGCACTTCAAAAAATCATTTTTTGTGATCTTGTTGAGCTCCTCCTTCGATGCCGTCTTTATCTTGTCAATCGTAGCGTAGCGTCGTCCTTTCATGGGGCTCTTCAGTGAAACAGTCACAGGGGGCCAGATCTGGGGAATACGGTGACTGCGGCATTATTAGTGTGTTGTTTTTGGCTAAAAATTCGTGCACAAGCAACGATGCGTGAGCAGGGGCGTTATCATAGTGGAAAAGCCAAGTTTTGTTCTTCTACAAATCTAGGGCGTTTCTGGCGGTTGCTTCGCACAACTTGGGCATAACTTGCAGGTATGAGTAATATGCCTTATTGACCATTCTACCCTGTGGCAAGAACTCATGATGCACCACGTCCCTGCAATCAAAGAAAACTTTAAGTAAAACCTTCACATTCGGCTTTTCGTCGTACACATCTTCTCGGCCCTCTGTGAACATTTTGTACCACCGATAAACGTTGCTGCGGTCCTAGATAGCTTCACCATATGCCACAGTCAACATTCGGAATGCGTCCGCGCAATTAATTTTGTTTTTCACACAAAATTTGATACAGATTCTTTGATCCATTTTTTGGAATGGACAAAAATCGAAGACGAGCCAAAACACGTGCAAGCAAAGCAGCTGTCAAAAATTAACTGAACATTCAAAATGGCCGAACTTGTTTGTTCAAAATTCGCGATACATTTTGAACAGACCTCGTATTAACTAATAAGAGAATAATTAACGTTCTTTGAATTTTATTAGTATTCTTAAATCATAAAGAATTATTCAATTTGTCCTTTGGAAAGTAAAGTTAAATAATATATACTTAAAATTATATTACTTAAATAACTTTATTCAAATAGCCACCACAAAACCAACCTCTTGCAGGACTCGATCATTTTGATGACTATTTCGCACATTACGAGCTCTAATTTGGCAATTACTTGATGGATGTTGATTATTGAAAGCTGTAAAGTTTGACAATTTCTCTACGTTAATACAATTTTTTTAAATAGCCCTATAAAAAAAAGTCCAACTGTATTAAATCAGACCATCTTGGAAACCAATTGACATAACATTCTCGAAAGTAATCATTTTTAGAATTTTTCGCACAATAATTGCGCCATTTTATTCAAACCATATATGATGTTAACGGTCCCTCCTTATTCATTTTTAAGAAAATACGTTGTTATGGTTTAAAAAAAAAAATTTATGAGAAGAAAGTATTTTTCCTGGGTGTAAGAAAGGACGAGAAAGGTATCAAAAACGTTAAGTACCACAGAAGTATGGTCAATGACTCAGAGAGCACATGTTTCAGTTGGGCATGCTTTATGGGCAGATTGTGGTGGGAGATTCGAAATTATTTGTTCACAAATGTTTTCATCAATAATTAATTACCATTTAATGAAATTAAAGAAGAAAAATAAAAAAATTTTAATAAACAATTTAATGTTGTTGTAACAAGTTAGAATCTATAAATTTTCATCATGATTTTATATTTTTGGCTAATCGTAGAAATATAATAATCACTTACTCTGTGACAACAGGAAAAAAATTAATTAAATAAATACGCAAATGATCTGTAATTGTTCTTTGAGAAAGAAAAAAAAAACATAAAATAATAAATAAAAAAAAACAATACGATATTCGCAATTTTTAGAGCGTAGAACATTATGTAAATTTGTATTAAAAATTAATCGTAACCGTAATACTCGTAATAATAATAGTTATATTTAAAAAAACCACACTCTTTAGATAGGCAGACCAACCTTCAAATTTTTCCACAGCTTAACACCGAATGAATCCCATTGTCGCCTGATAGCGTCATGACGCCATGATCGTATGGTCGTTGATTCGACGAAGCATCATCGGATCATGGGATCTTCTGGCAGTGGTGCTACCCGCGGTAACAAACTGGACGAATATTCCATGTACGGAAAATTTGCTAATTGGCGTAGTCATCGATCGGGATAACAATAATATCATATTAAAGTGTAAAACGTTGTCATAAAAGAAAGTTTTTGGAATTTCTAAAAAAAGAAACTATGTTCATACGGCAGGATTGTACTCTTCTAACCTCAAAATGGATAACCCTATATTAACTTATGGTTAAAAGAAAATGAGCCTCATCGCTAAAGAAAATTTTGTGATAAAGCGCAAAACGTGACTACGGGAAAACCACCGTTTTTGTAAAAAGTTTTGACAATTTAAACTGATGTTTGGTTGTTAAACGATCCATTTTGTAAAATGCGAAATCGTAAACAAAATAAATGCTAGCTTGGATAATATAAATATTTGACAGCTGTCAAATGAGAGGTCTTTACTTTTCTAACCATTAAATAGGTTTTACTCTATAAAAAGTGCATAAAAGGTATTTGTTTCGATTGCAAAAATACGTGATTGGTACAAACGTAATTTTAAAAAAGTCAACTGAATATATTTGAAGTAATAAACTTTCTTTTGAATTTTTTTATTATATCGAAATGTTTTGTATCAGTATAACCAGGGACATAACATACAAGATAATAATATAGTCGAAATAATTCTTTATAAGTAAAGACTTTATAAATTGTTGAATAACTATTTACTAGTATTAATCCTCCTAATTATGAAATTAATACTACCATTTAAAAGTTATAACATTTATTACAATAAAATTAAAGAAAAAGAAGAATTAGTTACCCCCTTAGTCCTATAAATAGTAAATAAACATATATACAAGTGTGTACACACATCATGCTTCAATAATATTTAAGTCCTTATTTCTTCATTTTATTACAACAACTTAAGACTGAAATAAAGCTTTATTTTTACTAATTGTGACTTATCGCACAATTACGTTAGACGCAAAGTTGTACAAAATTAAAATACTTTTGAGATTATGTAATTATAAGTAAAACTTAAAGTTTATACTGCGGCTTATGCATGGTATAACATCATATATGTAAATACTTTGATGGCATTAAATGAAATGAAAAGTTTTATGAAATAAATTTGAACAAATTTTGAGAAGATAAACTTGTCTAATTCTGACATATATGGGAATTATAAGTACACATAGATTTATGAAAATAATTTATTTATTTATAAAATATTTTTAAATTGTAAAAAACAAGGTAAAATTAAAAATTTCACCAAAAAAAAAATTCTAATTTCTTATATAAAAGTTGCAATATTATCCTATGAGGGGGAACATTCCTGATCAAGAACACAAGTTTTATGGTGGCATAAAGGATTTAAGGAGGGCTAAGAACGTAGCCAACCACAAACATCAACATTGAAAACTAATTAAAATGTGGAACGAATGAGGTTCTTATGCCTCCAGGATAAAATAGTCACCAAGTATTTATTTTTAAAGAAAGTCCTTGAAAGGCTAAAAACCGGGCTATTTGCGACAGATCGGATATTGCAGACAACGCCGTCTGTCGCATGACACTCTTCATTAACGAGATTTTGTCAGATTCCTCCTATTTTTAAGATTACATTTCTGGTAAGCTATTTTTCCTAATTTCTTCAAGTTTTACAATATTTAAGTCCGATACCGTTCGTTTTGGCTAATTTTTTTGGCAATTTAGTGGATTGATACCTGTGAGCTATCTACATTTTCCATGACCATCTATCCTACCATAGCAGCATATCGCTTAATTAGGTGAAAATCCTGTGGATGTTTGGTGCCCTCTGTTAAGAGGAATTAGGCGTTCTTATATTATCCTTTCAGTGTAAATATTGGAGTTGAAAACTTATTGTCTACAATGTCCTTTGTTTTGCCACGATCTCAAATTTGAAGCTTATAAATTCTTCGTGTTAACTTCCGCCATTTTGTTTTTTACCTACAATCGCAAAGATAATATTTATACACTAAATATAATCAAATAACAATATTTTTTTTATTCTGTCCACATGCGAATACACATTACAGCTTTCTTTGCCATATGTCGGAACCTATGTTATTGTACATACTAACTTAATTCCTTCTTGCCATAGTGCAAGTATATTAATAATGAGACAACTATCGCTCACTACTCAAAAACATGTGCTTATTTATTTGTTTATCTGTTATTATTTCAAGTAACAATAGTACTGAAATATAAATTATAACCGCCAAGACACTTAAGGCCATTTGACGATTATTTATAACCCTGCGACAAGCGGTATTTCCAAACGGTCACCCAACTGAACTTAGTTGATCGAACGATTCCGATGAATCCAGAAAGCTATTCAAATAGGCACTCAGTAAAAAATAAAGGAGTTTGGAAATTAAAAAGTGAACCTATTGATTTCCATACTATACAAGTAAGGTTATGTCTTTTCTTACTGAATAAGTGAGGCTATGTCTTTTCTTACTAAATAAGTGAATGGCAAAATATTTTCTAAATTTTTTTTTTATTTTTTACGTAAAGGATTTTGTTTTTATTTTGATTTTAATATCATATCACAAAAATTGCTTTGAATTTTGCTTGTCCTGATTTTTATTAAATACAAGTTGAGGTTATGTTAATAAATTTTAAAAAAAAATATCGAATCGAATTTAATTTGAATATATTTTCTTAAACTGAAATAAAAAGTAAATGCTTTTGGTAGAAACCTAAAAAAAAAATCAGTTCTCCTATATTAAAAATATTAATAATAAATCAATTAAAAAATCAAAATTTATTCAATATTATAGAGATAGATTTATTATTAATAAAACATACAATTATACGAGTAAATAATTTTAAATAGCTTTTTTTTCAATTATGAACTATTGATAACTATCTGAAAATTATGATAATTTATTTAAATTTATGCATGATTATAACTAATTCATAAAATTAACATGAAATAAATAAATCATGAAAATAATTGCATTGGCAATAATTTAAATTAATAGTGTTCTCTTTGTCCAAATTAATGATGATCTATTTACTTTGTGTGTTTATTATAAATATAAATGGAAGAAAATTTATTTGAAATTATCCTTCCTATTATTATAATGGTTTTCATATTAGTTACAATTATTAAAGTTTTACATATGACAGCAATTACATATTTATCTAAATTATATATGAACATATGTATGCATGTGGAAATAGTAATTCTTAAATATAATATATAATAGATTTCCTTACAATATTCAGCTTATTATAACTCGAAAAAATTAACTATTTTTAATAAAAAATAATTTACTATGTATTGGTATGACCTTTGGTAGTCTATGCATAACAAATACTTATTTAAAGAGAAAATTTATTATAATGTTATTAAAAAGTATTGTCCCGATAGCATATATGATATTAAAAAAGTTTCCGTTACTAACATTTTTTGAAGAAAATAAATTAATTTTAGAAAAAGGGAATTTTCTGGTGTTTTTTTTTTAATTTTTATCAAAAAATAATCTTTTGATTATTATTATAATTTGCTTGCTAGCAATTATTGTTATATTATTTCTTTACTATGAAAGTATGTTTATTTAACAAATACGTGGGTCATTCAACAAGTACTTAGCCTACAAAAGAAAAACGAAAATTTTGGAAAGGTGGCAATTTAATTTTCCACATAATCTCCTTCCGACTGCGATGGCCACAGTCTTAGCTATCTCGTGAACCTTTAATCGACGGTCTGCCAACACGAAATCGTGGACTTTTTTAACGTTTTCCTCCGTAGCAGCCGTTTTCGGGGCACCTGGGCGTGGCTCATCAAAAACCGACGTGCGGCCACGAACAAACTCGTTGAACCAATTCTTGACGGTCGCCATCGAAGGAGAAGAGTCACCATACACAGCATCCAAGCGATCTTTGATTTCGCTGCGCGTTTTCTCTTCCAAAAACAAGAATCTAATCACCGAACGATATTGTTCTTTTCCATTTTTGTGCAACCGACCGACACGATCGCTTTCAAAGGCTCTCAAACAAAACTAATGAAGGGAATCGACTGAAACTTTGATAGTAGGCTACTAAAAGAATGTAATGCACGATTGTAAATTTCTTTTGTGACAGCAGTTCCATCGGGCGGTGAGGCTAAGTACTTGTTGAATGACCCACGTATATATATTTATCGTTTTGAAAAGAAAAATTACACTTATTCTATATAAACATTTTCAAATTATAATTTATAAAAACAGTCATCTTCACGTATAAATTATAATATCCCATATACTCGTACATATGTACAATATAAGAGAATTGGTTCTCCATGCACCAATCTTTCTGCAAATTGGAAAATTTTCAATAATAAAATGATATTTTAGCCCCAAAAAAAATTAACTCAACTTCCTTCATCTTATAGATGCATAAATTTCCTCAAAACAGTGGAATAATTGATTTTAAAATGGATTCATCTCATCCTCGAAGGCAGATATGTAATTCCCTATTTGGGATTCCAAAATGAACATTCTACTATCCAGAAATGACTTCATAGCTTGCTCTCTTGTGCAGGAAGCATATTGCCCAGCCTTATTTTTGGACATAACTCAAACGTTTAACCGATAAAGGCATTCGCGCATCACTGGAAGCTTAGGAGGATCCTTCCAATCCCTTAATTTCTTGTAATCAAATCATTACTTTCGACGCAATACTTTT
The DNA here is from genome assembly GCA_958298945.1 of Atherix ibis. NCBI lineage: Eukaryota > Metazoa > Arthropoda > Insecta > Diptera > Athericidae > Atherix > Atherix ibis. The sequence goes on from OY282605.1 coordinate 131,338,106, forward strand.
AAGTATTTGAGGATGTCGAACATTCCGAGATATCGACTATCCGAGCAGGTACTCGTCAGAGTAGTATCCTTGGTTTCTCTATTATATAAAATTTACATCCATAATATTCCAGCAAATAATAAAAACTCAAAAGGGTTTTAATTATAATAAAAATATAATAAAAACTCAACCTATGCCAAAAAAAATGCCATTCTAGCTCCCATATGAACTCCCCCATCAAGGAGCGATTTTTAAATAAAAGATCAAAGCTACTGTACAATTGATTACTGCAGCCATTTTGGACATATGGACTCGATCACTACAATCTAGAAGTATACGTTAAATTGTCAATAATACTTATAATATGCATAGTAATGTTATTACCATGACTTTATTGTTCTTTTTGTACATGAAATGTGCATTATTACCATCTTTTTTAAAAACTACGAGTACGTATATCCAACTATCCTCCAAACAAATACCCAAAAACGTCTTAAAAGGCAATAGCCTCGTAATATTTCCACTTGTTCTTATAATCATGGCAGGCAGTGAAACATCAAATAGTAGTTTACTTCTTCGTTATAAAAGGTGATTTTTTAAGTGTTTGATTTTCAAATTTCCAACAAAAAACACAGAAAAATTGCAAAAGTGTATGACTTTAAACATTATTTTATAGAAATATTGGCCACGATTACGTTTTAAATGATACATGCGAGAGATCCAATTTTGAACGACTTTCCCTAACATCTCGGCTGGTATCTCACTAACAGCACGTGTAATAATCTCTTTCAATGCTACCAAGGAACGCTGGTTTATCGGCATGTACGAGTGACTTCACGTAGCCTCATAAAATAGTCTAGAGAGATGAGTTCAGTTCATACTCATCTTTCAATATGTCCAGTGTTTCACGTGCTGTGTGGTGACCAGCGTTATCTTTAAACAAATACGCCATCTTTCTGGGTGTAATAGCCATTGTTTCATCTGCTGTATTGTGACCAGCGCCATCTTTAAAGAAATACGCCATCTTTAAAAATAAACCGTACCAAACAATGCATTTTTCTGGGTGCAATGGCAGTTTTTGTTTTGACTGTGGTTGTTTATCGGACCAAATTCGACGATTTTACTTATTCACAAACCCATTCAATCAGAATTGAGCTTCGTCGCTGAATGAAATTTTTTGGTAAAAAAACGGATTTTCCTCGTTATTCTAACCGAATATTCGACGATTTGGCAGGTTATTCGGCTTCAGATCTTTCACGAGCTGTATTTTATATGCTTTTAATCTCAATTGCTGTGAACGGAGGCAAACGGACAAATCACTGTCTTCATTAACATTACACGCTACAGCAGAAATATTTTACTCTGTACGCACTCTACGCATACGGGTTGGTGGTTTGATGTCCAATAGCGTCAAAATGTTGCAAAAATTTGTTTGAATTGCTTGCTCAAGTGCTTGAAACACCTCTGTTCGGGTGTAAGGCCTTCCATAATCAAATGGCAATACTAACTGAGCACTTTTTCACGTGTCATGCGCGATCTTTCCAAAATAAAAATATGAAAAACCAAATAGGAAAAAAAATCACCCGTTACTTTACCGTCAAAATTTAAAAATAAAATCTCCCCATTACAATATATGTAATTGTAGATAAATGTCAAAATTTAAAAAAAAATGTATAATAAAATTTCATTATTAATTTCATAAAACATCAAATAATTAACAAATAAAAATTAGATTAAACTTATTCAAAATTGAATAGTATACGTACGAGTGGAAATTTATTTAAATAATCTTTTGGAGAAAGTTTTATTGTGTATACACTCGTACAATGAATCCTTGAATTTAAAAGAAAACAAAAACAATTCATTCTAAATTATTCCAAATATTATTATTCAAAAGATAAAAAGATGTACGTACAATATATGTACATATTGTATAATAAAAAATCTTTTTGTAAAAAAAATGAAGCTAATCTTTATTTAGGAAGAGAACGGAAAAAATGCAAATTTTATATGACCCTATCTACATTGGATTATTATCATAGTATAATTGAATTTTTTATGCCGTCCGTTGAAATTGAGAACATCAGTAAACGTGTTGAAAAGTTCACAATTATTTGAATTTTTTATTCACGGAAATTACACTTAACAAAAAATATTCTACATTTTTTCTTACAAAGTCTTTGACCTACATGCTGAGTTTTATGTATTCACACCAAATACAAGCGACTTACTATAAAAGCTTTTAACTATTTTACATAAAGATAATTTTTTTTTTTTTAATAAAATACACAAATTGCCAATGTCATCTCATCATTTGTTAAATATACATTCTTACAAATAGCCTATAAAAATTAAATTTTGGAAAAAGTTTTTTTTTTATGTAATAAAATTACAAGAATAATACTTTTATGCGAACAGAATGGATATTTTTATGCGTTAATTAAACAATAAAGTTGAAAAAACTATGACAAAACTTTGTCAATGAGTTTTTGAGGTTTTTGATGTTCATAATTTATATTTTTATTTGTTTTATATATGCGCCCACCCTCAGTAATAATACTTGTTTATTTAAATATTTACATACATTAGTTAAAAAGAAATTATCTCATTTTTATTATAAAAAATTTGTAACGGAAGAAGATGGACAAATACAATTATTATTTTTATGAATTATTTAACACAATGGTAGTTTATGCACACATTTTTTATAAAATAATATACAATAATTATAAGCATAAAGGATTAGCCAATTCATATTTCGGCCATTACTTAAGAAATTTTGGCTTTTAAATGCTTTAAATTTTGAGACTTATCTACGTAATATTGGGTAGTCCCATATTTTTAAATCGAAAAATCTTTGATCGACATCACCAAATCTCGAATTTATTAATTCTGGAAACCTTTCCCCAAAATTTGTCAAGTTTTGCTGTTTGTGGTGTCCTCTTATTCAAACCAAATATGGAACAGATTAAAATCTTCACGTTAAGCCTAGAAAAATCCCACTTCATGACTAAAATGTACACCAGGCAATCATGGATACAATGTTTTCTTGACAGTCACTAGTGAGTTTTCAGAATCTCATTTATAGCAATTTTGCTTACTAACGTACCCAATAAGCGAGAAATAAGCGTGAGCGATTGCTGAAGAAAATTTTGCTCGAAAATTTTATGGCAGAACCACCACTTTTGTATAAAGTGTTTTGAAAATTCCAATGGATGGTTTGGTAATTAAATTATCTAGACAAACATTACCTTTCAAAATATATTGGGAGTAGAAATGGAAAGCTGCCGTTTTTTTCAAAATTTTAAGGTTTTATTTTGGAAAAATGCTCACATGTTCATGCTTCAAAGTATTGTCCATTGCTAGCCACAACTTTTTTTTCATCTTTCTGGGAGCATACGGATTCCATGTCGAAAAAACTTCACGTCTCTTGAGGTGATCCCCGAATCGACCCAAGTTTTGGTCTCTTCGTAAGATCGGAAGTTTTGCTCAGCCAGGCCACGTGTCATCGATCGGAAGAGGTAGTTGTCGGAAGAGGCGATGTCTGGAGAATACGACGGTTAGAGTAGTACGTCCCATTTCTGTATTTTCAGGTAGATTTTAACCACCATAGCAACATGTGGTCGAGCGTTGTTGTGCTGTAAAATCACTTTGCCGCATCTTTACTTGTATTGTGACGGGGTTTTTCTTTGAATGCTCGGCTCAAACATATCAGTTGTGTTCGGTAGCGACCTCCTCCGATGGTTTCACCCGGTTGCAACAGCTCATAATATACCAAGCCGAGCTGGTCCCACCAAATACATAGCATGATTTTCATCGTTCTGGATTATCGTAATAGATCCACTTTTCATCTCCTGTCACAATACAATGCAGAAATCCTTTCTTTTTTGCCATTTGGAGCAGCTGTTCGCACGTGAAAGAACCCCCTTCTACGTCACTTGGCATCAATTCAATTTCCAAACGATGGGAAATGGCTTGTTGAATTATGCCCAATGAGTCTGCAAGTTCTTCTTGCGTTTGACATGGATCTTCATCCAGTAATGCCTCCAATTCTGCAACTTCGAACTTTCGGGACACTCTTGTATTCTACGTCCGATTTCATTCGCCTCACCATAAGTTTCTACAATCATTCGAGCTCCTCAGCCGCAGATTTTTTCGAATTGAAGACAAAAAAAAACTTCCGGAAAATGACGTTTATTTGGCTAAAATTTCGACATTTTCACGCACAAAAAAATATATAACGTCGATAAAAAGTCACAAATGTAATATGTTGAGGAGTTGTTGACAGATGCCTAAGCTTACGATTTGACATTTCTGATCCCGATATTTGGGACCACCATTTATATACTGGCGCCATCTTTTGGACAGCGGCGGTTTCCCAATTTCACTCCCAATATATCTTTAATAACTGTCAAATGACGGGACTGTACTTTGCAATTTTATAAAATAGGTAACCCATTCTTATTAACACTTAAGATTTAATAATTAAAAATCCATAAAATATTGTATATAATTTTATTTTTGTACCTATGTTTAGATATTAAAGCCCTTGGATATTATACAGTTTATAATAAACCAATTTATAGCACCACGATTATATGAGCATTTGGCGACTTCAACATTTGTGTGTTTTCTAAGCAAAGATGATCTGTTTTTAGTAGGCTCGAAAAGTAAGAGTTTGTAAAAAAAATCTGGACTTGGAAATGAAATTGTTGGATCCAAAAGCTTGACAATGGGAGGAACCGTACTCGCAAAGAAAATCCTGTTATACTGATATTTGCTTAATTCTGAGCAGGTTTGCTCCAAAAGATGTTGAGCAAACTGAATTGTTGGTAGTTGGCCGGCCAGTGATACACTAAAATTGTCTCACTATTTATTCAGTCTGTAATTCTACGTGGGGCTGAGGATGTTGTTTGCAATTTTGTTAGTAGATGCGGCAGATTAAGGATAGCTGTAAGCACCAAACGCCGGCAACTCTTTCCAGCCAACTAATCAACACGTCATTTTCCTAAAATGACAACATGCCCCGGTCCACAATACAACTCGACACTCCTATTTTTGAGTAGGGTATAATAGAAATAAATAAATTCATAAACATTAAATATATATATTGTATATATATAATTTTCATGAATTTATTTATAAATTTCTTAAATTTGAGAAATACATGATAACAAACGATAGACAGCTACGAGTACAATGATTGATGTCTTACAAAAGGCTATGTCAACTAAAAACTTTTCATATCATCGAATATATTATATTTAACCAGCATAAATCATTAAATTTCATTCAATATAAATAGATTTATGAAAATTTCCAATACTCAAAGATAATTTTTGTACAAAAGCAAGTTCATATTTTTAAATAAATTATACTTTTGTTTGTCTTTTCAAAGTATTTTAAGGCAATATTGTTCAAATTTTGATGTAATATTTAAACTTTTATTTTAATAATATACTATAATATTAATTTCGAGATAAATTAGTAAGAAGTTTTAAAATTAATTTTAATGATTTTTATTGATTGATAAATAAAATAGAAACCTAATCAATTTTTAATGCACAAATACCGGAGTGCCACAACTTAAGGCAACCCCAGTTACAGTGTTACTTAACTTTTAAGCGTCCAATAAATTTTTTTCTCTATAGTTGTTCTAATTATTTCCTAATTTTTGTGTTTTTCTGTTCGAAGTGTTGCTGTGAAGTCTTTGTCTAATTTGTAGCACTCTCAAGTCCGAATACAGCTAGTGAGTGATATAACCGGTGTGACCTGATCGTGACACTTAAGAACTTATACTTTAGTATAAATTTTACTAAAATTAACCATAAAAATAATTTTTTTATATCTTTGCATTGAGAAAAAATAATAATTGTATTATTAAAAACTATTTTAATAATTTTATTTTTGCAAAAGTTTTGTTGGCAGGAAATGACTTGTGAAAAAATTGTCGCTTATAACAGTTCTGCCGCTACTAGGAAATAGTTCGATCAGCTTGAAAACGACGGACTCATCCAATAAATCTGGTGTCGGTCTCATTTCGTCTTTTCCTAAGTATAAAAACCCATCTGCAACATATTTACTTATTACATTAGGCGTAAACTTTATACCAAATTTATCTGGTTTCTTTGGTATGAATTGGGATAAATCTTCATCTAAGAGGCTTGAACTTTGACAGTCTATTAGTTTGACGTTCCATATAAACATGGAAAACTACACGACGAAGCGTTTTTTTGGCTTAATGGCAAAATTGCCGGATTTGGGACGATAAGCAACCACAACAGTTCCAGGAGCTTCTTTCGCAATGGAAAAAACTTACTTTTTGTAGTGGATTATGGTCAGGCGGCATCATCGGGCCAAACTGCTTTCAAAATAAGACTGGCGCGATAGCAAGAGGTCTCGACCGATGATACCAAATATTTTTTTGTCCCAATTCTTTTTGTAACACTTACCAAACAACTGTTGACACAAGGGACTTATTGCAGACGAAGTTGCCACGTCGCGTTACTTTGAGACATCAACAGTCATACAAAATTCAACCTCACAGATCACGTAATGCACACAAAACTGTGGAAGCTATTGGAAACATTTTATTTTTTATACAGGGTGCGTGTAATTTATATTTTATTGATTGATTAATCGCATACTTCTGGTGTTAATTCAGCAATTTCGTTTCGAATGTTGTTCTTAAATATCGAGGTTGTGGTTGGTTTGTTAGTGTACAATTTTTCCTTCAAGTACCCCTATACGAAAAAATTGGAAGGATTTAAATCAGGGGATCGTGGAAGCCTGTCGATATCACCACTTTTTGACATTATTCGACCGGGAAAAATTTCTCTTAAAATTTGCATCGTAGCACGAGCTGAGTATGATGTGACACGGTCTTGTTGAAACCACATGTTCTGTAGCCCTAATTGATCCATTTCGGGTAGAAGAAAGTTTTCCAACATGTCCCGATAGCGGTAACTGTTACAGTATTACATTCAGCATCCTCAAAGAAATATGGCCCAATGATGCCGCCGACTCAAATGCCACATCATACAGTTACTCTACGAGGGACTAGTGAGGGTTTTTAGTGCCCCAATAGCGACTATTTTGTTTATTTACAAACCCAGAAAAGTCAAAGTATGCTTCGTCGCTCATAATGATTTTTTGCAAAAAATGGTGGTCGTCAATACCGAACTGTAAAAATCGAGCCCTCCAGTCTCGCCGCCGTTCATGGTCGTTTGCCTGGTTGTGTCAATTAAATTTTATACGAGTAAAAAAGTAAATCTTTTTGAGAATTTTTAACAAACATGATGGAAATATTCCCAATTCTTGTGCACGCCGTCGATGAGAGCAACACTCTGCCTCACTACATCAATCTTTTCAGGTGTACGTTGGCTTAATTGTCGTCCAGTCTTCGCTTTATCTCACAGTGTGTGCATATTTTCAAAATTATTCATTACACGCTGAATGGTTGACTTACTCGGCATATGATTAACACCAAAAAAGTCGCATAATTTTCTCCATGTATTCACAATTGAACAATAACAATAATATAAATAAAATATTTTAATAATTTCAACACGTTATTGCGGCGTTATCGACCACTCTCTACGACTGTCAAATGACAACAGACGAATTCCATCCATACCAAAATGGCGGCCAAATAAAATCATAAAAAGCACCCTGTAATAATGTTACTTGAACTAAAGATATTCAACTTAGCTCTTTTTATTTATTGTTAAAGATCGAGCACTCTTAATGAAAACCCCCTCGACTCGGTTTGGGAAAAAGCTACTCATCAACTGTGATATTTGACGCTGGCTTATAACAGTTTTGACTGTTTTCAATTATGTATGTCCCATACTCTTAATAATAAAGTGAATTCATCTTCATTTACCAAAGCAGAAAAATTTTATTATTTACATGAAATATTTTTGGCACCAATTATTTATTTCATAAAAACGATGCATTAACATTTTGTTGTTCTAGTTCCTCTGTCGAGGAAACCTACATTTTATTAAATATTTTTATAATATACTTCATTATTCGATTTACAAATAATAAATAAAGTGCGATTCTTTCTTTATCCATTAAAATATTCTGTTTTGCATATCCAGTTGGACCACTGGTCTGCCAGAAGAGGAACTTGTTTCGATTTTTTAATATGTTGCCATTGAATGCTTTCTTCATTATCGTCTTCAGAATCAGCAATTTTCATTATCTTTCGCTCTCTACTCATATTCAAAATTTCTTCCTCTTCATCTATGGTGCTAGACGAGTAATTTTCATAATCCCTATCGATTTCGTGGTCATTATTGAAAAATTCATCGAAATCATCCTAATTTTTAGAATGTGAGTCTTCATCCATCACGCAGCATTCTTGACTTATGTTATTTATATGTTGCCATACGTTCGGAATTCTTGAATTTTTGGACATCCTTAGAAAAATGCAACATTAAAAAAAAACAATCTTATACATATAAAGGTTGTACGATGGATTGAAATTAGGATTCTCTAATTTGATTAGAATGCAAATAGTCCCCTAGCAAATGGTTTCAATATTTATTTATAAAATTATTGGAAATTAAACACGACTTTGAAATCCTTGAGACGTAAGAGGCACCTTCCCAATATCGCTGTAAAAGAAAAAATCCCTAATTTCTTAGCATAAAAATATTCATAAAAAATGGCCAATTACATAAAACTTTATTTCGGACAAATTTAATACTCGAAATAAATTATAAGATTTATATTAATTGCTTCGTGTTTTTTTTTTACAAATCAAATATACGAGCACCTCTAACTTGTAGAGCATAACCTCGAATATTCAGTAGGCTTACTACCTATCACCTTTTTACTAAGTCAGGTTAAAATGTATTCAAATTAAACTTAAATACTTTACAAAAGAAAAATAAATCTAACCGGATTAATTATTCATAAATTTTCAGAATCTCGTTTACTGCCACTTTTACTGAGTATGCCACACTTTTATTAATGGTACGTTCTTATTCATCGAATTAAAATTACAAAATTATCAGCACATACACTACTAAATGTTCTCTTTACATTTTAAGAAAAACCTAATTATTCGTATTAAAAATCTGTTATGATATATGATGGATGTTTTTTTTTCTTCTTCTTCTTCTTCTTCTTTTTGAATTATTTAATTCTGAAGGAGAATAATTTCACATTTTTTTATTTCATATCTAATTTTAGTTTGAAATTGTCTGGTAATTTTTATACTTCATAATATAAGAATACTTCAACGTTCTCATCTTTGTATAGAAAAAAAAATCAAAAAAAAAACGACCCATTTCTTAGAATATATTCATTTTTAAATAAAATTCTTATTATCTACTTTATTATATACCGTACAGAAGTGTACAGCATTAAATATAACGATGGATAAATAGAAGAAGATTTTCACAATTCTTGGATATAATTCAATTAGGAAAATGCAGTTATATTAATTGAAGGACCACACTAAATTTCATATAATTTAAAATTAATATTTCATTTTATATTTAGAAGTATAATTATCCTAAAGGGAATATATTGTAGCTTCTTTTGTAAAATTTCCTACATTAAAATTTTATGATTTTTAAAAGCGCAGTGAATAGTTGGAAATATTTTACAATAACCACTAAAGAATATGCTAAGATTCATCTTTTTTCGTTTTGTATTTTTTATTTATACTATTTGCTTGAAAAATTTATTAAAGAAAATTTCATCCTAATGAGGCTTTTCAATAGAAGGCAAGTTTTGCAACAACAACAACAACAACAACAACAAACTCTCTCGTAAATATATTTTATTAATAATATTATAAGTATGTGTATTTATAAGCATAGTTCTCGATTATATGAGTATATCTGAGCATCAAATAACGAACATTATAAACAAATTCCCATAGATACTCGTACTGTGTACAATATTGTAAAGGCTATGAGCTAGAAAACTTTCAACCTACATCATTCACAATATTGCTATTCAACTGGACTCACATCCTGTGTGACGGTCGATTTACTATAATAATGGAAGCACTCGAATTCCAATTTTGAATAAAACTTTTCAAAGAGAAAATACAATGCACGACGAAAGTACAGCAGCAAAGTTTATTCAAAATTTATTTAAAATGAAGAGAGAAAAAAAAAACAATTCAACACAATAGATAGCAATGGTTATTGTATATATTATAAATGTTATCATTTCAAATATATATTGCTTCTTTTTCTATTATAAATCTAATTAAAAAGAATTTATTGTAAGCTTCATCACTTTTTATCTCTACTAAAAAAAAGGGTTTTCTTTTCGTAAATTTGAATTTATTCTTTTTTTATTGTAAAATTCGATCAGAAATTAAATCTAAATACGAGGTTTGTTCAAAAATTTCCGCGCGTTACATACATTTGATTTTAGATTTTTTTTTGTGGCGTTATGTTGGTACTCACGTCTCTCATTTATACTGACAAATTCGGCCATTTCGAATGTTCAGTTATTTTTGACAGCTGCTTTGCTTGCACGTGTTTTGGCTCGTATCAAATTTTGTGTGAAAAACAAAATTAATTGCGCGGACGCATTCCGAATGTTGACTGTGGCATATGGTGAAGCTACCTTGGATAGAAGCAACGTTTATCGGTGGTACAAAATGTTCTCAGAGGACCGAGAAGATGTGAACGACGAAAAGTGTGCCGGACGCCCGAGCACGTTCATAACAGATGAAAACATTGATGAAGTGAAGAAAATAGTATTGGCCAATCGTCGAATCACCGTTAGAGAAGTTGCTGAGGACTTAAACATATCGATTGGCTCGTGCCGTTCGATTTTTACCAATGATTTGGGCGTGAGACAGGTCGCTGCGAAATTCGTACCAAAATTGCTCAATTTCGACCAAAAACAGTATCGCATTAACATTGCTAAGGAGTTGTTGGACTCTGTCCATGACGACCCAAATTTACTCCAGAGGGTCATAACTGGTAACGAATCATGGGTTTATAATTATGACGTGGAAACCAAAGCTCAATCATCCCAATGGAAGCTGCCGCACGAGCCAAGACCGAAAAAAGCGCCAAGTTCGGTCGAATCTGAAGGTTTTACTTACAGTTTTCTTCGATTGCAGGGGCATGGTGAATCATGAATTCTTGCCACAGGGTAGAATGGTCAATAATAAATATTACCTGCAAGTTATGCGCAAGTTGCATAAAGCAATCCGCCAGAAACACCCGGATTTGCGGAAGAACAAAAATTGGCTTTTGCACTATGATAACGCCCCTGCTCACGCATCGTTGCTTGTGCACGAATTTTTGGCCAAAAACAACACACTAATAATGCCGCAGCTACCATATTCCCCAGATCTGGCCCCCTATGACTTTTTCTTGTTCTCAAAACTGAAGAGCCCCATTAAAGAACGACTCTACGCTACGATTGAGGAGATAAAGACGGCATCGGAGGGGGAGCTGAACAAGATCACAAAAAATGTTTTTTTGATGTGCTTCGAAGATTGAAAAAAACGTTGGCACCAGTGTATAATATCTGGTGGGGATTAGTTTGAAGGGGACAAAATAGATATTCATGAATAAATTAATAATTTTTTTTTAAAAAAACACAAAATTCCCATTACTTTTTGAACATACCTCGTATATTGCTTCTTCTTCTATTATAAATCTAATTAAAAAAAAATTATTGTAAGCTTCATCATTTTGTACCTCCATTAAAAAAAGCCGTTTTTTTTGTAAATTTGAATTTATTCTTTTTTTATTGTAAAATTCGACCAGAAATTAAATCTAAATATTTTTGCAATTAATGAAGATATCTTAAGATAAATTTAAAAAATGTCCAATATTTAAAAAAAAAACCTAAAAATTGTGTTCAATATTATTACACATATGTGTGTACATCAAATATGGCCTATTACCACTGACACAAACTTCTTAATAAGAGTGTGTTGGTGGGACTAAACTGAATATCTTTTCAAATTCTCTAATTGATTTTGTAAATTAATATAATATTATTATGAAAAATTAATAAAAACGAAATTAAACTACAATAATTTTTTTTTTTTTTGAATAGCATAAACATTAAAGAAAATAAATACATTCTCATCGAAGAAAATCTTATCATCGATTTATTCTCTAGCAAAGTTTGAAAAAAAAATTTCAACAATTTTTGGCCAATAGTAAGTAGTAAGAATAAAAACTAGTCAATTCGTAAAATTGCTTCCACTAAGAGCAAAGTTTCCAGATGTGTTAAGAGTTCGAAGGGAACTCTTTTTTTTTCTTTTTTTTTTGTAGTTTTTCATTTCATTGATCATTGCTTGAAGTGTAAAGAAATATTGCCTCAGGGAGGACGAAAATTTATGAGGATAAAGCTATTCCAAAGTGCCTATATTTTCGCTCTGTTGGCGAAAATGTACACACATCAGGATCGCTTTATTTTGAACTAATTTTTAAGAAATTTTTCAACCTCAACAAATGATGATAATAAAAGTAGTATTTTTCTTTTTTAAATGATATAATATATTATATATATATATATATATATATTACTAGTTTTATTTATTAAAACTAATTTGTTTGATTCTTTTATGAAATTTTTCTATTAAATGTTGATATAGTTTATGCAAAATCGAAACATTTAATAGAAAATCAATATTTAATTACAATCTTTTGTTTGTTTATAAAAAATAAAAACAACAACAAACATAAATTTTTATTACAAGTACTTAAACTTTTCTTTATCCATAAAACTAATACTAAAAAAAAAATCTCAATAGTAATTTTTATATTATAATTAATTTCATTTTTTCTATTTATACAAAAAAAAAAAAAAAAAAATTACCGAAAATATACGAAGTTAAAAATGACCATTTGCAATTGTGGCAAAAAAGAAACTTTCTAAAAACAATAATTATTTATACAGAAGACTGCTTTTTCTCCATTAGTACTCGTCTTTATAATTGCACTATTCCGACAAACAAATACAATACATCCCCACATTTGAATACACAAAGCGGTTTTGCTGAAAGTCCCTTTTAAAAACTGTTTGTTAGTTATTGTTTATATGTATGAATAGAAAAAGTTTTTAAGAAAAAAAAACACCTTAATTCTACTCTCATGTTTATGATTTATGCTGGGAAATTCTGCCAGTGCATGGGGCCACTGAAAACAACGTGCATTCTGCTTACGTGTATGCATTTTCAGAAGGTTTTAGGATCAATAGTCTCGTATTTGTGCAAATTATTCACACAAGACATAGCACATAATTGAATCATAATAGCTGATGTCGTGTATACCACAAATTGCTTTTGATTTATTACTTGTACTTTTCAATTAAAAAAAAAAAAACATAATTTTTTTTTTTTTTGTAAATCAAACTGTGAAAAGAATTTTTAACTGTGTTAAATATTAATAATTATCCAATTAGATTTAAAAACATAAACTTTATGCAAAAAAAAAAAAAAAAAACTTTCGTTTTAGAAATTTGTAAAAACATAAAACATACCTGAGATTTTCAATTCTAGGTCTTCGACATTGTGGACGACGACGATGGCTACGCTCCTTTTTACATCTACAATCACAGTGCATAAAACATAATGCAACAGATGTTATAACTGTTATAATAAATGGCACAGCAAAAAAATGTATTATCATTGCAACTTGTTCATCATGATCGTATGATGTTAATACAACAGTTTTATTCTTTCGCGAATAATAACATGGAAAAACAGCACCTTCAACACCATAATAATTAGTGAAATTTTTACATGTAACACTCGGTGGATAACCGCATCCTTTTATATTAACTAATAGTGTTGCCTCGTTCGATTGTTCCATATCAGCTGTATAATTAGCTAACATGGCCATAGATGTTAAATTCGTTGGTATTGTTATATTTTGCTCAATAAATGTAACATAGATATGTGTACATTTATACATATCGGATGTGCAACCCTCACGACATGAGCTCCATGAACAATTAAATATTCCGATATTATCTTCGCGACGTGTTGTTGTACAAATTGTTGGTGTATTAATAAAATCATGACCGATAGTCGATATAGCTGGATCAACATATAATGGTACCAAAAATAATAATGATGCGCCAGCTGTTACCGAAAAAAATGCCAATGTTGATGTAGCATAGAATTTAGCACGTTCTCGCCATGATTGAAATCTACGATTACCATTTTTCTTTTTGGGCGCCAGTTCCCTTTTTTTACGTAATCTAAGCTCTTGTTGTTGCTGCTCGAGTAAAAGTTCTGAACTGCCACTCCTCATTGTCAAAATAGACTCCCCCCGTTATATGTGACTGATGTACAGATGTCCACAGCATCCCCATCTAACCGAAATATACCGAAATGTTTCATTCGGGTCTGGAGATATCGTATAATCTTTGATTCGTGCTAATATCTTTCTCGTTTACTCTCGGATACCGATTTCTCTTCTCTTTCTGTCTGTATCCTTTACTTTTCTTTCTCCTACTGACATCCACCTTCAACCCTCTCGGGGCTTTCGCTACCTTGCTGTTTGTGTTAGCTATTTTCTATTTTCGCCCGTACACTTTACTCTGCCCTAACCCTATCTCCTATACCTTCCGTTTACTCCTACACTACAATCTCTGATTTTATTCCTTTTCTATAAAAATTCTCTTTCTGTAAATAATATATATTTATTTTTTTCATTTACTGATATATATTTGTAAAATATTAATATAGTTTAGTTTTTTATTCATTTCTAATATTTCACTTTTCTATTTTCTATTTCCCCGCCTAACTCAATTTTAGCTTTTCTCCATTTCAACTCTAACAACACAATGTATTCTACAATATATTTTCTTGTCGTGGACACCCACTAGATGACACACCGTTTTTTAAATGTAAAACAAAAAAAAAACGAAAGTTTTCCTTTGTTGCTTGTTTGTATCATTCAAATACATATATATAAGACTAGATTTCTATTCAGGTTCAAAATTCTATATGCATCTATTGTAGTTACAAGAAACCTTAATAGTTTTATACACTTTATAATATCCATTTACATTTGTACTATTTCTATGTTCTACTTAAATTCTAATTTATTAGTATATATACAATATATAGGGGATTTTTTTATATATGCTGAATATGTACATATCGATATTAGTTTAAATTATTTTTGTTTTGTTTTTTACAAATATTTTTCTACGATTTTATTATATAATTTGCTAAAAATTTACGTGTTTTTTTAAATTTAAAATAAAAAAAAATTTCTCTTTAACTAAATAATATGAAAACAATCTATTTTTCGATTGTATAGGTATATTCAACTTAGATGTTTACTGAATTTAATAATAATTTTAAATTTTGATTTTCTCCAATAAAATTTATTTTATCACTTTTTCAATTATTTCTTATATCTTTTCAACAGCAGAGTAAAATAATTGTATTAAATAAATTTGATTTTTTTTACATTTTTATTATAGCTTTTCCGGAAATCAGTATTTATATATATATATGTGTATATATGTATAACATAATAACGATGTCTAGTAGAAATTTATAACTAATTTTATACACTAACAAATATTTTGAATATGTTATTTATCACCACTACTACTGTCATCACTATTTGCACATATTATTTTGATTTTTTTAAAGACTTGTTCCAAACTATTTTTTTTTTTGTTTTAAACGTAAAATATTTATGTGTTTAATATAGCAAAAAAAAAATTTATTGATTTAAAAAAAAAATACGAAAAACAAAAAAAAAACCCAACTTCAATATTATTTACAATGGAAAATTTTCTCCGTTTTATCAATTTATCTTGGATACGTAGACTTTGGAAATATGCACAAATCAACCGGTGGCCAATATAATAACTATCATTTATTAAATCTGGGCCAAAAAAGGATGTACATGCATACATATTATAACATAGTCACATGCTATATACACACATGGGGCTGTATGTGTTCATTTAAAAAAGTATAAAAATATTAAACACTTTGAAATAACCATGATTCACCGCCATTATTTTATCTAAATAGGAAAAACATCGATATAGAAAATAATGTTCATATTATTTGCAATCACGAATCTAGATTATTCATTTGTATGTGTAGGTAGACACAGAAAAAAAAAATATTTTTTTTTCTCACACTGTGTCCGTATATATATACAATGTTTTATAACAATCGAATGGAAAAGTTTTTGTTAGTATTTGCGAACGCAGCTCTAAACATATCTAATAACAGTTTGAAGAAAATATAAATAAAATTATTAAATCATATATACGTGTATATGACTATGAATAATTTATGTTGGTATACGATTTATTTGTCCAGTTTCCGATTACTACAAATTTGATTACTAATTATGAAAGCAAATCAATATGCCCTTTATATAAGTTTGACTTTAAAATTGTCTTTAATTTTAGTCATTTTAATCGTTCCTTTAAAACTTACAATCAAAGTTATGGTAAATAAAATTAGAAAAAAGAAAATATTGTACAAGTAAGTGTACAGATTTGTTGATTGTTAGATGATTAGAGGAGAAGGGCTCCGATCAAAGTTTTACAAGAATATCCTAATATGTGTATATCAATTACATGTTAGTATATCGAGGATTTCGATTTTATTATGTAACGAAAGATTCCGAACCTTTTCGCGACAGTTTCTTCAAGGATTTTTCATATGTTATGTTTGCACTATACTGATTGACTTTTGTCGGCACACTGTACCTTATGTTTCTTTATTTCACATCCGCCCGTTCAATTTTTCTTCGTTAAATGATCGTTTAATTGTAAATACAATTTTAATAAAATTTTCATATAAATTATTTTGTTTATTTATATTTTTTTTTAATTAAAAAAATTCATATTTTTAAGTAGTTTTTTTTTCATTTTTATTTTTTTTTTAAATGTTAGAAGTATTTTTCTATAAGGAATACACGTTAGATAGACACATATTAAAAGATGTGAACTATTAAAAGAAATTTAAAACATTGAAAGCACAATAAATGGTTTAATAAAAATATCTTTTTGTTATCCTTAGTTTTTTATATATGTTTTCCCAAAACACGGAGGAAAAATTTGTTCTGGGTGTTAAGTGAGAAGGTATAGAACTGATTCTCAAACGTTTTACAGGCAACAGCCAGCCGCTCCCAATGGATTCATTATGGGAGACGCATGCCTTTTACTGTGCCACCCCTAATGAGGGGTTATTCACAAATTCAATTCATTGAAGAATTTTCTGTATTTGATTGTGCGCGTTTGTTGTTTTTTTCCCATCTTGATGTACTATACAAATGTTTCGAAGCAACATGCATGTAAAGTAAGTTTATATATATATCGGTACGGTATATACCAATTAATTAATATTTAAACAAAACAGAAAATAATTTTTTTTCAAATATAGAATGAACATATATCATGTGAATATATGTCAGAAATACGAAAAAAAATTTATAATAATTAATTTTAAAACAATTATTAATTTTAAATGTCATAATATAATTTAAACTTTACAAATGTTTTTGTGATTGAATTCTTACAACATAAATTTATTAACAAATAATATATTTATTGCACTTTACATTAGTCTGAAATAGATAATATATATTAAAATTTAACCAGTTTGATATAAATTGAAAAATACTTTTTCCTGAGCTCTTTGCGTAAAAATTTTTATAAATTTAAAATGAAAAAAATAACAGCAATAGCGTTTTGACAGAATGTATTAGAATCTATCAAGGCTACAAACCTGAAAGACCGTATTCGCGATATCGTAAATTTGTCAAATCGTCGTTGCTCTACGAGCCGCCTATAGTTCCCATTTTCAGTGGATTAAACAAATTTTTTACTTTATTGCGAATAATAAATCCAAACATGTAATATTGTACTACATTCTTATAGGGGAAATTTTAAAAATTTGTATGGCTTGCAATATTTACAAGTAAATTTTTAAATACATTTTAATTGTATTTATTATTTTAATAACTTGAATAGATGTCTGAACAAGGAGATAGAAAGTTATTGCTTCGGAATAAGTTTATTATTTAAGGTATTATAACTTTTCTGTTACGTAAATTCCAATTCATACAACTTTAATATTATAAAAATATTGTATGACTACTAAACTTAGCGCCATCTATTTAGGAGTAGCAAATTACACTTTTGCGCAGTTATAAGTAGCTGTATTCCTTACGCACATCAAATGCGAATGATAATTTGTGGACAGAAATTCAACAAAATCCTGAATTATTTATTTTCCAAGAAAATGTTGGTGTGAAATTGGATACGTCAAATTTTACAGTGCATACGCTGGTGGACTTATTTTTTTCGGAAGGGTTTCTTGCATTACTGGCCGAACAAACTAATTTATATGCTGCGCAAGAAATTGCAAAACGCAAAGCAATGAAAAAATCTAACAGTGTATCAAAGTGGACAAACGTCAGTGCTGCAGAGATGAAAGTTTTTATTGGATTTTTTTTACAAATGAGACGTTCTTTTTTATCAATTGAACATTACTGGAGCACAAACAAGCTATATAATGTAAAGTTTTGGCGCTCAAATATGAGTCCATGATGCTGTGGCGTGGAAGATTGCATTTCCGCCAGTACATATAAAATAAAAAACACAAATAGAGTGTCATACTGTATGAACTATGTGAGTATAGCCCGACGTATATGTACCCAAGCAAAAAAACACCAAGAAACAAGTTATTTTTGTCCGACCTGTGAAGAGAAGCCAGCCCTTTGTGTGGAAGATTGTTTTAAGAAGTTTCACAGCAATAAAAATATTCTTTTACTTCTTGATTTTGAATAAATTTCTTATAATTATATTTTCTGTTCATTTATTAATAAATTTTCTGTTCATGTATGCCAGCATTGATTTTTTGTTGTCTTCCCAGAAGCCATCTATCCATATTAAACACAGTACGAGATAACTCGTAATCGGCATCCTAGCAAAGAACGCAATCTACGAGTTATCTCGTAGTTGGCAGTCAACGTATTAATTGATTAAGATAGATCATCGTAACCTTTAATTAAATTTTTGAAAAATAACTAGATATATAAAATAAAGTTTGCAAATTTTTTTATTTCTAATTTAAAATTAATACAAATTTAGAATTACAATTTTAATAATAAAATAATGCGAAGTTCAGTCTACAATAATGCATTCTCGTAACTTTGGGGCCACCAAACGGTTTAGTTTCATTTTCTGTAAAAAATAAATACACAAAACTTTTAAGAAAATCATATTTATATATTCTAATTATTATAAACAATAAATTAAATCAGAACAAAATATGTCATCAATATTTATATGACGGGAAAAGAAGACTAAATATTAAGATTTATCATCATTAAAAATAAAATAAAAAAGTAATATTTTTCCAAAAATATTAATTACTTATGCTTGCTAGCGTCCTCAGAGTCCAGGATAAACTTATGAGTTTCTCTTCAAAAGTAAGTCAGCTCAACGGTACAACAGAGATAAAGTTTAATCTTTCAACTGAAAACAATGAAGAAGAACAATTAGCTATGATTTTCATTTCCTAATATCAAAAATAAAAATAATAGCTTTCTATTCAAATTATAATACGAAATACTGCATTACAATTAGTATAAATAATAGATTATTTCAGAAATTGGATAAAATGGTAATCATTTAATTCATCAACACGGACCAATTAATTTCATCATTTAAAGAAGGAAATTAAATAGCATCGTTGAAATCATTATGGTCCAAAAATTTATGATAATTATAACTTCAAATATTTTTTTATCAATATATCGAAATATTAAACAATTTTTTTTTAAAGAACATTTATGATTTCAACACTATTCAATTAACGTAATTAGGTTTTTTCATTATTTAAAATTTAAAAAAAAATTAAAAACTAACCTTTTCATTGTACTGTCCAAAATTGGAAATGACCATATCTATATATAAAAAAATAAAAAATAAGTATCAAAAATAGTGCAAACAATAATTTTTATAACTAAACAGTTAAACATAAATAATCAGAGCTTTAAAAAAGCAGCCGTTAAATTTTTATCATTAACATCAAACGGTAATTACTATCATCACTTTAACTAATTTATTTATTACGTTTAAAAAAAAACAACTAAAATTTGATCTTAATTATTGTACATTCCAAACAAATAGTTTTTTTTAATTATTTAACTTAATAAGAAAAAAGAAACAGGCAAATAATACCTTTTTATTTGAATTAATAAACAATTGCATCATTTTGATCCTTTCAAGTTCAAATTAAGTGCATATCACTTTGACGCTATTTTATCTATTACATCACAGTCGTTTGATTTATAGAAGAAGTTAGATCAAGGAATTCGGGGCGCCAGGAAAAGAATTCTATAGAAGAAAAAACATTTAAATAAAATAACTCATAAATTTGTATTCAATATATAAATAAATAATAGTTTATAATTTAAACCAGGACATATTTTTGTTTGTTCTTTTTTCAGTAATTGGAAAGGAAATAATCAAATATTATCATAAACACGGACCAATTATTTTCATCATTATTTAATTCAATACTTAAAAAAAATGTCGACTTTGAGAAAGTAGCCAAATTATTTTTTTATTGTTATTTTCACTTACATTTATTCTTAAGATTTTATTCCTTTCAGGCAATACGACAAAATCTGTAATACGTAAATCATTTTACGTTATTAGTAAAGGAAAAATATATTGCATTGTTTTTAAAATAAATAAATAAATAAAAGAGAAAAAAATATCAGTGCTTTAGAAAGCAGCCATATTGGTTACTATCATAAAAATAATTTCAAACGGTAATTACTTTCATCATTCTAAACAGATTTATTAAAAAAAACAGATTTATTAAGTAAAAAATTACCTTATATTATTTTTTTATAAGGTTAAAGTATTTTATTTAAACAAATTGAGTCCCTATAAATCAGTTCTTAATCGAGAGATTATCCAAGGAAAATTCTGAAAAGAATTAAAAAAAAAATATTTTTAAAAACAAATATTATTTATTAACATAAAAAATATTAATATATAATTGTAAACTCATTAAATATATGTGAAACATCAAGTCTGTTCAGCAATTAGATCCGTAATATTTTTGTAATAATCATCGTAAACTATTTTTTTTTATGTAATTAAAAATATACAATATCTTCCCATTAAATTCATTTATTTGAATTTAAACTAATTATATAACAACTTAAAAAATTTATATAAACTTTTTTGAAACGATAAATGTTAATGGGAAAATATATTAATTTTCTCTAAACAATTCTAATTCTTACATATCTTCGCTTTAATAATTTGCCAGCTCTTCCATCAATAATTTACTTTTATATCACGTAGATGGTCACAATGAAAACTCCTAATTGAAGTTCCAAATCTAAAAATATTATTGATAAAAAAAAAACCAAATTCATTATTAACGAATATTTTTTAAGAATTTTTATTAACAATTTGTAAAGTAAAAACTCATTCAATAAAATTAAACATCAAGTCTATTTCAGCAATTAGATCCGTAAATTTCTTTTTCATAATCATCGTATATTCGTATTAAATGTGGTGTGTAATTCTGTTCGTATATTAAATAATTAATCCATTCAATAAATAAATAATTTCTAATTTTTTTAAGTAATACTCGTATAACAGCTATATCGGTGTTTAGAAGAGAAACTGGACACTATTTGCAAAATCAGCTATTTTTTATAATACAACCAAAAAAATTTAAATTATAAAAAATAGTTAAAAAAACCTTTAAAAATAAGTAGAATTTTTGCAAATAAGTCAGATTTTTCCAAAAGCCGATGTTATATACAAATAAAAATAGAAAAATTTCCTAATATTGAATAGATTAAAAATAACGACAATTGAACAAATTATTTGATAACTTACCTTCTGTAACTTATTGTCAGTATTTGCTTGATTATTCTTTTCCCATATCTGAAAGTGTTCAAAAATTTTTATTAAAATTTATTTTCAAATAAATTTAATAGAAATGAATTTTGCTTCAAACAATCCGGAATATAAACTACAATTGCAATTATTACAAGTTATTATTGCTTTAAAAACTAATAATTTATATATTTTAACATTTTTATAAAAGTTGAACTTTTTATATTGCAGTAATGTTTTTCGTTGAAAATGGGAAATCCGTTTAAAATCCATTTCTATATTAGGAAGAAAACAGAATTATTTTCCTTAACTTAAAAAAAAAAATTCAGTGTTTTTTTGCGTTGCTTTGAAGACAAAAATATTGATTTGGAATATCTGTTGACCATGCTCAAAAATGACATAGTGTATAAAAAAAAAAGAACATTTCTTCTAGAAAACAAAAAACAATTATATTATTAATAGTGGTGAAAAATATTTTTTTTTTATTTTCTTAATTGATTGTATTGAATAAATACAATTTATGATAACCACAGTGCAAAGGCCTTAGAATATAGAATTCCTGATTAACATTGTTTTTTTTTTTAAGAAACAAGAAAGGTGTATGTCTGTATTATCATGTTTATTAAATAAAACCCAGATATGCCATATTATTTTCATAGAAATTGAGGTTTAATATATGCAATTAGTAATATTGCAATAGAATCTATCTAATGTTACAGAGTATTTGTTTTTATCGAGGTCAAAAAATTCTCTTAACAATTCGTAAATGTACAATAATTTATTATCGCATTGAGAAAGTAGAAAAAATACAAAGTGGAACAATAATGCATTTATAGATATTGTGTTTACCAAATGAATTCTATTTTCAACGATCAATCTTGAATCAAAATTCGAATATTTTATTAATTTGGTTGTGTATTGTCCCAAAAAAAAAAACAAATTATAGTTTCATGCACAAATATTTTCTTCTTCTTTATTGACACAAAAATTTCTCACAATCGTTCGTATCATAACGCAATTATAACCATCCTGTCTGTCTGTCTAAGATAAACAAACGCCACAATTCTTTCTCGCCTATTCTGATACAAAAAAGTCCATAGATAGTAATTATTATAGTTGATTTATATTTTTTTTAGCATATTTGTAAACATCGAATTTCTTTATCTTGACAAGTTTTTACTACTTATAATGGAACATATTTCAATCGCATATAAAAAAAATGACGTATAAACATTTTGAAATTTAATAAAATCAAGTTTTTATTCAAGGCGTTTTTTTATATCTTAGCTTTCCTACGAATTTGTCTTTGGCTAAGAATCATTTCTACACTCTTTGTATACCGAAAAGTAATATATACGCAAAAATTTTAAAAATCTGTCCCAAATCCACATTTTAAATATATATTTTGTTAAGTTTTCATATTATTTTACAATACCAAAATGTATCACAAAACAAATAAAAAAATAAATTTTACATTAGAAAAAAAATTTAAAACAAATTGAATGAATTTAACTTGATGTAGGAATAAATAAATATCAACATGTATAAAAACTGATACTTCATGAAAAGAAATATTGTACACATAAATACCTTTTCTTTTCATTTTAAAAAAAAATATATATATATAAATTCGACAAATGCACAAAGTAATTTTGGAATGTGAAATCTAATAGAAATTAGCAAAAATTTCAATAAAAATATGTTCTTTTATACGCAACTAAATTTTACTGTGAATTTATCTTTGTGCTCCCGATATGTAAAAAGTACCAAAAGTGCAAATACACGCAATTCTTTTTATGCTGAAGTGCATGCGCGTGTACATTTGTAGTCCTTTTCAATGAAACGAATATGCGTGCATCAATAATTTCTTCAAAGCTCGTGCGCGTAAGGTAGTAAATAACTGCATTAGCCTTGTGCTGCGGTATTGCGTAATGGAGTAAGGTTGTAACTAGTAGCAAACCAATTCCAATTGTATACGCCCCCTTAAGTGATCGGCCGACTAGGCAAATGGTATCGTGTGTTGGGCGCGGTCGGTCGACTATTTTGATGGTTGGTTAGTTGGTTGGAAGAAAATCAAAATATTTTGATTTTTATGGGCGGAGTTAATGGCTGGTAGCTGAAGTTGTCTGTGTATGGGCAAGTTGTGACAACCGTATGTCAAAAAATCATTTGTTTTTCTGTTTTTGTGTTGAACACATCGCAGTGTTCGACAAATGGCTGTTGTTAATAATGAACTTTGGAGAGGGTTTTTGACGAGACTTTTACCATTGAAGTAGTTTTTACCATTTGGTATTTTTACCAGATAGAAGGGTCTCTGCTAATTTAGGAATTTTATGTGCCCAACTCCCTTAATATGGAATAACGAATCTCATTGAGATACTACAGATGCAAATAAAACCACAATTCTGACATCATCCCTATAAGGTTATGGAAAGTTTTAAGATATTGACAGCGACAACTAAATGTCGCTTTCTTTGTCGCAGCAATTTTGTTCTTTCCTTATGGTAAATATTGACCACAATTCTGACAATAACGATCGCTGTAACAAAACTATAAAACCTTATCATACAGAAAATTTGTATAAAACCTTATCATACAGATGATTAATATAAAACCTTATCTTTTTTGACTAATCTGCCAAAGGGCAAATAATTTATTACATATTTTCCATATTTAAATAACAAATAAAAACATAAGCATGCACTTTTTTCAACTGGTAAATTCTGAAGTAAATAACTTCTTTACTTAATTTGTTTTTTATACCGGAAAGACGATACACCAGAGAATATAGTAAAAATAAATAATTAACGATGAAGAGATTTCTTCTGACTAAAACATTCTTCTCATTCTTCTGAACACAAAATTTTTGACGTTTCAGCCGACATGTGTTCAACACAAAAACCGAAAAACAAATGATTTTTTGACATACGGTTGTCAAAAATACTTGAATGCTTTGAAAGAAGTTGGAACGTGTGTGGCGTGGTTGGCCGATAAGTCGGCCTGTGTGTGGGCCACTTTAGACAACACCCTCTCACCAAATGGCCTTTGAGCCTCAAACACAATTGCGCAAAGCGACGGAAACACTAACGGTTTGGTCGCCGAGTTAAGTCAACGTTCTAATTTTTCGTCCTCGTCATAGCACTGGCACAGACGTTCAGTGTTTGGTTATGTGGCAAACCTTCTAGAACCTGACTTGACACTATACTTTCATAACATAGCAAAAGTTATGATCGTTTTTTATGATCCTAGGTAAAAAAATTTTTTCTTTAGAAGTTGTGAATAGTATCTTCTTTTAAATGATTCCATTGTATATGGGATGCTTTGCCTCTACTTTCTATCCAGTTTTGGCCTGGCCAGAGTATTATTTCAAAATGTCGGTCGATAAAGCGCATTTACGTCATTGTTTACTTTATGAATTCCGTAAAGACAATACCGTATTAAGACATTTGAAGCGTATGGAGATGGTTTCGCGGTACGACGTTTGGATACCTCATCAATTGTCGGCTGCCAATTTATTGGATCGTGTTTCAACGTTTTGCTTTGAGTGCGAGACAAAAACATGAATCTTTTTTTCATCGTTTGGTAACGGGAGATGAGAAATGGGTCGTGTACAACAACGTGACAAAAAAAAGAAATTGGGCTATACCTGGACAAGCCCCATTAACAACTTCGAAAGCCGAAATCCATCAAAAAAAAGTTATGCTACGATATTGTCAGCAGTTATCCAAATTGAACATCGCCCTTCAAAAGGATAGACCAGAATTGGTAAACAGAAAAGGGGTAGTGTTTCATCACGACAACGCACGACCACATGTGGCTATGATGACCCAACACCAGCTAAATGAGTTGAATTGGGATGTTATCAAGCATCCATCGTATTCTCCAGATCTTGCTCCTTCCGATTTTTATTTATTCCGATCACTGCAAAATTTTTAAATGATAAAAAATTTGATACAATAGAGCAGGTAAAAACATCCCTTAAATCCACGGAATTTTACACTAATGGTATTAATAAGTTGATAGAAAGATGGGGAGAAGATTATAAGAACGGATGGAAATTATATAATTGATTAAATAAATAATACAAATCTAAAAACAAAAATGTTTAATTGTATATGTATAAAAAACGGTCATAACTTTTGCATCAATAGGTATATTTAAATAGCTGGTAAATCTAGTGTTAAATATAGGTGCAAAATTTTAAATGGAAAAACTTGTTAAAACAGAACACAATTTTCTCGTCGCTCGTGACAAATATATTTAATTTTTTTAAACGACGATATTGTTGAGTAATTTTACTTTTAGTCAGTCACTAGTCGACGATCGTCGAAATTGTGTTCAGCACTTTGGTAGCGCATAGAATTGGACATTTCAGTACTAATGTTACTTGAAATGATAACAAATAAATAAACTGAGTAATCGCTAACGCTGGTGTGCGCATGCAATTTAATTTGGCACGCAGCAATCTTATTTATGAGCGTTGTTTTGTATGCATATGCTCAAGAAAAAGTGCTTTATAGCTAATGAGTAAGTAGTAGTAGTTCAAATAAAGCATAAAGAATATTAAAGAATAAATTTCGTAGATATTTTTCAACGTATCATAGATAATGTATTTAATATGAATTGATGGACAAAAAAATTTGATCTCTTATTTCGATAACATAACGTTCAAAAAATAAATAATTAAAATATCTTGACCCGTTTCTAAAAGCATATTTTTGTATCTTTACTCATGTAGTATTTCTTGTGGCTGAAAAAACGCCATAAATTTCACAATAATCGATAAATAATTCCACGATCACCTGTAAATGATACTCATCGCCAACGTGGTATGAACAAAAGTCAACATAAATATTCGATTATATTTTTATACAAATACTAAAATATTTTAAACATAAAAAATATATTTGGTGACATACATAATTTTAGAAATTATTTATATGTTCTTTAATAAAAAGTATTCAATTGTTGGTAATTCTATACTTAATAAAGTATTTATTATTGAATGGTTCAATTTGAGAATGTAACAAGAGACAATCAAATAAATTAATAATAGACTGGACTTTGGATGAAATGTTAATAAGTTGGGAACGATCCAATATAGTTTGTTTTTTTTTGCTGTCCAAAAGATGTGTATGTGACGACAATATATAATTATTTTAAAAATTCAGATTTACGACATTATGTATCATTGAAAATGTTGTTATCAAATATTTTCCCTTTTTAATTAATGTAGATAAACTAAAACAAATGAAGAAAAACTTCTATTTTTATGAGTACATCAAATACAATAATTGAACATATCCTTTGCCAAAATATATCCTAGAATTCATCATATTATTGCATTAAAGAGAAAAAAAATATAATCATCTTAAAATTCGTTCTAACTATCAGTTTTACAGTAAAAATAAAAACAGTCCAACCATCAAAAATATCACTCATCAAACCACAAATATTTTGATTTAAGTTATTTACCTAAAATAGTAAAGTTCAAGTTTTAATAATAATAATTGATAATAGAATAGTAAAATTATATAATAGTTGAATAGAACGAACAATAATAAAACAAAATATTTCATTAACGATTTTAATTTTTACGAATAAAAGAGATTCGAAAAAATAGTTGCTTATATATATATATGGTACATAGTAAATTCAGTTTAAGTTTTGGCATATCTGGGGAACAGAGAATTATAATTGAATGTGTAATACACTTAAATATATATGTAAAGTTTCGTTTTTGCATAATTTCTTATATAAATAGTACAAAAAGTTAACGAAAATCTTACCTCAACAAAGAGTAAATTTCTTCTTAAGTAACAATTGTTGTCTTATTGTGCACAGTCAAATGTTGATACAGCAGGATTTTTTTTTTCAATGAAAAATAAAGAAGTATTTTTTTCGCTAAAGCCTCCAAATAAACATGTCTACTACGTATAAATGTTGTTGTTTAATATTCCGCCATCCATTGCTTGATCATAACAAAGTCAAGGAGAGTTCTATTCATCTTTTCTTGTTTGTTCACAGTTTTTATATATTATTTTTTTTTAACTACAGATGCATTTACGTACATACGTATCGTAATAACATTGGTTTCAGAATTCCAAAATGTTTATTGTAGTTATTTTTAAAATATTCAAATTTTAATATAATTTTCTTAATATTAAAATCAAAATTCCGTCGATTAGTTATCGAAAAGTAATGGAAATTCCGAATTATATATATATTCCCACAACTTATGGTCGCAAAAAATTCATTTTAACCAATAAATTTAATTTTAATAATTTATACTTTATTAAATTATAATAATTATATATATATTTAAATATATTATTATTTGTTATTATTAGTTAATGCTTTTGTAGTTATAAAAAAAAAAATTATATTTTTTTCTGAATTGTGTTCGAAATTTATAAGTCGATTGATTAGGCAAATAAATATGAATAATATAAGTTTTTTTATCAATCGAATAAAGTGAAATTATTTCTTTATTGTTGTCTTTTTAATTTCATATTGATTTAGTAGTTTTATTTTTAATTATTGTATGAGTAAAATTTCAATATTAGAAAATATCGCGAAAATTGTAGCGAACAAATTATATATTGTATAATTATAGCAAAAGCACTATAGTTTAGTTGTAATTAAAACATTATATTTATATGAGAATCCGGTAAAAAAAAATGTACTTTCACTAAAACAATTCTTTAAAAAAAAACATCATCATAAGGAATGGGATGATAAACTCCCTTGATTCGCCATAATGCAATTGCAGAGGTTCACAATATTTTTCCAGATTTTGTTAAACAATTCGATTATTTTCTAGGAAACAAAAATCTCATAATATTTCCGCCATCTTTATTTGTTTTTACAAAATATTCGCCATCCGCTCAAAATCAAAGTTTTGTTTTCTTAATGTAAATTCAGTGTAAATAATTTTTTAAAAAAATTGTTATTTTCTCAAATACTTGAAGAAAAGAATGAACAGTAAGAAATTTTACGAAAATAAATATAATTATTTGCATGGATCTGTGTAAAGATGAGAACAGGTTAAATAGATTTAATTCTAAATAGCAGGATAAGGTATTTGTGAATGTTTTGAAGACTAACAATTACAACCTCCCAATATTTTCATCATAATTAATAACTACAGCATTTATGTATATAGTCTTTATTATTACTTAATAAATGGATACTAATGACAAATGCTAAATATTTTATCTTGTCTATAAATTATTATAATAAAAATAATATAAGGTCAAATTTTTTTAATCAATGTCAAATTATATGAAAAATATTTTTAATTTTCTGTTAAGACTATTCAACAAATTGTGATTGTTCCTTTATTTTGAAGTTCAAAACACCATGAAATTGGGATTAATTTCAGAACATTTACTTCGCATCTTTTAATTGTAAAAATTCCGATTTGCCTGCAATTTTAAGAATTCTATCACTAATTTATAGATTTGGCAGTCTTTTTTTATATAATTTTGCAAATTGCTTATAAATAAACGCTCAATAATATAACTACTCCTGTTCATAATTTTCAAAATCAAATAAGTATGAATTTTAATTATACACAGTGTGCCCCAAAAATAACAACTTATTTTGAAATCATACAACATTCAGAGCCATCTACAGAAAATTTGCAGCATTAAAAAGATACATTTATCCTCTTTCAAACGCATCTAAATTCATGTAAATCGGATGACAGATGTGAAAGTTACAGCCATTTTTAATAAAAGATAAAGTGTGCTAATGTTACAAAACAAAAATGGAACAAAGAGCAAATATAAAATTTTGTATTAAACTTGAAAAAAAAAATTCGCTCAGACATACGAATTGATAGAAAAAGTTAATGGTGATGATTGTAACAGTCGTACTCAAGTTTATACGTGGTTTACACGATTTAAAAATGGTCGTGAGGATTTAAATGACGACCTAAGGTCAGGTCGTCCAGAAGCTAGTAATCGTGCTGAATTGGTGGAAAAGTCCGTGAAATCATTGGTATCGATGCAAATTTTACTACGAGAATGTTGGCTGAGGAATTAAATACGAGTAAAAACATTATTTGGAGAATTTTAACTAAAGAATCATTTGTTTAAATGAAGACCAAAAAAGTAAACGAATTTTTGATGAAAAAACGGATTTCTCTCATCAGTCACCCTCCCTATTCGTCTGATCTATCACCATGTGACTATTTTCTATTTCCAAAAAGAAAAGTACACTTTTCTTTTATTGAAATGGCTGTAACTTTCACATCTGTCATCCGATTTACATGAATTTAGGTGCGTTTGAAAGAGGATGAATGTATCTTTTTGATGACGCTGCAGCATGTTGTATTATTTAAATATAAAGTTCGTTTATTTTTGGGACACACCCTGTACATTAAAAAATATACCCCAAGACATAATTTTGACAATTTCTGTATTTTGTCTTAAAAAATGGTATTAGGAAGAATTTTAAGAAAAGCATAAATTCAATGCCGTTTATATTCTAAAACCTCCTCGAAAGATTAAAATATAAATGAGTCATGGCCAATTACTGCCAAAATCCAATTATTGATCTTATGAAAATTATGGTAGATTTTTAAAATTGTTTTCTTTTAACAATTGTATTGCCCATATACAACATTACATAAAAATATAACAATATACACTAAGATGGATAAATGATTATGTAAAAAACCAAAACACTTCCTTAATTATGAATCCTACCTCTACCTTGGTGTCGAGAAATTTTTATCTATTTATTTCTATAAAAAAATTCTGCAAATTACCATCAATTTCATTCAAATAAGATGGAATTTATATCTAAAGTAAATTACTCGATGCATTTGCAAAATAACTTGTGAATTTATAAAATGTACCACTTTTCTGTATTTCTGATTAAACAAATCAATTTATATATCGTCGTAGTTGACTTTGATAATCATAGATTCCGGTGTTACGCTCAAAATATTATGTTTAAAACAAAGTTAACATTAAAAAAAATGCCGTTTTTTTTTATTTATTTACACATGAAATGACGAATATATTATGTTACTCATTGAATTTTCCAGTTAGTTGACTTTACAATTATGTATAGCTAAAATCTACAAAGAAAATGTGTCATATAATATATAGATACCAAAACATTACTTTCAAATTCCAAGAAAAATATCTTCTAATTCAGTGTGAATAATTTAATTAATACTCTCCTTTTAATTGTACATTCATTAACCATCACCAGTTATTTTTCACTTAAATATTATTCGTAACATTTGAGAAAATTTTTGTTGAATTTTTTTTAGAACCTTATTTATATTTATAGCAGATAAGATGAAACCAAAATTGTTTATAAAAAATAAAAAAACAACTTGAATTATCGCACTACCAAAACCAAATTATAATTATATTATATTTTTAAACAGACACAAGGGACTTAACACTTAATAGATGTTTAAAAAAGTATGAAAGATTGTTACCGAAGTTTATAGTCAAAAAAAATAATTGTTTTAAAGTAGGAGTATTTAAAAAAGCATAAGTTCCTTAAAACTTTAAAGGTATTCGTATATACGAAAATTCAATATAAAAATACAGTATACATAACTTAAATAAAATCCAAGCATTTAGAAAATATGGGAACATCATTTAATGTGACCACATATTGTAAATAAAAAGCTTTAAAATAAACATAATTCAATATAAGAGAGTAAAAATTAAATTTTTTCCAATAATTCATAAATAAATAACTCTATTAAATAATAATGACCGTAGAAAATAAAAACAAAAAACAAAGAAAATAAACTTCAATAATACTATAGAATTTGTTTTAAATTGATTGTACATACATAAGCATATACATTCAAAATAGCAATATTTATTATCATATGGAATAGTTTATAAAGAGAATCATATTTTCATAAGTTTATGTTTATCTCTGTCAAATACTAAATACTAGTTATTATACAATTGAATGAACTAAAATTGATATTTGCTTATATACTGTATATGAATAAATATACACATACACATATACGCTGAACTTGCAATTAATTATTATTAATTCTAAAATATATAAAGTAGCAAAAACATCTGATAAAAGCTACTTTGTTTTTCATGAATGTAGATATTTTTTTAAATTAAAAATTAAGTTTTTTTTTTGTTTGTTAAAGTCATGAAAATCTTATATCCTAAAACATGTATATAATATTATAATTATCTATATTTCAATGTTTTAATTTTGTTTAGATTGTTTTTTTTCTTTCTTTCAATAAAAACTCACTTCTGGAGAACCATTCAATTAAACTGATAAAAGATGGATTTTAATTAATAAAAATAAAGAAACAAAAAAAAACATATGAAGTAATAAATAATAATAATGCACACTAATTAAAGTCAATAATTTTTATACGTGATAGTATTATTTTTTTTTTGGGTGCGGGAAAAACAAAATTTTCCTACATTTAATTGTTGTTGTATATATATTATGTTTGATTATGAACGTCTTTATTCATAGTAGTAAATAGTAAAAAAATAATTCAAAAATTAAAAATTTAAAATATTTTGTCCGAAAAAAAAACATGTTTTTTCTTTCATTCACATCCTTTTTGCCCACGCTCTTTCCCTCTCTCTCCCTTCTTTTCTAAACAATCTATTATTTGTTTTGTTTTGTTTTTTTTTTTTCATTTAAAAATGGCTTCTTTTCAATTTAGAAACGTCTACGTTTATTTTGGAAATCTTCTCCTCGTCGATCGTTCCATTGTCGAGTACCCATATTAGCGCCAGCACCACCACCGCCACCGCCACCACCAGCTGCTGCAGCTCCTGATCCTGCTCCTCCACCACGTTGATTCATTTGTGCAGCGCCAACACCGATGCCGCCTGACTGATTTTGATCATCAAAACAATTTTGTTTATTATCTTGACCAATATCGAACTGCAAGAATCCCTGACCCTAACATAATAAATTTTTCAAAATGCCAAATATAGCAACTAATTTTCATTTTTTGTTTCTAATTTTGATGATAATCACTAAATGACGTGGTATTATTATTATTTTTTTTATTTTTATGTGAATAAAATCTAAAAATTCCTTTTTTATATTAATTAATAGGATATAACATTGCTGGTTGAAGAATATCATTGCAATATTTTATTTAGAAAATTCGAATTTTTTCAAGTTTTTCAGAGAAAGGAAGATAAAAAATTTCTTCAATATTCAAGGACACAGTAAAACCTCTTGTGATGACATTATATATAAAATTTATGATGACATTGAGAATAAAATTATAAATAAGCGATCTTATAGCTTATACCTTTTATATATATAAAAAATGTCAAGTCGTGACATCATTTTTTTAGCATTTTTAACAACTGAGAAATAATAGTAGAATAAATTCTAAAAAACGAGATAATTTCTTTAGTAATATAACATAAAAGATGTTCTTTATTGTGTAATTTATTTCATATGTTAATAAATAAAGAAAGTGTTAAACTTTATGTATTAGTTAAATAAACTAATTACAGACTAAACAATATTTGCTGATTAAAATTACACAGTATGTCCCAAAAACCGAACTTTATATTTAAATCATACAACACGCCATCTATTGAAAAAAGATACATTCATCCTCTTTCAAACGCATCTAAATTCATGTAAATCGGATGACAGATGTGAAAGTTACAGCCATTTTCAATAAAAGAGAAAGTGTGCTAATGTTACAAAACAAAAATGGAACAAAGAGCAAATATAAAATTTTGTATTAAACTTGAAAAAAAAATTCGCTCAGACATACGAATTGATGGAAAAAGTTTATGGTGATGAATGTATGAGTCGTACTCAAGTTTATACGTGGTTTACACGATTTAAAAATGGTCGTGAGGATTTAAATGACGACCTAAGGCCAGGTCGTCCAGAAGCTAGTAATCGTGCTAAATTGGTGGAAAAAGTCCGTGAAATCATTGGTATCGATGCAAATTTTACTACGAGAATGTTGGCTGAAGAATTAAATACGAGTAAAAACACTATTTGGAGAATTTTAACTGAAGAGTTGGGTAAAAGAAAGGTCTGTGCGCGTTTTGTTTCACATGAATTAAATGAAGACCAAAAAAGTGAACGAATTTTTTGATGAAAAAACGTATTCGCCTGATCTATCACCATGTGACTATTTTCTATTTCCAAAACTGAAAACCAAGATGAAAGGAGCATTTTATGATGATATCCCAGCCATTCAAGCAGCCGTAACACCGAGGCGCTGAAGAACATTCCTATAAATAACATAAAAAAATCTATGCATGCGCTGGTTGATCGTTCCAAACGTTGTATTGAGTCTAATGGAACCTATTTTGAATAAATAATAATTTTCAAAGATAATAAAATGTGCATTTTATTCTATATCCAAGTTTGGTTATTTTTGGGACACACTGTGTATGTCTAACAGAAAATTGTCCCAAATATTCTTCTTAACACTAGAGATTTACAGAATGAACCAATTAAACTCATTTCTATAAACATTTATGCTAAATTTTTTAAAAACATATGTTGTCTTTCACCGCCCTAATAAAATATACGAAAATAGCAGTTCCTCACCTCCGGCCGCACCACTACTTCCTTTTCGTATTCACAAATGTGGTATACCAATTTTTACAATTATGAGCCAATTTGACTCATAAAATTATTTCGCTGTTAGTCTCTGATAAATTTATGGCATAGCATAAAGATTTTTATCAAAATTCTAAAAGCAACTAAGGTTGGAATCACAATTATGCGCAGGCGTGTAATTTGGGTTTTTTTCGGGCACACAAACTCGCTGCTGTAATTGTAAGTAAAGCTGAACAAATTTTGAAGATCCAGCCTGAGACTGAATATGAAAGAACATAAACCTCATATTTTAAATCCGTAAATCTAATATTAATGCATACTGTAAAAGCTTAAGATAAAACATGCTATAAAAAATTCACAATATTCGTTGGTAGTCTTTTTTAAAATTCCAAATCTATTTTTAATTCAGAGTAAGTGCCGCAAACGATTTTGAAGTGCACTAAAATATGTTGTTTGTAAATTATGAAAATAGTATAAAAAGAGGGTATTATTATACGCACTCAGTAAAATTTCATTTTTGTATTTCGCGGCTTCATTTGGAAAAGTAATTTTCAATTATACGTAACAGAATTTTTTTATATTCTTTTTAAAACTATTATTACTTGAGAATTTCATTTTTCATTTCAGCGACCCCATACCTCAAAAAAAAACAGTTTCACTCAATACAAAAAACAATCTGATTTTGTACAAAAGGAATTATTTTCGAGAAAATTTTCATATTTGTAAAAAAAACACATACATTAGCGTCGTAATTTGAGATATAATAATATTCTTGTAATATTAGATAAACTGTGAGATAACTAAGAGAACAAGCCATTATCAACTTAAAACATAATAATTGAAAAAAAATAGCTGATCGAAATTATACATTCAAATAATAATAATTGCAATTAGATCGAATTCAATTGTTTGAATATCATAAAACTAGTATATTGTTTTCTTTTATATACCATACACAACACAGAATGGGGTTTTCTTTTCAAATTAAGATAAATAATTTCCATTTTGTTCATAAAGTCAATAATAATAATAACGCAGATTATATCAAATTTTTAAATAATGAACATATTTTTTATATGTCCAGGAATTATTTATCAATAAATATATTAATATTATACTCGTTTATTAAACTATTTTATGAATTTAAAGTAATTAAAAAATTCACAACATATTTCTTCCTGTCATTTGGAAAAATATGGTAAATTTAATTTATAGTCATGTAAACTTCAAAATGTCATAAATAATATGCGCAAACGTTATCACATATTTTATCTTAATTGCAATTAAGTTTTTGTTTAGAATTAATAAATAAAATCAGTCAATTAGAATATGAAATAAATTAATTGGGTTCAGAATCTATGGGCAACAATAACAACTCCTAAAACATCGTCCATATTAAAAAAAAAGTCATGAAACATACCAAATACGACAAAAGTTTCACCACAATAATCAATATTGATAAATTTAAAAAATAATAATAATAATAACCAACAAATATACATAAGAATTCTCATAGGTATATATCATCGATCATCAATCCATATATAATATCCAATTATAAGAATTACAAAGGATAAAATAATATGTAAATAATCAATTTCTTTTTACAATCAATTCATAGAATAAGAATATTAACGTGGACCATATTATGTTTATATTATACGTGCCATGTTTCTTTTTATATAAATGCTTCCCACAAGACGGTTTTACTGTTTTCGTTCTGACAGAGAGACTAAGGTATTAAATAGTCAGTGATCAATGATTACATTTTTTTTTCGAAAATATTTTAAATAATATATTAACTTCTCCCACTAATCTAATTTCTAAAGATAGGCATATTAAAAATGAGAATAAATCTTGCAATATTTTAAAAACAATGCCACATAGTATCTAGAAGTTTGGCCAGAACTTCTTTATAATAGAAGCATATGTTTAAAAAAAATAAATTGCGCTTATAACCAATATTAATATTAAACTAGCATTAACATAATAACTGATTCCATTAGAAAATTATATCTGTTTTTGTAACATCAAAAACTGAGAATTCCACTCTCTCTGAAAGGGTTAAATTGAAAAAGAATATATAAAATATAGCATTACAAATGCTTAATAGTAATCATAATTAATAAATTTTTGATTATTATAAGATCTAGTGGTAGTGCAAATAAAACTTATCATGAATTATTATTAATTTCAGAATTGACAAATTGATAAATTGTTCCGCTATTCAGAACTAATGGAAACTAATAATACGATCCAATAAATAAACCACTTCACAGAGAAGAGTGGATTAAGAAATAAATGTGATGTTACAAATATATGAACGTTCGATATATATTATTATTAAGCATAATTGTTTATGCATTCAAACTATTTCTTCACTTTTAATTCGATATAAATAATGTTTTTTTTTTTAAATAATAATTATCAACATACCTGATTATTGCCCATATTACCACCCATGTTGCCACCTCCCATATTGCCTAAATAAACAAAAATAAAAATATGTTATTAAATTTTTATTTTTTATTTAGTGAACACAATTAACGAAAATATTGTTCTAAAATATCTTCAAAAATAAAACCACACATTTATAATCACCTCCAAAATCAAAATTTCGATTGTTACCATCGAATTTTCGATTATTCTGATTTCCAGAGTTTCCAAGATTACCACCAGGATTTCCACCCTGATTTATCTCCTGTTGATCTAAAAGAGAATTTAACTGCTGTGCCTAAAATAAAATGCAAACATTATATGAGCAAATTTACTCTAAATTTTATATGGCAACCAATATATTACCTGCATGAATAAAGTATTTTCTTGTTGTCTTCTTCGTAATTCCTCATCTTGTCGACTCATCCGCATTTGCATTTCATCCTGTTGTCGTCTCATCTGTTCTTCTTCACGATTTCTTTGTTCCTCTGCTTGACGTTCCTTCAATTCCCATTCCATCTTTTGTCTTTCGCGATCTTGTTCGCGCTGTCGTAGTTCTGCAAATTTATTACAATTTTTTTATGTTTTCTAATAATTCAAACATAATTAACAACTGCAAACTTACGTTCTCTTAATAATTCTGTCTCATGCTCATAACGGGCATACTCCATTTGTGCCTCGAGCTTTTCCTCTTCCATTTGTAATTCACGTTTGAGAGCCTCTTGTTTTTGTTTATATAATTCGTGCAACTGTTTCCACCTAGTTCCATATTCATGCTCAAATGTGCCCACATCAGCAAATCGGGGTCCAACTTGTCTTGCTTTAAAGAAATCTTGTGATTTTTTGTTTACTTGTTTATCTGGGTATCCGTCAGCATCTTCATTAATTTCATATGATTCAACAATGCATGGACGAAGAGATGATGTAAGAAAATAGCACTTTTCTGTACAATATCTAATTGCGGCTGTTGCACCAGCCCGACGGGCAAATTCTACAATACCCTCTCCGGTTGATTTTCCACGATCATCAACAACAACAACCGCTCTTTCAAGAGGTCCAAATACTTCGAATGCTTTGTATAAAAGTTCATTTGACACAAAAGGTGTTAAATTCTTTACACGCACCACAGTAGCATTCGGCGCGAAACGCACTCTCAGTGGTCGGTTTTTACGTAGAGAACCATCCAATTCTCTTTTTGCCTTTTCGGCATTTATATGAAAGTCAACTTTAAGAAATGCAAAATTCTTCTCTGCATTGATAAATGGCTCGCTTATTTCACCATACGGTTTAAATAATTCTCTAATTTCTTCTTCAGTAATATCGTTAGTCAAATTTCCAATATACAAACGATTTCTACCAGAAAATTTGCCTTCTTCAATTTCGATAGGTGGTAATTCGTGAGTGGGTCCTGAAAGATTTTTCAGTTTTGCCATAAACATATAATCTTCTCCTTTTCTGCGATCACCCATATTACGATCATTACGATCTCGATAATCTCGTCGATCCGAATTTCCGCCGGCACCAGGACCAGCATTATCGTTTCCACCACCCCCCTATTATAATAATATTTCCAATTAGAAATGTTTCTTTTTAATTTAAAAAAATATATTAATCTTATAAACTTTAGTGAATCCAGCGAAAAATGTTATGAAACGTTTGAAAAACTATATATTGTTAACACATACAAATTAAATTTAGGCTTAATTTATAGAAACCACGCGTTCAATTAAATATTTGGTTTTACTTACTTAATCGTACTATACTTAAAAATATTGATTCGACTGAGCTCTTAAATTGCAACACGTAAAATTTTGTTTCGGACAATAAAAAAAAAAACACGTGGATATTATATTTCCTAACTCTTCGATGTTCTAACTTTTTTTTGGCATACTTGTTAGCCGCCATATTGATAATATACATTTAGTTTTTTATTCTTACTATATACTTTTATTTTATATGGGTATTATATGGAAAAACCATTATATTACTAAGAATTATGAAAAAAAGTTATTAATGCGATTATATTTGGTATTTGTGTAAATACTAAGAATCTTATTAATTCAAGTTGAAAGTAATATGGCTGCCACATAAAAGCGACGCCATTTATAAAATAGGGCATTTTTTTACCTCTCTATTTTGTCCTCGCCCTTGATTTCGTTGCTGACCGCGTCCAAATCTGTTGTTCCGGCTGCCTTGTCTATTCATTCCATCTCGCATATTCATATTTCCTTGATTTTGCTGACCGGAACCACCAGAGCCTCCGCCACCTCCACCACCCATATTTACACCCGGACCCGAATTTCCTCCTACATTGCTAAACCTTGGCTTCTTGTCCGGCACACCACCTTCATTTTCTTTCACTTGGTTATTGGCATTGTTTGCTTTAGAATTTCTTTGCGGCAACGGCGATCCATTCACTTCTGGTTTTACAACTCCCTCCATTTTTAAAATACTTCTTTTTTCACTTAAATATCGAATATACGGGAACTATCAAAAACACTTCTTATTCGCTTCCTAACAACACACCAAATGACCGAGTCACTAACCAAGCTGGCATTAATTCAACGAACTGCATTACCACGTAACAGTGTCGCGTACTATCTATAGAGCGCGCCACCCATTTCCAATATAGAAAAATAGCATTTCTAAATTCAGATATCTATACTACGTTCAAAATTCAAATAAAAACTTTTCAAAATTCATTTTATATAAACGACGCTTTCTTTGTATATTAAAGTATATCTTTAGATATAACTTAGTTCTGAAAAAATGAATTTATAAATTTCAAAATTGTAAAATAATTTTCATATTTCAAATGAGAGTAATTTACTTGTAGTTTTTTCTACAAAATATACACGCAAAATCATTTGCGCCCAACATAACGTTTCAATATTTTTATTACAAGAACTTTTTACATTTCAAACTCTAGAAAAGAAAAAGCACAAAATATTTATAAAAATATTCGTATATTTATATTACAAAATAATATATAAGTCCCTATAAATACATAATATGCAAATAACACTAATTACAAAATTTATGATTCAAAATGACAATTCAAACTTGTATCTAAAATCAAAATCATTTTTGTGGGAAATAAAAAGTCAACCATATCTCCATTTAGAATGAAGTTTAATATAGTAACTAAATCGTTTTCGTGTCTTAATTATGCTGATACTGGTATGGCCAACGACGACTGATCTGAATATATAGTATTGGTTCGTAGTCTTCTAAAAAGTATAACATGTGGCTCAGGAGCATGCATCATATAGTGCACCCAACCAGGACTTTGTTGTACTCCTAAATTTCTCCATTCAGTTTCAGTCATTAAATGAGATTTTGGCACATTTTTGGCTATATCAGAAGGTAGAATAACATGCCTATAAAAACTCCGAACATATTTAATATCCTAATTTTATAATTTCAAACATAAACCTGTATTCATATGTATCATCAAAATATTTCTCAGAATATTGTATTTCATTTGACGGCATATTGCAATCAGTTTTTATCTTTAATTAATAAATAAACAATTTTATCTCTGTTGTGTCAAACAAATCTCACTTATTTCCCTCTTTTTAGAACAAATTATGACAGCTGACACTTTATCAATGTACTAAAAAGGGTTGCTAAAATACAATTTGATAAGTCGGGCAGCGAGACGTTCCAAAAATAACGTTATTACCATTTACGTGCAAAAATTTACGTGCAAAATTTACGTGCAAAAAATATATATTAAAATAATAAATTGCGAAAAAACATTCATTTATTAATTGAAAATGCTGACCGCTAATCAAGCCGGGTTAGGATTTGACGTACTTATGTATGTAAATACATTTTATTTAATGGTGCTGATACCTATGAAAATATTCAGTGTGATTTATAAATATATATCAAAACCAGAAAACTTTATTTTAAATGATTTCCTAACATGTTTGTATGGTATAGTGATTGAAACATTACGAAATATTTTAGCGAAAAGAGGCAGTTTGGCTGATAAAAGTAAATTATAAATATTCAAAGAAAATTTATTCCTTCAAAATAACCTTGCATTTGGTTTTTATCAAATTGCAGATGTTCCGTCTGTTATTGCAGCTTTACTCACTTTACCAGCGGCCGCTGGTATAGGATACCTGTGCTTTTTGGAGAGTGCTTCAAAAATTGACTATTTATTTTTTCCCATGCTATTCTTATTACAATTAGCCGAAATTGGATTTGCCATATTATTCGCAGTATCTTTACAAAAACCAATTTCATACGATTAAGTTTCCAAAAATGACATAAGCAGTGATCATTGCAAACTATAAATTTAATTTCATTTATGGAAGGTATGAAAAGATCAATTTTAGAGAATTTTTTTAATTTGAAATGATTAAATTATTTATATATGGTCATAATCAACATTACGCTTTTGTTCAAATCAACAGACGAATATTGAAATATAAAAATATAGAAGATTTATAAAATTATTAAAACGTTTTGAATTAATACTTTTGTATTGGGTTGTACTGAATTTTGATCACTAAAAGTAAATATAGTCTCTAATACATATAATGTTAATTGTATTTTTTGTTATTTAATTTCATAGTACTTAAGTGTTTAAATTATAATTACTATTAAATATTTAGAAATTAAAGGCGATTTTCTATATAGAAAATTTACAACCAGATAAGGCGGTTTGTGACAAATGCATTGCACTGCATAATTTTAATAAAAAGACAACTTTTGATTTCAATAAGCTCTTTAGGGCAATTAGGTTTGAAGACTTATTTATCATGAATGAGGGCGTTCTAAAAATAATTCGCTCTCCCTGCGCAAAGTGTAAAAAGGGTTAGGTTCAATAATTGTATTTAATTTATGAAAGACTAACAATAATTTAATAAATTATATTATATAGAGATAACGTTGGTGATGGTTAATGCTAGTTTGGCCTATGAAATTCTTATGTATCTAAATTCGTTCTATTTCGGAATGTTCGCTTCCTGTGAAATTGGCACTGGTATATTGAAGGTGATTAATGCAGAGCACAAACCGATTATGGAATTGTACATAATATTTGGATGGTGCTTCTTGGAAACTTTCCGCATTGTTTTGGGAAGAAGAGGAAGTTTAAGTGATAAAGGTATTCTGACTGTAATGGAAAAATATAAGGCCGTACATGTATAATTAAATATTGTACTCTCTAGGATGGCAAGTAATAACGTCAGTCTTTTTAACGTTTCCTTGTGCTGGTGGTGTTGTATACATTATAATGGGAGAGTCTACAATAAAATTTGAATATATTCTTTGTGCCTTAATGTTATTCCTCCACGTTACCGAAATTGCCTTCTCAATTTTGTTCATTTTTTCACTATGTCGTCCAGTTACGTATACCTAGCAGTTCCTGAAACTTCCTATGCATAATTTTAAAAAGCTGTAACCATAAATGCTGTAAGTTGTTTATGTATTCATATTTGAACTATCATTGATCTATGAAATATTGATCCATAATTCTGTTATATTTCAGAATACACAGCAATTGTGTAGCATTACAACTTAAACGATGGCTAAATTGCTTTCCCAAATCCAAAAACAAATGAAAATTTGTGAAGCGGCTAACGAAATTGTTAAAAGAACAAGCAATGATAA
Source organism: Atherix ibis (assembly GCA_958298945.1). Classification (NCBI taxonomy): domain Eukaryota; kingdom Metazoa; phylum Arthropoda; class Insecta; order Diptera; family Athericidae; genus Atherix; species Atherix ibis. The sequence goes on from OY282605.1 coordinate 131,380,604, forward strand.
ATTGCCACACGTTTATAGTGGAACGTGATTTAAGAGAAGTGAAACAAAACCAAAGAACCAAATCGAAAAATTTGTATAAATATTTTTATATCGCGTATATAGTATTATATATAAAATTACGAAAACTAAGTTTTCGATTTTCTCCTCGTGTTTTTTTTTCTTGACGATTTTATACTAGTCAGTTTTTCTAGTCAAATTAACATAACGATATAAAAAATGTTTTTTTAAACAAAAATCTCAAGTTTTTTGTAGTGTATTCCGTATTTATACATATATTTAAATTGGCCATGAATTATAAAATTAACCGTGAATTTTTCGAAAACTTCATTTATAATAATATCACTTTTTATATTATTTATAATAATACGAAATATGCCAATTTACTATTAATACTTTTAATGTTCATATACATATTTAGAATTAAAATCGAATATACATATATTTCTGAGAAAAGAAACCGAAGTACGAAATAAAATAATTTGTATATATACAATAAATAAATCATTTAAATATAAAATATAGTTATTAATAATATGAAATTGAATATTGATAATACGTTATTTTCTTTATTGTATAATAATTATAATGGCTTAAATAATTGGTGTTAGATATCTTTGCGTCCAATGCATTTTTCTCTTAGAATTTGTAATTTTCGGCGTTTTAAATTACCAGGCACTATAAAAATATTTTCCATAAATTTGTGGCAGTCTACAGCGGTATCATCTTTGATCATGTCATTACGGAATAAATTGGCGAGTGCAGATATGTCGTCAGTTGCAAGAATTTGATTTTTATATTGTATAATAAGTGTCATACTAGCACGAAATAAAATCTAGAAAAAATATTAAAATAGACAATAGAAAATACAGATTAACATATCACTATAGGAAAGCAATATATTATCAATAGTTATTAAAATATCAACATTCTAATCAATTGAATTAACCTTATATCCTTCTGCAAATAAACTATCCCATATTCGTAGAACAGTCTCTGTAGGCAGTACTTCAGCAAATAGGCAAACAAACCATTTGCTAGCTATCACAGCGTACGGTAAACCTAAACACATTCAAACATTTGAAGAAAATAAAATTAATTTCAAAAATGTTCGTTAAATAATTTAATGGATATATGCATATATTGTATAAAATCGTATTTATATATGTATGAATAAAAAAAATTAAATAATTTTTTTAATAATTTACCTAAATTTTCAATTTGTTTATTCACGGCAGGTACTCGAAGTGTAATTAATTCTTTTAAAACAGCTATATCGCATATAAGGCTGGTCATCGTTTTTGAATGATATGATGGAACAATTTTTTCAACAATTGTTTTTAACAACCAAAATGTTGTCTCTTCACTTTTTGTAACTATTAAAATTAAACCTAGAAATTATTTTCTAATTGTTTATATCCATTTTTATTTTTAATACATTTTTCTTTTTATAGTAAAATAATTAAAAAGTTCAATAAACATAATTGTGTATAAAATTATATACGGAATATTAGTTACTTAGTAAATATAACAATGTATCGTAGTAACTTTTGAAATATTTTTTTAAAATAATTTATCAGAAAAGAATTGAAAATGTTATTATTAATTTTGAGTTATTTATTTTACCTTTTTTTATAAATATATTTAGAAGTTCGCTTTTGTTCTGACTAAATCAGATTTAAATTTTAGAGATTTTTCTATATTACACATACTGTACTATACTCCTATATATATTCTTTATTCTTAAAGCATAACTGAATAAATAAGACAATATGTTTCTTTTATGGAAGATTTTAATTACCTGCCACATAGTTAAGTCCTTGACAATATCCTACCTCTCGGTTATGATGAGCATAGGCAGTTAAAACATTAAATAATTCATGTTTCATACTATCAAAATATATATTATCTGGAAAAGTTCTAGGTAAATCCACTTTAATGGCTTCAACTGAAATTTAATTTTATAATAACTAATTTAACAAATATGCATACACATATGTACAAGAAAGAAGAAAATTTAAAGATATTATTTTACCAATTTCTTTATCAAACTGAATTTTTAGTAAGCTACCGTAAAGTTCTGGAGACCTTTGTTGGTTCTTAAAAGCACCTGATATTTTCATCCATATTTCTGCTCGATATGGGGCTGTACAGGATATTTAAAAAAAATTGCATCAATTCATAATGCCGCGTATCATACATGTATTATACCTGGTATGCCTTTTCGAATATACCGTTTAAGTGTATTGCTAAGTTTTGTAAAATCCGTATTTTTCTTATATAAATTTTCCCATTTCTTTCGACGTCGTGCAAGAGTTTTCAAATATGTGGACATGAATTTTTCATAAAGAACCGCATCAAAATCTTCACTTCGCTGAAATCCATATTCATCAACATCGCTAAAAATAATGAATATAATAATAATTGCAGTAAAAATATCTATGCATAATTTATTCATACATATTTTCGTATTATTTATGAATCATATACTTTATGTTTTTTTTTTGATTAAAACAACTGTTATTGAAATAAATTGCTTACAACTCATTCGGTGTGTTTGTGATTTATGGTTCTCTATAACAAAAGATTTTTTGATAAAAAATTTCGTTATCGTTTTTTTTTAAATTAATGCACATACAAATAATATCTTTTTTTTTTTAAATAATTGTGACAAATTTTAAGGCTCATTTAATCCGATTAGTATGATTTGTAGTTTTTTTTTACATTTTTAAAAATTATCACGACCTTTCAAAATTTATACGAGTTTATTTTGAAAATAATACACATTCAATTTAATGAATTCTTAATAATATAATTTTATTTGTAACATCTGTTAAAAATAAATTTATATTTAAATAGATACATTGCAGATAATGTGGGCGGATAAGAATCACCTGTTTCTTACCTAAATTGTGATGAGGCCATTGATTTTTGTTGCTTTAAAATAATAATTCGAGAGTGGAATCATATAAAAAATATTAACAGATTCCAACAATTTCAAACATATTTTAAAAACATTATCTTGTGTATGAAAACTTAATCACAAACAAAAACCCGAACAAATTATTATTAACACCTTACAAACACTAACCGATATACTCGCAAATTACTACAGAACCGCCACTCAACATAAACGACAAACATCAGATGACAGTGGTGAATTTACTTCAAGTTATCATTTCGCAACTGTATTCATTTAATAGTGCGTCAAAAACAAAGTCGAAGTGTGAATAAATTTCAAGTTAGAAATTTTCTGAAAAGTCAAAAGTAAACTTAACCTATCCGGCAGCTTTTTAATTCGACATCAATAAAAGAGAATAAAAATTTACATTGAATTTAAAATGGTGCAAACATTTATAAAAATTAGCTTACACATTAGAATATATTCTATTGAATCTTTTTTAAAAATACAAAAACTCCACATAATGAATATTTATGCATTTCGATTTTGTATTTTAGAATAATAATTTAGTACATTTCTAAAATAATTCAATACAGGTAAAGAATAAGTAACATTTCCACACAATATTTTGACAAACACTAACATCACATCTTCAATAAGTCCATTCGAATAGGTAAATTCCCTTAATCCTGGAAGAGTTCTTTTTATGCCTGTTATTTTTATAATAGGCTTATAGTGAAGTTGTCTTGCATTCCTAAATTATTTGAGGCAGTTATCTTTTCTCAACTAATGGGAACAATGTAAAATCATCTCCGTGAACCAGCATGGATTTCACATCTCAAATAATTTCTAACTTACAAATTAATAAGCAAACTGAGTTTATTTTCACAGATTTCAGTAAGAAGGCCTTTGATAAACTCCCTCACTCAATTATTTTAACTAAACTTCAGAAAATGGGCTTTCCGCTAATATTACTTCATTGGTTTAAGTACTACTTTTACCATTAGATCTTATTAGGTATCATTGGGGAACTCGCTCTCTAGAGGTATTATAGCAACATCTAGTGTACCACAATACAAATCTTGCCATTAATGACATTTCTACAAATCTTGCCATTAATGACATTTCTACAGTAATTAAATACTGTAACATCATGATCTATACTGATGAAATGAAAATGTTTTCTTGTGTTGAAGATATAATGGATTACTGCCCCTTTTAGGATGAATTGAATATATTTTACAGTTGGTGCAATTCTTACTTGGAGCGGCTTATATTGCTTTATATGCCTTCACTAGAAAAACAACGTAAGGTTGTTGTCTTTATTTTTATTCATCAACCATTGAATTCAAAAATTGACTGTCGAGCTGTGAAGTTTTGTTTTGTTCGGTGCTAGACTCTTGTTGCTGTTCAGTTTACAATTTTTCTTACTTGAGCTGAATATTTTTGATCGATGGACTGTTTCCCAGTATTTGCTGTGGGAGTGTCTGCTTCGTGTTGAAGCTTCAAGTCATAATTCAAGAAAAAAATTACATAAATAGAAAAACGTTTACTATTGAAAATTTCAAAGCATTTAACAATAAAAGATAAATAATTGTCGAAGAATAATATTTAAATGTCTATACAAAATTTGCAAACTCAACAAAACGGGATATCAACGAAAAAATCATTTAAGAAAATATTTTCAATATCTGTGTACAAATTCATATGTGCACATAAAGTTTAATAAACAAATATGTTCAAATTAATTCATTTAACTCTATAAAAATATAATCATACAATTTTTATTTATATAAATTCAGAAACAAATACTTTATGCGGATATACGATATATTAAATGTATTTTATTGAGATTATATACTTGTAGATACATATGTGTAGATATTATCACAAAATAATTTTTTATGACTAGAAAGATTTAAATTGATTAACAGGAAGACAAATGCGAATGGCTAATGATTGATGAGGAAAATCATTTAGTTGGGTACACCACCGCATGTTGGATCAGAGCTTAAAGCTAACGATGTCAAGAGAGTTCTTCGACCAGGATGAACTCCCAAGTTTTCCCAATTGATCCATGAAAGTCTAGCGGTTAGATCTGAGATTTTATAAAAAATATATTTATGATAACTTCTTTAATTTTATATAGAAATAATTTATTACTAACCACTAGTGTTCCAATGTGCTCGGTCGGCTTTAATTTCCCCACGTAGACATTTCTCAACATAAGTTAGTGGATCATAATCGGCTTCCAGCACTTCCCTTAGCAAAGCTATATATGCGATTGCTAGACGCAATGTATCTATTTTACTTAACCGTTTTTCGTACGGAAATGTTGGTACATGTACCCTAAGTTCATCAAAAGCTGAATTTATACTGCTAAAAAGTTTAAATGATAAAAAAACTTAACATAGTATTTTTCTAAATTTTAAATTTTGATTAACATAAATAAAATTATCTATTGTATATAAAATTATTTTTTTCCAAATCATTATCAACTTGTATCTACTAAAGTTTTTATAAAAAAAAATTGCAATTTAAAATAATATTAAATTAAATTCAAGATACCCATTTGGTGCAGACCTCAGCATACGTTTCCTTTCACGGATATTTGCTTGTTGCCGTTGTACTTTATAAGGAGCAGCATAGTTGCTCACATTTGATGGTAAATTTATGGTTGATGTAGATGAGTCTAAGCAATCTTTATATAAATTATTTTTGTTTTTTAATTTTATGTGTTTATTTTTGTTTTTACTATTTATTAAAATGTGTTTTAATAATTCAAAATGTATTTCTTTAATATTATATACGAGTATATGCAAAATTATTTATATTAATATTATATCCAAACCTGTATGATGTAAATACTGTTGTTGAATTTGGCGTATATTATTGGTGGTTAGCCTAAGATTACTGTTAGCTCCATTAATATGTGGATTTGCATAAACACATGATGGTAAATCAGTTATCATTTCATCATCGAAATTATGAAAATTCAAGTGACTGAAATGACAAATATTATTTATAATTTTATATATAATTAAATATTTAAAAATATATAAATCCAGTATTCCATGAAAAAAATAAATTGTCATTTTTTTTTAATTAAAGAAGAATAGAACACTTTTTAAAGAAGCAGTCATTTATGGATTGATAAGTCCAAATAATGGCTAAAGCTACCACTATTAAGGAAGCTTTAAAAAAGTGGGAAGATAAAACTGGAGAAATTGCTATCAAATCTCGTGATATACAACTCCAATTCCAATGGCCACCAATCGAAAAAATGGATAATACTCTTTCAACACTGAAGGAATGCCAGTAATTATATTAATTATAATTTATTTAAATTGAAACATAGCTGTATTAAGAAATATTGTTATTACGTGTATTAATAGAAAACTTAGTTTATCGACAAACATGATTGAAAAAATTGTCGGACTAAATGGAATGAAAAATTTAAGAATTTTATCATTAGCTAGAAATTATATTAAATCATTATCAGGATTGGTATGAATTGTTAATAATTGTTTTAATAAATACATTAATATAAATCTGCTTGTAAACTATTTCTTTTTTAAGGAAGCTGTTGCAGATAGTCTTGAAGAACTTTGGATAAGTTATAATTTGATAGAGAAACTTAAAGGAATAGAAAATATGAAAAAGTTAAAAGTCCTTTATATTGGTAATAATTTAATTAAGGATTGGTCAGAATTTAATAAACTGAATGCAATTCCGACACTTGAAGACTTAGTTTTCGTCGGTAATCCACTTGCAGAAGGAATGGATGAAAATACTTATAAAAATGAAGTTGCAAGAAGGCTTGTTCAATTAAAAAATATCGATGGAGAACATATTGTACGTGATGAATAAAATTCAATCAATTAATTAACTTTCATTTATAAAATGTTTCAATAAAAGAAATCTTTCATAAAAAAATATCAAATACATTTTTTTGTTTTCACTTTATTTTTGTATGCAAATAACACAATTTATATTTTTTATTTTTATATTTAGGACTAACACTACTTAATAATAAGAAATCATATCAATATTATAGTAGATTTTAGATGCAAGTAAAGTTTTTAATAATTTTGATATTATGTATAATATAATCTTTGGGCGATGCTGATTAATTTAAACAATTGATGCAATTTTACTATTTATTAAAAATGTCAATAAGTAAAGTTATTTTTTAAATAATATTTAATAGAAAACTATAAGGTCATAAGGTATTTAATAATTAGTTAAAATTCTTATCTAAAAAATCACTGTACAAGTAGAGTCAATACTGCCGTCGCTATGAATGTCTCATAATTTAACATTGTTATTATTTATTATTAATAAAAATCACATTTATTTTGTTTATTCATAGTAATAATTAATATCTCTTTAGTCAAATGAATTTGATAATATTTTGTTCAATAAATTGTAATTATGGACTATTACTATTAAAATTTCAGAATTTTTTCTGGCAAAAATTCAAATCACTGTAAGTAAGGTTATCTTCATACTAAATTTAATTAATTCCCATAAGTTTATTATATTTGAAAGTTTTAATTTATTATATTTTTGTTAATAACTATTTCATAGATTTCTTCTTAGCACGTTTAATTTAATTACAATATCAACCTTTCCGTATAATAGAGCTCAGCAAAAGCGTTGGATTTTATTTTGTACTTGCTGAATTTTTTAAAACACTTTAACTTATGTTGTTTTTTTATACTTTATCATAAATATTTGATTATTTATATATGCATTTAGATTAAAAATAAAAAAATTAAATTTAATTTCAATATTAACCTTAGAGGAGGTGATGATGATGAATCAGGTAACTGATTTCTTGACATTGCACAAAATAATCGCTATAGAATATATTCAAAAATAGTAAACGATCAAATATCCCTTAAAATTAATGGTTTTAACAAACAATATTGCGAAGATGATATGATCAAGACCGACCGATTTCAGGAACTGGCAGAGTTCTACTTTTGTAGGCGCTTATATTCGAAACAAAAAGGGTGTTGCCGTTCGTTCCTTAACTCCGCCTTTACAAAATACTAAATGAGCACATATACGTACACGAATTTAAAAATGGCTATTCCACTGTTCTTATTGCACTAGTAAAACCATTTTATAATAACTTTTTTTTCTAAAATAATAATAATTAAAAACAATCATTTATTAATTAATTATTCGCCCTTAAAGATAAATGTATTTGTCGGTCTGCAAAAGTGTACTGTATAACAAGAATTGTAATTGCATTAATTGAACTTTTGTAAGTGTATATGATTATTATTTAGTATTTTTTTTTTGTAATTAATAATCTTATTATGATAAGAGAGAAAAAATTGATTTCATAGAATTTCCATGCTCGTAAAGAAAATAATTTATGGAGGAGAAATTAATATTCCTTCTACAAATGGTCAAAAAAACTTTAGTTTTGTTAATTGCAAATCTGAAGTATAATTAAATAACTTTTATGATTTGATTGGTAAAATTAAGAAATAATTTGTTAATAATATTTAGTTATTTTTTAAAGATATATTAATGTGAAAGAAGAAAAAAAAATGAAGCTTAAATATAAGCATTTATAAAAAAAAGTAATAAATTATTTAGATTTGTATTAAAAAACTACAACTTTTTGTATTGAATAACTCGATATCAATTAACCTGTTGAAATATATTTTCGGTTATATTGTACATTGCTGTTATTATACAGGGTGGGTCATCTGTTGATTTTTTTTAAACTGAAAGATAACACACATATTGTGAGCAACCATCGGAAATTTTTATTGAATTTATTACAATTATGTACAAAAAATACTATCATCCATATGACCAGCATCTTTTCCAAGACATAGGCCCCAATTTCTTGTCGTATGTTGGTCTTTAGTTCTGGAATTATATTTGCCAACACATAGAATTTTCCTTTCAACTAGTTCCAAAGAATAAAGTCCAATAATGTCAAATCGCAAGATCTTGGCGGTCAATTTACATCAGCATTCCGTGAGATTCTTCTAGTGCGTAATAATCTGATGTTTTAACGGAGTTGTGTGGTTTGTAGCGCCATCTTGATGAAACCAAAGCCACAAAAAGTTATTAACATGTTTCGATATCGTTCAGAATTCACTGTAATGATCATTTTTTGAGAATACACTGTCCAACGATTACACCAGCCCATAAACAACATCAAATAGTGATTTTTTTAAAAAAGAAAATGCATCGGTTTTTCGTAAATCACATGGTTGGGGTCAATGTGAAAATGTGCTTCACCGATAAAGATGAATTTTGCGAAATGCCATTTTTAAAAGAATGCCCGTTTTCGTAGTAAGTTTGGATGACTAAAATGCGTCGTTTTGTTGCTAATGACTCCATGACTACTTTATAATTGACAGCTGTAAAAAAAAACATTATTACATGTGCAATTTGACAGATATTTTGATAGTTAAAAAAAAACATAAGATAACCCACCCTATATATTTATCTTATTATTTTATACTAACTCACTTGTAAGCTATTTAAATCTTATGCATACAAAATATGAGATAGTACATACTTTAAGCATAGTCGATAATGTACGGCTGCTTGAATGGCTGGAATATCATCATAAAATGCTCCTTTAATCTTGGTTTTCAATTTTGGAAATAGAAAATAGTTACATAGTGATAGATCAGGCGAATACGGAGGGTGTTTGATGAGAGAAATCCGATTTTTCATCAAAAATTCATTCACTTTTTTGGTCTTGTGAGGTGGTGCAATAAAAACAGCTGTTTTCCTGTTTCCTTTGAAAATCTTTGACAAGACAGTCCTCCGCCGCTTACATGCCCTACACGCATCCTTAAATTTAATACTCAACCACCAATTCGGTTTCTGCTCCGAACACTTTACAAAGAAAAGAGTACTGTCCCGGTGTGTGTTTCTTGATATATGGTAAGTCAAGCCTCTGACCGAACCCGGTATCCCATCTTATTCTGGACACTCAAGAGAATTCTTTCTTCCACTTATTTCCTAGTCTTAAAATCATTTCTTAGCAAACGATATTTCCAAGCAAATAAAGCTAACAACATATTATCAAATATCTATCTGATACTGACTGGTGTCCCACAGAGTAGCACACTTGGTCCAATACTCTACATCATTAAAACATTTGGTATTCTAATCTGTCCTAGAGAAATCCGTTTTTTCATCAAAAATTCGTTCACTTTTTTGGTCTTGTGAGGTGGTGCATTATCGTGCAATAAAAACAGCTGTTTTCCTGCTGGATATTCAGGTCTACAAACGATCTAAAACGCCTAAATAGTATTCTCCATTAACAGTTCGACCTTCTGGGACAAATTCCTTGTGAACAATACTCTTCGAATCATAAAAAATAACCAACATTGTCTTGATTGGAGACTTCTGAAAACGCATTTTTTTTGGTTTTGACTCGCCTTTGGACTTCCATTCAGCAGATTGACACTTAGTTTCAGGGTCATATTTAAAACACCATAACTCATCACCAGTTATGATCGAATCAAGAAAGTCTGGATCGTTTTCAGCAGTTTCAACAATGTCTTTGCAATGCTCCACACGAGCGATTTTTTGTCTTCATTTAATTCATGTGGAACAAAACACGCACAGACCTTTCTTTTACCCAAATATTCAGTTAAAATTCTTCAAATAGTGTTTTTACTCGTATTTAATTCCTCAGCCAACATTCTCTTAGTCAAATTTGCATCGATACCAATGATTTCACGGGCTTTTTCCACCAATTCAGCACGATTACTAGCTTCTGGACGATCTGGCCTTAGGTCGTTATTTAAATCCTCACGACCATTTTTAAATCGTGTAAACCACATATAAACCATAAACTTTTTCCATCAATTCGTATGTCTCAGCGAATTTTTTTTTCAACTTTAAAATATCAACTCGTCGAAACCAATTCACTAAAAAACACACGAGATAATAAAAATATTTTCCAATAAAAGTATTTTATGATTTTGTTAAAATTATTTTCGGAAAAATGTTTTGCATTTAATAAAAAAAAAAAGAATCCCACCGATTCTGGTTAATTCGCACTTTATAGAAGTTGTGATCAATTTAAAATTCACCTGTTCCGAAAATTATATTGTGATTATTTTTTGAAATTTTTTTTTTGTAGAACAAAATAAAGGGAAAAAACTGTACTAAAATATAGGGGATGTTTATATTATTGGATATAAAAATACGCCATTGGTCATAATTTGCAAAAAGTTTCTCTTGTTTATGGTATAGAATATCTGCGGGAAGCGTATTCCCTAGAATTATTGTTTGGCAATGACAGCTGAATATGTATGTGAATGATAGCTCATGGAGAGTCCTTATGGTCATAAATTGAAGGGATAACTGTTAATACAGGATTTGTCTGCATTTTATTACATCATAGTATAAGTATAAATATAATAAAATTAACTATATGCTCCTATTCACTCTATGGAATTATTTTACGTACCAAGAGTAACATACATACAATAATATGTATGAGTATGTATACGTAATTGTAGTTTTTATGCTTTAATCTATTTTGAAAAATAACTTGGTAAAATTTATATATTTGATAATAAAATATTTTACTTTTACTATTTAAATAATATGTTGCATAACGAATCTTATAAGTTGAATTACGAAATTATTTCTTCATTGTAATTTAAGATATTATGAGTATAATCTATTACGTTCACACATAACTGAATGTCTTCTTTTGGATTTATTGATTTTTTACGTTGATAAATATTGTGTGGTGGAAATTCTTTAAATTTGACTATTATCCTTAATCGAAGTTACTGTATTATGAGTGAGCTATTATATATAATCGTATTTTGCTATTTGTCTTATTTTTAATGATTGTGAGAACGACTATTAAATTGATAGATTTATTAATAGATTTTTAATATATTCTTATCATTATTTTGGCCATTGAAATTTTTTTTTATAATCAATTTTTTTCAAATTTTGGTAAAACATTACAATGTTTATTGTTTGTAAAATGTTTGTATGCTCACAAAAGAAATTGTTTACAAGGAAGAACAAATTAATTAAAGCAACAATGTTTTGCAATTTATGAAAATTTTTAAAGAAAAATACCAAATAACTAATTATTAATTATACATATTTTCGATGATAGATAAATTTACATCTTGCATTGCTGCTCAATTGCCATTCATTATGTATAATTTTGCATTTTTCCTGACAAGTATAATCACCTAGTGTTAATTTGAAATGAAATTGAATTATTTCCGGAGTGAAAATTAGCCATGTCAATGACAGGGGTGAGTAGGTAAGTTGGCTTGTGCTCATTCGAGTTTTCTATTTAGTATGAACTATCGACACGTGACTTGGCACGTTTCATCTTTGATCACATACCATTAAGGCAGTCAGTTCCAGAAATTCTCCGCGTTCCTCTAGGCAATTTACAATTTGAAATTGCCGAATCTTCTGTCGACTACTTTTCATTCAAGCACTCTTTACCCTTCGTTTTATTTGCAATAACAACAACAAGTTGACCTTTACTGTATTGATAGTGGTTAACGACAAATTAGAGAGGGGTACGCATATGCTTTCTATCGGATGCGGTTTATTTTCCATCAAACCGAAGGGTTTATAATACGAAATCGTGGAAGAGGCCTACCCTCGTCCTACTTTACTGGTTTTTACGTTCGTTTTTTTTCTCTCCCGATTTTGACAAGTTCAAGTGAAATCTTGTTACAAATAATGTAAATAAGCATTTAACCATAATACCCACAATCAAATTACGTCATTGTACTATTATTGATTCATCGGACCGATACAACTATTTCCGCGAAGATTATTGCTCCTATATACATTATGGGAGATTTTCGGATAGGGCAAAGTGCCTAACATGGTCCAAACGTTATAAACCCTTACGTTCTCTTCCGGTTTGTGAGAAAAAATAATATTTTTCCAACAGATTTACACTTAATCCTTATATAAAAGTTTATTTGATTATGTTTTGGTGGTTTTAACACACAAAAAATTAACAAGCTCTTTACACTGTAAAGGCTTAATGTCGTATTTATTTTTGAAGTCCTGCGAATATTAAATACGTTTTTAAAATGGTTCGAATATATTTTTCAATATTCTTTATATGTTAATTAAAATTATACAAGTTGAAATATAACTAATAGATTATTTTATAATTTAAAATTCAAATTTTAAATTGATGGGAATTTTTTTAAAAGTATTTCTGACTTTATTAAGAATAATAAAAACATTTATTTAGCTAAATCTATATATCAAATATTTTGTTTAAAATTATTTTCAAACATTCTTTGAAATTGATTTATTTTTTCTTTATTTTTTTTCCGATGAACTACTTCACACAGTTATATCCCTTACGTGTTGGGTTTTTTAAAAGTAAAAATTAACATAATATTTTTGCAAAAGCTGTCTTATTTTGCTTTCCTATTAATACCGAAATTTCAATAAGCAACATGAAGCGACAGCAAATTCAATAAACGTTCTTAAAAACATGGTATGCTACCTTTATCAAATCGTAATAAATTTGCTCTTAAAATAATGCCATCTTAAAAATATGCTTTTAAAATAATGTGTTCTTTACTCTATTTCTTTCTTAACAAAATATATTTTTTAGATTAATCCTTTCAATTCATGCATTATATTGTAGTTCAATTTTTTGAAAATTATTGTAATAATTTTTTTTATTCGTAGATTTTTTCAAATGTTCGAGTCAAGATAAAAAAAATCAAGTTTTCTTCCTGAAGTTATTTGAATATTTTTCCACACAACTATATATTGTTTAATAAAATTTCATTAAATATTAAATTCTTCTTCTTTAAATAAAATATTGGCTAAAAACATTTTTTTTTTCAAATTTTCATTTTACTTAAATCTAAATATGAGTTCTACTCGTAGTCAAATTCACACAACAAATAAACAATATTAGTACAAATAGAGTAACAAGCGTAACGATGCTATCAAAGCAAACAAATCAGCTGTGCAATGATAAAATATGTTTAACGCATCATCACATAAATCAAATATTTAGAAATCAATCTGTTCCGTGGTAAACATAAAAACGTATAAATTAAAAGCCACTTGAGTTAAATAGATTTCATCGAGAGGGGTCAGTCAGCAAGCGATTTTTCTAGGTACCAGTAATGTTCCGGTATATGTGTAGTGCGGAACAACTTAGTTCGGAACTGCATTCCAGTGGCCGTAGGCGATAGGTTTTCGTGTACTGCACGTGGTTCAACAATGCAAACACGTCTGCCGAAATCGAGCAAATCCTTTTAGAAGTGAGCAGACGTTCAGTCGCGTGTCAAGTGACAACTTCAATTGTGGGTTGCGGCTCATGTCGAACACAAAACCGTCGACGGATGCAGAAACAAAAAAAAGCCTATCACCATTCAGTTCATCGCAGTATCGCTTCGAACTGGACCAAAAAGAAACTGCAACATCAGACCTTAGCAATAACAGACTAAATACTGCATACAATGACAGGAGGCGGATGAAAATTACTAGTGTGGAAAATTACATGTTAATAAATTGGCCGGAAAAATTCTGTAAGAGTCATTTTCATCTTTCTCCCATGACTTTGTCTTGATTATTAGTCCTGTCATTAACAGTACATTTCTTCTTATTGCCCTACAACTACTTTATAATATCTATAATACCCAACACATACTAGTATGCATGTTCATAACTATCTCATATGAATTTGAAATAAAATAATCTATTTAAAATCTTCAAAAATAATTCCAATTAGAATAGACGATATATTCCCAAAAAACTTTCGTTTTCCAAAAATAATTATCTATTCTCAAATCAAATCATGTTTTTTTTTTTACTAAACATTTATTAATAGAAAAAAAAAATTATTTTAATTTTATCCGACTTGCTTATTAATAAATAATTATCGAAATGTTTTTTTTTCATGTTCACGAATATTAACGTTCGAAAATAAATTCCAGTCGATGAATTTTCTCTGTTCTGAAGAATTTTTATTGAAAAACTTTTTTTTCTGTTAACGAGGGTGAGGTTACAACACACGCTCAATGCACTACATCATGATTGGCTGTTACCAAGGCGACGACTGCCAAGTGGTTTAAAAATTGCAACTGTGCCTTGAATTAGTGTGTGCTATGCTGTAGGAGGAGTCTGAATTCCACTTACACTATATAGAAATGCAAAATGGCTGTTTATTAGTGGTTAAAAAGTAAAATAATAAAAACAAAGGTAATTATTTTGAATAATAGCATTTCTCTTTTTATTTCTTATACATATTTCCACTTAATTAAATTAATTGAAAATATCCAGAAAAAATTGTCTGTAATTAATTTGATTGGGTAAATAATTTTTAAATACAGACGCAGTCAATAATGTATACGAATTACCAAATGGAAAAAATACTGCGTTAGTGGGCCCAGTGAATGTTGAAATTGTGGTGCACATGTAAATCAATAAAATCGAGAACAAAACTTGTGGAAATCACAAATATTCTAATGCTAGTTTAAGTATAGAATATCTTCTTAAGTTCAAGATTAAGTAAATAATCAAGTTGATGAATTATAAAAAAATAATTATTTATTGACTATTTACCATATTAGTTTTATTTGTTATTAATAATTATTAGAGACAATTTCCATGTGTGCTTATATATAGTGTGCATTTGATTTTTTATTAGCAAACTTTCTTAGTTATTAAAAACAACAAATTAGGTAGTCTTATAAATTATGTGTACGAATTTTCCTTTGGGGCTTTTTTCTTCCCATATATGCAAATAAATAGTCCAATTATATAATTTATAACCAGCTACGTGTAATTTAATGTATTTTTTAAATGATATTATTTAAGTCCTGTGCCCAATTTGTTCTGATCAAATAAGAATTGTGCTAAAAATTATAATGTATGAATTTTAATTTACTTTAATGTTAAGAAATTAAACAAATTAACAATAGGAAATGATTTGTTATAATAACGAATGCTTTGTGTTATAAGCTTTTTGAAATATAGATTAGATTGGAAAACGATATTTTGAAATTCATATTTAATATATTTTTCGAATAAGTTATTTAGATATTTTCATCTTAATCTGAGTGGGGTCAAATTCCAGAGCCCCAGTCTCTTAATAAGAAACTATACAAATGAATGACAGTTGATCAATTCAACAAAAAAAACTACTTTAAAAATTCTAATTATGTAAATTATTTATTTCTCTTATGTATGTAAAATCGTCAAAAAAATGTACTAAAAAAATATAATAATCTCATTTTCATATAAATATATACCACATAACTCCAATAACGTAATAAAAACTTGTGTTCTCTAGTATATTTGGACAAATAATAATAATTGTAGCATCTTAAACATTTCAATTCGTTAAAAATACTGGACTATTTAGTTTATTAATTTATTTTTCATAATCCAACTTTTGGAATAGTTGATATATTTTTGTCTGCATTTTTTTTATATTATAAATTAGTATGATTCATATGATTTTACATATACATATAAATTTAATTTTTTAATTATTTTAACATTCAAATTGATTTTTGTTTACATAAATGAATGAAAAATTTCTTAATAATAATTTATTTCCTATAAAAATACATATGCATAACAATTTAGTGCCTCAAAAAAATTGCCCTGGCATTGGCATTGGCATAGGTCCTAATGGATAAGGCACCGAATTTACAGATGGATAAAGCGGTCCTCTAGGATAACCAGATGTCGAAAACATTCCACCTGGATTTCTACTTGGTGGCGGTTTTCGTATAAGTTCTGTCATCTTTTCGGCCTTTATCTTCCTCAAATGCATTTTTTTTCTAACATCCATAAATTTTTCTAAAAATTCCTCAACTGTCAGCGAATTTTGCATTAGGTCTTTTACTATTTGCTCTGATTCTTCCTCACATTCGGCAGCAGCTGTTTGCAATAGTGCAAGAGTAGTGTCCACATCTGTATTTCCTGATTTAGATTCTGAAATTTTATAATATTTTAACTTTTCATTGTTTTTCAAGTTTCTTTGTCTTCGGACAAAGTATTTCATTGTTTTGCAATTTTTTTAATCTATTTAAATGCATTATTTGCACTAATGGGGAACTTCAATTTAATAACAATACAAATAAATAATGTAAAATATTCTTTTCCAATCTTACTGAGTTCGGCTAATTTTTCTTGTATTAACTTGAAGAGCTCTTTCCCTTCTTCAGACAATTGGTTAATACTTTCTTTCAATTCTGTGATGGTTGGTTCTTTTGCAAGGTTTTCTTCTGCTCTTGCTCTATTTTCAATTAGCAACGCATCTTTATTATCTTCAAGAGTTTTAAGCTGGTGTAATATAATATTTATATTATTTTAATCAATTATTAAAAAGTGAGTAATCAATTTGTTCATCGTCACTACTTACCTCTTCTTTTATGGTTTCGTCGAGTTTATCATCGTCATTCAGCAAATCTTTTAAGTCGTCCGTAGATAAACCGAGAACTTTTGCCTTAAATTCGTCTATACGCTGCTGGTACATTTTTAATTACCAAAACTTAAGATTTATCTACCCAAAATATATCTCTTCAAATGACGTTTGTCGCTGCCTTGTTTTGACTTAATACCTACATACACGCAATCCAGATGAAAGTGACAGTTCAGTGGCACTTTGTTATGATAATGCAGTTCAAGTGTATAGCTTATACACAAACCTCTTCGATGTATATTCTTTTCAAAAGTGCAGAGTTTTCCAAAAAACCAATTAAATGACGAAGAAAAAAGGTTTTTTTTGTTTATTTGTAATTTTTTATGACGGTTATTATAAATAAATACAACATTTATCAAAATGACTATTTAGATTTAAAAAAAAAAGCAGTATTAAAAATATGATTGTATTGATCTAAAATATATTGAGCTTTAGGGAATTCCAACATTTATCTATTATAGCTGAATATATAAGTATTAGTAAACTATTATCATTTTTAATATTATTATAATTTGAAAATTTAAAATGAATGTAAAATAAATTTTTTAAAGTTTCCTTAATAATATTAACTTTTATCTGTTCGTTTGTAATCATCACAAATATTTTTCTGAAAATTTACTTCAATTAAATATTTCAAGGTATTTTTTTTTTGTAATTATATAAATAAAATGAAAAAGAAAACATTACAAAATCTTTAGTTAATTTATTATTTTAAAATATACATTTCCACCTAAACTATTAATACATAATTTACATATTGCTTTTTTAAGGCAAGATATAAAAATTTTATGTACAAAAATCACAAAGAAACTTTTATTTGTATTTAACATTATTTATAATACATTTTCGTTGTTACAGACAGAATAAAATAATAAAGCGATTTTATATGAACCTATCCAATAATTAGCTATAATTTTCTTAAATTTACAAAGTTATTATGAAATAGATTTACGTTGTTCTTCTTCGGCCAAAAAATAATCTTTCATTGAAGTTATTTCTTTTCGGAATTCATCATGAAGTTCATCGACACTTTTTAGATCACCACCATAATCTGAAGGAAGATGGGATTTTGGTATCCAATCTCTGTAAAACTCATTATAGTCCATGTTAGACTGGTGTACGTGAATCTGTTAACAATAAAAATAAACAAAATTTATGTGATTCAAAAAAAAAAAAAAAAAACTAATTGAACTTATACTCACAATATCTAACAACTCTTTTTTAAGAAACGGTCTCACTAAAGTAAGTATCTTATTGAATAAATAGTTTACATTGAAAATATGTATTCGACAAACTTTAGCTGGAAGTCCATATTGCAAATAGTGTAAGTGTTTTCGTATACTAGTAATATTAGAACGGAACATATGACTTATACCAACGTGTTGCATATCGTGCAAGAAAATTATTCCCGGCCGTGGACCATATTTGTAAATGGCCGCATCTAAAATACGCCAACAAATTATTATGCATTTAATTTCAAAATCTTTCTGTTATTATTCAATTTTCATTTATTTACCCATTGTCATACAATACATTTTCACCGCATTGTCAAAGAAATAATTGGACGACGAACAAACAACTTTATGATAAACTATTGGACAGTTCTCTTTTTCAGTGGGAGGCAATGTGAAATATTTCCTAAATGAAGTAAATAAATTATATTATATATATATTATAATATACTGAATAAAATAAAATAAATGAATTAAACATACTGATAATCAAGACACTGTTTGATTGCTTTACTGGTCGGATCCATATTGCTGAAGTGTTCTGCATTATTCTTTTTGGTAACATAGTAAATTTGGATAACTTTAGTGGCATCTTCTATGCTTCCACATGCATTCAAAAATAATAGTAACTAAAATTAAATATTTTAGTATACATGTTATATTTGATACCACAATGTCATATTGAAAACTGGATAATTAATTGTAGTATTTCAAAGCACATAGAAAATTGTTCAGATTATATAACAATTCAAATAATAAATTATATTACTCTTATATGACATTGAAAAAGTCGCAATAGTATTTAAGTTATGCTCGTAATATCTTAGCTTATAAACAAACTGATTTTATTGTAAATATTTATAAAACATTAAAACTAACCTGCTTATCGGTTATACTTTTTGGAACAGCATCATATGACACTTTTTCTCTTAGTAATTCAATATCTTCCACAGTAAATGTTGATGATTTGAGAGCTTTATCAAAATCATATCCTAGTTCAGGTACAGCCATTTGTTTGCTCGTAGTAATAGCTCTAGAATAAATTTGATACAAGCCGTATCAGTAATAATAAATTTAAACTCAATTCTTAATATTAGTAATTATTTATTTGGATAATTAATATTTTTAATGAGCACAATGCGCAAATACACATGAAAGAATATTTTTTTTAATTAAATAGTAAATATTTTCTTGTATTGTTCTTTTTATTTGTAATGCAAATCAAAATCAGATTTAAAATTCAGTTTATTTATGCATTTATAATAAGTTAATAACCATCAGAATGAATATCAATCAAATTTACCTTATTATATCGTAAATTAAATTATTAATGTCGAAGCGTTATCAGAAAATGACCTTTAACCGTATATGGTTTTGCGACGATTTTTTTACAAGATTTATTAAAATTTTTTCTTCAGAAATGATGAATAGTATCTTCTTTTAAATGATTCCATTGTATAAGGAATGCCTTGCCTCTACTTTCTATTCAGTTTTGGCCTGGCCAGAGTACAGTGAAGAGCCCTTGTATTGTTTTAAAATGTCGGTCGATAAAGTGCATTTACGTCATTGTTTACTTTATGAATTCCGTAAAGACAATATCGCGAGTGTGGCAACCAAAAACATTTACGAAGTGTATGGAACCGATGGCATCAAAGTTCGGCAGGCACAAAGATGGCTTACAAAATTCCGATCTGGGGATTTTTCACTAATTGATAAACCACGTACCGGGCGGCCATTGAAGTCTGATGAGGACAAGTCAAAAGTCATAATTGACACCAATCCACGTCTTACCACCAGGGAGATCGCGTCGATGATGAGAGTCAACCATACAACCGTATTAAGGTATTTGAAGCGTATGGGGATGGTTTCGCGGTTAGAAGTTTGGATACCTCACCAATTGTCGGCTGCCAATTTATTGGATCGTGTTTCAACGTGCGTTGCTTTGAGTGCGAGACAAAAACGTGAACCTTTTTTGCATCGTTTTGTAACGGGAGATGAGAAATGGGTCGTGTACAACAACGTGACAAGAAAACGACATTGGGCTATACCTGGACAAGCCCCATTAACAACTTCGAAAGCTGAAATCCATCAAAATAAAGTTATGCTTTGTGTTTGGTGGGATTGCAAGGGTATTGTGTATTTTGAACTCTTGGAACGCAATCAGACAATTACAGCAGAACGATATTGTCAGCAATTATCCAAATTGAACATCGCCCTTCAAAAGGATAGACCAGAATTGGTAAACAGAAAAGGGGTAGTGTTTCACCACGACAACGCGCGACCACATGTGGCTATGATGACCCAACACAAGCTGAATGAGTTGAATTGGGATATTATCAAGCATCCACCGTATTTTCCAGATCTTGCTCCTTCCGATTTTCATTTATTCCGATCACTGCAAAACTTTTTAAATGATAAAACATTTCATTCAATAGAGCAGGTAAAAACATCCCTTTCTACATATTTCGCATCAAAATCCAAGGAATTTTACACTAATGGTATTAATAAATTGATAGAAAGATGGGAGGAGGTAATAAGAACGGATAGAAATTATATAATTGATTAAATAAATAATACAAATTAAAAAAAAAAAGTTTAATTGTATATGTAAAAAAACATCATTACTTTTGCACCAACCCAATATAAATAATGACCTATAAGTTAAGATGCTGTAACTGGCCTTGGCTCAATAAGAAATATTATGCACGCTAGCAATTTGCTGTAAGTACATACCACTTAAGTAGGTACAACTGCAATTGTATCTATTTGCGAGAAGTGATACACAATTGCAGTTAAAGACATATGGGAATATATGTATTTATATACTTAAAGTGATGAAAAATACAATAAAATAAATCTTAATGTTTGTGAATTAAAAAAAATTAAAATTTTTTTTTGGTATATTACAAAGAAATATTTTAAATAAATATATTCAGAAGTAGTAAATTTTTCAGAGGGTAGCAAACTATCACTGCTAATAACGTATAATAAACATAAATTGACATTATTGTAATCTTTTGCTGTGGTGGTTTTGAGGTAAGCAATTTTATTTTATTTTAATACATTAATATTATGCTTTGTAAAATAGCTCGCTTAGGCAACTACAGGGTGGGCCAACTTAAACTAACTGATTCAAATATTTTTATTTGTTTTAACAAAAAATTAAAGTGAAATTTTTAAAATTTTTTTAAAAATCTAAGTGTGAAAAATAATATTCCTTAAATGACTACCATTTTCTTCGTGGCAGTTAATGGGTCTTTCTAATGGCTATTAACATCCCGAATGTTTTGTGGTGTGTTCACGTAAACCTGTGCCATCAAGAAAACACCCCTTCCTCTCCCTAAATAATCAAGGGCTGTTAAATCAGGAGAACGAGGAGGACAAGGGAAATTTGCATTTGTTATAATTATTCGGTTATCAGAAATTTCTCGAAGAATCGCAATTGTCGCTCTCGCGGTATGACCTGGAACCATATGCCAGGGTTGTTCAGAAGTGCCGGATATAAAATATTTTCTAGCATAGTCTGGTATACGGCACCTGAGATGTTTCGTAGATAGTTACTCTCATCTACAAAAAAATATGGGCCGATAACTTTATCGGCCATAATTCCACACCAAACGGTGCATCTAAGAGAGGGTGTACTTGGCGCTGATGCAACGCTCTCGTATTCTTCGTACCCCAAATTCGACAATTCTGTTTAAATGAAAATGTACTTTATCGCTCATAATGAAATTGTTCAAAACGTTGGCATTATCCGTCGCAAAATGAATGAATCTTTTGGTATATTGTAGCCGTTGTGCTGCATCCCTCGGCAATAATTCTTGAGCCAATTGAATTTTGTATGGAAACAATCTCAGAACAACTTTGAAAATACGTCGTAGCGATGTTCTGGAGATGCCCAATTAAGTAGCAAATCGACGAGTAGACACAGATGGATCATCGTTGACAATTTCGCGTACGGCCTTCACAGCTTGTTCGATTAAAATATGTTCGTGGCTCATCAAATAATGCACCACGTACCTCCAAACCGGTTATTAAGTTTCTTATCATATTTGCACTGGGAGTTGTGAGAATATTAAAATACTGACAATATTTTCTTTGTGTTGTAAAAAATAGATCTTCCGCAAGAACAATAAAATTCAAAAGTTTTGACACGTTCTTGCACTGAGTATAAAGACATTATAAAATTTAATGGAAAAAGAAATTTTTAATGCATTTTAAATCAGTCAATCTAAGCTGGCCCACCCTGTATACATCGCCAGAGTGCTGGAAGACTTCAACTGGAATCCCCTTCAGCTCGGCGATTACACTTCTTTGTATTAAGGCAACGTCCATTTAATTTTTCTTTATCTTGGGTGACAAAAAACAGTCACACATAATGCGATCAGATAAATAGGTGGAGGGGGGGGGGGTGTATTGTCTAGGAAATGACAGCAATTCCTATTTCCGACAAAAACTCGTTGATGGAAATGGCCGTACGACAGGGGCGTTGTCATGACAAAACACTCAAGTGTCTGCAATGTCCAATCTGACTCGAACAACCCTATTTCTGATTCTTTCAAGAATTTGTTTATAAAAGATAAGTACTCGAAACAATCCATATTTTTATCAGTTTTCGATATTGAATGCCTCCCTGAGCGAGACGTCTTCAATTGCTTCAAAAATGCTAAACGCCACCAAAAAAGCTGTGCTTCTAAAAGCGAATATTCCTCATAAACTCGTTGTAACTACAATATTTGGAAGTTAATCTCTCAGATTCACCAAGTTCAATAAAAAATTTCATAGCACATCATTGCTCCATATTTCACTGTTCCATTGTTCGTAACGCACTATAAGAACACAAGTTCACTCAGGTTGAAACTTGACCTACTCACGTCTGGGGGGGACTTACGTAGAAGCTATGTGGGGGAAACTAGGGTCTACAGTGTTGCCAGAGTGTTCGCACTGAAGTCAGTCTCAATACTTTTTTGTCACACCTCCCATATAAATTCTTCTATACACTTTTAAACATATTTTACTATCTCTTTATTTACAGATAAGTATTTGAGATGTTAAAAATTTCTCTAATATATTAAATACTGAGTATTTCTATTTTTTTTAGCATTTTTTTTTGAACAAGCACAAATAATAGGTGTTATAAAAAATGAACAAGTATGTTAAAATTGTATTTATTTTTATATTATTTTTCTAATTTATTTGCCAAAGTTTCTACATAATAATTGCATTTTATATGGTCATTTTTGATTTCGATTATAGTTTACTTAATATTCGTAATTAGTTGTATTTATATTTTTGATAAGTAAATTATTAATATGAATTGCATTTTTTATATAAATGATTTTATAAACTTTAAAATTAATACTAATAGTTTATTGGAATTATATTCAGCGGCAATAAGAAAGAGAAATCATTAATATTTTTGTGTCCGAAAAAGAACTTTTCATAAATTATTTAATATTAAATAATTTTCATGACAATACCATAAAATAACTAATAGTTTTTTAATTATTATAATACTCATATGGAAAATTCTATCGTGTGTGTATTGTGGAAAAGAAATAAATTTTCGAGTTCATTTATATTGTTTACAGTCTTAAATAACTTTAATAATATTCATTCTATTTTTGAAATGCATTTTGGATACAGGAAAATGAAAACTATTTTAAGAAACTAGATTTCATAAATCTGTGCTATCAATTAAGAAAAATATATTTGATATGGTAGAACAGTTTCAGAAATAAAATTTTCTATATAAGATCTGCATAAATTATTGACTAAATTTATTCAAAAAATGGTATCTTTTCCTCATCCAAATTTTGAATAGAAGACAAAAAATTTTCAGGAGAAATCTTCAGTAATAAATTTTATTATAGGATAAGTACTTTTATTTCAAATTACGATAAATTCTTCTTAAATGCATTTCAATAATTAATTTCATTAATATTTTCGTAGTTAATATAATATTTTGTATATTAAAAATTATTATTGAAATATTTAGAAAATTTTTGACTAGTAATTTTCCACAATATTTTTTTAAAAAAATAGTTTCTTTACGTTACTTAAAGATTAACTAGAATTTATAAGTGCATTTTTCTTTTGGAAAAAAAGAAATCCATTATTTTTACGTTTACTCTAAGACTTTATTTAACATGGTTCAGATTGGTCGATTTGAGTCAAATATGCATAGATTTGTTGCCATTTTAAATGTAACTTCTTAATGCCTCGCTTATAGAAACTCTGGTCTCTATTGGCAAAAAAACTCGACAAAGCGATTTTCACAATCTTCTCTGGATGCCAATTTCTTATCACTAAGAAAGTGTTGCAACGATAAGAAAAAGATGGTAATTCGCTTGGTGCCAGATCCGGACTATAAGGTGGATGCATCAAAACTTCTCAACCAAGCTTCCGGAGTTTCTGACGTGTTTGGTCTGGCATTATCCTGTTAGCCAATTTTGGTTGCTTCTAATCAATCGCTAGCTTCAAACAGCCCAATTATTGACAGTACAGGTCCGAATTTGGTTGTGTTTGGTCAGATAATTCCTTTCCAGTCCCACCAAATACCCAGCAAAACCTTCCTGGCCGTTAGTCCCGGTTTAGACACCGTTTCTTTGACCACGATATTTTTCACACAATATTGTCGTATGTGATCCATTTCTCATCTCCAGTCACCAACCGTTTAAGAAATGGGTCTAATTCGATCCGTTTTGCCAAGGCTTCAGAGATGGAAATTCGATCCATTATGTTGTTTTTTTTTGCGTCAATTCGAATGTCACCCAAACATTGAGCTTCTTTTTTAATCTAGCTTTATCCTGATGATTTAAAACTGTTTTGTAGTCGACTTTTAGCTCCTGGGCGATACTACAACTGCTAACATAATAGTCCACTTCGATTATTTGCAAGATTTTATTAATATTTTCGATGACGGGCCTACCTTGTGAGGTGTATCTTTAACATCGAAAATACCGGAACGGAATCGTCAAAATCAAAATTGCGCGTAAAGTTGGCTGTGACTTTATGGGACTCGTAAACATCCAAAAAATAATGGATTTATTTTCAAACTAATATCTCAGTTTGCTATAGTTTTTAAATGTATAAATACTCGTATGATGAAAGAAGTTTTCTAAAAACATATTTATTTTTTCACTAAGAAAATATAATTTAATTGCAGGCAAAAGTAGTCATCTTTATTTATAACACGTTGTTTAATTTCATTTACAGCCAATTTACGAGGGTAAATATTTTTGTCTGATGTTAAATTACAGATACGGGTAATCTGAAATAACATAATGCATATGTACATATTTATATGTATGTGTTTAACGAATGTACGTAAATAAACATGACTTTGGCCACAATATTTGCTGGAGCAATATGGTATTTTTTTCACCTAATTATTTAGATTGTTATTTAAAGCATTCTCGTAAGATACTACTGTAAACATAAAACATCTGAATGTAGGGTAAGAATTATAAATATTTGAATGTATTTTTAAACGAAACATTGTATTCTATTTATTATTTACATTTTAAATGCGATTGTGTAAACAAATTTAAAAAAAAGTTGTTTCAAAAACTAAATTTTATTATTGATTATATAGAATATAATTTAACTAAATTGATTGGTAGAAAAGATTTTGTTTTTACTATTTTTGTTTAACAACATCACCTCTAAAAGTGTATTGTAAGATAAATGTCCTAATTTTGTTATTTGTTATAATTTATCAAAACAAAGTTATAGATGTGTTTAGAAAATAAAAGAAAATAAAATAAAAATGGTAAATATCAATTTTGCTAAATAATCTCAAAATAATAGTAATGAAATTAATGGAAGCAATAAAAAATTTATAATTAAAAAATATCAAAATATGACAAATTATACAGGGTGGTCACTAAAAAACTGTGTCAAAACTGCTTATTTCTTTGAAAATAAGGAAGGTCAGCCAGAAATAATCAGCAGGATCCTGTATAGGACAATGCTAGATCAAAGATAATCAGGGCGTATCGTTCAGACAGGATGAAGCGGTAATACTGCGTAACATGCACTGACATGGACCACCATTACTTTTGTTTTATAGCATTCAGTCTTTCAGAGGCCACCCTATTCTATAGGTTTAAATAAATATTAAAGTTCATCTGCACTATATTCAATATTTTTTTAATGGTTTTATGTATATTCGCATAAAGAAGTAGAACAAAATATGTTTTTTTTGAAGCTTTGTGACTGCGGTCAAAAACGTTGTGGGGCTCAAAATAATGGTTGCTACCAAAACCACAAATTATCAAAAATATTTTAACAAAAACATTTAAAAAAACAAATAATCATATTTAAAATGGAAAAAAATAACAAATTTTTATAATTTAAAAACGGCAATAAATAAATCTATAAAATTTAGAAAATTCAATTTTTACAAAAAAATTAAGATAGTATTTTTGATAATTAATTTTAATAAGATTCTATGCCTGTTATAGGAAATTTTTATTTTCCATAAAAAAAAATTGATAAAAAATATTACTTTGGAATATTACGATATATCAAATTGTCATACAGTATCCAATCAAGTCTATGTTAATGTATTTTAAATAATAGAGAATGTTGTTATTCATGCTATTTGATTCTTGAAATTACATTTAAAATAGTATGTTTCTCATGGCTTTCAGTTTTGTTGCTACGAGTAGTATATGAATGAATTTAAATATTTAATGCACTCAAATACTAAACAATAAACTTATGTACATATATGTGATTGAATGGTAATCATATAGATATTATATATCATTCAAATATAGACGGATATTGTGAGAAATACTAGAGTTTTATCAATACTATGCTAAGATGTGAATTTAATCAGTATTTTCTGTTGATAAGACTACCTTGAAAAGGTTTCATATTTTCTATGGACCTACAGTCAATCATACTATTCACTATATAAAAGCACTATTTAATCATATTAATTTTTACATATCATAATAGAGTAGACTTTAACAATATAAAAACAAAATCGAAATTATTAAATTACAATATGTTTTAATTATTATTAATTATAAAATTTTTTTTGAAATAAAACATATAATATTGAGAAAAAAAACGTCTTTAATAAAACATAATTTACAATAAACTATAATAATATTTGCAAAAGAAATTTTCCTAACAGTCAAATTAATAATTTTTACTAGAAGAATTTTAAGCTAAACTATAAATTATGTAGAGAAAAATATGAGCACAAACTCGTATAAATGAAATTAATATAATTTTTTAAATACAATAGTATCACTTTCACTTAAAAGTACATCTTAGTACATATAATGTTAAGTATGAAAATATTTTTTTTTTTTGACCACAAAAACAAAGTGTAAACTATTATAAACAAGTGTTCTTCTTCCGTAAATGCTCGTAAGCCGCACAAGTTCGATCACATTCGTTTAAAATATTATAAAATATTCCTTGCATAGATAGAGACAATCATTCCATCTATTTTAAAAACACACGCATGTAGAAATCAGATAGAAAATTGCTAAATAATATTATATTAATCATCCGATTTTACTTCAGTTGGTACTATGTTTAATGAAAGGTATTTTTTCGACAATAATTTCTTCGTTCATGTATATATACTCGTATACATTAAATAAACTTAAACAACGTTCCATTGCAAGTGCCCAACAAGTTTGAAACTATAGTAAAAAAGAAGGAATTTATGCAATTTCTTTTGGTGAAAGTACTCATACTCGTTTACTTAGATGATGCACTATTACTAATTTTACATATGAAATACATTAACAATTGACAGGATTTACAATATCATGATCACAAACAAAAAAGTCCGTTATATTTATTATATTCATTCACAATTTCCATATGATCATTATTTATATGGTACAATAATAAAACAAGTACTTGTGCACTTGAATTTTATACTTACACTTAGTTAATAAATTCATTAATTAAATAATTTTTCAAATAATTTTATGAAATAATGTCTATATAAAATTATTATTTATAAACAGTATTTTATAAGAAAAAACTTATAATTGTATATTATTAAATAATTATGCAAAATAAGAAAATCAATTTTATTTCAAACAATTATGTACTCTTTCTTCTTACAATGAAAACAAATATCAACCGCGCCGAATAGAGAACAAAACACTCGTACACACTATTAAACGAAAGTGAAAAAGCTGTCCTCACACTAACTGATCTTCCGACACAATTTCAACAAATCAGCACAGCTGTAGTAGAGCTTTTATATGGTAGAAAGCTACTTTTCTAAATCCACGTTTTCACAAACGTATTATACAGTGCTCTGACGATAACTTGCATTTTTGTCAATTGAATAAACTTTTTGTTTCGTTAAATTTGTAAAAAAACGGGTTTTTTTTGTGGAATTTTTCTTAGATTATAGAAGAACTGAATAGGTTTCTACATAAAAATTCTATCCAAATTTTTTTCGAGAATACATTCGTAAGAACGCATTCACTTACAAAATAACCTTTCACAAAATACTTCGTATTCTGCAATAAAAAACTTTACTGTCGTGAAGAATAAAACTATTTATGCAATTGTATTAATTATATACTTGCTTGTTTGTAAACTATTCCAAATTTAATAAAACCGCACTAAAATATCACTAAATGTCAACATTAAGCATAACAAAAGTATTCAAGCATTTCGGAATGCTACCATTTCATGGAGAATGGCGTGTTTAAAACTCTACGAAAGTCTACAAAATTGAGGAGGCACTTCATATTTGATTGATATTTACAAAATAATTAATAAACTGTAAATACAATTGCATTTAATACAAGAAGATTGGGGGGAAATATAAATTTTGCCTTCTGTCGTGTTTAAATTATATTTTTTTTTTGAATAATTTAGTTAAAATAGATATTTATTATGCTTTAGGAATTCGAAAAATTTCTATTACGAAAACTAGATGTCAGTAGGTGTCACGTCTACATAAAAAAAACCATATAATTGTATGAAAGCAGTACGATTTCTCGCCGCTTTTGCAATATTTCATACAAAAAATTGCGCATATATAAACGAAAATCTGATGTATCAGCTAATCCAGATATTCTTTAATCTAAGGATAATTTTTATTATCCATAAACAACTGTCAATTACGAAATTAAAACTGTCATTTTTTCAAAAATATTTTCTTAAGCACGTGCACATTAATTTTTAATAGCCATATGAGTTAAAATTAAAAAAAAAAATTAAATTGTAAAAAAAAGTTGTATTTCTGATAAATTTTTGATTAAATTCCTATAATATATGGTTTTTATTACCCAGATAACGAAATAAATTGAAAATGATATTTACTACAATAAAATATTACTATTAATATGCAAACTACATTTTATCTGCATAAATACAATTTTATATCCATAAAAATTCCCATACATTAAATAAGATATATTCGTATTACTTGAGTGCTTAAAAATATTTAATAGATTAAAAAAAATATTAAATTTCTCTTATTTATTTTAATATTTATTAGATTATTAATCAATTCATTGAAGTTTTACTCATAAAAGGAAAATTCACAAAATATGGTATTAAGTGAACTATCAGAGCTTTTTACTGAATAAATCGATATCACGATTATTTAGTTTATTGTCATGTGAAAAGTTCAATTTCTGTTTTTTTTTTATCAATGGAAATTCGTGCAGTTTAAAAATACGCTATAAATTTTCAACCTTTAAAAAAAATTGAATTTCATTTCAAAAATACGTTTATAAGATTTTAGCGGATTTTATCAATTTTACTGAACCTTGTTGTAAACTGCGACACCGGCAGCGCATTTGAAAGTCTAAAAACTTGTGTTTCATTGTGACATTATTGAATTGTTAATAAGTGTATTTACATTATTTTATGGTTGTTTATACAAAAACACAGTTTTTTTTTCAAAAATAAATCAAACAAACACAAAAATTAGAATATATTTTTTATGGTTGTGTTCGATTAAGAAACGTTAGTAATACTTCTTTAGAAATTTGTATTTCAGGCAATGTTTAATCAATAATTTGGTTATTATTTCATATTATAATCAAGTAATCTTTTAAAATATAAGAACTTATAGTAATACTGTATTTTTTTTTTTTTTTGAAAAATATATATCGTATTTAAATTTTTTTTTATTATATTAAAATTTCCACTAAATTATTATATTATTGTATTAATTGGTTAATATTTAAAAAAGCAAAATTATAATAGTGAATAAATTAAAAAAAAATCTGGTTATAACACTTTAACTCACTATTATTGAATAGAATTCGTTTTGTGAATCAATTAATATTAATTCTAAGGGAGCAATGTACTTGGATATCAATGTGTCAGGCCAGCAGTCGCCTTTTTATATGATTGTAAAAAGCTTTTTTTGTTATATGAATATTATCTTATAGTGTATATTTTGCGAATACTCTGGAATTGGAAGCTCCACGATTGTCCTTTAACCCGTTGGAAAATCATCACAACTTTTTCATTAATATAACTAACGATTTTTTTGATATTTTTATCAGACTAATCTAGAAGATTAATAATTATAGCCACAATTTTGTTTATATTAAAAAATTTTATTAGGTTTATTGCTAAAATATATAAAAGGGCTACATACGAATATATTTGATATGCCAATAGTGAGTTTACTATTAAATTTTGTTGTATTGGATAGTATGCTTCTTCAGCAGAACTATTTTGATTCTTATAAAGAAGATTATAGATAACGTGTAAAATTTTTTAAAAATCACAAAAAATTAATTTTTTTTATTGTTGTATAATTTGATTTATTTGATTGTCGAAATTATGTATATAGAAAAATAAAATCATATATTACCTATTTTTTTTATATATATAGAAAAACAAAATCATATATTACCAATTTAAAAAAAAAATACCAAATTTTTTTATGTATATTTAAATTTTACTAAAATTAGATGATATTATAATAATTATAATTAACTTTAATAAATAGTCGTCATAAATAATAAATGTTGATTATTTCTAAATGGTTTTTAAATCTATATTGGATATGTTTTTGTTAATTTTATCAATTTACCTCTGTGCAATTTTGAATTTACCTCTGTGTAGTTGTGTTAAAGTTTTGAAAATATAAAAAATTGATTTATAAAAAAAAGAACAAAACAAATACACATGTCGAAAAAATAAATTCTCTTATTTACCATATCTCTTGTACATGCATGCATATATTTTTTCGACGGTTTGTGCATTTGCTAAGTATTTCGATGAAAAGCTTTATTCTATGCTTAATTAGGAGCTTTATACTTATTACAAATCTATTTACAAATAACTCCTAATAAATGAATATATAATTACATTGGATTTTATTATAATATTAATTTTCTCTTTGTCCAAATAGAGAAATAGAACAAAAAAAATATTTTTTATGTTTTTGTAGACCTTTATACCGTTTGCTTTATCAGAGTTCATCAAATATATTGTATATATTTACGGTATAATATATGTATTGACCTATATTTATAGTTAAATTAGTATAATTTTTGTTAAAGCTTTACTTTATTAATAGTAATTTATGTAGGATTTTTAACAAATTTTTGTATAGTTTCTAATATTTATATGATTATCAAATATGTATAAACCTTACAAATGTTAATCATTCAGCATTTTAAAAATTCAATTATCAATAAAATATCTCTTTCGATCTATCCAATCTAATATGTAATACAATATTTTTGATAAATTAATCCAAAGAGATTTTATTAAATTCAAATATACTATATAAAATATATAAAGAGATTTAAAATGAAGAATTTCATTCTGTTAAAGTTTATTACAATTTTCTCGAACATTATCTTGAATACGATTTATTGCTTCAAATACAGAAAAAGAAAGTCATCACAGATTTTTAGCTAAAATAAAAAACAATATCGAATAATGTATATTATCTATAATGTATATATGTATAAAATATATGATAGTTTTGATTTTTCTATTTACGAGTATAGTGTATGTGGTATATTTTATATTTGAAACTTTTTCGTTCATGTAAATAAAATAATCAAATTGACCAATTGAAATATTTGTATAGATTTTATGAAATTTATAATTAAAAGCAAATTGAAAATATATGAGATATTATTTGTGCTTGAAAGTAATAAAATTTATTAATTTGACATTTTATTTTGAAGAGGACGATAATTTCTTAAAGCATTTTTGAAAAAAAAATTGCTTCAAATAGTACAGTGGCATTCTAAACTCAAGGGAGAAATTACAAAAACCCTGTCACGTATTTTACTGAGTCCATCCATCATCGTATTTCTGGGACTAAAAATTATTTTCTGATGACGATGAGGATACGAGCGGATATACACATTTTTGAGCTTTACTCAAAGAAATTACGTGATATATATATATGTTAGGTCATATAGCTGGTCAGTTTACAAAATAAACAAATACAATACATGTGCATGATAAGATTTCTTTTATTGATCGAATTACACTAACCCAAACCGGAAATATTATAAAGCAAATATAAGAACATATAAAAATCATTTTAGGTAACATAAATGAGCAATGAAACTATAAAAAATGAGGAGACTACCTAATATTTTGGGTTTGTAGTGTAATATTTTTTATAATTTTTATTTATTATAAAAGTGTACAAAAAAACAACTCATGTATATTGTATAAATATGTTTTAATATAAAAGTAATTTTTGTTAAAATTTTTTTATTGATTTAAGAGTAAAATTGCATTTTGTTAAACGACATTGTAAAAGAAAAGAAAACCTTAAATCTACTCCTACAATGAAAGTACTATACCGGAAAAATAAAAGTCACTATAAAATTAATATGTTGTAATAATTGAAATTTCTTCATTTTCTATACCAACAAAAACTTGATGAATTCGAAAAGTATTTTGAGGATTGAAATTGTGGATGAATCATGATTTATTAGTAATTATTTATGGAGTCGGAAAAATCGTAAATAATCTTCGTCCAAACAAGGGAAACTTGTTACCATGAATTGTTCCCTACCACATTTTCCAAAACAAGCTATTTTACTAGAGAAAAATGCGATTAAATCTCTATGTAAGTATACAGGGCTGCCATAATGTGGTAAATCAGAAATTAACACTTGAGCAAATTTTTAATAAAAGCGGATCAACAACGTACTAGTATTCAGAGAAAACCCGGTAGATGTCCGCATTGATCTGAGGTCTAGAGTAGATATCAAATGGAATTCAGAAAGGTTTCTTTGAAAATTTATTTTTTAAATTGAAAATAGAAACCATTTTTAAACTACAATATAAAAATGATAATATTAATCAGGGTGTATTTCAGAGTTGCTTAGTAAAACATTTCAATATAATATGAATTAATAATTATTATTGTAACATTTCTCCTTACAGATTATAATAATTTGTTGCTGTATTATGTCTCTCAATTATGAACATTCTATTAAAAATAATTAATACACTGTAACGTTAAAAAAAGAAATATTCAACAAATTTGAATATAATTGTAAATAGTAAATTGTTTCTTCACCAATTTCAATTGTTGTAAAACGTATTCAGAGAAAACACATTTTTGTTAAAATCAGGAGTATTAATATGTAATTTTTTTTTTAAATTTATGAGAAAATTAATCCAGTTAAAATAAAATTTATATTTAAAAGCATGTTTTAAGTGGTCTCAAAAATAGTACTCTTCAGATCTACTATGCGAAAAATTAATTTATTTACTCCCAAGTATAAAAGCATAGTCAATATTTTATACCAACAATTTAAAAAAAATCTTCCTATTTATCTACATAACATTTGAATGATAGAAGATAATTTTTAAGTCTATTTTTTTTAAAGAAAATACATTATTTAAATATTAATATCCATTACCTAATTAATATAAAAAAAATCAATATTCAAAAATGGTCCCTAATCCAAATAAACTAATAAACTCCCACACTTCCTACAGACAAATAAGTTTCCTTTGAAAAATCTTTGACAAAACAGTCCTCCGCCGCTTATATGCCCTACATGCATTTTTAAATTTAATACCCAACCACCAATTCGGTTTCTGCTCCGAACACTTTAAAAAGAAAAGAGTACTGTCCCGGTGTGTGTTTCTTGATATATGGTAAGTCAAGCCTCTGACCGAACCCGGTATCCCATCTTATTCTGGACACTCAAGAGAATTCTTTCTTCCACTTATTTCTTAGTCTTAAAATCATTTCTTAGCAAACGATATTTCCAAGCAAATAAAGCTAACAACATATTATCGAATATCTATTTGATACTCGCTGGTGTCCCACAGAGTAGCACACTTGGTCCAATACTCTGCATCATTAAAACATTTGGTTTTCCAATCTGTCCTAACTCCTTATAACTTTGAAAGTTATTATTTATTCAAAGTAGGTTCCATTAGACTCAATACAACGTTTGAAACGATCAACCAGCGCATGCATACGAGGGTCATTCAACAAGTACTTAGCCTCACCGCCCGATGGAACTGCTGTCACAAAAGAAATTTACCATCGTGCAGTACATTCTTTTAATGTAGTAGCCTATTGTCAAAGTTTCAGTCGATTCCCTTGATTAGTTTTGTTTTGAGAGTCTTTGAAAGCGAGCGTGTCGGTCGGTTGCACAAAAATGGAAAAAAAACAATATCGTTCGGTGATTAGATTCTTGTTTTTGGAAAGGAAAACGCGCAGCGAAATCAAAGATCGCTTGGATGCTGTGTATGGTGACTCTTCTCCTTCGATGGCGACCGTCAAGAATTGGTTCAACATGTTTGTTCGTGGCCGCACGTCGGTTTTTGATGAGCCACGCCCAGGTGCCCCGAAAACGGCTGCTACGGAGGAAAACGTTAAAAAAGTCCACGATCTCGTGTTGGCAGAACGTTGATTGAAGGTTCACGAGATAGCTGAGACTGTGGGCATCGCAGTAGGAACGGTGCATCATATTCTACACGAAGAACTGGGCACGAGAAAGCTGTCGGCGCGATGGGTGTCGCGTTTGCTCACACCGGAAAACAAGCGCAACCATGATACCACATCGGCGACGTGTTTGGCGTGTTTGGCGCTGTTTCAGCGCAATCCAGCGGAGTTCTTGCGTCGTTTCGTGACCGTCGACGAAACATGGATTCACTGGTACACACCAGAGACCAAGGAACAGTCGAAACAGTGGACTTCACCCGGCGAACGTGCTCCGAAGAAGGCGAAGACTGTTCGATCGGCCGGAGAGGTGATGGCCACCGTTTTCTGGGATTCACAAGGTGTGATCCACATCGATTACCTCGAGAAGGGTAAAAAAATCACGGGGCGCTACTATGCTGACTTATTGGGCCGATTTGACGTCAAATTGAAGAAAAAGCGGCCTCGCTTTGCGAAGAAAAAAGTGCTGTTCCATCACGACAACGCGCCGGCTCACACCTCCGCCGTCGCCATGGCCAAATTAATCGAATTGCGCTACGAATTGCTGCCCCATCCACCGTACTCTCCAGATTTGGCCCCCTGTGACTACTTTTTGTTTCCAAACCTGAAAAAATCACTTGCCGGGAATAGATTTGGGTCGAATGAGGAGGTCATCGTCGCCACGGAGGCCTATTTTGCTTCCCTCGAGAAAATGTATTTTTTGGACGGGTTAAAAAAGTTAGAGCATCGTTGGGCCAAGTGTATCGAGGTTGAAGGAGATTATGTGGAAAAATAAATTGCCACCTTTCCAAAATTTTCGTTTTTCTTTTGTAGGCTAAGTACTTGTTGAATGACCCTCGTATGTGTAGATTTTTTTATGTTATTTTTAGAAATTTTTTTCAGCACCTCGGTTACGGCTGCTTGAATGGCTGGGATATCATCATAAAATGCTCCTTTCATCTTGGTTTTCAGTTTTGGAAATAGAAAATAGTCACATGATGATAGATCAGGCGAATACGGAGGGTGGTTGATGAGAGAAATCCGTTTTTTCATCAAAAATTCGTTCACTTTTTTGGTCTTGTGAGGTGGTGCATTATTGTGACAATCAACATTGTCTTGATTCGAGACTTCTGAAAACGCAATTTTTTTGGTTTTGGCTCGCCTTTGGACTTCCATTCAGCAGATTGACGCTTAGTTTCAGGGTCATATTTAAAGCACCATGACTCATTACCAGTTATAATCGAATCAAGAAAATCTGGATCGTTTTCAGCAGTTTCAACAATGTCTTTGCAATGCTCCACACGAGCGATTTTTTGTCTTCATTTAATTCATGTGGAACAAAACGCGCACAGACCTTTCTTTTACCCAAATATTCAGTTTAAATTCTCCAAATATGTTAGTGTTTTTACTCGTATTTAATTCTTCAGCCAACATTCTCGTAGTAAAATTTGCATCGATACCAATGATTTCACGGGCTTTTTCCACCAATTCAGCACGATTACTAGCTTCTGGACGATCTGGCCTTAGGTCGTCATTTAAATCCTCACGACCATTTTTAAATCGTGTAAACCACGTATAAACTTGAGTACGACTCATACATTCATCACCATAAACTTTATCCATCAAATCGTATGTCTCCGCGATTTTTTTTCAAGTTTAACACCAAATTTTTTATATGCTCTTTGTTCTATTTTTGTTTTGTAACATTAGCACACTTTTTCTTTTATTGAAATGGCTGTAACTTTCACTTCTGTCATCAGATTTACATGAATTTAGGTGCGTTTGAAAGAAGATGAATGTATCTTTTTAATGCTGGAAATTTTCAATAGATGGCGCTGCATGATATTATTGCATATTCAAAAATATTCCGTTTCGATTTAATTAAATCGAGCCTTAAATGAGGTCGAATTGATTTGCATGTCAATAGCAAGAAATAAAATAAAATGGCCGCCTTTTAAGTTAGTAGAAAAGCAACACCATATTAAGGAATTATTTGTCCAATGTTTTGTCGTGTGCATGTGGTGTAAGACCACACGTTCAGCAAGTTTTAAAGCAGTTAATTCAGGCGTTCAAATAGTTATGTATCAATGATGTGACGGCATCATTCTTCAGTTACAGTAACACTAAATCCATTTCCATCTTTAAAAAAGTAAGTTCCCATAACGCCATATTGCCAGGTAGTGTAACATAGCGCTGTTTTTTTTTCAGAATATAAAGGTAACGCATGAATAATTTGTGAATTTGCATTTACCCAGAAGGAACTGTTTTAGTTCATTTGAACATAAACAAAATTGTTTTTGTTTAAATAATATTTTTATGAAGAAGTTGGGATGAGAATCAACATCAAGAAGACCAAATTGATGCGTATCGGCGCCACCTGCGAGAGACCCTTGATGCTACACGGTACCCAAGTTGAAGATGTCGAAAAGTTCTGTTACCTTGGCAGCATGCTCAGCATGGAAGGTGGAACTGAAATTGACATCCAAACGCGCATCAACAAGGCGCGACAAGCGTACACCTCACTTGGGAACGTGTGGCGTTCCAATCTCCATAGCACTCAAACTTCGAATATTCAACTCAAACGTCAAGCCAGTCCTGCTGTACGGCTGCGAAACATGGAAAGTAACAGACAGCACGACTCGTAAGCCTCAGGCATTTGTGAACAGATGCTTGATGCGTATAAGCAAGATCTTCTGGCCAAACTGGATAACGAACGATGAGCTGCTTCTTCTCACGAAGCAAATACCCCTGCTAGATAACATCAAACGCAGGAAATGGAGTTGGATTGGCCACACCTTGCGAAAACCACCTACGGACATAGCAAGGATGACACTAGATTGGAACTCACAGGGCAATCGCAGCAGAGGACGTCCAAGGACCACTTGAAGAAGATCAGTCGAGCGCGATCACCAACAAACTGGCAAATCATGGTCGGAAGTAAAAGGGCTAGCTCAGGACAGAAGCAGATGGAGAGAGTTCACAGAGTCTCTAGTGCCGCTATATGATCCATAGGAGTGACTGTGTTCTCATGTCTATGTGTAACATAGAAATGAAAACCTGTCAAATAAAAAAAAAAAATATTTTTATAAAAATAGCTGCAATGAAATATAAGCTCTTAACACCACAAAACCACAAATCTTTTGGGGTGACAAATTAAAGGGCATCTCGGCTTATACAATAGCAACTAACAGTTCGGCAGAAAAGTTTAGAACGAAACACAGTAGAAATATTTTTTTTTGCAAAATTCATTTTTATTATTCAACATAGTTGCCTTCGAGGGCGATACAGCGATTATAGCGATCTTCCAACTTTTCGATACCATTTTTATAGTACTCTTTCGGTTTTGCCTCAAAATAGGCCTCAGTTTCGGCGCCATATAGACGTCATGGTTCTCAACTTTTCAGCCGAACTGTTAAAATACGTGGATTTATCGAATACCATTTCATAATACATTTTCTACTCCTACTCCGTCACTTCACGAATGCAAAAGTAAAGCTGTCAAAACTAGCCCATATCAAAATGGCGGCATATCAATATTGTATTGCTTTCAGTAGGAAACCCTGCATAAATAAATGTAATGACAATAGAAAAAATTATATTTGCAAGTTTTTGTAGAATTTTTACCGAGAAAATTAAAATAATATAAAAATGCAAATAAATTATTATAAATAATTTTAGATTATTATTTGTTTATATGTAAGATATCTGAGACAAGAGTGACCAGTTTGTATCGACATGAGTTTGAGACTATTTGGCGACAGCATGTTGCGTGTGGCTAAGCATTGCCAGCTACTCTAAGAGGACTGGTCGAAAATGAACTGGATGAGGCAATTATACGTTATTATTTTAGTTTCTCCTCCAAATTTTATAATTTAACAATTTATTAAATTAGGTGCAGAATAGAAAATAGGCTTAGGAAAAGGAATGGTTGGGTCTAGGAGCTTCATAATGTAAGAAGTCCAATTCAAAAAGAAATTCTCGATTCATTTACATTCGTTTAGGATATGAGATATTGTAAGTTGAATACCACAGGAACGGCATAACATAGCAGAGGAGGTTGGGTCCCGAAAAGAAAATCATGGGTAAGTGTCCCAAGTTTATTTGCCCAAAATTTCGGAATGGTTTATTGACTAGACTGGTTTTGCTGATGTTTGGCCAATGTGTGGAAAGAAATCTTCCACCGTTGGTCCAGTCGATTTGTCTACGCATTGTTAGAATTGGTCAGTTGATGTGATAAATTTGGTATTCCAGTGAGCATAGAACGATACAGACCCTCTTCTGCCAGTTGAGTCAATGATTCGTTTGTTCAGTAACAAGTTTCGAATGCGCTCGACAGCCGAGTCTATTTAAGATTATTGTTCTCCTTGTATTTATAAATTTTTTTTCTTTGTCATATAATATTAAAATAATCTATTTAAACTTTTTTTTTAATGATAATTATTGTATAAAAATAACTTACATATAACTAACACTCCTTACGAATTATCCAGCTCACATAAGTGATTCCAACTATTAATTACTTTTATAAGGACACAGAAATAATTTATTATGATAATTACAAAATCTATTTCTATTTATCCAATTAAAAAGATAAGAAAAAAATTCAATAATTATGTACAAAATTGTAAGTTATAGTATACGTGTATATGTAATATTGTACCTAGAAATATTGTGTTGTTAAAATGCTCTAACTTCATATTTACGTTAAAATTGTGTGCACATTTGAAAAGTTTTTCTTTTTTGGTAGTTTAAAAGGAAATAAACATTTTTAGCCATACATCATATTTGAATGTTTCCCTAGCAAAATCATGCAATTAATTTCAACTGTTTTCGTATTGGTTGGTGCGTATTTATTCAGTATATTTAGTAATAACTTTATGACCAAAATTTTATTTACTTAGTTTACATAAAATTACAAATATATTCAAGTACAATTCAACGAAAAGCATTTCCTTTTCGTAACTAAATTGCTTCACTTTACATTAAATGAAAATGCTGACAACTCTATAATTACTCGCCCAAAAAGTCATTCAACTTTTAACTTTTTACTGCAATAGTTGTGCGCACTTGTGATAAGCTTTTAAAAGTCATTCCAAAATTATTTAATGTTAATATTCTTAATTTTTGAATAAATAATCATTCACAATTAAATTATAATACCAAAAAATTTCTTCTAATGTATTTTCCATAATTTATATAATTATTATGGTTAAAAGTATGAATATCAAATTCGTGTATAAAAGAGTTATGCATGGACTAATATTCATAATTCGGAATGTTGAAAATATTCTAAAAGAAAAAAATAACAATAAATATAGCTTTAGGGTTTTATGTTTAAGTAAATAAAACTACAAAATTATAAATTAATCAATAATTTCTAAGGCAAAACTAAACATATCTACCTACTCTAATTATATTATATGTAACTTGTATTTGACCTTTTTCTTCACATTGAATCTCTTAAGCTCAACGAAAAGGTTGTTCAATTCAATATTATTATACACAAGGATTTTGGAAACATGTACACTGATTTTATACAAATAATCTTATTTGAAGAAACGATGACCTGTAAGATGGGGTAGCCGAATAATATCCAAGAAGTTTATATACGAGTATCTACTAACTTATTTCAAATACTGCTTATTTAGAAAATTGGACTTTTGTATTTTATGAAATTAAATCTTTTTATAAACCGAGTTTTTTTTCAAATTTCTTTATTCGTTGCGTCTGTCTCTCCTTCAATCTAGTTATCTCCCTTTCTCTACAATATAAATACAAAATTGAGGATTTACTCTTTGTGGTTTATAATATCATTTACTTAAAAAATTAAAGAAAAATTCTTTTACATTTTCTGAATATATTTTCATGTTAAATACACACTTTTCAGCATACCCGTAATTTAAGAAATAAATTCAAATGAATTTCATTTTTTATACAACTACATTAATGTTCGTATTGATTTTTAAAAAGTTTTATCTTTTCCACTCTACTTTTTTGTTGTTGTTTTATTTTAAATAGAAAATGTTTTTGAAAAGTTCTTACATGAGTTTTTTTTTTGTATCTATTTTAGAATATCTTGATTACAAACTAGAAATTGGTAATAGAAGATTTTTGACATGATACACGTTCCAATCCGTATTTTCTTTTCTTTTTGGTTTATTTTTGTTGTAAAAACTTTACTTTGATGAGTTCTAATTAAAAAGCTTTCTATTACCGTTGGTTGAAATCATTTGAATTTCTTTTTTAGGAAATTCATTCATATCGAAAAATATAATATAAATTTTTTTTTTGGGTTATATTAATTAAATATTCATAAGGTGGGTGTGGGGGGGGAGGTGTGGTTTGGTTTTGTTTGTCATAGAAATTATACAATTTTGAAAAGTTTGTAGATGTTTTTAAATAATACTAATTTAGATATTTATAGGTTTGGTGGCAGAAAGGTAATGATACTTATCCACAAATACGTTTTCAAGCTCCCTAAAGGTGATTTCAGTTAAAGTTTTGTAGTGTTTAAATGTCCTTTTAAGTTTTTTTTTTATTTAGAGGAACATAAATTAATCGCACGGACTTTGATCAGGTGAGCAGTTGACTGGGGAATCGAAGGAATTGCTTTTACTCATAAAAACTTGTTGATGGTGATGGTCGTGTGATAGGGAAGCGTTGTCATAATTTTCTACTTTTCGGTCCAAAATTTACCACCGACAAATTTCTGCTCTTGACATGGAATGTTCCCCATGGGGTCTTTCACCAAACTTAATCCTAACAAAGATTTGATGACATCGCGTTGTACCTAATGTCGCTTCTCCATTTTTCATAACTCACCACAAAAACACAACTTCAGTTAGGAGAAGTACCCGGTGTTACCAGATAAATCTAAGAAGATTATTTAAAATAGTAATGGGATTAAATTTAAAAAAATTATATGTCATTTCAATTCATGTAAATTTGATAAATAATTTAAGCAAAGTCAAATAATTACAAATTTTTGTAAAGACTACAGGTTTAATTTTATAAACATGGCATATTTATAGTTGTTTAAAAAAAAAAAGGACTAATGTCTTTTATTTAAGGTGCCTTCTTAACCGACTTTCCAGCTTGACGACACTGGATTTCTTTTTTTTTGTTGTTGTCTAAGAAATGCAGTGACGG
Source organism: Atherix ibis (assembly GCA_958298945.1). Classification (NCBI taxonomy): domain Eukaryota; kingdom Metazoa; phylum Arthropoda; class Insecta; order Diptera; family Athericidae; genus Atherix; species Atherix ibis. The sequence goes on from OY282605.1 coordinate 131,423,239, forward strand.
GTTTATTGTTCTTGTTGCCGTCAATAGTAAGGGGCACTCCTAACAATTGGCCTAATAGTACCAAGGGTGGTTATATGAAAATGGTCATGGAGAGAGGAAGGTAACACCTAAGCTCTCTCCCACAACAGTCAGCGGTCCATTCTATCAAATTTTTCTTCTCCCCTTTGTACCTTGTTTTGAGCTTCTGGGTAAATTTTTAATTTTTTTTATTATTTAAAAGCAAATAGTTTTTTGTTTCCAAATTATATCCTGCCTTTAATTTTTTTTACCCTCTACAACCATTCCTCATTTACTCTCGTACTCTATCTTAAATTTTAATAATTTTTTGATTAATTTTTTTTATATTATCCCCTCTCTAAAGATCATAAAAGATTAAGCTATTGTCAAATAAAAATTTATGTATCAGGTATGATTTTTTTCTTATGTGGGTGTAAGTACACGTATACGCTCGTTGCTAGTTTCGATAAATTACGTATCAGGTATGCTTTTTCTTTTCTTATGTGAGTATAAGGATAATCTTGTTGCGAGTTTAGGTGTGTGTCCCCCTTCACCGGTAGGATATCTTAAAGAAGATTATCTTCACCGGTACTATTGTACCATGCCGATAACCTTCTTTTCCTAGTCTACTTTTTCTGTCTCAATTTCTTTACCCGCCACCCCCCACCCCCTCCCATAGCACACACAAAATTTTTTAAAAACATTATTATTTATACTGATTTGCTTTCTGCAATTAATGCCATTATGGGCATAAAGTATAACCCCGTTCTGGACTACATTCGCTATCTTTTGTTTAAAAATAAACGCATAGGACTTCGTTGGGTTCGAGGTTATGTGGGGATTTTAGGAAATGAGCAGGCTGACTTGCTAATAAAAGCTGCACTCCAACGACCAACATTTACGGCTATACCCGACATGCCTCAGCTGCTCACCAAGTGGCAAACGCAGAGATGGGGGGAAACCAGAGTTGTAACCTGGCTTTCCAGAAACACCTTCTCTCAAAACACTGGAATCAAACTTTTCGGCCTATATATTTGGAAACTATTCCAAAGTTCTGGGAAAGACCACTGCTCAGGATTAGAATAAGTCATATTGCGCTTACACACGACTTCCTAGGCCAACAACATTCAATCCCGTAGCTGCCAAAACTGCGAACTTCCGCTTACAATTTGACATATCCTCAGGGACTGCCGCCTTACCTTTGATTTTTTATCTGGTAAAAAGATTCCTTCTATGTGCTACTTCACTCTTCCGATTTATTCCTAAGCCTTCTTTATAATCTTCTAAGCCACCTAGGTTTTATTAACAAAATAGGAATGAAACTTCCATTTCTATCAGACTAACTGTTACATCCTATAAACTCGTTGTGCTAAACGGTAATTAAGTTTTGCCAATTCGTCCACGTATGACATATGAATATCTGACGAGCTCTCCCGTATCATCTTATGGCCTTCAAGTGTGTGGTGCTGAAGCAGTAACCCCTGACCTATGTTCATGACGTACCTACTACAAACAAATAAAGAAATTCCTTTCTCCCTACCACACCTATGTGCGAAATATTTATATTTATATTTCTGATATATCACAATTATTTTTATTCATATAATTTGAAGTAATCCATTAATAGTTAGTTATATTTGATCAAAAAATCATAATTCCTATATAAATCAAATGGATTTTTTTTTTTATTATAAATTTTATATAAAAAATTAATTGAAAACATTGTTTTAATATTAAATTTTATAAATTTTGAAATTTGATTGTTATATTTAAAAGTAATTAATTTTAATAAAACATATCACAAAATCGAATCTTTTTTTATAATATTATTTTTATAGATATCTGCTAGCTTTTTTGTTGATGGTTAAGTAAAAATTTCCGTTTAAAAATATAATTTTTTACCAAAAGTGGAATTATTTTTATTGTAATTTGATTATCAAAATTTTGTTATTTAATTTCGTGAGTATAATGTATTATTTTTTCAAATGAATGATTTATAAAATGCCCAAATATTGGTCCTTCAAAATGTCTGCTACCGAAATAAACAAAAATTTAAGATATTTAGAGTATGTACAACTAAAATATTTTCATTTTGTACAATTGTTTGCAACTTGACGTTTTTTTTTTAGAAAAAAAAACAACTTATTTTTAATTGAATATAACAATTAAATATTAATTAAAAGTTAAAATTTTCACTTTTATATGAAAATTTTAACTTTTAATTAATATTTAATTGTTATATTCAATTAAAAATAAGTTGTTTTTTTTTCTAAAAAAAACGTCAAGTTGCACACAATTGTAAGTGTAATGCATTACAGCACTTAGGTCTTCATTTTCGAATTGATGCTTTCGCAAATAAAAAGTGCTTTATACTAAAAATTCACAAAAAAAAAACATTACAAAACTGAATAAATTTACTAGAATTTGTAAGCGACTGTAATATTAATAGTGGTCGTTTAACTTTCTTTGAGTATATACTCGTACGAAACATTAAAGATGTTGGTATATTCCCCGGAGATCACAGATTTATGTTGGATTTTATGGTGATCAGATGAATTATAGACGCGATTCGATTCCGCAATTAAAGAAAAGAAAACGAAATTATTGGAGATACAAAGTAGTAGCAAAATAAAAATAAAAATGAAACAATTATTGAGTAAAACGTTGAATAGCCATAAACACGCAAAGCTCAATCGTCGTTATTCGACTATCGAATTGGCCAGACTCAGCAGTTGAAGAAATCGTTAACGATGCAGTAAGATCGAAAGTGGTCAACATGGATTAGATGCCGTTGGCCGCAACAGGAAACGCATACATCAATGCAGGTATATAAATAGTTCTTTTGTCAACCATAATCCCTTCCCCACCATAATATACGAATATTGCTTGAATATACTGTTTTCCTGGTCATTGATTTTTTCTTTATAAAAATTTCCCTCACAATTTTGCTGATGATGATAGCGCACCAAAAATAAAAAAATAAAAAATTTAATAATTTCTGTACACTTAATCTACACAATAATGGAGTACAGGTACTACCAAGAAGTTCAATTGAAAATTAGTTAAAAGCCCACATTATGTGGATGTGCATATAAAAACAGCTGACATATCACATTTTTCTGTGGTAAATTTGATTCGGTTTTTATTTGTTTCGAGTTTCGCTTAAATTTACAAGATTTTTAGTTGTTGGCATGAATGTTTTCGCTATCCACAGGTATCCATCCACAGGTGTTTTTATGGTATATGTCTTTCCACTTCTCACAAACAGTGCTGCTTTTTAGAGGTCCGAAGTTGATCGTACGATGAGTGTGGTCTTAACAGAATCGATTGAGCTTTAGTTGCACTTAAGTACGGAACGGTGTAAGAGCGAAAAACTTTTATTTTCATATCATTAGGCGAACGTCTTAAGGTGTGCGCGAATAACATTCGATCTGCAAGAAGCACACCGAAATCGCAATAAGTGTTGTGCAAGTAACCATTTTTTTTTTAAAAAGAAAGTGAATTTTCCAATAATATAAGTATATTAATGATATGGATTTATTAAAAGTGGATATTTAATTGTAAACATTTTTTTGAGATTATTACACGATTAGTACAATTGGCCACACGTTATGAACTAATCACTGATTGGAACAATGCTACATGTTCGAGAGCAAAGTTGTGAAAATCTTAAATAGATGTGAGGTGTGACAGTTAAATAGTCGATTGTTATTCATAGTCAATTATATAATCTACATGAACAATATATATATAAATTATTACTAGAAATTTTGCATTGTGATTTAAAAGTAAAAAAGAGTTAAAATGAAAGTACTCTGTCTTACCTATGTCCGTTTTTGCGCAAATAATTTGATTATAAAAGTAAAAAGACAAACATATAATCATATTCCATAAATATATGAGTTTGTATATATGTAAAAAAAAATTGTCTATATTTGAGCGCATATCTTCTATCATAATATTATATAGCAATGTTTTTATATGCAAAGAAATACACTTTCTTAGATTAGCCTAGCTAGTTGGTAGTTATAAACTTTCTAAATATTCCACACCGCCGTTATAAACTTTCAATTTCTGTTGTTCGTCTTGTTATTTATTTATATTATTATTATTATTATTTTTTTTTTTTTTTGGTAACATTTTCTATGCGAATGAAGAAAATTTCTCATCCGATTGTATCTTCATGTACTGGTCCAATACGAATACATGGCCTCATTATGTCCATTAAAGCATCTCTTGCGAATAATAGAAATAATATATTTGGAGAGAAAAAAAATATTTTTGGATATAGTACAGTAAGAAATAAATTTCCAACTAAAATGATTAATAATTTTCACTTTAATATATTTATACAATCAAATATTTTTTTCTTCTTATTTTAAAAGCAACTTAAATAAGTTCAGTTTTTTTTTCTTTTTTGTATTCGTTTTGCTATTTAAAAATATTTTAAGTAGTTTTTAATTAGCACTAAAGTTAACCATAAAATAAATATAAATGTGCTAAATAGTATTAACAAAATAATTACAATATAATTTATTTTTACTACTTGAATGCTATAATTTGGAATAGAAATTTTTTTTTTTCGTTAAAATTTTATTAAAATTCATGTATTTTTTCAATATAAACAAATTTTGCTTATATATTTTACATTATTAATTTTAAAAATTTTATATTTTAATTAAAAAAGTAAAATACGATAATTTAGAAAACTACTTTATACATTAGAAAAATTTGATGATCATATGTAGATGAATTATAGAAGAGGTTCTCAATATTTTTCATTTCAAACACAAAATTTTAACTTTATAAAAAAGTTTATAAATTTGCTTTGTACTTTTTTTCTAATTTATTTAAAATATTTTTTTTTGCAATATTTTCATAATTAATTTAAATAGTTCATTTATTTTTTTCTGATTAAAATTGAAAGATATTTCGAATTTTCCGTATATTATTTTAAGAGTAAATAAAAAATTACTTACGTTTAATTGAGATTTTAAAAATTATACCAAAATAGTCTTTTAGTATAATTTTTAAAATATGAAATATAATAAAATTATTTAAATATTATATAAAAATACACTTCTTTTTATACAAATTTACTAATTTGAGTATAGAATAACCTTTTTCGATCAATACAAAATAATAATATAATCAAATTCGTAATTGTTTGCATTCAATTTGATTGTTTTGCTAGTTTTCGCGTTATTTTCCAAAATAGTAAAAATATATTCGTAAATATTTGAATACATACACATATATAAAAATGTAAATACAAAAATATATAGATGAATATAGTTCCGTAAATTGTTGAATAATTGATAAGGGATTCAGGTCGAAAGTTTGGTTTTTTCGAGTCATAGAAATCGATTTAAATATGCCATATCATTTCGTTGCTTTTTATGAACATTTTCTACAAATCATTCTTTAATCGTGTTTTTTTATATTTGTATTTTTTCTATATTTACTTGCCATTTACCCTTAATAATGAGAATCGATCGGAAACATGAGTATACCATAAATAATTACAAAATATAATATTTATATTTTAATCGATTTTCTTAAAATCGGCTTATTTATTAATATTATTGTATTGTAGTATGAAAGAGCTTCACTAATATTTAATAGTTTTAAAGGAATTTAATATCATAAATGGATAATTATATAAATATGTACAAGTATAAATCTTAATCGACATTTGATAAAACTATGTATGATATGTGACAGAAAAGTAATAATGTTATTTTATTTTTTTATATATTAATATTATTTAATTCGATGTAGTTCCTTTGAGTAGCTATAATAGCTTCTCAATTGCAATCTCCTTCACGGTTACTTAGTTTTGGATGTTATCGGGAATAACAAAATTATGTATTTTCAAGTTATTTTTGATGTTGAGGTACAAAAAAAGTCACATAGGTTTAGTTAAGGTGAATATAGGTTAAGAGGGGAAGGGAGCTGTGGAGCCAAGAATTCTTCTTCACAAAAGGTTAGTCAATAAGTTGTTCTGAAGGCCTACCTGATCAAGATCCATCTACCACTGCTTCTACGGCCCCCAAAATTGCTCTATGCCACCGAAACACTTTAGCTCTTGAGAAGAAATATATTTTATTTTATGTTGAGTAAGAAAAAAAATTCACACGGAGTTGGATCAGGTGAGTATGGGGCTAGAAAAATATAGGAATTAATTTTTTCGACATAAACTCGTTGATGGAGATAGCCGTTATCATTATGCAATATCCAATTTTCGACTTGACTCAAAGAACTCTTTTCTGAGCCTTTGAAAAAAAAAATTTATTTTAAAAAAAATCATTTTTATAAATAAGTCCTTGATAGGTTCCATATTTTGATTTTCCACTGCTTCTTGGTTGTTTTATGTCTCCAAAATCCCTGTGCTTTTGTTAAGAAATGGTTTTTTTTATCTTGGGGGGAACAAAAAAAATTCTAATAGAGTTAGATCATGTCAGTAGGGAGCTAGAAAAATACAATATTACCTTTTTCAACAAAAATTTGTTGATGGACATAACCGTGTGACAGGAGCCGTTATCATTATACCAGGTGTACAAGCTTAAATCCGCTGTTTTTTAGTCGAAAAAGCACATGTTTTTTTTATAGAAAGCAAAAACAAATTTATTCAAAGTACTTGCCCTCGGTAGCTACACATTTTTTCCATCTCTCGAGGCAAACCATTCATTTTCGGACGTCTTCGTAAGAATCAAAGTGCTGCTCAGCGAGCGTGTGGCCCATCGACGAAAACAGGTGGTAGGAAGTTTTTTGATCGGAAGGGGCCAGGTCTCTGGAATAAGCAGGGTGGAGTAGCACCTTCCAGTTGAGTATCTCCAAGTAGTTTCGGGCCATCGGACCATTTTTAACGTGTGCGATGGTGCGTTGTCGTGAAGGAAAATCAGCTTGTCATGTCTTTGTTGATAATCCGTCCTTTTTTTACACAGAGCACGGTGCAATTTGATCAGTTGTTGGTGGTAGCGGTGGGCGTTGACATCTCATAGTAGACGATACCCTGCTGATCCCACCAAACGCATAGCATCATCTTCCGTCCGAAGCGATTTGGTCTTGGGGAAGATGTTGATCTCCGTTCAGAGATCAACCCACAATTTCTTGCGTTTAGGATTCTCGAAATATATCCACTTTTCATCGCTTGTCAGTATCCGATGGAGAAACGACTTTCTTTTTTGTCTGGCGAGGAAGATTTCGCATGTGTTTTGCCGTCGTTCCATCTGCATATCGTCCAATTCATGCGGCACCCATTTTCCGATCTTTTCAATCTTCCCTATGTTACGCAGACGCATGAAAATGGCTGGTTGAGTAACACCCAATTGCTCTGCGAGCATTTTTTGCGATTGGGTATCGTCTTCGTCCAAAAGAGCCTGCAATTGATGGTCCTCAACCTTCCTAGGCCGATTTTCACGCTTCTTGTCTCACAAGTCAAAATTGCCGTCTTTGAACCGACGAAACCAATCTCGGCACGTTGTTTCCGATAAAACACTGTCACCATAGACCTCCATAAGCATTCGATGCGATTCGGCAGCCAATTTCTTGAAATTGAAGCAGGAAAGCAGAGCTTTCCGCATATGCTCTTTTTCTGGCACAAAACTAGTCATGATTACCAAAGGAAAAATGTATGTTGTTGTACAAAATTGCTGACAATGTACACTGATTAATTTTGACAGATGTCAAACTCATAAAAAAAAGTATGGCGTGCCTATAGTAGCTTAATACGCTCACTCACGCCATCTATGACCAAACAGCGGATTTAAGCTTAAATACCTAGTACAGTATCCAATTTTTTATTTGACTCAAAAAACTCTTTTTCTGAGCCTTTCAAAAAAATTTTATTAAAAAAAGGCGTTTTTATAAATAAGTCCTTGATAGGTTTTATATTTTAATCAGTTTTGGATATTGAAGGCCTACCTGAGCATGTTTCATTTTCCACTACGTCTTGATCCTCTATAAGTATTTGATGGCACCAAAAAGCCTGTGTTCTTGATAAGGATTATTTTTGATTTTGGGGAGCAATAAAAAATTTATACGGACTGAGATCAATTGAGTAGGAGGCTAGGAAAATAGAATTTCTTTTTTCCACAAAAAGTTGTTAATGGACATAGCCATGTGACAGGGGCCGTTATCATTATACAGTATACAATATTCGATTTGACTCAAAAAATGTTTCATTTTAGAAGAATACAACAATATCTTTTTCGAAAAAAAACTCATTAATTGAAATGGAGCATCCCAATTCGTAACGCCCTTGACAAACAGAACATAACTTATTACTATTTTAAATGCATAATGTCTGTCTTATTACTATTCTCTCACATTCCGTATTTAACTGAATAGTATTACTTTCGCTACTGGATAATTTTTTATACAATAATTTATTAAATTATATTAATTATTGATGAAATCATTGGCAATGACGATCGCATTTGAGTTCGTTTTGAATTTATAATAAGTTCAATATTTTATTACAAGACATTTCCAATATTTTAGAAATGAGTCTCACTTTTTAATTAATTTTTTTCTTTAAATTATTTTTTATGTAGGAAATAGATGAAGTCAAATAGTTAATAATATTGTTAACAACAAAAATAATACTATCATAGTATTTCTAGCTGTACCCCAACAACCAAATGCGCATGATGTTGAATAATAAAAAAAATTCGAATAATTTCCTATAATGATCATTTTATTGTAGTGTACATTATAGTAGCTTCCTTTTCGTAGGGATTAACTCTCCCCAAAGTATACAATATTCCATTATCATTTATTTAAGCATAAATTCAGCAACAAGTGTATACCTGTATTGTTTCCATGTTTCTAAGTTTAATGAAATTTACTTGTAAAAAGGAAAAATAAAAATTTTTCATTTATACAAGTATGTATGTATGTATTTTACAAATTTGTAATTAAATTCGTTTTTAGGTATATTATGGAATGATTTGCAAATAAGTTCTCTCTATTCTTAGTCCTCTTTCTTAAAGTATTCACATCCTATAACCCTAATCTAACAATGAAATCTAATTAACTATTTGCCTTTTTTACTTTGTAGGTAAAGAAATTTTACTAATTTGTAAGGTTTTGGCTTAGATAGTATGCAAAAAATACGATTCTTGTTTTATTGACCTAAACATGGTATAAAGAAATTTTTTTTTAGTTAAAATAGTAAAATGATTGTTATCAGATTTGTCCGCTCAAATTAATTAAAAAAATATATATTAAGTTTAGAATTATTGAAATTATCAAAACCAGGATTAAAATTAGATAAAATTAATAATGGCTTATGTTACAAAGAAATTTTCTGAAAAACTATTTATAATAATTCGAGTACTAACAAATATAACATATTAAATACGAGGGTCGTTCAATAAGTCCTTAGAAAATCCAAGAAATTGCGCTCGTAGTGTCGGTAAACATTTTTTTGTTGTAAGTAGCGTTATCAACAGGAAAGCTGTCAGCTCGATCCATAGCGTAAGTCAATTTCTATCGTCGATTAAAGTTAACGACATTTATTTGTGCATGACAATGGAAAAAAGCGAGTTTAGGGCTGTCATCAAACATCTCCATTTGAAAGGCTTAAGCCCGAAAGAAATCAAAGCCGAGTTGGATGCAGTTCATGGCACATCTGCATCTGTGTTTGCGACGGTTTACAATTGGGTGAATGAATTTAAACGTGGCCGTTCATCCACAAAAGATGAACATCGTTCAGGACGCCCAGTTGAGGTGTCTACTCCTGAAATCATCGACAAAATCCACGATCTGATTTTAAGCGATCGGCGAATTAAAGTGTGCGAATTAGTTGAGGCCTCGGGCATATCACAAGGTACAGTCGCTTCAATTTTGCATGAAAAATTGCCTGTGAAAAAAATTTCGGCAAGATGGGTGCCGCGTTTGCTCTCAGAGGAGAATAAGCGCAATCGTGTATTGGACTCTGAAGCTATGTTGGCAATCTTTCATCGCAATCCTGCCGAATTCCTTCTTCGATATGTCACTGTGGACGAAACCTGGATACACTACTACACTCCAGAAATGAAGAGACAGTCATCACAAGGGTGAACGGGGTCCGAAGAAGGCAAATTCAAAATATTTACGGACTTTGTAGATAAATTTATTCTTTAAAAGTTCGTCTATAAATAAAGTTGAATGTAAATATTATTGTTGAGTATTATTTTCAAAAAAAAAAACATTTAATTTAAATTGAAAACACTTTTAATGAAGGTTATTTGAATTTACAAAAAAAATATATAAAATAATAACAATAATTTGATGTTGGCGTATATTAATAATAGTCTTGTTAATTTTTAAGTAAAATATTTTCAAGTACAATAATTGAAATTACAAACTTTCGTTAATTAATAGGCGGAATTTATTAAAAAAAACAAAAGTTTTTTTTTTTCTATTCCATTATACATATATAATTAGTTGATGTAAATTCTTTGTGAAAATATAAAAAAAAATGAATCTTGTTTAATGCAGATTTTGAAAAGATTGACATTTCGTGCGTTGTTTTAAAAAAAAAATCCATCGTTAAAATACAGAAATGTAAATGAATTTATTTATTTACTAATAATATTATGAAACTTGATTTTTTATATTAGATAAAGAAATTTAACACGAACATATCGTTTGTTCAATGAAAAGATGATTGTGATACTATTAAAACTTTAGTTTCAATGGAAATACTTAGAAGAATTTAAAATTTAAAGGCTGAGCCATCTGTTGGTTTTTTGTTAAACTGAAAGAAAACACACATATCATAAGTAATCATTGGAAGTTTTTATTGAAAATAAAAGTTGAATCTATTAAAATTATGTATAAAAAGCAATATCATGCATATGACCACTACGACACAGTTTTCCGAACGTCAAAATTTTCGTTGACTTTGACCAATAAAAATTCTTGTGGAACGTTGAAAAAAGGCCAACGGTGTCAAATCGTAAGATTTTGGTGGGCAATTCACATGGATATTATGAGTTTATTATGCAACAAACCGATGTTTTGACATGTTGTGCAGTTCATTCACTTTTAGTTCTTTCAATTTCAGTCACAAATCAGAATTTACTATAACGGCATCTTCACGGTCATTTTCGTAGAAGAACGACGTAATGATTCCACCAGCAGCCCATAAGCCGCACCAAAGAGTGACTTTTTAAAATGCATCGGACAGTTTTTTGCAACCCAGATTACACAAATTTGTTTTTTAACCTTTTGTGAAATGTCATATTTACAGAACGAACGTTTTCGTAGTAAGTTTCGATAATTAAAATGTATTGTTCTATTGTTAATGACTCCATGGCTAAAATTGTAATGCGTCATACAGCTGTAAAAAAAATGACGGCATGTGTGTTCTGACAGATATTTGAAGTTGGAGAAAAAAACAACAGATGGCACACCCTATAATTTGTACCCAAGGAAACATCTAAGAAATGAGTTTTCTCTTTCTTATTAATAATACTAGTTTACATTTTTTTTCTGTTATTTTTAAAAATGAATGAAGTTTTAATTTTTGGTAAACAAGAAATGCAATAGTACGAACTTTAAATATTGTCGATTTATTTTATTTAATTGATCAAATAAATCTTTACGATACTATTTTGCGAAATAGTAAGTTTAATTGTTAAAAAAAATTTATTCGTAGTAAATTTGGATAATTAAAATACGTTGTTCTATTGTAAATGAATCCATGTTCAAAATTATACTACTTTATACTTGACAGTATACAAACTCTGATTTATAGAACACCCTGTGGTTTTTATAGAACACCCTATGGCTGAAAATATATTTGTCTAGTACATCATTTCAATATACATACAATATACGTACGCGTATATAATAAATTCTTAATAAATCTGAAAATATAAATTAAAAAAACGTGAATATTTTGCAATAAAATTGACGAAATCCCAACCTTTAACTTTAATTAATAAAAAAAAAGTGCTCCTCAAATGTAATATACAATATTTTTAAGTACAATTAAAAAAAACTTCTTTAATTATTACAAGTCTGTGTACATTTTATTTTTTCAATTTCAAAATAATTAACTTAAAAGCTCAAGAGTAAATTACATTTCCAAGTCTCCCGAATTCACTGTTCATGTTTGTCTGTTTACTTATTGGGCTGGGATTTTTTTTTTGAACTTTTTATTGTCAGTTGTATTTATCTTATTTTTGGCTAAACATCATTAAAGTTTTTGATTTAAGAAACATTTTCAAAAACCCCGTTTAAAATGAGCAACGAGAAAAAATTTTGTTTGTTTGTTCATTTTTTATATCTCAATTAACTTTAAAACCGGAATACTATTAAGCTTTGGAGTTAGTGAGTCAGTTGTAAAGTGTGGGTACATAAACTCGTACTGGGTATGTCTGTTAAGTAATTTTTTTTAAACGTTTTCAACAATATACGTGTATGATTGCTAACAATTTTGTAATTTATTATATAAGAAAAATTACTTACAAAACTTTTTATTTGAAAATGTATTTAAATATAAAAAGTTCAAATTATAAAATATAAAGTTTAAACCATGTTGTCGTTTGGCATATACAATTCCGTTATTTGACAGATAAAATTTGTTTTTAGTAAATTAAACTGGATCTCTTAGTTACTAAACAAATGTGATAAAATTGTGCAAAAGATTGGATGCTGGAACAACAGACTTTGTTTGGCTGCAGATTTCTCGCTCGGTGAATATGTCAATAATCAAAATTGTCACATTTGGTATGTGTATGGAACTCTAAGAATCCACAAGTGAATGTTGTAAAGCCATTGTATCTGCAAAAAGTGTCTGTTGGTTGGGTGTGCAATTTATTCTGAAGCTGTCATTGGCCCGTAATCATTTGAAAATGATGAAGGAAGATCCACCACTCTTCTCCTCCAACATTACATTTATTTAAAGAAATTAGTTCAATTAATTATGTTGTTAGTTGATCCTGATTAAATATAATTGGTTTATAATTAATTTCTTTTTTTAGAGTTGCTTATACATTATTGTTATATGCTTATAGTCAACATGGAAAATATTTTTCTGGTATTTTTTCTAATTTAAGTAATAATATTCAAAATTTTAAAGCAAAAACAGTAATTATCAACAACTAGAAACAACTACTTAAAAATTCAAGAAAAAATTATATATATTAATATTTTTACATTGATTACTTTTAAATTTATTAATTATAAAGAGTGAATATTTTTATTTATATCAGATGACAAATTTTTGCTCTATTGTGAGAAAAATTCTCAAGACGCGGAATTTTCAGATTGGGTGCTATTTGATAGAATTGGACTTTTTATTGTAGAGCTTTTTCCTACACAAAAGATCGTATTTCCACAGACAATCGTCAAATTTTAGTGCACTTTAAAATCAATATTCGTCCAATTACAGCCCGAAATGTTCGAAAAGCCATTAAAAATTACCTCAAAAGCATTAGGTCCAGCGAGATTTCTCGTATTCGGCCTTTGATGTTTTATTTTTATTTACCATACCACAAATCGAATCACTCCCTCTTTACTCATAATAAAACTATAATATTAATTAATTCTTATATATGAATAATTAAATAATATATTTTTCCTATTTAATAATGTTATGAACATATTCGTTTTAAGCATAAAAAATATTTCTAGCTGATTTGATAGCATCTCCTTGACCACATAGCTAACATATTAATTTGCTCGTTTACACGGAAATATTATATTCAATAGAGAATAGTCGAAAATAAGAGAATAATATATGGAATAAATTACAGTTAATAGACTTGTATGTGTATACGAAAAAGCAGAAATTTTACATTGAAATAATTCCATTAATAATTGCATTTAATAACCACAACAAGATGAGTAATTTTAAAATGAAAATCTTCTGCCTGTAACAGTCAGTACTTGTACAATATTTAGTATAAAATGTATTGTATATAAGATAATCAATCAAATTTTATCATATTATAATCTTTAATAGTAGGGATTGGTAAAGAATCTTTCGAGCTGAAAAACTTTCCATTGCACATGTCGTTGGCAGAAAACTTATTTCATTATTCCTGTGACAAGTTTTCCTGATGAATTTGAACTTTTTCGATGTTGTGTTTTTCTTATTTAATCGTATCTGCTTTTTTTTAAAAATTAAATACAAAAAAAAACCTTACAAAACTGGGACAGAAAGAAAAAAACAAAATTTTAAAGCAAAAACAGTAATTGTCCACAACTAGAAACTAGTTAAAAATTCAAGCAAAAATTGACTAGTGGGGAGATACATGCAGATGACATTTAATTCGTATATTATTAAGTATTATAGTTTAAAATCAACAAAAAAATTGTTTGTTTAAAATGGGATCAGTTTTTTTCTCACGTTATCTTATGCTTAAATTATGTAATTTGTATTTTAGATTTATCAACTTCTGTATTTTTGTTTCCAAATCAGATAATTGTTGTTTGGTGCACAGTTAATGACTTTCATGAGCGATTTATATATCTACAAACTTATGAGTATATGTTGCGTCAATATTTTTCATCATTATTGGTTCTTCAGTCTCTTCTAATGGGAATTTTTAAGGATCTTTTGTATTTTTATAAATTACTACAAGCTGAGCCATATTAGATGGATCCTTTAGGCAACACTATAATTTTGACAGGTTTTGTCTTAGATTATGGAGTATGAAGCTTAGATTATGAAGTATAAGGGCGCTAACTTGAAGCCAAAAAGACGGAATACAATCTTAAAGCTACTCACTCACATATGCAAACTGCTCAAAAGCATCACTGTCAGATAGGAGCAATTTCAGTTGATTTTTTTGCTGTTTGGTTTTTCATATTTTAATTTTTGATATATTTTGTATAACGCGTAATATGTATTAAAGTCAAAAGAGCTTAGTTAGAATTGCCATTTGATTATAAAAAGATTTATATCCAAATCATGGCTATAAATTTAATTTTATTATCAAAATTCGTGCTGCGTGAAAAATGTGTTTCGCGCACTTCGACCAGTTTATGGTCATCATAATCGTCCTACTGAGCAAACAATTTAAGCAATAGTAATAAAAGTTCACAGTAATTTTACGCTATTGGACATCAAATCATCAAAGTATTTGCGTAGAGTGCATGCAGAAGAAAATGTTGCTGCCGTAGCGTCTAGTATTGGTCAAGACCGTGATTTGTCCATCCGTCGCCGTTCTGCTGTGAACTGAAGCCGAACGACCTACCAAAGCGTCGAATTTTCGGTGAGTGGGCTTTAGAACAACTTGAAGAAAATTCGTTTTTTTTACCAAAAAATTGCGTTCAGTGACGAAGCTCATTTCTGGTTGAATGGGTATGTGAATAAGCAAAATTTTCGCATTTGGTCTGATGAACAACCATAAGCAAAACAAGAACTGCCATTGCACCCAGAAAAATGCACTATTTGGTGTGGTATATGGGCCGGTAGAATCCAGGAAAATGTACTGTAATATGAACGTTACCATCAATGGCGTCCGCTATCGCTCGATGATTTCGAACTTTTATTCTGCCCAAAATGCAAGCACTGCATCTAGTCGATATGTGGTTTCAACAAGACGGTGCTACATGCCACACAGCACGTGAAACAATGAACATATTGAGAGATGAGTTCGGTGAGCAATTTATCTCACGTTCGGTTGGGTGTCATACGAGTTGAAGCCGAGTGACATCGAACGGCGTTTTTTCACGTACGAACAGGTGCTCCAACGATAAAGAAGAAAGGGTTTTCTGCATTATATTGTGCCTGTGGGTGAAAAGTGGATCCATTACGATAATCTTAAGCGAAGAAAATCGTGGGGGCGCCGCAGTCATGCATCAACATCGACGGCCAAACATCCATGGCTTGAAGTTCATGCTATGTATTTGATGGAAACAGCTCGGCGTGGTATATTACGAGCTGTTGCAATCGAGTGAAACCATCGCAGAAGCTCGCTACCGAGCTGATGCGTTTAAGCTGAGCATTAAAGGAAAAACGGCCATAACACAAGTAAAGATAGGAGAAAGTGATTTTGCAGCACGACAACGCTCGGCCACATGTTGCTAAGGTGGTTAAAACCTACCTGGAAACACTGAAGAGACGAAAAATGGGGTCGATTCGTAGATCGCTTCGAAAGACGACCAGTTTTTTGACATACAATCCGTATGCTGTCAAAAAGATGGGAAAAAGTTGTGATTAGCGATGGAAAAATGTGAACAGATAAAGCTCAAATTTTGAATAAAAACAGCAGTTTTCCATTTATACTCCTTTTACCACATAATTCTAACAATTTTAAACCCCACCACTATTATACCAAATACTGAAGAAAATAATCATTCACACATTAATGCTAGAATAAACCAATATATTTTTTGTTTCCATTTCTATATCAAAAGTTTTCGAATTATGCTTATGAATACAATGAATATTTGTTTATTCTTTCTTATATTAGAACATAACATAAAATCAATATTTTCAATGGCATAAATAATCGTCTACGTATATACATACATGTGTAAATTTGTGGTGCCTTATATTGTAACAAAATAATGCAAAAATTATATTGTAACATATTAAAAAAAATGAAAAAAACTTATTAATTAAAACTAGAAAATATCATATATTAAATTATAGATTCTGCCACAATTTTTACTACTTCAAGACACTATCATATGTGAATAGAAAAAAAATTTAAGAAAATTAATAAAAATGTTATTAATGTAAATTGATGAGAAAAATTTTATTCAATAACGAATAGTCAATTATATTACATTTATAATTAATATATAATATTATATTAATCGGAGGGAAAACTAAATTGGTAAACATGACAACGTTTCCACATCCGTTTTTACGTCATCCAGAACCTCTGGATATCCCAACTGATATGGTTCCTGCTGTTGAAGAAATTTACAAATGGTATGTAATCTTTTAATTACTACTTAAATAATTGTTATTTATTTATAAAAAATAGAAGAGATTTTAACATATATTCATATTTATTTAATTAACAGTATTTTTTAATTAATAAACTTTAAGTTAACGAAAAACATTAAATTTTTTCTATAATTTTTAAATAAATTAACAAAGTCTATCTATACCCTGATTATTGAAATTATTTTTTTTTAAAATTAATTACACACACAAATTATTAATTATTTTTTCAAATATTTATATTTATAATGTGTCAGCTCATAATTTAAACGTATTGTGAAAACAATTGTAAGGTTTAAATGCAAAAGAAAAATTCTTTACACAAAAAACGAATCTTACTTAAAAATATAAAAGTTTGATTCATTTTTTATTTAATATATAAATAATAAGCATTTTTCTGATATACAAAATAAAAGATATTTTTGCAATCTATTTGATTGTAATAATTATTTTATTTCAATTATTGAAAATTGTATACTTGAGAAATGATTTTTCAGTTTAATTGATTGTTTGAAATCAAATAATAAAATAAAGAATCAAAAAAATTTCACATTTATAAGATAGAATATATTCGAATGCATCATTTATTATAATGATAATATCAATTCTATTGGCATTTTCAATGTTACGAGCTAAATGAATATTGCTTGTTATCATAAAATATAATTCATTTCTGTTCAAAATAAATGATATATCAATAATGTGAAAGTATTAATTGAAAATCTTCATGAACCAAATCACGACAAAAAGTGAGATTACACTAATAATAGAGAAAGAAGAACGCACACACAATCAAATAAACAAATAAAAAAAAATAAAAAATAAAAAATAAAAATAAACAAAATAAGGAAGAAATGTTCGATTATATCTTAAGACAAAGGTAATATCGAGTATACGAAAAAGCTTTGAAAATTGTGCCAACTAAGAAAGCAAGAATCCGATAAGAAATCGAAATGGCCAACTTTAGTCGTTTACGTAAATTCGATTTGTTTTGTTTTCGTGCGATATTCACATTTACACATTGTTAACTAGCTTTTTGTTATATGAACCATTTTGGAAAAACCATTCTAGGAAGAGGAAATGCTCCGACGCACTAACACGTAAAGTGTTTAATATGAATAGGAAATTCTAGTACCGAATTTACTCTATTATTATTGTACGAGTACGTTCCTGTTATATATTGTATATGGCTTACCAAAATAGCAATATTTAGAAAATGGCATTGATCACACTTTATAAAGAAAAAAAATTATCAAAAAATAAAATTTTCATAACCTTAAGATATTTTTCCAATGGCAAAGATATTTTACCAAATAATACACTCGTACTTATATAAAATAGTAATATTTATAAAAATTTATTTATGGAATTTTTTATCTCTACTTTTTCAGGATACGTTCACAATCTAGATTTCCAAATTTTTCAAAAAATCACGCCTATCTTTTCCTACATGCCTGCATGGGAGATGTTCAGAGCACAAAAAAAGCTTTACTTAGATATATACAGATTAGAGCAAATGCCCCAGATCTATTTGATAATCGAGATATAATGCTTGAAGATATTCAGTTTGTATACGATATGACGTAAGTATTAAATAATTTTATGCAGAAAAAAAATTCTTATGCAGACAGAGTTATAGAAATGAAATTAGTTGGAGATGTTGAGTAAATACATGCACAATCTTAGTAAATAAACAAATTTTAAAAAAAATCAATTATAATCTTAGACTATAGTCAAGTTAAATTAGAAACAATTTGTTAATATTAAAAATATTCAAAATTGTACATAAATCTGTTGAATTTATTTAAAAAGTTTTTTTTTAATTTCAATTTAAAAAAAATAATATTTTTAATATAATTATTTATTTCTATTAATATAAATTGAATATACATTCGAGGTGTGGTAGAAAAGTGATGAAGTAATATTTTTATACATCAATATTACCCTTTTCAAAATAGTTCACTTGGGCAGGTGCTATACATCGAAAAATTTGCTGTTGCGAGTCTTCGTAGCAGTGTTGGAAGATTTCGCTTTCATCTCTTCGGTTACACTTCTTTGGATGTCATTATATTGACGGAGGGCTGCCCTGTTCTTCTCGAGTCCTGGAGAGAATGTATGAGATCTGGCAACAGCGGTTCATCTCATTTGTCAGGTTTGCTTTAGCAAACAAGTTTGAATGTGATCTGATAACCGGGTATGGCAGTATGAATGAGTTTCTGAATAAGAGAAGATTGAGTAAAAGAGCAGAGCGTCTATATATATGTACAGTGCACCACAAAAGAGTGGTTGTCACCTTCTCATGAAGTGTGGTTTGTATGAGGATCTTCGCGATCTGGATGCTTGTGGAATTGGAGAGAATGAGAATGGAATGGATTTGTAAGGTGCACTAAGAATGCATGAGCGGTATGAGTCCTTCAATATGAATGTCATAGCAGTGTTTTAGAAAAGGATACCCCATGGTGTAAAAACGAACTGTACCCCACAATGGTGAAGCTTCTTAGACAGCAACGTGGTGGCTGTGGTTAATACCTACATATACATACATCGCGGGTATGGTCTCCGGACCGCTGGTGGGAGATATTTATAATTATCTCGGGCACTGTCACTGCTAATGAAAGTACAGGTTTAGATAGGGCTCACCACAAACGGTTGATTGAGCATATCTCAGTCCCAATGGTCATAGGCGGCCTATGGGGTATGCCACGTAAAACAACAGTTATACGAGGTCTGTTCAAAAAATTTTGAATTTCCGCGGGTTACGTATATTCGATTTTCGATTTTTGTGGCGTTATGTTGGTACTCATGTTTCTCACTTATGCCGACAAGTTCAGCCATTTTGAAGGTTCAGTTAATTTTTGACAGCTACTTTGCTTGCACGTGTTTTGGCTCGTCTTCAATTTTTGCCCATTCCAAAAACTGGATCAAAGAATCTGTATCAAATTTTGTGTGAAAAACAAAATTAATTGCGCGGACGCATTCCGAATGTTAACTGTGGTATATGATTAAGCTACCTTGGACCAAAGCAACGTTTATCGGTGATACAAAATGTTCTCAGAGGGCTGAAAAAAGCGCGCCAATTCGGTCGAATGTGAAGGTTTTGCTTACAGTTTTCTGTAAGGGGCGCAGGGGTATGGTGCATCATGAGTTCTTGCCACAAGGTAGAACGATCAATAAGGAATATTACCTGCAAGTTATGCGCAAATTGCGTGAAGCAATCCGCCAGAAACGCCCGGATTTGTGGAAGAACAAAAATTGGTTTTTGCACCATGATAACGCCCCTGCTCACCCATCGTTGCTTCTGCGCGAATTTTTGGCCAAAAACAACACACTAATAATGCCGCAGTTATCGTATTCCCCAGATCTGTCCCCTGTAACTTTTTCTTGTTCCCGAAACTGAAGAGCTTCATGAAAGGACGACGCTACGCTACGATTGTGGAGATAAAGACGGCATCGAAAGAGGAGCTGAACAAGATCACAAAAATGATTTGTTGAAGTGCTTCGAGGATTAGAAAAAACGTTGGCATAAGTGTATAATATCTGGTGGGGATTATTTTGAAGGGGATAAAATAGATATTCATAAATAAATAAATAATTTTGGAAAAAACAGAAAATTCGCGATACTTTTTGAACAGACCTTGTATACTATCTGTATAGTTCTTTCCTTTTTGAGCCTTCTAAGTCCTCTTTATAAAAAAGATCTTGGAAGGTTCCGTATTTCTGTGGTTTCCCAGCCCCTTTATTTGCTTGATCTAAGTCCATGTGGCATATGTTTGTTCTCCAAGATCAAAAAACATTCTTCATAAGATATTAAAGGATTCACGTGCTTCACGCAAAAATGTTTTATGCCTCCGAAAATCCTGCACCCCTTACAAAGAATGCTTTTTGATCTTGGAGAACAAACACAAGTCACACGGACTTAGATCAGGTGAATAAAAGGGCTGGTAAACCATAAAAATTACTTTTTTTGAACAAAAACTCGTTGATGAAGATAGCCGTGTAATAGAGGTCATACTCGAATAACTCTTTTTCTAAGGGCTTAAAGGATTATTCATCTAAATGTCTGCAATGTCAAATCTACGTCAAACAACTGTTTTTCTGAAGGTTCGAAGTATTAATCATCAGCTTCAGTTTTAATCAACGGTATGATCTTACAAGCCTCCTCACTCGCTCCGTATTTTTATCAGTTACCGATGTTGGAGGCTTTACTCGTTTTCTACTGCTTCGGGGCCTTTTAAAAATGCTTTTTATGCTACCAAAAAACTTGTACTCTTGATAAGCAATAATCCGCAAAGTTTCTTTGCAAATTATCATAAGTAAACGCGGGCTCATTAAGTTTAAAACAAAATTTGGCAAATTGTTTATCCAAATCTCGCTGTTTCACCTTGTGTAACGCATTACAATCACACAACATCACTTATCATGTTCTATTAGTTCACGTAATTACCGAACAAGGATCTGACAACACTGTGCACTTCTCCAAGCAATATCCGCAGTATTTCCAGATAGTATCATTACTTTTCTGCCATACCTCGTATATGCAATAAAATACTATAATATTTTTTATCATTCCGATGAGTTTAATTAATTTGGTTTTTTTAATTTTTAACTAGTCATATGGTTGCTTTACCATTAAAAACTCCAGAAGGTTATAACGTTCTAATATATCGACTATCTGATTCTGATCCATCCAAAATGCATTTTGGTAATGCTGTGAAAGCATTTTGTATGTTCAACGATGTTCGAATCAGCGAAGACGGTAATGTAACAATTATTATCTAAAATCTAAACAATTATTAATTGTATGCATGCATAGATTATTTTCCAATAATTCTTAATCAAAATGCTTGTATTTTTGCAAGATAATATTAATGATAAGAAAGAACGAAAAGACTAACAATAATATTAATCATAAATTACAGCAATTACAGAAGGATATGTGGTTGTGTTCGATATGAAAGGTTTGCGTTTTGGTCATTTGACCAGAGTTCAATTGGGACCATTAAGGACATTCATGTCATACATACAAGAAGCTCATCCAGTTCGTTTGAAAAAAATTTACGTTGTACATGCTTCATTTTTTATTAATCAGATTATGACCTTAATAAAACCATTAATACGGCATGAACTTTTGTCATTATTAAAATTCACATCATTAGGACCGTCTGATGTTTTACCAGCAGAATTATTACCAGTGGTAAGTAAACCATTTTTATTCATTCATCTATTCATTGATTCAAAAGCATATATGTACATATATACACGTATATCTTCTATTTTTCAGATAAGTGTTTTTTAATATATTTGATTTTAAACAAAATTATATTCTCGAACGCATGTACTTTAATAACTTTTTCAATAGTAATAGTTTTGCTATTGCCATGGAAAAAGGTATTAAAGTAATCATTTAATGCTAAATAATTTTGTCATTATAAGAACGTATTCAACTTAGTTTGAATTTATTTTATTTTCATAAAAATTGCTTTTCGAGTGAATTTTAATATGGTGTGATTCATGGAGACCACAAATTTTCTATTTTATACAAAAAAAACTCAATTTTTTTTTGCAATGATCATTTTTGTTTTATCTTGTTCTTAAATCTATGTCATTTATGTATAAAAGCACGACACCTACGGTAAAATAGGATCTAAATTTTTTATGACGTTTTGTCATAGTTCGTATAATTTTATTCTTAATGGTGTCAAATCACAAGATCTCTGGCGCTATTGGACCCCATCATTTTGTGAAACAATGCGTCTTGAGAATTTTGTTCGTAATAGGATCATTGTTTCACGTGTTGCGTGATAAGTGGCGCCGTCCGGTTGGAATTACATATTTCCCAAGTCCATATCATTTTATTCAATGTAACAGCGGGGATTCCGTCATTCCAAAAACCACACCAAAAGCGACAGATTTTTAGTTCCCTAAGTGTGGCAGTTTTACTTGTTAATGCGTCCTTTTAGGTAGAAATGTACCTCATCGTTCTTGAGGTTTATTTAAAAAAAAAATCGGCATCAACTGCAAATTGTTCAAGCATC
Organism: Atherix ibis; assembly: GCA_958298945.1. Classification (NCBI taxonomy): domain Eukaryota; kingdom Metazoa; phylum Arthropoda; class Insecta; order Diptera; family Athericidae; genus Atherix; species Atherix ibis. The sequence goes on from OY282605.1 coordinate 131,446,174, forward strand.
CAATTGATCAATATAAGGTGCTGTAAATTTTTTCAAAACTTCAATTCCTATGTTAATAGAATTTTATAGGCGTGTACCAATTGATTTATTGTTAAAATTTGCTGGGTAGTACTAAAGGGCGAATTGAGGTTATAGTCCATAACCTGACAGTTACCTAAGAAAAATATATATCTTTAGGTAGGATTAGATGATTCTCAGACTCTGATAAAATTTACAGAATTTGCCGTAAAATTTTTCACAAACTTTTGGCAATAGTATAATCACGCAATTTTTATTTGAAAATGTTGTCAGACAAACCATTTGAAGTCATTGTCTGACAATATTTATAGGTGGCATCCTACAATTTAGTGATCACACTTTGCGATCATTATCCCATAAATTTGTAGGCATTTGCACATAGTCAGACGGGGTGACGTTACCAAACTAGATATTTGTCAGACAATTTGAAGGCTATCAAAATTTGCTTAAGCCAGGCAATCTTATTTGTGCCCACTTGTCGCATATCCATTGTCTACCGATTGTCTGACAGCCATATACTACAGAACGATGGAAGTGTGGCGCTCCCATCGTTCCGATTTGAGTTCTGTTTTTTTTGTTAAGTTGGTACATCTGTTATTGATATTACCTCTTAGCGTCATAGCTTGACATTTGCAAAAGTTACGTAGCCAACAGTACATCTATCTCTGTGTGTGTTGGCGATTTTTTACAATTTTAGAAAGGATTTAAATTTGCAACAACGAACTTGTATTAAATTTTGCGTATAAAAGGGATTTAATGGTGCGGAAACGTTGGAAATATTGGAAAAGTGTTTCGGCAACGATTCTCTAAAGAAAACGGCCGTTTACTAGTGGCACGAGCGGTTCAAAAGTGGTCGTGAGTCAATCGAAGATGATGAACGCAGTGGCAGACCATCGACATCGAAAACCGCCGAAAATATTGATAAAGTAAAAGAAATGTTGGTCAATAACCGCAAATTAACCATCAGAGAGATAGCGGAGGACTTGAACATTGCCTATGGATCCGTCTAAGACATTTTGGTTAATGATTTGGGTTTCCGTCGTGTAGCAGCAAAGTTGGTGCCAAAAGACCTCAATTTCATGCAAAAAAGAGACCGTGTTGACGTCGAAAAAGACATGATTTGCGAGGCTGAATCCGATCCCACATTCATCAAAAGGATCATTACTGGAGACGAGACGTGGGTTTATGAAGTAAATGGAGTTCACCAAATGAGCCGAGACCAAAAAAACCACGTCGTTTTCAGTCAAAAAAGAAGGAAATGCTCACGGTTTTCATGGATTATAACGGTGTAGTGCATCATGAATTTTTGCCAGAAAGCCGGACAGTAAACAAAGAGTATTATTTGGGCGTTATGAGACGTTTGCGTGAAGCAATTCACCGAAAGAGACCAGAATTGTGGGCAGAAAACTCGTGGTTTTTGCACTATGATAACGCATTGTCGCACAGTGCAACAAATACCATCCAACAACCACCGAATTCACATTATTTGGCTCCCTGTGACTTCTTTCTGTTCAATCGAGTTAAAAAACCATTACGGGGAACGCGTTCCAACAGCCGAGAGGAAGTAATGGAATAATCGCAGGAAGCACTGATGGACATACCGAAAACCGAATATAAAAAATGTTTCCAGGATTGGATCAAGCGCTGCACAGGTGTGTTAAAGTCGATGGGGATTACTTTGAAGGGGACAATATAGATTTAGATGAATAAACTTGTATGTTTAATTTTCTGAATAAATTCCAGTAACTTTTTGATCAAGGTGGTATGTGTACACGTATGTGCAAACATTGCCAGAATCGGACAATCAACATTGATTAAAAATTATATTTCTAAAAAGCTAATAAATAATTTTGATAGTATTTCAAATTTAAAAATTGATAATCTATTCAAGAGAAATTATAAATGTTGCGAGCAAATTTAATTGAAATCTTTTTTATGAGTTTAAATACTTTTTCTAACTGTACACTCTGCAAATGCAAATTCCAATTAAAATTAATATTTGAATAGATGGATTTTTATTACCAATATTTTCATATATACTAATAGTCATACATATATATATGCATATGTATTGTATATGTGTTGGTACATGAGTATATGCTGGCACATGTAGACTTTAAGAGAGAAAAAAATCAAAAATCATACATGAACAGAAAACTAAAAAAAGAAACATATTAAATTATGAAATAGAAATGATAAAATGGGATTTTTTTTATCTTCTGCAACGAATATCCTTAAAATCGGTTGTCTGAACCTCATATGAGTAAGTATCAGGTCATACTCCTTATCGTTTTATTCTACATACGAGTGTACTTCTAGTTATTCAAAATAGCGTTTGTATATATTTTGCTTAATAATTTTCAACGAAAATAAACAAATAAAACAAAAAAGAAAAAGAATAATAATAATAAAAATAAACAGGATACAATTTCATTTCTAGGTTTTCCTCAATTAAAAGTTGTGTGAAAATGTTGGCATCTCTGCCGGTTTGTTCATATAATTTTTGTTGAATTTTTAATTCTTATTTTTTTTTTCAATTTTTTTTTTTTGGTCGACTATCGAAATACAAATTTTTGTTGTTGTTTCATTTTTATTTATTTATTTTATATTGTTAGCTCTTTCATTTTTCTGTAGAGTAACTCAATGGGAATTTATTGACCTCGTTTTCTATTTCATCTCCTTTGAGAACATAAAATATTTGTATATATTTTATGAACGTTCCTTTTTTTGTATGTATATGAAAATATTTTTATGAATTTAATTGTGTAAACAATCAGCCTGCCGAGGGCTATATTCGCCCACGTCGCGCTACCATACACGTACTTACATCCATACACATACACATATGCATATGCATGTCAAAACAATGCGAAAACCATATTTACGGCAACAGTTCGAATAGTTATTGTCCATAATGGTTTTTGTCTTCGCTAATTATTTTCTACATTTTTTTTCCTTTTACAATATAATTTAATATTAAACGGCAATTTATGTAAAATATTGAGAAAAAAAAATTTACTCGCTTGTGGTTTTTATTATTTAAAATTTTTTTCAATTAAAATAAGAATGCTATTGTCAACATTAAATAGAAACTTATTTTTTCGCCACTTCTGTAAATAAGGATTACAGCCATTTTTCTTTTGACATTTAAAGTGAAAACTTATTTCAGCTAGTTTCATAGAGCCTCAAAAATATCTTTGATGATAATATCGAATATCGATCAGCATCGAAATTACCTATTACTAGTATAATACATTAAGAAATGTATTTACGTGACAAATCAATAGCGTCTGATAACCAAGAAACATATAGATAGGAATATTATTATTTATTGACACAAAACCCTTTGTGGGTTTGGATATCGCCAAGGAGAGTATGTCAAATTTTTCTGTTGACCGCTTTCTCCTTTCAATTTCTGACAGCCGGTCTATCTAGGTGCTGCTTCGCGCAGACATTACATCTTCGAAGCGGTCTAATTATGCTTGTCTACCAACTAGATTCTAGGAGTAAATGCTTATTACGGATGCTTCTTCATTCAATTTCATTCTGTATCCATTTTCACAGACAGAGACTTAAATTTTGTGGAGAATTTTGTTTTCCAAGTGACCAAGTGCGGTCTAATTACTGATCGCCCACATCCTTTTTTCTGAGGCATATATTAAAGTAGGCCATATTTAAGTTTTTATTAACCGTAAAATTAATTTGATTTCTCTATTCACGAGCATAATTACTGATTTTATTTTGGGAGTCTCTATTTAAGACCCTAAATAAATGAACTTCTCTATAATGTTAAAGTTAAATATATATTATTATTTCAGGAAATCATACATTTGGTTTTGTCCTCATTAATTCCCATGCTGATAGAATTGGCTATTGTCTCCAAAGCCAGAAAAAGTTTAATTTAGTCTATATTATCAGTATAGGAAAGTTGTTGAAGAGATTTAATTAAAATAGTGCCTCCTTCACAGACTTCAGAAGATGGGAGATCCTGCAATCAACTCTAAACTTTAATAAGGTTATTCTAACTGAGCAAAAAAATGTCTGCTACCAACTCTTATATTTGTTAAGGTTATTCTGCATGTACTTTACAAAAAAAATCGACATTTATTAAGGTAATTTAGCATATACAGGGTGCCAGATCGATTTTGTTTACCCGCCATTTTGTTTTTGATGACATTTGTCTGTTGGCATTTGATAATCGTAGAGACTGGTCGATAACAATTTATTGGAGAATATCTTATACCACCGGATTCCTCTGATCGACGCTGTGCACAAGAATTGAGAATATCTCCATGGTGTTTGTTAAAAATTCTCAAAAAAAAAAATTTGTTTTTTAACCCGTACAAAATTCAATTGACACATCAGCTGCAGGCAAATGATCATAAACGGTGGCGAGGCTGGAGTGCTCGAGTCTCACAGCCCTGTATCGTGCGGCATTTGGGCCGGCGGCATCATTGGGCCATATTTCTTTGAGGATGCTGGAGGCAATGCTGAAACAGTTACTGGTGACCTTTTTCTTCTGCCCGAATTGAATCAATTAGGCCTACAGAATATGTGGTTCCACATGACACACACCTCGCGCTACAATTCAAATTATGAGAAAAAATTTTCCCGGCCGAATAATATCAGAAAGTTTTGAACCTCCCGATTTCTTCGAATAGGGTTCCTTACTTGAAGGAAAAGGTAACATTTCTACTCGAAGAAAATCTGGAGGCTTTAAAATATTCCAAACATAAAAATATGTTAAAATTAAACTAAAACTTCGACATGGAACATAAAACGCACGCTGTACGAATGAAATTCTACTAATCGTCTTAAAGAATACATCTCTTCTTATGCTGCTATAAACTGTCTATATTAAATTTAGATTCTATTTTTTCTTCTGAATCTTTTATAGAGTTAAATGTGGTTGGTTTTTAATCCGTTCACCGATAATATTTGACAACATTTTATATCCGAAAATTAGCAGACTTATACCTCTGTTACTGATGAATTCTAGCTTAACAGTCTTTTTTTAGATTTTGTGGTATTAAAAATGGCAATAAGTATACACAGCGTAGCATCTGATCTATGCATTTCAACAAATTTTCACAACCTACCTGAATATGGTATTACGTAATTAATGCCCGATACTTTCTTGTTCTTCAATACTTGATGGTGGTTGAGACTTCTTCTAACGTAGAAGGTTATAATGTAGGGTCAATATTTATAATTTGTATATTAATTATTAGCGAAAAAAAATAGTGAAGTTAAATTAATTTGACATTTCAAAAATTGACAATCAATTCGTTTTCCTAATACGATACTTGTAATTTTCAGATGTTCGATACCTGCTATACCAGTTTTTGAATATTATTTGACTTCTTAATCATTCGATATCTGTAATACTCGTAATGACTTAATTTTTAAAGTATGAATTATACCATATAATTGGTATTTTGTTGCTTATTTAGAATAAAATTTATTTTAAGTATCCCGTAGACTTTCGGATATTTAGGGATAATTTAAAATAACTCGACTAGATCATTATATATTTAAATTCGAGAATTAGACTTCCTCCCATAAAATATTTTTCTTAATTTACTATAAATGTATATTAAAAAAATATTAGTTACCTAATTTGTTAAAAATGACCTTCATAACAATTTCATTGCAGACATTAATATTCATTCCTTTGAATATGTATAATCCTTCAGGAATAAAACCTATGGGTTTTTATTTTTAGTTGAAAAGGGTATCAACATTTTTTGGTATTTCTACTCTGGAGCAAGTAACCAATAGTTGACCATGGGTAAAGCTAGAATTTTCTAAATTCAATCCAGCAACACTTAGCGATTGCTTTTGGGTTTTGTTGATTGCAATTACAAAGACAAGGCCCACTGGAAACTGAAGTCTCTTGAAATCGAAGGGCAAATTGGGGCGAATCATTTATACCTGAATTATACCTCAAAAAGCATAGTCGTATTTATATCTGATTTATACTTAAATAAATTTATTATTGGGTGAGAGAATAAATAAAAGTCATATAAGACTTAAAAATCAAGGGAAGCAAATGTTTAAATTGAATACAAACGTAATTTCTTGAATTTGGCGACCAGTTAGAGCACCCAAAAAAAACTATGCGTACCAAAAAAATCTTATATACAAATTTTATTATGATGATCCGTTGAGCTGTTTAGGAGTCTATAGCGAATATACAGACAGAGAGACATTCATTTTTATATACTATATATATTGGGATTTCGAATAAGACGAATATGATTTCTTTACAAAAAAAACACACTAATTGTTAATTAAATTCAAATATTTTTTATTTAATGTAAAGTACAATTGATATAATTAAGTTCTAAATAAAATGTCATTCAAATGGCCTCCACGACTTCTTTTGCAGGAACGAATTCGATGAACCCAATTTTCGAGCACTTTTTCCACTAAATCAAGTTGTATGTCATGAATAGCACGTTCAATATTGACTTCTAAAGCTTGAAGAGAGTCTAGTTTATTGCTAAAGACTAATGACTTCAAATAACCCCACAAGAAATAGTCTAATGGTGTTAAATCACAACTTCTTGGAGGCCATACAATGTCACAATTTCTTGAAATAATCGAATTTCCAAACTTTTCTTGCAATAATTCGGTTGTTGCACGTGCTGTGTGGCACGTAGCCCCGTCTTCTGAGAACCAGATGTTGTCAAGATCAACTTGTTCCAATTTCGGCCATAAAAAGTTGGTTATCATCGATCTATACCGCTCTCCATTGACAGTAACGGTGTTACCAGCTTCATTTCGAAAGAAGTACGGACAGATGATTCCAACAGATCAAAAACCACACCAAACTGTTAATTTTGGTGAATGTAATGGGTGTTCATGAATAATTTGTGGATTTTCTTCGCACCAGAGTCGACAGTTTTGTTTATTTACCGGACCACTCAGATGAAAGTGAGCCTCATCGGAGAAGATGATTTTCTTTAAAAAAAAATCGTTATCGTTTTCAAGTTTATTTGATAATAAAATTGAATAACTTATAAACGTTGTTCTTACGTATATCTCTCCACGATAAAATTGTAAGCATTACTGAAAAAAGACAGATCATAACATATTACAAATGGCTGAAACGTCACTTAGATATTATATCACTCTTATTGGAAAATCCTATAGAAGATATCACTAAATTTTAAAACAATTTTAATATTAATGTTAAATTTTATAATTTTTCTATCTAAAATGGAAAAGGCTTCTGTTCTTTTGTAAGTAGGCTCAACAATTTTTTTTGATAAAATACAGTTAAATAAATTATTTGTATATAATTCTTGTACTTTCTGTAGCACCGCAAGAAAATAATTTCAACGGTGTCAAATTGTACGATCTTGAAAGCCAAGTTTTCGCGCAATAAAAGCAGTCTATCAAAGTAAGTTATCAGATGGCCATAGTGTTCAGAATTAACGGTAACGATCTCTTCTTTTTCATTTTCAAATAATATGAGCCAATGACATCTTCAAACCTAAATGCACATTAGATGTAACAGTTTGGCTTATTGAGACGAGAATCAGTTGTGAGTTTTTAGAACCTCATATATGACAGTTTTTTTCTTATTGATGATGCGGTAAATGAATCTTAAAATTTATTCCAAAATTTTTTATCCAAAACCTGTTCTTTAATTACACAATTGGCGTGTCTTCTATGTAAAATATCAAATTGTAAGCCGAGGAGAAAGTGTTAGCCGAAATAATATTTACATTATGGATAATTATTGATTATAACTAGAATTGATTTTATAAAGCGGTTACGACATAAAATACTTTTATGATAGTTGGTAATAGAGAATAGAATAATACTCGTTTATATAAATAAAAAAAAAAAAAACAGATTACAATTATTTTGTTCGTAAAATAAACACCTTTTTTCGAAAACGTATAATGAAATAGATAACCCATTATTAATATGAGTAAAAATTAATACGCATATTCCCTTATTTCATTAATTTTTCATTTATGTACTTCACTTAATAAAGGTAAAAGGGGAATAGTTATCAATAGCCAAGCCAATATATTGTAGTATGCAATGCGAATTTATTTAATAGAGTATTATACTAACTTATCTTATCTGAAGTTAACTGATAGTATTGAAAATGATCGATTTTATAATATTGTATTTATTATTTATTACATGTATATGTGTATGAATATCTTAAGAGAAAATTAGTGTATAAATTAAAAATTCCATATATCAAATCAAATGTTAAATTTGAAATTAAAAATTTTTTTCTTAAATAAAAATTATACACATAATAATAGCGTTCGTAATACGATTAGAAATTTTACTTTTAATATAATCCATAGTTTTTTTATTTTTGTTGAAATTGACTTTTTTATTAGAAAAAAAAAGAAGACAAATATATGTAAAAATAATATTATTATTTTAAATGTTGATTGGTTTTATAATAGAGAAAATTCTTTGCTGGGAAACCATGCATATGCAGACAGTGTTGTAAAAGTCGGGAAATTTTAGTTACTGTCTGGAAACTTTTATTTAAAAGAGTATTTTTGTACGTACGAGTATCTACATATGCATATGAATGGTGCATTCGTACCATATTGCCTATGAATATGAAAGTTTTTTTTTTCGAAAGTATGGGAAATATAAATAGAAAAATAAATAAGACTAATGGATAAGCGAATGCGTTCAACCAGGAAATAAAAAAACAATATTTTAAGCTCTTAAATTTCTTAACAGTCTCTGTTATTCCTTTCTACACCTTCTACCATACACAAATATACATACTATTTTCGAACAAAATGTGTTATTGTATTTGTCATGGTTTTAATTAAAAGCATATTTTATACAGCACACAAAATTGCAGTCCATTTAGGATGGAAACATTTTCGAGGTGCAAGCTTTTAACAAAATGAGCTCCGAATCAAAGGACAACTACGAGTTGTATAGGCTAAACGGCAACTGGGTTTATTTATTCGCACATTTTATGATATGCTCTTTTATTGGTAAAATGTGTACAATGTACAATATCAATTTTCTTCAAATAATGCAAACATTGTTGGGCCCCATTCCCTTTATCTCATTCTCATCTGACTCTATTGATATTTTCTGTAGGAGTGTATTTATTTTGTACCATCAATTATAGTTGCACGAGTGCGTATCGAGTACTAGTATTTGAAAAAGTGGTCCTCTGCTATGGCTTGCAAACATTGTGGCAATCAATTAAGCAATTTAAGAGTTTTTGCAATCGAGTCACGCATTCAACGATATTTAGATATTTACGTGAACCTTGACGTCATTCCATATACAAATAGATCGAAATCGAGTCCATTTTAACAAATGATTCTATCATCAAAGGTTTATCCTTGATTCAACGAAGATAAATCATCTTGATTTCTTCGCCGAAAAGAAAAAAATATAAAATAAAATTGACATAAAACACAAGTACAAATTTTCGTTTACGTACCAAAAATTACTTTAATTCTTCAAATAATATGGAATATGAACTTGTGCGCATCTGAAATAATATTTAAGTAAAATAAATACGAATTTATTGAATATCCTATAATTTATTTAAACGCATTTACTTTGATTCGAATAAAGAATTAAATATTACAGAAAAATTACTGCAAATATATTTAAATTAAACTTTTTTTTTTATTGAAATATTTTCTGTTTGTTTTTCACAGGACTATGGTGGGCCGTTGGAGCGTCTAGAAAAAATGCACAGGCAACAGAGACGTTTGATTGAATCAACATATAGACAGTGGCTAATTGATTCTGCAACTCTTAAAGAAGTGCCAAAGGAAGATAGAATAAAGGCAGTGAATAATAATGTCCTCACTAGTACAGATGTCAGTCCTAAGAAAGATTTAAAGGAAATTTCTATTGACTAATGAGTATTGGTAGAGAAAATCAAATCAAATCAATGCTTTCGAATGTGTTCAATAGTTGGATTTCTTAACTTCTATTTTAGGGATAAATATTTATCTATGGTATAGGATATCTTATTGATTTTTGTAATTTTTTTAAATATATATAAATAAAGAACAATTTTTATAATAGATTTTTGTTTTTTATTAATATGGCGAGAATTAAGCATAATTTCTAGGAATACTTTTAAGTATAATTATTTTATTTGTTTTTTGTTGGAGATACTTTTTCTTCTCCAAAAATTTCATATCTAATAAATTAATCTCTTAATGCATTAAATAATATTAAAACTGAATGCGATTATAAAGGTTATAAAATGCTGGGGGAAATAATATTTTTTATTTATTATCATAAATATAATACACGCAAGTTTTGATCATAATATGATTCAATAATTTAAAAAAAAATACAATAATAATAGTAAATGGAAAAAGTAGAAAAAAATTAAATAAGACGAGTAAATATAAAAGGTTGTGCTTTAAAAAATATTTAAAATACATATTGCAATAATTTTTTTATTTTATATTATTATATAAATCTTGCCATTACGTACACATATGAATTATGTAAAAGCAGTCATAAAAGTTTCTTCCAGGACTCGATATTTTTGAGGTAATTTTTTAATGGCTTTTTTGCAAATTTCGATCTGTTATTCGGTCATAAATGATCGTGTGTTAGTTTATAAATGCTCTACAGTTCAAAAATTATCTACGTAAATACGATGTATATAATTGGATAAGAAAAAGTCTAATGGCTCCAAATTGTGGTATATTGAAGGCTAATTGACATCTCCAAACATTGAAGTTACATGTCATGGGAACTTTTCGAGAAATAAAGAAAAAATGGTTCAAATTAGAATCTTCAAATTAGGGCCAAAAAATCCGATTAACCTACAGCAATATCGCTCAGAATTGACGGTAACGGTCTCTCCTTCTTCATTTCTAAAGAAACACAGGCCTAAAAACACTTTCAGACCTTAATGATGTAATGGCTTATCCACAGTCACTTCTGGGATTTCAGTACCTCATATGCGACATGTTGTTTTTATTTTCGTATCCACCGAACGAGAAATGAGCCTTATTGAAAAATCAGCATCCAAAACTTTTTGTTCCAGCAACCAAGCAGCATATCTTCGAAGCATATTATAGTTAGTTAGTAATCTACAATATAAATGGTAACTTTTAAACTAAATAAATATTACCTTGATTAATATATATTTTTAACAGCTATCAAATAACAGGATTATACTTGCCAAACCTTAAAATGGATAATACTATGTAAAATTAGGACAAATAGTATTGATTAACATTTGTAGTGCTTAATTGCGATACGGTCAGTGTGCTTTTCGCAACGTTAATGCATATAATCATTTTGTATGGTTTAACATCGCTTTTTATTGGTATACAATTTTGGTAACGAAAAATTTCATTGTTTTCAATAAATATTATGAAATTTCAAAAAAAATTCTTTTTAATAGTTAAGAAAACAATTTATTCTTTTATTATAAAAAAAAACCTTTTGACAGAATTAAACTATAATTATATAAAATAAATATTTTGATTAAATTTATTACTTAAAATATCTATCAGAAACTTATAATCTTATTTTAATAAACACTATTTGTTTAAGTGATGGTAAATACTGTTCATTGTTTAACTATGTTATATTAAAATTAATTTATGAATAGTAAGTATTTAGTTTTGCATTTGGTTTTACTTCATTTCGCAAGTGATTTGTTAATCGATAGTGGTCTATATTTGGTTCACCGTAATGGGTAGTAATTGAAGCGATTTTCATACTAGATGAAATGTTGCAATGAATGTAAACGGCTGCCCCAACAATTTTCTCGTTGGTTCATCAAATATTTTGTTCATCCCTTTATACATATTTAAGAGAATGGATGTTTGCCGTCTTTATTTCAGGGCCACAAATAATCTTCCATCTCCGTAAGCCTACGACTATAATAGGATCATACCAGTTGGCATTGCTAGAAACAAAAAGCCTCAGGCCCTACTTTCGTCTCTTAGATCCAATCTGCTATACTTTAGCATAATAGCAATTCGAAAGATAGCTTGAAACTCATGAATGTAATCTGACGTCACGTACTCCCTACTAGGATGTCTGCTAACTGTTCAGTTTGTGTACAACGTAGTGTGGCATCGATGGAGATGGAGTAAAATGAATCGTAACCAATTGTCATTAGTAAAAGAAAAACGGAAAATAGAATATGTTCCCCTTTTAGTAGATTACTATTTGAATGCGCAGGATCACATCGGTGTCCTCTATAAAATCTGTATCAGATATCACCCAGCATATTACTCTTTCCATATTATATATTAACAGTAGTAAAGAAAGCTCTTCAAATTGTTTTAGGAGTAATAACGCATGGTTGAATTCGAGAAAGTTTATGTATTGTTATTTTACTTGTATTAGTAATAGTCACAATAAGCTCTCTAATACTATTCTCTGAGCTTAATTTTGAATGTACTTATGTATTAGTTTTGGTTTTAATATGGCCACACGAAATAGGATTCGTGTGGGAATTTTCCAATTCCTCATGAAAACATTGATTTTTCTCCTTAATCGAAAAAATTCAGCTACATTACCTTCTATCAGTTGTATTCAAAATCAAAGGTTAAACGTGATTGTATTGACCAGGCGATCGACAATTACCAAACCGAATGCAATGGAAATATTTTTTTATGTATGTATGAATATATGTACGTGTTTATATAAAATCAGATAAATTATATTCGATTTACATCAAATAATCAGTTAAAGAGAAAGTTACTCATTTCAACTATTATGGATACTTAAAAGCTTTCGTACTTAAAAAATATTATCCAGTTTTTTCATATTTTTTCTTATCTTATTTGAAACAAATCAAAAGTAATTGTTAAGTTTTTTATTATTATATTTAAATTGTTAACTAATGTATAGATATATATACACTTTAATGATATATGAGATTAGAATGTGAGGATTATTTAGAAGCTAAGATTTGAATTTAAGGGAGCCTAAAACTATAAATTAGAGGATTTACATTATTTTTAAGAGTTGATTTGTGTTTATTTTCGTTTTATTTTTTTTTAAAAATAGAGTTGTCGATAGTGTATCTAATTTTTTTTTGAAAATACAATGGTAATTTAAATGGAATTTAATATAAATAATTCGGTTATTTTGTAATTTTAGTCTTAGAATATTTAAAATGAAAACTTTCAATCTATTAATAATATTTTGATTATAAGAAATTAATATATCGAAGGAAAATTTTAATTAAAATTAATATAAAATTTAATATGTTTAATTCAATTTTAAGATATTTATATATATTGTGGAAGGAAAAAATATTCAACAATGATTCACGATGGCATAAAAATCATCAGAGGAGGACGTGTCAGCGACTATGCCAATTACTCATGCAGTAAATTTCCTCGGCGATACAGATAAAATAATGATTTCTTAGAATAGATACTCCCACCTGGAGAATTTTAATGCTATTATATAATATATGTACATATATGCATATAAAAAATAAAAAATATGTACAGTTTAATATAAAAAATAAAGAAGAAATATAACAAATTGGTTTCATATAAAACTGCATTAGGTGCAAAAAAATATTTCAGTTTATCATCATTAAAATGCAACTCTTGAAAATATGCCATATTAATTTTTAAACTACTATTTAAATGATCATATTAAAATTATATTTATAATAATAATAAAATTTGTAATAATAGTAATATGCCAATTAAAAAAAACATTGAAATAAATCATTACAAATAGTATACAATCTTATCTAAACTGATAAGTATTTTATGAATTTATATTAAGTTTCGTAAAGAAATATCTTTCTTGAAATTATTTATTTTTTATTGGAAAAATAATATTTGATTTTGTTTCAAAAAATTATCTACTATTCAATCTGATATATTAAAAAAAGTAAATATAGAAACCAAATACGAGAAAATCTACTTAAATATGAGTGTATAAAGTTATATAAAAATTTGAATTTATTTTTAAATAATATCGATTACCATATTTAACAAGAAATCCAAATTTTAATGATGGAATATTAGTTGTATATTTTATATTTTTATTGTAATAACTGTTACAAATAGGCACGCAATTTCCTAATTTTCATGTTTTTCGTGTTTTATTTAATTAAATTTTCATAGTTTTTGAAGGCGTATGAATTTTGAGTGAGTTTTTAACGCTTATAAAAGACGAATACAATTGTAATTATTTTCTATTTATAAATGTTAATTTATTTTAACAAAAAAAAAAGAAGAAAAACGAAAAACAAAATAAATTGAAATAAAAAACTAGACGAATGACATTATTTTCTACCGAATTAGTAATAATTAGTTGCATAATACGAGTAGTATGTTTAATTCTTTTTATAAAAATTATTCTTAGATAAAAATTCAAATGAGAATAAATGCAAGTTAATTTTAAACTAGATATAATAATATAACTAATGATGTATTATCTAGAAAATAAAGCTGTTATAAATATAATATCAGTAATTTAAAAAAAAACTCTTTTTCTAAGAATTATTTTATAATTTGAAAATAAGATTTCTTTATAAATATTATTGTTAGGATGGTAAGTAAAATTATTTTAATTTCTTAAACTTATATTGGAATTTTTGAAATATTTTAAAAACTATATTTTTTTTAAATAATACATTTTTTTATTACTTGATTTATTAAAAGAATCTTTTTCCTAAACGAATTTTTTTCCACCAAACCATCCGTTAAATTTGTAAAAAAACTTCCTTCAAAAGTGGTGATTCTACCGTATGCACACAAAATTGATAAATATGAGGCTCTTAAGAGCCACAAGTGATAGCAAAGAAGCCATTCTATCTATCTAATGTGCAAATGATCCATATTTCGCTATGGTCGTATGATAACAGAGTTTTCTGGCCAAAACCATATATTATTTCAACAATAGAATGCCACAAGTTATAAAACATGACAAATTTTGGATTTATTGCGCAAATATTTTTCAATTTTTTTGAGGTAATTTTTGATAGTTTTCATAATTTCGAATTTTGGTGATGTAAATTGATCTTCAAGATCGTGCGATTTGACACCGTTTGAGTTGATCTAGGAGAGCTATGCAAAAAAATCATAGTTACACAGATAATTTTTAAAATTAAGAGTATTTAAAAATCAACATCCGTCAAGTAATAAGTGAATTTCAGTGCAAAATGTGCACACAAAAAAAACTATCAAAAATTACCTCAAAAAGATCTAGTTCTGCAAAAAGTCTTCTGGTTACCATTTAATATAATAAGAAAATTCACGCAATATAATAAAATAAAAACTTTAATCAAAGCTTAAATGTTTATTGTATTTTGTTTAATTTTATTTTCCAAAGCACAAATCGGATAATCCTCTATTATCAAACTAATGATCATAAATAATAAGTTATTGCCACTCCAGGAGTAAATTAAAAATCAACAAACACTTATATTGTACTATATTTTCTAGTTTGTGTAAAAAAAAATCCAAATAAATAAAGTTGTTTTTAGTATAATCGATAAATAAAAAGAGTAATTAGTATTTTGTGGGAGAATATTTCGTGGACAAATGTAGTTTTTTTTTTAACAAACTATAATCAATAATTTAGACGCGATTCAAAAACATGGAAAGATATATAAGTAATTTGTCCATACAAAAAAATCAATAATTTCGGTCATTAACATTTTTTTACTTTAATATTTTTTTGTTTTTTTGCTCACCATTAATATCGAATTAATTTAATTTTCATATTTAGAAAAAACACAATAATTATTACGAAAGGTTTCGGTAAAAATTGTCATGAATAAAGTATCAAATCTATTATTGAGCTTTTTTTTTATAAAATTCTATTAATTTTACATAAATCAAGAATTTTACATATTATTTTTTCATATTGCGTAATAAAGAAATAATTTTATTTAAAATTTTAGATGATATTTTTCCTGCTAAAAGTATCAGAAGAATGAATTAACCTTTAAAAAAATGCAATTGATGAAGGTGGAAAATATAGAAAAGCTACTCAACTTTTACCATTATCATAATTATCATAAATATAAAATGTCAAACCAAATTTACCACATGGAAGCATTTATTAGAATATTTATCTAGAATTAAATTAAATACGGTGGATTTAAAAAAAAAATTTAAGAACAAAAAAAATAGATAAGTAGGATAAGATAAAGAGCAGAAAAATTATTATTCCAGTTATTTTGCAAGTGGGAGTATCTGAGTAAGATTACCTGTTTCTTAAGAGTTGCCCGATAGAAGGAAAATTCTTAATTTTATTTCATATATTGAATTAATATTAGTTTTGTTTGTTTGTGTGTAAGGCCCCTAAGACATAAGACAGTGCCACAACCATGAGGGCATATAACGACCTTACAAATGCATGAGTTCGATGAAATCTGTTATTTGTTAGTTGAATAGCCCACTAAGATATGATTAGATTTAGAAAAGCATGCTAGTTTGTAGTAAAATATATAAAAGGGAGTTTGGAAAAGATAAAGATGAATTTAAAGGTCTATTAAAATGGAGCCTACGTCATTAGAAAGGAAATTTTCTAATGAGGTTTAGAAGAAGATGATGGACAGTAAATTGAATGTCGCAGACGAAAGTGCTTACCCGAATATGAAATTATGTATAAGAGTAAAGAGGGTTACCCAGGTTTTTTAAACAGTGATTGGGTAACGTTTCGAAAAAAATCTTTCGACTTTTGTCCCGTTCAAAAGTTCCCGGAACGATGGGAGTGTGGCGCTCCCATCGTTCCGCTTTGAGTTCTGTTTTTTTAGCTTGACATTTGCAAAAGTTACGTAGCCAAGAGTACATCTATCTCTGTCTATGTTGGCGATTTTTTACAATTTTAGAAATGGATTTAAATGTTGGTCAATAACCGCAAATTAACCATCAGAGAGATAGCGGAGATCCATTGCCTATGGATCCGTCCAAGACATTTTGGTTAATGATTTGAGTTTCCGTCGTGTAGCAGCAAAGTTGGTGCCAAAAGACCTCAATATCATGCAAAAAAGAGACCGTGTTGACGTCGCAAAAGACATGATTTGCGAGGCTGAATCTGATCCCATATTCATCAAAAGGATCATTACTGGAGACGAGACGTGGGTTTATGAGTACGAGACGCAATCCAGACATCAGGCAAGTGAATGGCGTTCACCAAATGAGCCGAGACCAAAAAAACCACGTCGTTTTCAGTCAAAAAAGAAGGCAATGCTCACGGTTTTCATGGATTAGAACGGTGTAGTGCATCATGAATTTTTGCCAGAAGGCCGGATAGTAAACAAATAGTATTATTTGGGCATTATGAGACGTTTGCGTGAAGTAATTCGCCAAAAGAGACCAGAATTGTGGGCAGAAAACTCGTGGATTTTGCACCATGATAATGTACCGTCGCACAGTGCCATCATTATTCGTAATTTTTTGACGAAAAATGCAACAAATACCATCCAAAAACTACCAAGGTCACTTGATTTGGGTCCCTGTGACTTATTTTTGTTCAATCGAGTTAAAAAACCATTACGGGGAACGCGTTTCAACAGCCGAGAGGAAGTAATAGAAAAATCGCAGGAAGCACTAATGGACACACCGAAAACCGAATATAAAAAATGTTTCGAGGATTAGATCAAGCGCTGGCATAAGTGTGTTAAAGTCGATGGGGATTACTTTGAAGGGGACAATAAAGATTTAGATGAATAAACTTGTATTTTTAATTTTCTGAATAAATTCCGGTAACTTTTTGATCAAGGTAGTATGTCTATGGATGGCTAGTGGTGTTATTTGCTATTTGGATAGCAGGTGCTGTAAGTTAGGAGCTGCTGTCAACTCCGAGGATAGACAGCTTACCACGCTAGCTAATCTGTCGCGCTACCTAAATTCCCACATGGAGCCCAAAGCGACTCAATATGCCTCTGGTTGAGCAGACTATGTCGAGTATTGTTGAGAACAGGATCATTCCAGGGCTGCGATGGTTAGTAGTACAAACTAAAAACTCAACCGCCATCCTGATTGCCCACAGGCCACATAATATTCAGCTGTTATAAAAGGGGAAGAATCCTACAATGAAGTTCAAGGATGTGACAGCTATTTAGTCTTTTCACTAAATCAATGCAGAAAAAGTTTATTGTAGATTATCATTTAATTATTTGTACCTGTCCAGAGATGAAGATACGCTCAACACTGCTCTCAACTATGGTTTCCAGTCCTTGTGTTGAAAGGAAGTTTAGAAAATTAGTAGAAATAGTGACAATATCTTTTTCACGATAAGAGATCATTAATGAAAAAGTAGATAGACACCTTATCTAGACAGTCAGAGCTATAAGGGTTTTCATATAATAAGTTTGATGTGTTCTATTAGCTAGTTTAATATAATAATCTGCCATTCTTCAAATACAGGATGGGCCAATTTGGACTAACTTTGGCATATTGTAGCTATTGTGCTGCATCTCCCGGCAATAATTCTTGAGCCAATTGAATTTTGTATAGAAACATTCTTAGATCAAGTTTAAAAATGCGTCGTAGCAATGTTTTGGAAATGCCCAATTGAGTAGCATGTCGACGAGTAGAAACAGATTGATTACA
Source organism: Atherix ibis (assembly GCA_958298945.1). Lineage (NCBI taxonomy): Eukaryota > Metazoa > Arthropoda > Insecta > Diptera > Athericidae > Atherix > Atherix ibis. The sequence goes on from OY282605.1 coordinate 131,464,743, forward strand.
ACTTCGTGTATATAATCCATAGCTTGTTAATTGCGAACATATCGATTAAAATTTGTTTGTGTTGTAACAATAGATCGTCCGGAAGAAAAATTTAATTCAACAATTTTGACACGTTTTTGCATTGATTATGAAGGCATTATAAAATTTTATAAAATTCTTCATTATCACCAAAAAAAATTGAAAAATAAAAAAAATTATTAACATTTTAAATAATCCAATCCAAGTTGGCCCACCCTGTAGCCTTAACCCTTACTAAACGGGCAAATAAGCCTTTATTTTTAATTTTAAAAAAAGTTTATGAAATATATTTTTTAATCTTTGTCATACTTATTAAATCTAAATAGGGTAAATCTAATTTCTGGAGTTGAGGAAGGACAAAGCTCGAAAAATTATTTCTCAACGTGGCCCGGCCGGGAATTGCTACGCCATTTTACGCGAATATCTTAACGACTGGGCTATCGATTCCGTTATGAGAAACGCAGGTGATCGTGCATTTTTGCTAATTTTTTTCGACCATTTGCCATCTACTGGAGAATGGTTGGCATTTTCTCCATTGCACATATGCGTACCTTATAAGGTAGCACTACTGGTTATAAGACCAAACTATGATCAGTACTAAAAGCGCCTTTAAGTTAAATGAACCCGCAGACCTGAGTCTGTCTAGCACTGCCTGAAATTTATAAGGCTCCTGACTTAGAAATGTACTCTCTAAGTACCACGGGGTACTTAGATAGTACATTTCCTGACTTAGAAATAAGTGGTACCACGGGGGATCAGGTACCACGGGGGTCAGTATAAGGCTCCTGACTTAGAAATAAGTGGTACCACGGGGGTCAGTTGCCCAAGGTGGTGCTTAGTCATACGATGTTCTTTGGCAGAAATGGGGTGGCTCTGATTGATACCCAAACCGTTGGTACAGTATTCGAACTGCTGGTGAGTGATACCAGTTGTTATCCAATAACTAGCTTGTACTGACTATTAGCACAGAGCTTTCTGGTGGTGGATGAAGTTGGTTCAGTCGAAGAAACGAGAAAGAAGCACAAAAGATGGATCCGAAAGAAGGGTATTGTAGAGATGTTTGAGTTCATGAAATTGCTGGGTGGTTAATGTTAATGATGCGACTAGTGAATTTGATTGATAACGTTAAGTATTAAGATGAAATTGACGGGTCGGTTGTTTAATGACTTCAGGTTTAGAGCAAGCAGGCAAAAATTCGAGACTGGAAGTTATATATATATATACTTGAGAGTTTATTTGAAAGCATGCAGTGGTTAGAGTAAGTGTTAATAAAAGAAGGAGAATAATAAATCCGTCGAGAGTATGGATCTGATCAGTTCCTAGTGAATTTTAATTGCTTCCTTCGTCTGTACTGGACTTATACGGTACAACCTTAAAAATTGAATTGTTTGCCTTCCTTATTAATTCCAAGCCGAATGAATCCTATTTCTGTCAGTTATGTTAAATATAGGACAAAACTGGACAAACTAAAAACAATATTAATCTATTGTATATCCTTCACTTAATGCCCAGAAATAAAAATATTCTTACTTTTCAAAATATTACATCTGCATTTTATAAATATACCATAAATAACTTTTATAGTTGTTCATGAAAATTTCTTAAAAATTAAAAAAAAAAAAAACAAAGTTTTATTAATAAAAAAAGTTTTATTAATTTGATCGTTTATTTTTTAAATAGTATTGGCTTGATTTTGATGAAGTTTTTCTTAAAGTTATAATATAGAAAATTCATAATAATTAAGAATATTATTAAAATAAATTAAAAAGGATATTAATATAAAACCGATAATAATTGAATAACTAACTAAAATCTTATAAATATAAAACAGTGCTAATGACGATCTTTGTAAAAAATTGAAATTATTGATTTCTTTACTTCATATAGTAATTATGTACATTAATTATGAATAAATTTCATATTCACATCATATAAGTTTGGCCTCCGTTTTGTGAATTGCGTGCATTATTTTATGTAGTAGATTACCCACTACCCGTTATATAATAAAAGTATTTATTTGAATATATTAAAATTAATTATTTTGAAATTGATGTTAACACTCGTATATAATTTACAATTAAATATTATTTCTAATAATAATAATATTATTATTATATAATAATACTAATAATAGTATTCACCATACAACCAAACAATGTGTATTATATCAATTTTGAAAATATTTTTAAAATTATTGTAGTATTTTATTTATTGTACTAGTGTTTCCTATAGTATATAATAGAATAGATTTTTAATATTATGACAACTGAGTTTTTAAAAAAAAAATTTAATAAATTTTTTTAATAGAGTAAGACGATTTAAGCATTTGCGGCTGCGTAAAATTTGATAAATATCTCGTATGATATAATAAAAAGAAAAAAAGAAAAATTTAAAAAAAAGTAATACTTTCTACCCGCACTCAGCATACACACTATTTTTAAGCTTATAAGCGCGAGTATAGGCAAAGCTTCCTGGAGAATGTGCACAAATAACCTCTTATTAGGAGCAGTATATCGTGTGCAAGGTTTTCATAAATGCTTGCAGCAAAAAGCTTTTTTTATTCTCCATACCACTACAGCCATTTATTTAATATATCTGATACTATCAGTGGCTCTACATATATAGTATACAGATCTGGAGGATTTTGAAAAAATAGGAGCAAGGCATATATGTATTCCACATACTATCAAGAGAAATACTATTTCAACTCAAAACAGATTGTGTTGGATAGCCTTCATTAAAGAAAAATGGGGAAAATTTATATGAACTTCATTTCTCTACAAGTATGAATATTGGAAATGTGTACTAGTGTTGGTGTCAACCAAAATCGATGTTTTCAACAATCGTCGTCAGCCGTCGCCATATAGTATTTTATAACGGCAACGAATAGTGACCCATTTTTTGGGCGGGCGGGCCGTTTTCTTTTCTAGATTTTCTATTTAATATAATATATATTAAAAAATATTTATTTAAATGATATAAAAAAAGTTATTAAAAATAAATGAACACTGTACGTAATTTTATTAATATTTTAAAACTATGTGTAAAAGTCCAATGTTAAAAAAAAATATATCCTTATTGTAAAAGTATATACAATATTCAGTTTGTGAATAAGAGCGTGAAAAAAGTTTTTAAGTGTGGGCGATTTTTGGAATATATACCATAAATATATTTGTATAAAAAGAAAATTTTTCCCTTTTAATCATAATTTAATAAAATTGAAGATAATAAAGATTTTATATAAAATCCTATACTAATTAACTAAGTGGTTTTTTATTTTTTATTTTTTTTTTTAAATTAAATTGAAAATAAATAGAAACAAAACCAACAACAAAAAAAACTCAACATTATAATGAATATTTAAAAAATAAGAAAACACAAAATTCAGATGTACATACATATATGCATAAACTGAACAAAAACAATTACAGAATCTTGTAGAAATTATTATAGTTAAAAATATATTTTATAATTTTTCTAATATTTAACTAGAGTAATTTGTTACATAAAAAAAATTTATTTGAGATTGATTTTCTAATAATTTTCAAGTAACTCTAAATAATGTATATGTATTGTAATTTATTTTGTCCCAGATATAACGATTCTTTTTTTTTGTTTTAATAATTATTTAATAAAATTTTTAAAAGGAAATTATCAAAATAATATTATAAAAATGACCAAAAATTCATAAAACTATATATTACCTATCGTGAAAGTCTTTAAAATGGTTTAATCTACAACAATATACCATTTTATATATTTAATTCTCGATTTACATTTGTGTTAGCGGCCTCAATTTTATCTTAAGTTCAATAAAAGCTACAGATAAATATGAGGAAAAAAAAGGAGCAATCTTATATTATAAAAGGGGAGAGGATTTTTACACAATATAAATCAACACACATACATGAATAAAATAATGTTCTCCAAATAGGTTTCCTCTCTCTTATTTCTCTTGGCCTAGCCTATTATATTCCTATAATATAATACGATTTTGTACGTATTCGAGCATTATAAGACATAAATGAACGTACAACTTTTTTATCGGGCCATCGTCTTCAGTCACTAATATTTTCAAAACTGGAACGTTCAAAAAATAATACATAAGTACAACTTCATATAGACTCATCTACGATTTTCAGTTGTTTTTTTTATGCTCGCGAAAAAATAGTACCCATTTTATAAGATAGTTTATATATAATTAAAAAAAAAAATTCAATATAATTGAAATTCATAATTAAAATCAAATATATATTGTATATGTATATAAAAGAAGAAGAAAATATTTGCGGATTTTATAAATTTTTATGTCTAGACAAAATATAAAAAAATTTAATGGAAAGAAAACTATACATATAAGTACATAAAACAAAAAGAAAAACGAGAAATAATATAAATAAAATTATAATAAATAATATTGGATTCTTTTCTTTTTTTTTTGGAAAAACTTTATTAATAATTATTATAAAATTAACAAGAATGAACATTTTGCAAAATAGTTAAATAGTTATTAAAAAAAAAAAGAACATTTATAATATTTAATTCATAATTAAAAAAAGGTTTCCTTTCTTTTTGGATGAATTGTAAAATATTCGAATTTTGAATATACATTTTACATATACACGTATATACATATATACATACATATGGACATGTATAAATAAAAGAAAATTTAGTTAAGTGATTTAATAATAATAATAATAATTATAATAATATAAATAATCTACAATAATATTATAAAAAAAAGTAAAGTTAAACAAATTGATATAATAGAATATATTGTTAACTAATATAAAATGGAAAACTGGAATACTAATATGTCCGCCATTATGGGGATGCTGTAAAACAGAAAAGAAAATTCATAAAATTATTCTAGTTAGAGGTTTGTTCATGCAATCAAATATATCTACTCTACTTCTTGCTGCTTCGTGCACACACATGTGGTTGTAGATTGTAAAGATGTGTGAGTAAGCGTAATTTGCCCGTTATGTGTTCTCTCCTATATACGCATATATACATATATATATATATATATAACTACTAGAAATTTAAAATTGTTCTAATATTTTGTGAAAGAATATTTCTGTGCTATCTATACATATGATTATTTAGTTGTTTTTTGTTTTATTTTTGTTTCCGTTTTCTTCTAATTGTAAAATTACAATAAATAAATTTTTTCTTATAAAATATTATCAACTATCTACTACCATACATTGATGTATACAAATATGTACTATTATTAATATTATTATATGTATAATTAGTTTTTAAAAAAAACATGAACAGATATAAAACCTCATAATGGAATTGAATTTAAAATAGAAAATGAAGTAAATCATATAATAACTACATTTATATTAACTTAAATGTGTTTGTATTTGTTTTTAAGCATATGTGTGCGTGCGTGTATATATATATACCCATATATATATATATATATATATGTATGGAATTAGAAAATTTTATATATAATATCGAAAAGATTTCATTGAGAATATTTTTGTAGAAAAATATTCAGATAACTAAATATATATACGCAATATATAAATATATGTATATATTTATAACTATGTATCTGCTATCAGATGAAATTTTCAAAATGAATAATACAACTTCAATTTGCATTACAACAACATAATTGTACCCTTTTGACATAAATTTGCACTTTTATCAATGCGTATGCTTACATATATATATATTGTATATTTAAAAAATTATATATATATAATACAATTTTTTAATTTTTTTTTAATTTAAAATGCACTTACTATACTATAATATAAATGTTCTTTTCTGTTAGGTATGTACACATATGTGCATAAAATGTACATGCAGTTTTCTATAGTATTATACATATATTAGATAGCATATAAAAAAAAATATTGGATTTGTTAACATGATATTCATATTTGTGTGTGATCTTAAATAGGGGTTATTTATTTTATTTTGTATGAATATGTGCGTGCGAGTATTTCGAAGAGCAAATGAGTAAACACCGAACGAACGGCAACTTAAGGGTGGTTTAGGAGAAAAGCAGAATAGAGAACGAGAGACAGTAATTGATTGTAATAAGAAAAGGAGAATCATCGTATACCAGAAATATTTGTGTACGAATTTTCCATTCTAAAATTTAGCTTAACTGTTCTACACAATTCTGTGCCATTACCAACTGTAATACTTTCTTCATACAATTGGGTAATACTAGTTTTCTGCCTCTCTCTGTGTGCCCTATTCTCACCGTCTTTTTGTTATATACACTTATATCCATTCATCATCATTCTCACGTTCCATTTCGTTTCTTCTAATTTTCTAATTCTGCCTACTCTTTCTCATTCATACGTATATACGTAGATTTATCATATATATGACCATCATATATAATAATGAATATAATTTTGGTTAAATGTTTTTCTTATAATTCATATTCAAAATTATGAAAGTTTAACATACCATATACGTGTATGTATATAAAATGACAATTACCTTTTTTTGAAGGTAATTAATTTAAAATTATGTTAATAAATTACTGGAAATATACAGTAAATCTAAATGAATGAAATTGATTATTTAATAAATATTAAAAATCTTCTTAAATTAAAATAACCTCACTTTTGTGCAAATAAATTATTTATAAACTTTCTGGTTCTTGAATTCTTTACTTTTATATTATCAATTATCAATATTATGGAGTATTATATTAATGATAATATAATATAGATTTATGAAGAAGAAAAAACAGAAAATTATTTTTTGTATTGGGTATTTTGGAAATATATTATTAATCAATTTAAAAAAAAAAAAAAATTTTATCTTTTAGTTCTTCACGTCTAGATAGTTGTTATTGATGTTGTTATTGTATATTGTTGCCGTTAATATATAAATATATATATTTATTTTGTATATATGTATTTAATTTGGAAAGATTTTAATTTAAAAAAAAAAACAACAAAAAGATGAAAAACAACAATATTTACAAAAATAAGAAAATATACTAATTAAAATTGAAATACAAAATAATATCGAAATTAATAAATAGTGAAAAAAAACTCGCAAAAAAATAATATATTCAACATTGATTGATATATTGATAAAATAATAATGAATCGACAGAGAAAAAAAAATTATGAAAAATACCTAATATAATAGGTAATAAAATGAGAAAAAATTATGAAAATTATTATTACCGAATATGATGAGCACAATATGAAAACTTGAAAATGTCTCAAAACTTCTTTAAAGTATGACGTTACAATATATTTTTCAATTTAACAATACCATATTAAAAATTCTTTCAAAACAAGTGATTTAAAAACGAACATTTATTTCATTTAATTTTTTTTTCCAATTTTAATTTATATTTTTTTTTTTAATTTATTTAGTTTTTTATTTAAATTTCGAAAAAACCGTTTGAAGCAGTTTTAATTTTTTGCTCTTGTTGATTTGTCGTTTTTTTTTTTTTTGCTGTGATATAAATTTATTTCTTCAAAAATGAACTATCCATATAATATACATGAATATATGTTTTAATGGTACAGTAAATAATAGAAGAAAAAAAACAGAAGAAAAGCTAAACAAATGAGCTTTTGATCGATTTGTATTGTTGTATTAATATTGCATTATATATTTTGTTGTGTTGTGAATGTGTTATAATCTATGCATATAAAAATTCTAGTTTAGTGGTTATTTAGTTTTGTACGAATATTTAATATATGCTTAGTAATGTTTAAATATTTATAACAATAAGAAGAAAGAAGCAAAAAATGAATGCAAACGGTTTACGTACTAGAGTTTGTTATTTTAAGAATTTATAAAATTGATCAAACATTAGAAAAACAAAAAACAACAATTATATCCAACACAAATCGACTAAATATATATTATATTTATATAACATAATACAATACAATACAAGAGAAGAGACAAAAACATTTCTAAGGTGAGTTCAATTTTTTTTTTTTTTTGTTTTGTTTTTGTTTATACCTATACCTTATTATTATTATATTAACATAAAAAATTATTCAAAAATACTTAAGCGAATATTTAATGTTAGTTAACTAAAAATTATTACTTCATATAATTTTGCTAAAGCTGGCTTTCAAAACATATATTTTTAAATTGGTTTCCTTTTTTTTTATAAATTTGGTAAATAAACATGTATGTACACATATACAAAAATTAAAAACTGACATTTATTTAAATTCGTTTATGAGAAATTTAATATATTTAAATTTCAGAGAACAATATTTTTACCAATTTTAGGAATTCTTGTATGTGAGTAGCTTGGGAGTTTTTTTTTTGTTGAAAAGGTTTCATCATAAATATTGTTACATTATAATATATTTTATCAGAAATAATTAAATGTAAAAACTTGTTTTCTTCAATTGAAATTATTATAATAAAATAAAGCTAAATATACTAATGAACATAAAATTGATTTAAACGTATTACTGTTGTAGGGTTTAAGTGAATTTAAAGAAAAATGTCAGAATTGGAAATAGTCACTTGTAGACACACTATCCTTTTTATTAAAGGATTGAAATATAAATGAACAAATTTATATCAATACTTTACTCATTTGCATAGAAAAATATACCCTGTCAATTAATTATCAACTAAATATTTCATTTTTTAGAAATTTATAAATTTAAACTATCACTTTTAAGCTAATAATTATTTTTATCTTTTAATTTGACTAAATAGTATTTTTTACATTTTTTTTTCAATTATCAAATTATTTATTTATTATCTATTGTAGTTGAATGTATACATATATATTTTAAATCATTTTATACGTAATTCACTGGGTGAATAACTAGTAAAAGTATACTAAAATTTTTCTATTATATGATTTAAATTTATAGAAAAAAATATTGTGAATTTTCTTATATTTTTAAATTGTTATAATATGTATTTAAAACAACAGATTTCTCTAAAAAGTCTACGTATTTAAGTAAACGGTTCATTAAAAAAAATATTAAATAAAAAATATACATACATATGCTAATATACATATATATGTTAATATAATATAATGATATAAGTATAGTTTTTTTTCTTTATTTGGTAAGGGATTTTCTCTTTGATGAATGATTGTGTTGAAAAATAAAGCCTTACAATAAGCTCCTTCTTACGATTCCTTTAGATTTGAACGTATATATATTTAAGTAAATCCATCTGTAATGATTATTTCAGTAAAACATATTACCAGAGCTTTAAATAAAGTATATACACATATACAAAAAAAATAATAAAGCAGTAGTATCAGGAGAATAGTATTTATTAAATAAATGAAAATGTACCCTTTTAGTTTTATTTTATTTTCACAAATTTATTTACTATGTATATACTAACTTACATATGTGAGTATGTGCAGATAAACTAACGATAAATAGTAATATTATTTATTACATAAAATTTTTATAATATTAAATTGTTAAATCATCATTTTTACACAGAACATCTTTTTTCGGATGGATTTCATTAAGATGATATGAAAATATGTTACAGCTTTGGACCAACTTGGACTAATTTTGGCATATTGCATCACTCGGAAATAATTCTTGATTCAATTGAATTTTATATGGAAACATCATCATATGAGGTTTCAAAATGCGCTGTAGTGATGTTCTGGAGATGCTCAATTGAGTAGCACGTCGACGAGTAGACACAGATGGATTATTGTTGACACTTTCGTGTACAGCCTTCACTGATTGTTCATTGCGAACATGTCGATTAAAATTTGTTCGTGGCTCATTAAATACTGTACCACGTACCTCAGAACGGGTTATTACAATAAGTTTCTTGTCATATTTGTACCAGGAGCTGTTGTGGCAGTATTAAAATGCTGACGATATTTTATTTCTGTTTTAACAATAGATCGTCCGGAAGAAAAATAAAATTCAATAATTTTGACACGTTATTGTACTGACTACGTGTATGAAGACATTATATAATTTTAGAAAATTCTTTATTATCTGCGCAAAAAAAAATAAAAAGATTTTAAAAATCAAAAATCTATATGCAATCAGAAATCAGTCAGTCCAAGTTGGCCTACTCTGTATTTGGAAAAACAAAAAGTGCTTGTTCAATTTTATCTTTAACGTAGGATGATACTTTATGGTAAACTTTATGAAAATAATATTATGAAAAAGTATAAACAACAGAAGAATATTTTTAGAGAAATATTATTTTAAAAAAAAAACAATTTTTCCGAATACATATTTTAGTAAACCTGGTTATGGGAATAAGTTATTGTCTTTTCCAAAATGGCAAAACAGTTCTGCTTTTCCAAAATGCCAAAACGATCGCAGTGTTAAGAACATTTCATATTTTGGCGAAGAAAAATCATCATTTATCTTGACAAAGTAATTTTTTGCAGAAAGTTCTACTTCTTTACTATATTCTTGAAAAAAGTGCTACGGAAACGTATGGTTATTTTTCAACATAATCTTCTTTAGCTCTATACACTTTTCCAACCGTTTTTCCAAAATTTTTATCCCGTCCAAAAAATAGGATTTCGGAAGTTCTGTAAAATACTCATCCGTTTGAGCAATGACGTCCTCTTTGGAAGTGAACCGTCGTCCGCCAAGCCAGTTCTTCAGATTGGGGAAAATAAAATAGTCACTCGAGGCCAAATCTGGTGAATAAGCGAGATGCTGCAACAATTCCATTCTCAATTCCACAATTTTGGCCATGGATACAGCGCAGGTGTGCCACGTGTGCCCGTGGCCTCAACTAATTCGCGCACTTTAATTCGCCGATCGTTCAAAATCAGATCGTGGATTTTGTCGATGATTTCAGGAGTAGACACCTCAACTGGGCGTCCTGAACGATGTTCATCTTTTGTGGATGAACGGCCACGTTTAAATACATTCACCCAATTGTAAACCGTCGCAAACACAGGTGCAGATGTACCATGAACTGCATCCAACTCGGCTTTGATTTCTTTCGGGCTTAAGCCTTTCAAATAGAGATGTTTGATGACAGCCCTAAACTCGTTTTTTTCCATTGTTATGCACAAATAAATGTCGTTAACTTTAATCGACGATAGAAATTGACCTACGCTATGGATCGATAACGCTACTTTCCTGTCGATAACGCTACTTACAAAAAAAAAATCTTTACCGACACTACGAGCGCAATTTCTTGGATTTTCTAAGGACTTATTGAATGACCCTCGTAATATGTAAAAACTGGTTTCGGTGATTTACCACAGCAAACCCAAACGACCTAAAGTATAGACAAAGCCAAGAGAATCAGGTCCATCGATATTAAAACGCACTTTCCACGGTTTAATGGTCCATTTTATGTATCTAGTGTGATCAAAAGGGTGTTTTTTTAATTTAATATGGACTCCTGAAACCGTCAGAAACCATCATTGAATAGAGCTTTTAAAAAAAATGACCGGAATGGGACGATTGACATGACAAACTAATTCTGCTTCACGACATTGTCAGACCAGGCGACACGTTTCAAAATCAGTTCAGAAATAATTTGATGGGAAATCTTGCTCCTAGAGCCTATATTCGCCAGATATGTTTCAGTCCATGCAGTCGGCCCTTTCCAGAGACCGATTTATTTCTTATGTTAGTATTGCAAAATGGCTTGACAAATGGATCGAATAGAAAGAACCGGATTTTTTCCTTTTAAGTATTCGTTTATTACCCGAAAAATGGGAGAAAGTTATCGCTTCCGATAGGGTGATACTTTGAATAAAATCACTTTGTATAAATAAACGAAAAGACTTTCTTCAAAAAAGGGAAAGAAATTATTACCATACCCAAGACTATACCAGCTATAATATAAAAAGTGTAAATCCTCAAATGTATTAGGAACAATGATTTTAAGTCATTTTTAGTATTATTTGTACTGAAATATAAATTCTTAGTGCCTCGCCAATTCTGGCCATTTGGGGATAACGAAAGACGCCGAGCTATGTCACCACTAGCTGAATTCGATTGCTGTGTTGTAGCATTGTTACTAAATCGTAGGGCACACACTCAAGAGATTCTGTTAATAAAAAGATATTATTATATTTTCTGTAAGCATATTGCGTTTTAGTAAAAATAAAGTTATTATACCATAGTTTTACCATTCTTTTGAATTAATTTAATTATTTTTTAATTTTATTAACTACTGAATGAAATAATACAAAAAAATTATGTTTGTATAATTATGTTTAAATAAAGTATTTTTTTTAATTTGCAACCACTCTGATATAGTGAAAGTTATTTGAAATAAAACCGTTTTTAGTACTAATACTAAAGAGGCATGAATAAATATAAGATTATCCATTTCGAATAGACTCTTTCGGCAAAGTCTTATAATCTTTCTAATAACTGTGATTATATTTTCAAATAAATCCCATATAGATAAAGATAATTTGCTATTGCTATTAAAATTATTCAAGACCTTAACGTTATATTGTACAATAATAGTATTTATTGTTTAAAAATCTAAATTTGCCCGAAAATTACATTTAAAAAAAATTATTCTGCGCATATTTCTAAAAAATAGCAATTGGAAATTTTAAAATCAGATACACAAGTTATGGTTACTTGTATTTTATCTTATTTATTTCCTTTTCTCTATTAATATTATTAACTGTTTCTTTAAAAATAATTTTTTTTGAAAGCATAATAAATGTTCTTTTCTGCGCAAAGACACTTAGTATTGTAGTTTGGGACCCTTACCCACTAAAAACACCTCCTATGTTATTAAAACTAGTATTGATACTTACCATTAATTTTTTTCTGAGTTCTTAAACTAATTTTTATTCATCTATAGATCAACCAAGTTGTTCTTCTATAGTTTTTCTTAGTCTGTAATTCCAATATTATAAATATACCAAATCGAGTTTAGTTCTTTTCAATCTTCTGATTTAGTTTTGACAATCAAAAAGTTTGACTGCCTCGACATTGATGTGATGTTGTAATATAATTTCATGTTTAATAACAATTTTTTTTATTTCGTTGACTACTTCCCAAATTCCTACGTCTCGGTGTAGATCGTCATCATATATACACCACGGAGCATTGACTACACATATATTTCTTAGTACATTGTTTTGGAATTTTTGTATTTTCCCGAAATGACACCGCTTGGAACATCCCCACTGGTTATCTATAGTATTTTATTATGTGTTAACAGACTTATGTCCCAATATCCAGTTCACTATATTTGATTTCTAATTATATCTTTTTCTTTTTTACATATTCCTTCCATCTTAGTTTTGTATCCTAAATATTTCGCTGTATTTTCGTTCTAACAATTCGTTCCTTAACGATTTTATCTCGTTTAGTTTAATTTTCTACTTCTTTGTCCAATTGTAAATATTATCAGTTATTCGTTGAAGTTTATCTGTAGTTTTGTTTATGTTTAGACGCATGCCTAATGACACTGTATCGTCTGAAAACGTGCCAAAAGATACATTTTCTATTACAGCACGTATAGCATAGGTTCGAAAAGGTTTCCCTGTGGTACTCCCGCTTCTATTTCTCTTTAATCAGAATTAAATTTTGCTTTACTCAGAATAATCTATCTGATAAGTATGATGTCAACAGTTCTACATACTGCTTTGCGGAGCATGTATTTTAGTATGTAGAACTGTTGATAGTTTAGATCTTCGTACTAAACCTTATCAAAGGCTTGAGACACATTTAGAAATATTGTTAAAAATTAATCCGTTTTCCCTCTAATGTCTTTTTTATTACAACTGTTATACAATGGACTTCATCTAACGTAGAATGCTTTTCTCTAAATCCAAATTGATGCACTGGAATTAATCTCTTTCTTTCTATGATAGGCTTTAGTCTTTTTAAGAGCAGTGTTTATTAAGTATGTTAGTATGTTTCAATGCTTCTCCTGTTATGAGATCAAAACCTGAACTTTTATTGATTTTTAATCCTTTTCTAATTTGCAAAATTTGCCTTAATGTGGCTCAGTCAATTTCGACTTCTTCTTGGTTTTCTATTTCTTCCATCAAAGCGTCTCGGTATAAATCATTTGCCTAAGTAGTCAGCAAATATATCTGATTTTTATTTGTTGCTTCTTGCCTATGAACCATCTTCTTCTCGTAGAGGTGGTATATGGTATGTAGTATTGGCCTTTTGAACTTTCGTGTAGCTTTCTATAATAAAAACCAGTTTGAACCAATTTCCTTTAAATTGGTTCCCTCGAGCACCTATACATCGGCGGTTGCGTTATACAGAAATCACTTTGGAGATGGCCATGTGACAGCAGACGTTGCCATGGTTGAGTGTCCAAGTATTTGCAATGTCCGATCTAATGCAAGAACCATTTTTCCAAGACTTCGTTTTTTTTAAGACGATAAATATATATTTAAATATTTATAAATATGCTTCCTCATGAGATCACCGTCAACTATTACTTCACAGGGAATAAACTGGCTTCAAGCCTATTATCGTATCTTGGCTGCAGGCTGCTTTTATTTTAATCTTTCTTTTATTGCTCGGAGGATACATATTCAGCTGCCGCACCCCAATATGCTTGTGATGTTACCATTTCTCTTTCTTTCTACGGTAAAACTAAGCTTAACGTTAATGTAATACGTCCCACTTACTAGCCCACAACTGAGAATTCGCATTCTCAGTTGTGGGCTAGTAAGTGGGACGTATTACATTAACGTTAAGCTTCAACTGATAAAAATATTCTTTGAGGTACATATGTGTATGTCCCGACAGAAATCGAGACATATTGGTATCCAATTCTCCATGACCTTTTCTTACGTTCCACGTGGCTTTGTCCGCAATAGGTCCTGGCTCTCTCATCCAACCAAATATTGATTGGTGAAATTTTAGGGATGACAGAGACATCGTAATAGAAGACGTTGTTATCGATTATACAGTACGCTATAACGGTATTGAGATAGACCTCAGGTGGACAGGAGTCTGCGTCGGCTTTTTCTGGGACAACCCAATTTGCCTATTCAGCAGAAATTATATCGGAGTCACAGATTGTGAAAGTAATACTCTCCTTTAATTTTCACCGATGGTGGAAGTGAAGCCGCCCTAAAAGAGGTTACTCATTTACTATTCCTCGACCCTTCTAAAATTCTTTTTATGGATAAAGACGGTTCTCTATAGGCTCGTCACTGATTTTCTATACTTTAATACAAAATAACTTAATAATCATAGATCATTTCAATAGAAATACCTGAAAATTTACAATATATATTTTTGAATTGATTTCAAAGCTATACAAATATTAAAGATATTTAAAAAAAATAAGCAATTAACTATTTTATTAAATATAAATGACATAATTTGCATTTGTTAAATGTGAAAAATTTTCTAATCTTTAGAATTATCACTCGTCATTATATTTTATACTTTTTTCTTTTCATATTCAATTTTACTATTTAAATGTGAACATTTAGTGAATTTCTATTAGCTAAGAAAACATTCCGTGCACTTAATTAGTTATGATAACGATGAGCACAATATTACTCGTATAAGTTCGAGTATTGTTCTTCACCTTTTGAACATGAAAAGATTATTTCCACCCTAAAAACTCTCTATTTTTATTTTGTACAGATTTAATCGCTCGTTTAATGAGCAATAATAAAATGTCAACTGAAGTGTGTATTGATTAAATTTATTTTATACAACAACGTTTAGTAAATATTTAATTTTTTTTACTAAGAATTTTCTCTCATGGCTTCTTAAAAAACGGAAATTATCATAAATAGGAAATTAATTTTTCTATTAAAGTTTACTTATTACTTATCAACTGTAAATTTGATATAAAATTATTTATTTTTTCATAATTTTTTAGCATTTGGAGGGCAGAGAAACCACTAAATTATTAATAACTAGGATAATGTATGTCTCATTAAGGCTTAAAACTAGAGTGTATAATAACTTTCTAAGTAAATATAATATAAGATAAAATTGCAGTGGTTTTTTTTAATCAGAAGGATCTATCCTTATAATATTTATAGGACATAATGCGTATAGAAGATTTTTGCGGGGGATGGATAGCTTGATAATGATGAACTTTTCTTTTAAATAGCTGCCTATTATAAAAAAAACCGAGTGGGCAGGAAAAATCCGAGTGGGCATGACATTCAACATACCCTTTAAAATATATTTATTTCTTAACTATCAAAGTAATTAGATATTTTACTCAAATGTACATAAAATTGTTTAAAATAAACTTTTTTCTATTTGCAATCTGTTCATTTAAGTAGATTTTAATTGAAATCAAATATTTATATTACATAATAATATAAGTATATTATTATAAGCGTGGGCGGAAATTTTGCAATTTCTATCTATTATGGAAAGGTCATGTGGAATCATATTAAATAAACCAAATTGAAAAAGCTCCTTTTTTTTAATGTACTCGTATATAATCCACACTTAAACATAAATATTATATTCAAGACAAATTATATTAATGCATTACAACAGGTATTAATTTTCAATTATGTGTTTTGTAATATTTGAAATAGTAATTCAACTGTTTCTATCCTTTTAATTTATATTATTCATAGATGGAAGAGAAATTATTTCTATTAAAATCATACGTTCATATATATGGTAGACAAAGGTAAATAAATTTGTACAGTAGATTTCATCTATAAGATCATAAATTACTGAATCAATATGACTTTAATAATTAATTTCTCAGTAGTTGCCTTTATTTATACCATAGATTGTTGGTTATTTTAAAAAACGTTTTATGTATAATATGTTTACACTTGCATAATTGAACGGGGCAAAAGACTTTTATACAATATTATAAAAGCAGCTTTTATTTTAAAATTCCTATACAATTTTATATATGAGTATGTTGACATTTTATTGTATTATATCTTTTGAATATAATATGATTTAAGATAAAGAAAACTAATTAACTTAAATATAAATCATGTTTGATGATATTTTATCAAAAAGAAATTTTTCATTATGTTTATTTTTTTTTCGTTCCTTTAATAAAACTTGTTAACAAACATTATTAATAAACATTGATTTTCGATAAATAATTTCAGATAAAAGTTACGATTATATTCAAATTGAAGTATAGATTTTTTTTCTTAAATATTTACTTAAAAAATATATTATCGATTTGCTTAAGTAAAAAACTTTATTTTTTATTAGTTGCAAAATTTGATAATCATTTGATAATGTACAATACATCCGTGAGTCATTGATTTTATCCAATTTTCATGAAGGATTTTTGAAAAGAAATTGATTATATTTTCACTCTGATTAATTGTTTTTGTTTATAAATATATTGTTTTAACTATAATTTAGTTTTCTTTAATTAAAAAAAATTTCATAATTAATAATTACGAACATATGTAATTATAAAAGTTACAAACAAATTTGAAATAACACAATCGAAACGAATAACGTAGTATTGCATAATCGGTAGGCGCTACGGATAATAACTTTATAAGAAATTGAAGATTTTTTGGAACAGTTATTATCGTAAATTGTTATACACTCTCGGCCAAAAGTCTGTGACGATCTTGGTTTTAGGGTGAAACCGAAATGCAGCAATGCCACTTTACGCTAACTGTCGGCCGCTATACAGGATTTTCTGCATACAAAAATGTGAACGTTTTTGCAAAAACCGTATTTAAAGGTGTTTTTTATTAAATAAAAATACAAATGAGTGTCGGAGAAATAGTTTTTTTTAGTTCTGTGTCCAAAGAGGTGTGGGAGGAGGGGAGTTAATTATTTAGTAAAAAAGAAAATTAGTTGGTAACTACTACGACGTCATACGAATTTATTCTGGAATAATTTGTATAACAGTTTTCAGTAAAAGCTGACAACAGTAACAAAAAATGATATTTTATTTGTGCTTTGTAGTAAAATTCAGATCTTACCGAAAATTCAATGTTAAAATTTCTTCAAATATCATTTATTGAATTATCAAAAATTATGTAAGCGATTACTGCGAAGTAAAATAATAAATTGTATAATATCTATTGGAACACCAAACAATTATCAATTGACAAGTGAAAAAGAAATTTATTTTTTTCCAACTATATTAATTTTGATTTTTAATATTGAAGAAAAAAAATGTATACATTAATTATTATCGAAATAAATATTATGACAGCTGATACGATATTTTTAAAAAATTATGACAGCTGAACGATATTTTTCGTTATGACAGCTGATACGATATTAGGCTGTTCCAGCAATGCAAAAGGATCCTCCACAAATCTTCTTTAGACGCACCCTCCTGTCTAGTTTATCCAATAAAACTTCTATGGAATTGACCATATCATTTGGCCATAAAAAACAACAATGCTTTCATCCTTAAACCATAATCAAGCCACCGCCATTCTTGAGTGTTGACATACTATACCATGGTTTTCGGCAGCATTTTTTCTGCGGCACTCTGACGCACGTAGATAGCCAAAATACATTTTCAAAGTACTCAGCAATCCAGTTTTTTTGAAGGCTTTTTCACCTTTGTTAGAGACACTGATTTGACACGGTTTTTATTTAATTCAAACCAAATTTGAGGTGCTGTTACTACCTGTTTCCTTTTATTTGCAGTGCACATTAATCAACTATCGCCTAAATTAGTAATTTAAGGTCTACCATATTGTAGTAAACTCTGATAACTTCTTGTGTGACTTTAACATTCCATAGTTTAACTAATTTCTTAAAAATTTAAATGTAATTATAGAGATAACATTTATCTCAATCTCCACCTTTTGAACTAGGCTTCTAAGGAGTGGACATGGTTCTGTAAACTAGTGGTAGCTGTGGAAAGATATTTAATTATGTGTAAGGATGGTTGTGTCATCGATATATGTGGCGGTTAGGATATTATTGTGACAAGCAATATCATGGGTATAAATATTATAAAGTAAGTGGTCTTATGACACTACCCTGAGGAACACCGGCAGATAAATTTCTGAATACTTAATTGAGAGATAAGGATGTGAAAATAACATCCTTTATGTGGTCAGAGAAATAAGATTTAATGATCTGGAAATAACCTGAAGGCAAGACTTGTTGTAGCTTCCAAGGCTATCCAACATGCCATACGCTTGGAGAGTATTCCATTCAACTATGAGATAGCACTGCTGGATATTGGAATGCTCAGTTCGAAATCCAAACTGATGCTGATGAATCACATTTTCGATTTCAATAATAGGATTTGAAAATTAATATTTCAAGGATTTTCTATAAAATAGGAAGGAGGCTTATGAGTCTATATGAAATAGAAAAGTTTTTGGGTTTTATAATCTTTTTGATTATGGAGAACTTCCAGAGCGTAGAAAAGAACGATGTATGGACGATACTATTATAAATATTAGGTAGAGTTTTCTTTGCATATTTGTTTTATTATTTTCAATGTTATGAGGTCATATGTTGGGGCTTTTTGTTGGATAGATAATCTATTATAGATTTAACTTCTAAATTTTCCAATTTGTTAATTAAAAATAAACTTAATACTTTAACTTTAGATAAATATTAAGAAAAAAGGACGAAATTAATTCATCATATATCTAAATAAAATAGTGTACTTAGACTTATCGAAAGAGTACCATAAAAATTTAACAAGTTATTTTTACCTAAATACAAACAAGGGCAATAATATGGCAATTACACTTGGCCTGTTATAGAAAAAATATGAACATGAATAGAAAGAACAACTTTTTTTAATATTTAAATATATGACTAAATTTTAATTAACTTTATATAGTATATCAAACTAAATAATATTTGTTTTCGATTTATTAAGATTTTAACTAAAGATTTCTAGAGAATATATTGTTATCAATGTGGTCGAAGGCTTTTGCTCCGAGGGTGTAAATATTCTTGTTTGATTTTTTCGTCACTTATTTTGATTTGTTTTCTTTTTTTTATATTTTAAATAATTTGTATTTATTTTTGTTCGAATATCTTATTATAACAACTTATTTTAAAACTTTGTACTATACATTTTCATGTTAAAAACTTTTATTTTGATTATAACAGTTATCACATTTTTATTGAATAAATGTCAAAATAAAAATTATTCATTATTGTATTTATTAAATAGACAATTATTTAAAATTACACTTAATATGGTGTGCATATGTAAATATATTTCAATAAATATAAATGAAGAAATAATTATACAAGACTTATTTAGTTTTTATATAAATTGTATTTATAAATGTGCTTTGGCAAAATATAAACGTGGCAATTTTATTGCTAGAAGTTCTGAAATGTTGCAATTTTATGAAGAACATTTTCATTTACGACCGATAAAATTTTTAATGTCTTTTTTAGAAGTATCTGTTTTGATAGTTATTCGTTAGGATGGTTAAATTGTGAGAGAATTTTCCGAAACATTTTTTAAACAAAAAATAATAAAACAATGTTTGCTTGCAGCGAAAATCGCAAGCCACAAATAATTAATTTTTCACAACTAGCGACTATACATAAAAGAAATATCTTGTCCGAGAAATGGAAATCTTTTACAGAATTATAAAAGAGAAACGAAAAATTAGTTTATAGTAAAAATGTATTGGACTGCATATGCAATAATAGTAAGGGTATAAAATATCTTAAATATGACATAACTGGAACAAGTTGCAACAAATTACAAGAATTATCATGAATTACACTTATTCAATCACATCCGTTGTCATAATAGTATTTTTTTTAAATAATTTTTATAGTTTAATGAATATTAAATTTTATTAATTTTAATTCTGAACATAAATTTTTGGCACTTTAACTCTATTTATTTATTTATTATACAGATATTTATTATTATAGAATTAATATTATAAGTGAAGTGCCTTTTTTGTCTATTAGTTAAAAGTTTAACGCTAAAAGAGCATTCAGACAATAAATATTATTTATAATTCATTGTTTACGATTAAGCAATTATTTTATTGACCTATTTTTGTATGAATATTAATTTGTAAAAAGTATTCAACAATGGTTGAGACTTATCCAATTAATACTTAAGAAAATAAAAACTAAAACAGATTTTCCTTAAATTTATATTTTAGTATATTAGTTAGACTTTGTCATAAAATTAAACATTATTTATATGACCATTATGAGTCTCGCATCTTTTCAAAATACTTTTTGATAACTTTTCTACACATTTCGAACTGTAATTCGACCATTATTTAACAGATGTTGGTTATTCAAGTGCTCTAAAGTTGGAAGATTGTCTGAGTATATTCAGAATCCAATGGCGTCAACTTTGGAGGCTAAGTGACATCACAAAATCTCGAAATTTCGGGTCCGGGGAACCTTTTAAGGAACCTTTTTTTGAATTAAGTCAAAATTTGTGATGTTGTTTTACTTAAGATACCATCTTGTTAAAACCATATATAGTCCAGATTAAAATCTTCGAGTTCAGGTCAGAAAAATATCGGTTGTTATACAGCCATAGCGATCACAATTAATGGGGATGGCCTCTCCTTCGTAATTTTCAGACCAAAATTCACACCAGACAGTTACTTTTTGCAGATACAATAACTTCCATACAGTCACTTGTAGATTTTTACACCCTCTTATTGACGTAACAATATTAAAAGCCTGTTTTTTCAGCATGGATTCGTTATATTTTCTACAAATTTTCTTCCATAATATGAAATGGCAAATCATAAATTAAACAAACGTTATCTTGAATAATATATACGACTATATTTCACAATAGTTAAATTTGACAAAACCGAAAAATGAATAATCCGGTACTTTTCCAATGATACTTGGTTAGAACGATATCAATCTAATCTTTATTAACAACAAATTTTAATCATATTATATATAGTAGTAGTCTTCACATAATTTATTATGTATTTATAAAAGCATCCAACAACTCGTACTTATGTATGCATATACAAGTACTACGGAGTCAGAATGTGTATATCATTTTCTGTACAGTATTTAACTGAATTGTTTTACAAATTGACAATGTAGCCTAGATCTACAGCTTTGAAGAAGTGACCTTCTAAATATTCCGATATTTTCATCATAATATGCTGTTTTCTCTAGAATAGTACAGAAAAGAAAATCAAAAATCAAATGAAAAACAGTAACAATTACTAAGTTTTTTGCTCATTTTTCTTTTCCTGATATCGTATTTTATTATGTTTGCTATCGTCCCTAACTCGAATATTGTTAAGTGTAATACAAAAGTGTACATAATGTTCATTAGTACAGTAAACCGTTTGCATTGATTTCAATATATTACAGAACGGCGGATAGTACTAGTACGTCTCCTCCATGCATACGTGTATGTATGCTTTTGTAAATATATATATTTTACGTAAATTAATGTGTAGGTTGTTTGTTTGATAGTACAATTTAGTTAGAATCCTCACTCAGCTGTACTCGTTGTATGGACGGACGACTATGAATCGAAATTGTTGGCCTTCTAGGCATATTAATTTCGCGTGATGTGAAAATATTAAATAAATCGTCATACAAACGCTAAGAAAATAACGAACAGAAAATGAGAATGGAAAAAAAATATTCTAAATTGCAAGAAAACATTTTACTAAATACATATATCTATATGTATGTATGTATGTATAAGGAAAAATTAAAAACCAAAGCTTTTAGTTATTCTATACGAGCTAATGTGCTTCCTTTATTAAAAGCTTTGCCTTTGTCGGCTAACAAGAATTTTACTACTCCACTTGTTTTTCAAATGAATGTACGTTTTCGTTGCGTAAAAGTATTGTATAAAGTGTTTGTACATTTCTGCAAATATCCAAACATAAATACATAAATAGAAGTACTTCTATTTAAGTGGCACAGTACATCTGCATGGATTTGTATAATAGTGTGTACATTTTCGTAAGTAAAGCTTTTCAAAAGAGAATTTTCCTTTTTTTCGTTGAATATCATATTGGCCCAATGTTAGTTATTGTATTAGAATATTTTACATGCTTTCTAGCACAAGTCCAATAACGTTCGTTGAGGCCAATTTCTATTTTTGTGCATGTCGTCATCATGGACGAGAGGATTCAATAATAGCGTGATCTCGTAGTCGCCATCGAATGTAGGTTCTGTCCTTTGCGATTATTTTATACGTACGCAACAATATATAAGTATGGGTGAACGAATACATAAAAGGACGGCATTGTGTCAAATTCTCTCTTTATCGATTAGTACCCCAAACACACAAACACAATTCCGACGACAACTACGAATTTCGCCCGAGTCAATACCTAAAACACAACTATAACGAGTTAAGAAACGTCATCTGATCAGTTTATTATTTATATTATATTTTATTTTTAATGCAATTCTGACTGAAACTGAAAACTGAACTACAAATAATGTCAACAATTGACCAATTTCAGCCGAATATTAACCAATAAAATACAATTCTATTTCATTCAATATTTTTAATATAATTACAAATAATGTATTTACTTATATTATTATTATAACTATTTCAACTGTCAAACAACAATCCTGCCAAATAATAAAAAAATAAAATGTATGGCAGTACTTGGACTACAATTGCAAAATTAAAACAAAATCTAGTTCGGTGATAGAATAGTCGGATTTTTGTTCATTCCCATAACATGCTGAAGGTTTTAAAATTTTGACAGTCCTACCATTATCCTAATGTTTGCATATAATTTGATTTGAATTTCAACAAACACTGATGAAATGTTTGGCTATGTGACAGCGTTGTTGAAATTAAAATCAAATTTTTAGTACCATAACGCCGTCGTTAGATTCGACGATAAATCACAATTTTGTGTATTCCCATTAGATTGTGAAGGTTTTATAAATTTTGATAGCGTTCATCGTTAACGACTAACGTTCGTCATTGTCGTCGGGAATTGTGTTCGGTGCTTTGAGTTGCTGCTTAGCGTTGGCACACTGAATTCTCATCTGTAGGCTGTTCAGATTTGGATGCACTAATACAATGTGCGTCGATGTACACGTACATGTTTATGGCTAGTAGTCTAAAAATGTCAGTTTTTTTTTTTTTTCTTTTGTAAATAGAAAATGTTGTATACAGCATTTGATTATTTGTTGTAATCGGTGGCGAAAGGACGTCATTTACACTATTCTGCGTACATCTCCTACAAAAATCTACATACGTGTACTCCCCTGTTATCTGAATATTCGCTCCCCATTTCTCTACAACTACACATATACATCCATTCATACTACACTACCCTATATGAATACATCTGTGTACGATACTCAAATATGGTCTGCGTCGGTCGGATCGATGCTTTATTGTGTCTCAGACAAACCATAATTCCAACACATAAACCAAACCGACCCAACCACTTAACTATGTCCACTGTATTCGATGTGCTACCCCTGCCTCAAATGACATGTTTTATGTTTATCCATTTTTATTATTTTCACTTTTTTTTTTTAAATTATCATTTATTTTTCTTATATGATTTTATTGCTTTCATTTTAAAATGATCATATCCCAACCTGCCATCTATATCCATATATGTTATGTATCTATAGGCTCATATGGATGAGTATATACAGCATCTGCATACATAAATGAATCTTTATGGATAGATAGATGTATTTATGTATGAGTGGTGGTAGGTTTTTTTTTTGGGGGGAGGGGGAGGTGGGTTTATTTCTACAAAGCTTGCTGAGTACAAGAAAATTGTGTACAAATGATGTCGTAGCTGCATGGCATATGGGGCACAAAATCATTTGCATATTATATCCAGTTTTGTTTTTTCATATATTTGCATATATAATATAAGTTGGGGGAGAGCAGGGATTATATATACATGCATATGCACATAAGGATTTAGGTAAAATATACGAATTAGAAATTTGCAAATATACATATGTGTAGACAATTTGTAAGAGCGCATATGTGTGTGTATGTGTGTGTGGTTATGATCTACCAGACGGTGCTGCTCTCTATAATGCACCTGCACGTGGGAATATTTTCACATAAGAGTAAGGGCATACAATACATTTGTAGGTAAAAATTGGAGTACACACGTCCGTACGAGAAGTTTATTGGTTTTCAGCTTTCAGCGTTTTTATATCCAGGAGTGTTTGCTTTTGCTTTGTTCATTTAATTTTTTTTTTTTTTTAAATACAGATTTCATACCTTAATATTTAATGTTCCGCTTGTGCGCCAGTATGTAAATGTCTATGATACAAATATTTGTTTGTTTTATTGAGTTATTTTTGTTGTTGCTTTAAATTTGATTTTTTTTTTACGCTTAAAATGTATTTAGTTTTTATTATAACTAGTTTTCTCATTAACGTTCATCGACTATAAATAATTATAAATTGTTTCAGATTACACAAATTCTTGTTTCATAGTAGACTAACCTTTAATATTGGTGGTGCAATTAATGAAAACAAGAAAATGAAAAATAACAAAAAAGACAATTGTAAGCAATTGAATAGTATAAGTGATTAAAATTCATACAAGTGGTCATAGACCGCAAATGGTACTATACTTTTATGAGCTTTGGCGTAATTTCATTCTATTTTTATATGTATATATACTTTCAAATACATTTACATTCATTAATATATTATCAATAACATTTACAATCGCAATGTTATCAACATTACTAGTTGTGTTATCGATAGTGCAATGTTCCATTCGATAGATAAACACTAAGTTTTCATGTCAACTTTAGTACAGAAAATTGATTGCTTTTAAATATCCTTATTTACAAAATGGCAAAGTATTTTACATTTTCTCATTTAGATTATATTTTTCGTAATTTAATAAGGTTGATGTACCGATAGTAAGTAATAGGATTTTATTAGTATTATTTTTATTCTTTAAAAATGTTAATATTTGCTATCTTTTTTTCTGGAAATTATTGTTGTACTTTTTTTTGTAACGTGGGAAAAGGGAGAATAATTTTCAAGATGCTGTTGAGATGCTGAAGTCTACACTATGTGGAAATTCTATCCACAAACACCCACCTCCCGGTGATATGCGAAAACATATTTTCGCGTGAACCAGGCTGGCTTCAAGCCTATTATTCTACCTACATTGCAGGCTAGTATTTTCTTACTATTTTCTAATAATGGTACTTTTTTATTACTCGGAAAGCTTAATCAGCTACCATTTGTGCAATGATGCGCTCTCGGGGGCAGGCGTTGATCGAAGATATTTTCCCATTTGTATTCCCTTACAAATGGAAAATATCAGTAAAACGTGTACAGTGGATCCAGATCATGTGGGAAAAATAAGAAAAAGAATATTGTACTTTTATCAACTTGAAAAACATGTCTCAATAATGTTAAAAAGAACTGACGAGGTGTAGAACCTTTGGCGGAGGGTTATTTATCTCTTCGAAGCAGTGCTATAAGGCTTCAACTGAAATCACGTTTAGCGCCTAGGTTACAGTCTGTTGGACGTTATCGACAATACCAAGTATCTTTTGATCTTGGGGAATAAAATAAGTCACATAGACTGAGATCAAATGAATATGAGACAAGGAAAACACATTTATTTATTTTTCCAATGAACGATCTTTAATAGAGATTAAAGAGTAGCATTATCATGGTAATGTAAAGAACTTTTTTCAAAGTCTTCGAAGAACTTCTTTATTAGCTTCAATGTTAATCGATGGTGCAACCACTCCTGATAAGGAATAATTCCCGTAGGTTCGTTTTATCTTTTTGTAGGTTAAACTCGTGAATTCACCAAATTTAACATAAAATTTTGGGGAAAATCCTTGCTTCAAAGTACGAAAAGCACTACAAAAATATAAGTTCAGTCTTTCACTCTCTTTAGGGTCGTGTAGTTACCGGACTGTACCTCTAGTAGTGATAAACTTACTAGCTCCACAGTCTTACCACATAGAAAACAAAAACTATACAATTTTTATTATCGTTTTTACTAAATTTTCCTATTATACAATTTATATCATATCCATACTCTAATCCTATATATATTATTTTATAATTAAGAGTATATTAAATAGTTGTTATTATCAATTATATTTATTTTCAAATTATTAGTAAAATATCGTTTTAAAGTTTACAATCAATCACGCATATTAGATTTAACCATTCACTTTATTCGATAATATAAATACTATTAGTAATTTCAGCTCCATCCCGACTCTGCATACTATTATTAAATTCAAGTTTCACATAGAAAATTAATTAAATTCTACCTTCTAAATATTTTGTCTATTACAAAATTCTCTATAATATAGAGTAGAGTGTAATTTTATATTAAAAATTTCTTAGATTCTTTTTGTAATCACTTTATTTCATGCTGCTTTTCATACATTCCTAACCTTGAATATCTTCAAGGCTTAATAGTATAATTATGAATTTTAATAAATTCATTTGAACTAAAATTGAGAAATTTCAATATTAAGGAAGTTTACGATTTTTTAATTATTTTTTTCTTCAAAAGAGCAAATATGTAAAAATAAGTATTTAATCAGCAGTTTTAATTTTTTTTTCATTTATAAAATTTTTATTAATATATTATTATACATTAAATCTTCTGACGTATTTAAATTGAATTATTTTTTAATTGTATTATTCGTAATTAGGTTTTTAAATGCACTTATTCTTCTCAAAAGACTCTTCTTTGTAAGAATTATTTTTTTCACAATCATAAGAAAATTTCAAAGGAAATGTAAAATTTTTATAAAAAATATAAATAAATGCTTTAATACCTTATATTATCTGTATTTTACAAAATATTATACAATAAATTAGTAAAATAATTTTTTTGCATATTCCACATAAAGTATCAATAAGATTATTTATATTTTGTTGATTTTTTTTTAGAAATAATTATAATATTGTTTCCCATATAGGTTAACTAGTTATAGTTTTCTGGTAAATATTCTATATTCCATATATGGAGAGGTGATTTTTTGCTTGTTTGTTTGTTAGAGTGGCTATCCGCTGTTTCAGTCGAGCACACTAAGACCAAATTTAGGTCCGTTGTGATACCACGAGGAGAAGTTAAAGGATAAAGAGATAAAACCAAATGAAAGTGCTGATAGATATTTTAGCGTGAGACCATACCCCAGTGCGATTTAAACCCACGAGCTCTTGGACAGTACTCCGATTGCACTACCGGGATGGTCAGAAAGGTGCTTAATCTGCAATCATTTCTATTTATTTAATTGACGCAAGAAAATACTCTAGCGATACATATTATCCAAACTCAAAGCCTCTTGTTTTCTAATAACTTACTCCTATTGTTATGTGCTTTCTATTTTTGCATAAAAACTCATATGTGTATGATCTTGCTAAGAGGGTTGTATGATTAATACATAATTTTCGGCAAGAGATGGTGCTGCCGCCATTAAAAAAGTTCATTTTTTATAAATATGACCTTTTATAAGAATCTTGTCAAATTTTAAAGAATCGTCAGTTTACAAATGACAACCAATTTAAAGTGAACAATTTGTATGATTTAACAGCTATGGAAAAAATCGAATCTCAAGCAGTGATAATATAATTGTTTTCGAAGAAAAAAAATGATAGATGTGATAAGGGTTGGATTAAAGAAAGTTTATAGGGACTGTGCACCTTCGTTATTGACTATAAAATATTGAGTACCTGAATTTAAACGAAGAACGTTCAGAAATGATTGAAAAAATTCACGATATGGTGATAGATGATCGACTAGTAAAATTGCGTGAGATTGCTAAAGCAGTGGTTATCTAAATTGAGAGGGTGCAGAATAATTTAACAAAATATTTAGATATAAGAAAGCATTCCGCAAGATGAGTACTGCGATTGCTGATAATTAAAGCGCTATTCAACTGATTTTTGGCATCGATTCATAACTATTGACAAAACATGAATTCATCACAGTATACCAGAGAGTCATAGCTATATTTTATTGGAATTCACGCTGCTTAATCCATGTTGATTATCTGGAAAAGGGCAAAATGATTAATGGGGAGTATTGGACTGTTTCAACAATGCTATAAAAGAAAAACTTTCGCATTTGGCAAAGAAATGGAAAAATTCCATAAGTTAGAATTTAATGAATCCAGAGATTATTTCGTATTTCCGACTATGAGAAAATCGCTCGACAAAAAAAGATTTGGCTCCAACGATAACGTTTTATGTTGAAGTATTGAAGAAATCGTATTTTTAGATGGGATATAAAAAATTTCGAAAACGTTGGACTAAGTATATTAAGTTAAAAAGAGGCTATGCTGAAAAATGAATTTAACACATCAAAATGGTTTTTTTTTTCTTATCAAGTCCAGATATTAATCATACAACCCTTGCATAACCTTATACATCAAAGCACAAATATTCATGCGATAGTAGTTCGTATCAATAGGGGAAAGTATTTTTTTTTAAATAATATTAATTCTTTTGAATGTTAATTACAATGAGCTATACAATTATTAAGATACACACATTTATAAGCAATTATAAGAGAAGGAGGTAGTTATTTTCTAGGCCAGATTTTTTTAGTTACATTTTCTTATAAAAGTGAGTCCTTAACTTATTTTCTGCAAAAATTTAATTCTTGAAAATTATAGTTAACAGTTTTTAATCACATAACTCTTATTTCTAAGTTAATCAATATAAAAATTAAATTAATTTTTTTATGAGATTGTCTATAAAATTTACCCTTCTCCTTTTATACAATTTTTCACTACAAATAAAAAATAGAAAGTATTTTTGTAATAAACTCAATTGCATATCATCAGAGCTTTATCATCTATTTTTATTACCATATTAATAACTATTTTAATATTTTGTTAAATTCTTAGATGGCCATTTCATAATTATATTGTAATTTATTAGTTTGTATTACTATAAAACCAACTCCAAAAGTTAGCCCCAAACTATCATATGAACAAAAATAACTACACGTAATTTGACTAATAAAAGTATAATTTTCAACAGTACTAATAAATATAAAAATAATTTAAATATACACTTGATATGATAAAAATTCTTTTTTTTTCTAATTTGACTTTATACAATATTAGAGTCCTTCTATTTTTAATTACAAACTCTTAGCCTTAGATGAGGAGGAGAATAAATTATTTTTATTCCTCCCTTCATCTTATGAATTAAGTTTGTCTTCTGACTCTATACCACCTTTTAGAGCATTTTTAATTTCAATTTCAATTTACATAAATACTCATACGGATGGGAAACTATGCCTTTGGGATTATTTACATAGATAAATCTATAAATATACAGGTAGACTGTTTAAATTAAAATTGCAATAAAGTTAGCCATGGTAAAAGGTAAATAGATAGTTGGTAATTAAAATACGATCTGGTATAAAATGCAAATAAAAATTAATTTATACATAAATTAATGTCTGTAATTATTTAACTTGTATCATAAGCAAAATATTTATTTATTAGTTAGGGTTTTTTACTATTTTCATTATTAAAGTGAAAGTGTGGTAAAAAATATTTCTACTACATTTTTAGGGAAAATACGATGATGGTCTGAAAAGCTCGTTAATTGGAAAAATAATTTTCCTTTCACTTATATATTGTGGAAAACTATTTTTTAGAGGGAGAAATTACTTTATAGAACCTCGCATAAAAATGACAATAAATTTTGAATAGAGGTTTTTAGTTTTTAGTGAGTGTTGTTCTGATAAAAAAATATAATTTATAATTAGTTAAGTCTATGGAAGCAATAAAAGATTTTGGTGAGCAAATTCTATAAGATTCTTCAAATTATGGTTGAATTAGTTTTAAATATTGTATGAAAATACGAACTTTTCAAGGAATATCTCATTATATAAATGTTTAGAGCAGCAGCAAAACCTATTTTTAATATCCTATACAAAAGTTCAGATATATCAAAAAACAATTCAAGATGGATACTCAAGATGCTCAGAGTATTTCAAAAGCAATTGCGAATCTACAAATAAAAAATACTAATCATATAAAAACAAATAATTTGAATCTTTCCAGATATAAAAATAAACGGAAATCCTCAATCAGATTATTGCTGAAAATTCAATTTCAATTTAACGTTTTATGAGTTTAAGCACAGACAGAAATAAAGTCCATGCCAATAAGGTAACATTACAGGTACGATTTTAAGGGATATTAAATAGCCTATTGGAGTATTAAGAGAAAATTCCAAAAGAGAAAATAATGAAAAGTGGACCGAAAAATTTATAATTTTTCATTAAGACTTTTAGCTTATAGTTCTTATTGAAATAAAAAATGACTGCTGTGAAGGAAAAAATTTCCACAAAAAATTAAAAATTTTAACTCGGCGATTTTGGCCGATTTTTAGTGCAAGCGTGAATTTTTTTTTACAAGATAAATAAGTTGTTTTATATTTTTAAAGAATCATAAATTTATATAAATAAAATATAGTTAAAAGAAAAATAACAGCAATTATTTCCTTTTCCAGAATGCCTCCATTTCATAACGTTTTTGACCTATCCTAGTATTACAATATACTTTTTCTTTGAAACATTTTTTTTTTAAATTTTTATACTTTAATATTAAACCCCTTAAATTAGGTTCCTTTGGCAGCAATAGATTGGCAGTACCACGTGGTTTTTAAATTATTAACAGTACCACGTGGTTTTTGACCTTGACACCCTTTTAAATGTCTTTTTAAATCTTGGGAAAACAAAAAAAGACGTGTTGGAAAATTAAAGTAAATCCATTTTTCCGACAAAAAATCGTAAATGGAGATGGATGTGCATCCTAGTATTGGAACTGATCTAAGCTGAAAAATTCTTTTTCTGACCCTTTCAAGGACTTTTTCATTAATAATTGACTCCCAAGAGCCTCCACTCGTTTAATATTTTTATTGGGCTTTTAAGTCCTTAAAATATTTTTATTATACGGTCCCTGAGCGAAGTTTTTCTTCCATTGCTTCTTAGGCATCAAAAATACTTTAAGCCACTCAAAAAGAGTTCATGTCTCTTACACCAACAATACAAGTTTCAATCTCTTCCGGTCAAACTGACTAATTCACTAAGCTTAACATAAAAGCATGACACATCTTTGCTCCAAATTTTCTTGTTTCATTTTTCGTAGCGCACTACAAAATCATGACTTCACTTTTCCATTCTCTGCAGGGAAGTGTAGTTACCGGAAATATCCCCTTTACAATAATCTACGAAAAATCTCTTTTACCACCTATTGCAAAGGAAATATAACCTCCATTTCTCTATTGACCTGTTAATTAGGAAAATATCTACCCACCCTTTCTCTCGATTTTCCAACTTATCTCCCGTATCTGGACTGGAAACTGTGGAGAGGAACGAAGTTGGGGGTATCATCGTTAGTTAACAGATACAGTAACGTAAACACCGATCCATCTAGCTAAAGGAAATTATTCCTAGAACTGCTGGATAAACCAGGTAATTTAGTTCAAATGTTCACGGATCCAGTTGTTGATGACCATACAACATATTTTGGTGTCATCCAGCCTATCGGCTATACGCACCTGAAACTATTTATTGGAATTTTTCCTTCTATAGACTTCTCTTTGAATGACGATCCGGAGTTCAATGTGATTCTTTGAAATGATCCGGAGCTCAGTATGATGTGCCGCAATCTATTAAACATGCGTAGACAAACAGACTATACCAACGGAGCAAGATTTCTTTCCACACATTAGCCGAATATTGTACAGCCAGTCTACTCAATAATCATTCCAAATTTCTGGACAAGGAAACCCTTTAGCGTTCAACTCACCCTTTCACCTATTTTAAATGAATGCCACTTAATCCAGGATTTTGTTTTGAATAGGACTCCTTCCATTGTGAGGCTCTTAGAACAAGCGTTTTACTTCCCATTCCATTTTAATTTCCTTATCACATTATCTCTTTCTTTATAAAAAGTGGGGTAAAATATCTGAGTAGGCCATTAGCCATGAGTAACACGGAAATATTTATATCAGAGTTCGGAAGTTAAAGTCAATCCTGGATAAACACCCGTATTGATCAAAGACAACGATCTGAAATGGACATAATGAACGCCTCTCTTACTGAACGAACCATGGCACCACACCAAATTTCACGAAAATAGGTAGTAGAAAAGCATTCAGCGGACAGATCATTTGCTAAGCGAAGACAAAAACATAATCGTAAAAAAGTACCCATGTCACGAAAGGAATGTTAAAAAGGAAATAAATAGACACATTTTATAATGCCCACAAAATTAAACAATCTCTGACTTTTTCGCCCAATTAACTATGGACCTACACGAGACATTGGGTCGACATATGGCCTCATGGTCCTGGGCCCATGAGGCCATATGTTGACTCAATGTCTCAAAATTGTTTTTGTGTATTTTAAGGCCTATAGACAAGAGACCTCTACCTCTTGTCTAAAAGGCCTTAAAATACACACAAACAAATAAACATGATGTTTATATAAAGTTAAGATAATTTTATGATCATATTTAATGAAATTTCTAATTTTTAAACAAAATAATGAATATTTCAATAGTATACTATTAATTAATGTACGTGTACTTGCAAATTTGATATACTTTCTGCGAAGTAAAAGTTCAGAAAAAATATCAGTATACTATTGGCATAAAGAAGTTTCAGCAGAGCTAATGATTTACTAATCGAAAAAGGCCTTAGTAAAATCGCAATTTCAATGAATGATTACTTATAGTATATTAATTATATTAAAAATAATTTTCGGTAAACTTTTTTTCGAACCGGAAGCAGTCAAATTATGTGTAAGAGTAAAGCTTTTTTATATGTGCTTTCAATTGAATTGTCTGCGACGATCTGTCTCATCAGTTTCGAACAAAATAAATTACACTTCATCGCATCGATCAATTGGAATGAATCGATTAAATTATCTTGTATATTACGCCT
Organism: Atherix ibis; assembly: GCA_958298945.1. Classification (NCBI taxonomy): domain Eukaryota; kingdom Metazoa; phylum Arthropoda; class Insecta; order Diptera; family Athericidae; genus Atherix; species Atherix ibis. Next base: position 131,498,528 of record OY282605.1, read on the forward strand.
TGATAATCTCTTGAACTCATTTTTGTCCTTTAATACGAAACCATTTATCCATGATGCCCTCATTAGTTAAATATCATCCATTTTCTGCAGTCGTACATTCTAATAGACAAATGTCTTAGTTGGCTGAAGCATTTTCTTCTGATTATAATATTTTTTTTGGCTCCAGATGAATTTTGTGCGCAAAGTAAACTTATCGCATGACTGCATTTAAAGAAAATAAATAGTTTGTTAACCGAGAATGATACCACTTTTATCTGTAAACTAACGGGAGTGAACACATTATTTTGGCCCAGAATATCCTGCAATAATGTATAAATGTAACAGATACGAGCAGAAACCATTAAAAAATGAGGTGGTTGAAAATGCGGACAGATTACTCGTACTACAAAACACGAGTACGAGTGTACATAAACTAGTAAAAATCATATCAGACTGACTGTTTTACTAAGTCTCCATTTCATATAGGAGAATCCTTCCATTCTTGAATATAAACCCTTTTTGGAACAGATTCAAGTTATCATACGTAAACTCTTATTCCCTCTATGGGATAGCAGAGACCGAAAAAATCAAAACTCAGCAAGATTTTTCCATTCGACAACGGATGTATACATGAGGCGGTATTTTTTCCGTTTCAACTTTTAATAAATCAAATCCATTTTCAGGATTGCGAACAAGCAACCAAGCACGCCGCATAGACGGTTCTGAGTGATTGTGAACGATTCTGAACTCATTCATATCAGGGGAATACGATCCTGTAGGGACCTAAAACGGTTCACATGCTCGGGCATACGAACTATAGTCACATGTGAGCAGATACGAGTACATACGAATACGAATATGACTGTTTGCCATGTGGAATGAACTCTTTATAACTAATTAAATATTAATTCCAAATGATATGAAAGTTTGTAGAACAAAGTCCGTTCAAGTCAAATATCGTTTCTCTGAGTATGTTCTGTCATACTGAATAATTGATAGCGGTTTGGAATCGACAGAAAACGGAACACTTTACAGTTGAATATAGAAATTACCGTCAATTTTTTCGTGAATCAATTCGATTGGATAATATGAGTATTTTTTTTTTAAAAAGCGGTTATTTTCATACCAATTCATTTTGATCAATAAAACAATTCGAAGCGTATCAATGGAATTCGAAACATTTTTATAACATATAATCAAACAAAAAACGTTAACCATAACAATTTATTATAGTTTATGGATTAAAGTACGTATATTGTTAAACGTTTCCTTACAGATAATCATTTTGTGTATATCGAAATTTTCTTTTTTCTCAATCTTTAAGCATATTAACATGTGCAAATATGTAAATTATACATAATAACGTTAGCAAGAGTTAAAATTTAGTATTTGCTGAAGTACTTAATTGCAAGAATATTAATTAAAGGGATATATGAGTGTGCAATTAATACGTTTATAATAGCTATGGTAATGTTTCAGTATTTTATTTAGAATTCATAAAACCATAAGAGTAGTTGCCAATTTTAAAAAAAAGTTTGTGCCGATACTAATCTTAAAAAAAGCTGTTATCAATATTTAAAAAAATTCAGCTTATCTAAAAAAAATTTGGCATTTTTGAACAATTAATGCTATTTTTAGTTAATTGTTTAAGAAAAATGACTGGCTCTCATTGAAGCGATATTGAGAACGAAATTTCTTATATTTTTTACATCGAATTTGTTATAGTTTATTACCTCCGAGTAATTATGTTATCATGAAATTAAATGATTTATTACTTGCAAGTTTTAAAAGTACCGCCCCGTAATTTCGTTTTTTCCCAGCAGAGGATTTAATTGTATTTTTTCACAACCAACTTCACACTTAAGCCACATAAACATATGTATGTGTATGTATTTTGACAGCTGATATAGCAAGGCTTGCGATTGATTATGCACAGTAGTTTTTGGTTCATACCCTTTTAAATATGGAAAGTGAAAAACAGCATTTTCGGCATATTTTACTTTTTTACTATAGAAAACATAAAAATGGTGTTCAAGCAAGAAAAAAATTATCCGATATGTATGGAGAAGATGTGTTAAGTGAGCGCCAATGCCAAAACTGGTTTGCAAAATTTCAATCTGGCAATTTTGATCTCGAAGATGCACCACGTTCTGGAAAGCCAGTTGAAGCTGCTGAAGATACAATAAAGGCATTATTTGATGCAAACCGGCGAACAACAACTCGTGAGATTGCTGAGAGATTAAATTCATTCAATTGGACTGGTCATGATTATTTGAAATGGTTAGGTTTAATCTCAAAGCTCGACATATGGGTTCCTCATCTTCTTATGGAAAAAAAAATTTTGCCGTCGCATTGACGTTTGTGATTTGCTTCTCAAACGCCAAGAAAATGATCCATTTTTGAAGCGTATCATCATTGGGGACGAGAAATGGGTTGTCTACAACAATATGAAGCATAAAAAATCCTGGAGTAGAAAATATGAACCGGCTTAAAGCACTTCGAAAACCAATATTCATCAAAAAAAAGGTTATGCTATCTATTTGGTGGGATTTCAAAGGAATCGTTTATTTTGAGCTTCTACCGAGCAACATAACGATCAATTCTGAAGTGTACTGTCGTCATCAGTTGGACAAATTGAATGATTCACTTAAAGAAAAAAGGCCAGAATTGGTCAATAGGAAAGGTATAGTGTTCCAACAGGATAATGAAACGAAATTACTTTCCGCACAACCCAATATATCAAACATATACACATATGTTATTTAAGATAATATATGTGTTTTTATTGAAAATTATCATTTTATTAAAAGATAAACCAATTGGATGCTTTGGATTCTGCTTTTTCGAATAAAACTTTCTTCAGAGACGAAGCTCATTCAATAAACAGAATTGGCATATGATATGCAAAATTTTTAAACTTTGCTTTATGGGGTAACAGACATAAGACGGATGGAAATAAAAGAGTTTAATTTTTACGTTTAAAATATAAAATTTATTTACTAATTCAGGATTTAGATAGGATTTAGTAAATTATAATTAAATTGTATATTCACTAAGTTTAATTAATGTCTTTACAGGATTTTTGTCAAATTTCAAGTTTATTTATTTGCTAGCTATTGTTTATTACTTACTATTAAGGTAATAATAAATAATAGCTTACAAAACGAAAAGAAACAGATTCCTCTTCAATTTGTGCAACTTTACAAATATAAAGTTTTAGATGACTCTGCCAAATGCAGCGCTATCTATTTATAAATAGATGATAGTTTTTAGTAGATTTCCATTTTTGTGTAGAGTTTGTGCTACGTTCAGCACTTCTGTCAACAGCATACATATAAATCTATGGGGCTCTGAAAACCCACAATTGATTGTATAAACGCTATTTTATTTGCAAACAAAAAAATTCTGTTGTTTATTTTGGTCATAAAGGGTTATCTATTTTGTGAATTGGAAAAATAGTCCTGTCAAACATATATAGCATCCAACATAGCTTTTTTTTAGTTTAAGGTACATTATGAGCGAAAAATTGCTAAAATTGGAAAAATTTGAATAAATTGGATGTAACGCACGCTATACTATACATATTGTTGCTGTTAGTGAAAGTTTGTTTTATGGTGCAATATAGCGCACTTAGCATTAGGACTTACATCTCCATCCATATAAAGTTCAACTCATTCAAGAATTGAAGTTTGCCAACTACAGAATGCGTAGAAGATACGCCGATTGGCTGCTAGAACAACATGCTTTCGATGCTGGATTTTCAAACAAAATTTTCTTCAACAAACAGGTTTCAGTTCTAACTTGGTATGTACGTCGCTAAGCAAAATAGCCGTATATGTGGCTCTGAAAAACCACAAGTAATTGTGGAGAAACCATTCTATCCGCAAAAAGAGATTATCGTGTGTGGATTTTGGTCGGATGGTATCATTTCTTTGAGCGACATCTTTATATAGTTAATCATTAAAAAAACTAACATCCATCATGTAATAGCCGAATTACCCTCCGAAATATGCGAAAAAGTTATCAGAAATTACATCAAAAGTATTGAGTCCTACAAGAAATTTCATGATTATTTTTAGTTAATTTTCTCTCTTAATAAATGTTAATCAGGTAGAAATGGAAAATTTCAAACACGAAAATAGAAAATTTATCTTTATTACTTAGTATCTGTTAAAAAAAATTAATAAACAGTTTTGAAATGTTAAACAAATTTCAAATTTATATTGGGCTTAGATATTTCTTAAAGTGCAAAATCCTTCATCGCTTCTCAAATTGCCATATCTAAAAACTCTTATAAGAATTGATAACCCAATAAAGAGATTTATTTTTAATGACTTTTATAATAAAAAATCTTTTGAGATAAATTTTATAAAAATAAGAACAAATTTTTTATGAAACCAAATAACTAATCCGTCCGTAACTTGTAAATGGAAAATATATTTCAATAATCGTTTTTTATTTTTAGTTTTACCAATGAAAATGTGTTATTTTCGGAGTCTTGAATATGAGAAAAACTTATCTTAAAAATGCTATCGTAATTTTCTTTTATATAGTACATCATTAGCATTTCAAACAAATTATGTTATATATTCTTTTTTCTCAAAATTATGTTTTAATATTGTTTTCCATAAATTTACCTAATATTATTAATAAATTATTGAAAATATTAATCATATTAACTTAAGTAGTAACAAATTCATGCAATGCTAATTTAAGAGAAATAATAATTAAAAAGCACATTTATTACAACCACTTATATGTACAACTTTAATTAAATTATTTTTAAATAAATTACTAATAGAATAGGTTTCTTTATTTGAATTTTATCTATCTACAAAAAAAACTTTCTTTTTTTGCAAGCCAAGTTCTGCTTAAATTTTATTATTCGTCCATGTACTAAAATCAGAAATAGAATTAAACCAATGAAATGAGACAAGGTTATTAACTCAATAAGAAAATATATTGAAATATTATAGTACCGACAGAAATTGATTGGCGTCTATTTGTCTCTATAATCTCATCATAGTCATTTAAGAATTTCAAACATCGAACTACCATAAAAATTGGGCGCCCATCTAACTTGAGTAGAAGTGGTTGAATAATGGCCACGTTCTTATAAAATACTCTGATTCTATGAAATTATATTCGAATTTGTATAGTGATTTGCATCAAATATTTGATTCAAAGTTAATTTTTGCCTTTCCAATTGAAATAAAATAAAAACTTTCTTGCTCTAGAAATGGCATAATTTTCGATCGATTCGTACAGTAGCTGAATATATAAATTTATAATTAATTATTTAAGAACGAAAAAGTAATAATCTCTAACTAAGAATTAATTTTTTGTTATTTTTTTTTTTGAGTATTTTCAAAATTAAAAATTGCTATAATTAACGGTTATGGACATTAAACCAGTTCACTTAGTGATAACATTTCTTTATGGGAAGCCACTAACGAACGCTTTCATACAAAAGAACATCACACCCACTGAAACAAAAAATTATGATAACTGGTCAAAAACAGACAAAGATAACGCGGAGGTATTTGCCAAACACTTGGTATAATAATTTTACCTCACGTGACAATATAAACGAGAAATCAATCCTTATAAGTCTTCCTTCTAAAAATTTCTAGCCATCTAAAATTCAATCGGCCTTCACCGAATTTCTTCACTTTTCTCCTTACTCTAGAAATAATTAATCATGAAAATGATCCCTAAACCAAAAAAACCAGCGAATTGTCAATTTTTCTATAGACCTATATTAGCTTTCCAATAATCCTTGATAAAAAATTTTAAAATTCTTATTGAAACAGTGACGAATAATTTCTGATCATGAATTCATTTTTCGATCTTTGATTACATTTCATCCTCTGTTGAGAGGAAAGAGTATGGCCTAGGAGTATTTTTTGATATCTTCTATACTTTCGGTCGTATATTTGGGCTTCTTTAGAAACTCAAGAGTTACCTTCCTTCTACAAACTATCTTATTATAAATTTATATTTCTCGACGTTATTTCTAAGTAACAGTTAATTCAGAATCTATTTTACCATAAGGCAGTGTTCTTGGTCCCATTTTGTACAATATTAGTTTGGGGAAAAAGAAATCTATTATTTGGCTGTAGTGATACATATCTCATAAAGTATTGATCCTTTCATACTAAAAAAATTATTTTACAGTTTTTTGATTATTGATTCCGTTTTAAGTTATAGGGTGTAAAAGATGGAAGTTAAAAAAGAGAAAATACGGTATATTTAAAAATTTAGTTTTGATAGAGGTGAAAATACAAGCCAGTTGGCTGAAATTGTGAATGGTTTTATGGACCCGAATCCGCTACAGCCAATTTTACGAGCAATTTTGGTTTCATCGATTGCATTCCGGTATTTTCGGTGTTAATGATACACCTCGCAAAGGTATGTCCCTATACGAAAATGCCGATAAAATCATGCAAATGATCGAAGAAGACCGGAGAAGCTCGATGTTTAAGTGGCACACGAATTGACGCGAAAAAAAATGATAGATCGAATTTCCATCTACGAATCCTTGGTAAAACGGAACGAAATTGACCCATTTCTTAAAAGGATGGTGACTCGCCAGAAACTCTGGCAGAACGATTGGCAAGTTTTGATGCATCCACCTTATAGTCCGGACCCCTAGTACCAAGCAATTACCATCTTTTTTTGTCGTTCCAAAACTTCCTTAGTTATAAGAAATTAGCATAAAGAGAAGATTTTGAAAATCGCTTAGAGAGAGTGGCATTAAAGGGACTATGGCTTCTATGAGAGAGGTATTATGATATGAAGTTACCTTTAAAATGGCAATAAATTGAAAAACAAAATGGTGCATAACATATTTGACCCAAATCGGACAATCCGAATTATGTTAAATAAAGTCTTGAAAAATAATGGATTTCTTTTTGCACAAACCAATATTTACGAGGTCTGTTCAAAAAGTATCGCGAATTTTCAATTTCCGCGGGTTACGTGTATTTGATTTTCAATTTTTTTTGTGGTTTTATTTTAGTACTCATGTCTCGTACTTATGCCGGCAAGTTCAGCCGTTTTGAATGTTCAGTTAATTTTTGACAGCTGCTTTGCTTGTACGTGTTTTGGCTCGTCTTCGATTTTTGCCCATTTTTGACCAAAAACAGCATCGCATTAACATTGCTAAGGAGCTGTTGGACTCTATCCGCGATAACCTAAATTTGCTCCAGAGGTTCATTACTAGTTTATGGTTATGACTTGGAAACCAAAGCTCAATCAACCCAATGGAAGCTGCCGCACGACCCAAGACCGAAAATAGCGCGCCAATTTCGGTCGAATGTGAAGGTTTTGATGAGTTCTTGCCACAGGGTAGAATGGTCAATAGGGAATATTATCTGAAAGTTATGCGTAAGTTATGCGAAGCAATCCGCCCAGAAATGCCCGGATTTGTGGAAGAACAAAAATTGGCTTTTGCACCATGATAACGCCCCTGCTCACGCATCGTTGCTTGTTCGCGAATTTTTGGCCAAAAATAACACACTAATAATGCCGCAGCCACCGTATTCCCCAGATCTGGCCCCCCTGTGACTTTTTCTTGTTCCCGAAACAGATTCTTTGATCCATTTTTTGGAATGGGCAAAAATCGAAGACGAGCCAAAACACGTGCAAGCAAAGCAGGCCAATTGAATGTTCAGTTAATTTTTTTAATTGTCAAAAATTAACTGAACATTAAAATTAGCCGAACTTGTCGGCATAAGTGAGAGACATGAGTACCAACATAACACCACAAAAAAATCGAAAATGGAATATACGTAACCCGCGGAAATTCAAAATTCGCGATACTTTTTCAACAGACCTCGTATACCCATGACATTCCATCTGATCCTAAGAATATTTACTACTCATACAAATCCTGATATAGCCTCTAATAATTTACAATCCCGTATCACCAATCCTGGTTCACGATATAAAGAATGAAAGTCAATTAACAAAAGAATGCTCACTATACTTTCAGTCTCCGCCGAAAGCTATCTATCCCTTTATACCTTAAAAACAATATGATACCATAATATCCGTTACTTAGGATATCACCTAGAAAAGTAAATTAACTTAGAAACCACCTGGTAGATTAGAAGGGCTTGAAACTAACAGATATTGAACCTTAAAGTTCAATTACACAAGTCCAAATAAGTTTTATAAAACTTATTTGGACTTGTGGAATTGAACTTTAAGGTTCAATGAAACGTTGCAATGCCTATCACATCAGCCCTTTCATTCCAGGATCCGCTGCTTAATTGTTGATGGCCTTTTAATGTTCGTAGTAATGTTATAAGAAGCTTTTCAATAAGTACTCTTTATCTGTGACATCTTATTAGTTTAAATAACGTTTTAAAATGGCAGTGTTGTTATTTACATACTTTTATATTTTCCTATAGTCACTATTTGATCATAAATAACTACATAATTCAATAATTTGTTGAGATAGCATAACCTTACCAAACTACAGATTTGGTGACAAAAATTATCTTCAGCGACATTGCGCCGTTTTGGCTAAAACTCTTTTGTTCCGGCGACATCACTGCTTTTAAAATGAGACTGGCGATATCTGCCAATGGCGAGATACCAATATCAAGCCACGATGACAGATTTTTTTGACATCAATTGGACGATATAAACTTGGACAATATATGGTACCAAAAGTGCGGTACGACTTATCACACAGCAGTTGAAACAAGGACCTTATTTCAGACGAAACATACTGGTTTTAACTAGCTACTAAGACCGTGCATTTAAACGTCCTTTATTTTATGGAGATACATTAAATAAATGGGCTATGCCAATAAGCTAACAATACTTTCCGAGCTAAAGAATAACATCATTCAAGTCATCGGTGAAGTTGACCTCGATTTATGCGGAAAAATCGCCCAAAATTTGACTCCTTGGATCACCTGCTCCAAACAAATCCAGGAACCCATTTGATTGGTGTTAATTGGTATTGAGCGTACTTTATTTTGTAATAAAGATTTTTGTAATTAAAAATACTACTTTTTTAAATAAACGAACAATTAAGCTCCCTTAATGAGAAACCATCTACATTGTTATCTTAATGTTATATTTGTTCACGACCTGTATATTTACCGTTACCAAAATTTCACTCCTATAAAATTCACTCATCAAAGAACTTTCATCTTTTGCCCTACCTGGAAACATTAATCCAAGACTAAAGTGTCAGTGGCGTCGAAAATTATTATTTCTATAAAATAATATTAATTAGGCTTGTTCATACGTATTTTGCATGTATTCAAAAAATACCATATATTAACTCGTATTGAAATGAATACAAACATAATTAATATCATTTAAAATTAATAGACGTTTCACAAAATATCAAAATCTAAATGAAACACTCAAATTTAACCTTATTGATTAAATTGATTGTTAGTGAATTCTTTTGATTATTAAATTATCTCAAGTCTATTATGTACTTAATTAGAATTGGTAAGTGTTCGATTTTCAGTATTATTGTCATATTCAGAATATTTGTTTTTTTTTGCTTTTGGAATGATGTGAAAAATGTTTACTTTTTATTTAATCCTAATACTATCCAATATAAATTAGGGTTGTTAAATTATTTGTCCGAGTATTGGAAAATAATTCTTCAAAATTAATTATTATTTTCAGTGTTTAAAAGGACATAATATAAATTTTTAGATAAAAGTTGTTATTAATTAGCATTGCAAAATGCACTTTTGATTAAATTGGACAATATCCTGTTAATGACATCCTTTCAAGTATTTGTTTATCATTTGGAATGAAAAAATTGGTTACACGGACTGTTATAAAGGGAATAGGAGGAATGGGGAATTACAAGAAGCCCTTGTAATCCGACAAAAACTCAATGGTAATCAACAGCTAGTCTTTCACTATTACTCAGTCCGATTACTGCCATCGAAAAACGTATGCTGTTGATAAGGAGTGTTCTCCTGTCAAGCTTAATAGAATATTTGATGGCACATCGGTACTCCAAATTTCGCTGACCCATTTTTCGTAAGGCACTTAAGAAAAACATAATTTCACTTATTACGCTCTATAGCAGGAGTCTGAGAACTATAGCACAGGAACAAATCCGGTCTGCCGTTTGTTTTTCATCCAATCCGCTTTTTACATGAAATAAAATGAAAAATAAATAAAATTATGCCCTGTGAAAGCAACGTCCGTTAATTGTAATCAGAATAATTGCCGCACATGGCGCTACTGTAGTCGTATATATGCATTCTCTTTTTTGTTCTTTTTATTTTATTTTAAATTATTAGTGACAGTTTTCATGTCACTCTCAAGATCAGATATGGAGAGAGGAGTGGATTTTGAAGGTCATGATTTTATAGCTGAATGGAGTGTGAATTATTTGGTTGAATATCGACCGGAACGATAAAATTCTTTAATGACTTCTTGGCCATCTTTAAATACTCTTTAATACACTTGTATGCTTAGGTTTTCGATATGCATTGCTATCTCATCGTAAGCCTGTTTTATTATTGACCACAAAAATTTTCATTGGCAGTACAAAATTCCAGGCATATTTGTTATTCGATATTTTTCCCATATTAAAAATCTCAGAGCACATTTGCCATTGGCCAACAAACCTAAAAGCTGTACACCAACAAGTTGACAGATCGCACAAAAACTCTACACGACAATTAGTTACATTAGTACCAACTTAACAGTAAAACATTTTTTTTATAACTTTTATAAGGGCTTATACGAGTATATTTACTTATATACCATAGAAAAAATCGAGATGATGCGATTTAGATCAATAGCTAAGCATATATAAATATGCCGATTTAGAAGATTAATGATAATTTAATTTAGGTTATGGAAAATAAATTTCTAAATTCAAATAAATAAAGCTAAACTTATTTGATAAGTAATTAATTGGCCCTTAGTTATTTATGGCATTTTTATTAATTTTTATTATTTTTTTTTTGCTTTTTTGACAAAGAAAGCAAAAGGAAAATTTATTCATTCGAAAAGAAAATTTACATGAAATTAAATGTATAATATGCCGTGTATAATAAAATTTCCGTAAAGAAAATTTATAAATTTAGTCATCAAGTATTCAGAAAGAAATTACTTGTGCAACAATATTTTAAATGAATAGAATTTTTGATTGCATTGTCCATATTACATGGTATATTCATCATTGAGTACTTAAAATTAAATACGATTAAAGCCAAGTATACTTTTCATAATGTTTGGATTTGAATTCGATTATTAACCATATAAACGGTTTTCGAATAAGAGTGATATGATTTCTTTTCAAAAACAAATACACTAGTTGTTAAGGAAATTCAAATGTGTTTTATTTAATGTGAAGGTCTGAGTAAAACGTCATTTAAATGGCCTCCACGACTTCTTTTGCAGGAACGAATTCGATGAACCCAATTTTCGAACTTTTCTCGCAATAATTCGGTTCTTGCACGTGCTGTGTGGAACGTAGCCCCCTCTTGTGGGAACCAGATGTTGTAAAGATCAACTTCTTCTAATTTCGGCCATAAAAAGTTGGTTATAATCGATCTATACCGCTCTCCATTGACAGTAACGGTGTTATCCGCTTCATTTCGAAAGAAGTACGGACCGATAATTCCACCAGACCAAAAACCACACCAAACTGTCAATTTAGGTGAATGTAATGGGTGTTCATGAATAATTTGTGGATTTTTTTCGCACCAGAATCGACAGTTTCGTTTATTTACCGCACTACTCAGATGAAAGTGAGCCTCATCGGAGAAGATGATTTTCTTTAAAAAATTGTTATCGTTTTCAAGTTGTTCCAAGTCAAAATCAACAAATTCACGACGTTTACGGTGGTCGAATGGCTTCAGTTCTTGAGTGATAACAATTTTATACGTATGCAAGCCCAAATCCTTTCTCAAAATCCGCCAGGTTATGGTTTGAGACAGTCCCAATTCTTGAGAACGTCTTGGAATTGACAAATTGCGGTCTTCAGCAACACGTGCCTGAAGGGCAGCAATATTTGCATTACTTCGAGCGGTTCTTTGTCTTATTGGCACTTGAACATTATATAAAGAAAATGTACGCTCGAAATTTTTAACAATTGGACGAATAGCGAGCACAGTTCGACGATTATTACAACCATATAATGGCAAAAGCGCACGAAAAGTTGCAATTGGAGAACGATTATTTTGATAATAAAATTGAATAATTTTTAAACGGAATTCTTGCATATATCTCTCTATAATAAAATTGTAAACATTACTGAATACAATGAAAAAAAAGACAAATTATGACATATTACAAATGGCCGAAACGTCACTTAAAAATCATATCACTCTTATTGGAAAACCCTATATATGCACATAGCATCATATCTGATTTGTTCTAATTTAAATACAAAATTATACATACACGTATATATGTATGTACATTAAGGTGGAAAAAAAGGTCCTTACTATATGAAATTATGTTGGAACCATTTATTTTATTTTCGTCCATTGCTTCTTTTGTTTCCTTAAAACCCATTTGTTTTGGCAAATGTTCAAAGAGCATAAATTTTCAGATACTGATTGCTCCAAAAACGTCTGCAAGTTCATTAACTTTGTTAGTTATTTCCATTATTAATTAGTCGGTTGGCATCCTGAATGGTATCTGCTTGCGGTATACCAACAAAAAGCACACCAACAAATGCATATTACTTTATTTCCATCGTTGAATACATTATAAAAACCGCAATCTACTTAAAAAGACATCATTATGGAGTGTTTGCTTAAATATATGTACAAGTTAAATCAATTTGGAGCGGTTCCAATGGGGCCCAAAATATGGTATTCTGAATGACGTTTTTTTTTTTTGATTAAAACAAGCAATATAAATTTTTCAAATTTATATCACTTCAATTTTTATTATTCTCTATAAACTTCAAGATATTGTTATGAAAATATTAAATTTTCATTCTTTTAAATTCACACCGTCTTGAGGTCAGCTTTGAGAATTAAATGTATAAAAAAACTGTTCTTGCAATGACCTCAGATTTATTTATTTGGTTTTTTTTTGAATTTATAAATACATTATAATCAGCATTTTTCTTCTTTTTTTTTGAATAAATGCCCTAAATTGATTAGGAAACAAATATTTAAAAATACAATAATTTTTAATAATTAATTAATTTAAAGATTATGTAATAATATTTATTAAAATAACAATATTATTTAGTAAAATAAATAAATAAATTTATTAAAACTCAAAATAAACATCAGAATTAATATTGCATGAGTTTTTGTTTGCGTTTGTAAGGTTTTTTATGATACAATATTCATTATTGAAAAAAACAATGACTTCGGTAAAAATATCTAATAATATATAATAGTAAAAAAAAATTTGATAAAATATTTTTTATAAAAATGTTCGATATTTTTTTTTTAAATATATTGCGGCTATTGTAAAATTATAAGATATATATACGTATTATTATATAAATTATATTATATTTTAAATTTAAAAATGGGTAAGCTAATTTAATGATTTCATAAAATTATTTTAATAAAAATAATATATTTTTAATTTGTTCTAAACTATTTACTTCATTTTTTTTTATATAAACTTTATCCTATATTTTTCTTCAGAAAACAACTTTATAGATATTTATACAATAATTATGAATATAATTATAAAAACAATCAAATTATATTCGAATGAATTAAATTAAAATAATCATTGTTTAATGTTACGAGTATGCATGAAAAAATAATGTTAAATGGAACTTTTTTAGTAAAATTTATAATAAAAACTCGAATTACATATTTATAATATATATGATTGATAATAAAAATAAAAATTTATAAGTTTTTAAAATTGATTTTATTTTACAGACGATGTCATACGACGCACTGGGAGTGTCTGACGCCATGTTGGACTCGCTCAGTATGCAGCTTCGTGAAGCTGAAGCCAGACGGGCTGAAGCTGAACGTGCCCACCAGGTAAGATTTAAATTGTTCCCAATATATTTTTTATATAACAATTATATAATATTTAAACAAAAATTTTAAAGAAACATATTTTTCTTCAATAATGTTTCAGTTTTATTACCTAGTAAATAAATCTATTCAATAAAATACATTTTAGTCGTTTTCAATAACAAAACATAACAAAACTTCCATCGATATTGAAACAAAAATTTTCTATTAAACTATTTAAAACTTATCATACCAATTAAAACTTCAACAGAGAATATATACTTTAACAAATATTTTCTTACAACAACAAAAATATATATAAATAAATTAAAAAAGATACATTTAATTTATTCGAATACACAAATGTATAGCTAAAATAAAAATCTAATACAATACGAGTATGTACTTCAAGTATATATAATAATTATATAAATATAGTTAAATTTTTGTTTGTAAGATAAATCTTATACATATATCTTAGCAGTTAAATAGATGTTTTTTCATTATTTTGAAATTCACATTTCATTAAATCTTGTAGTATAAATTTAGTCGATGTCTTAGATCTAGCTTTTAATATATTCTTATTAGCATTTTTAAATAATAATTTAATTCAACTTAAATAAGAAAAAATCTATTTCTAAAAAGTATGCCACAAAAATGAATTTATTTATCCAATTCAAATATGAATAAATACGTTCAGAAATTTTCTTTTAGATTTAAATATATATTTCTATTAAATTTATGAAAATTACATTTATTTTGCTTATATTTGAGTATTTTTTCACAGCAAAATAATTATTTTTAATGTGTAAGAATATTAAATTATTGCTTCTATAATTTAAAAATATTGACATTTATTAAAATTATGATCATAATGTGAAAATAATATTATTAAGAATAATTTTATTTATAATTTATATGTATACTTTTAGTTGTATTATATTGTATTATATAAGCCCTAAAATTTTAGAATGCATATAAATACAAAATATTATAAATTTAAAGGAACTTAGTTAACTAGATTTTTTTTTTAATAAATAAAAATTTTAAGTAAACTTTAAATTTTATATTTTTAAATAGTAAAATTTAATTTTGATTTCTTTTTACATATTAAAAAAAGAAATTCTCTAAAAGCAAGTTAATTATTTTAGTATTTAAGACTTTTATTAGGGGTTAAAATTTTTCAAAAATATATTTCTGAAATTTACAATTTATTAATTTAAATTTAAAGTCAAGAAAAAAATTAAAATATTCTTTAAATATATCTTCTAAACAAGTGGGAAAAGTTTAAAATTATTTAATAAATACACAACTTATTTTAAAAATAAAATGAGTATTATGAAAGAACTGAATAGGAAAAGCCGTTAAAATATTTAAGACATATTTAAATACACTGCAAATAAAACTACCAAACCTAGCACAATAAAAATTTATTCAATATGTACTTTAGCAAGTAAAATTATATAAAATATACTTTATATTCACATTTTGTTAAAATTTTTATTTTATTACATTTTTAGTGTGTATAGGGTTACAAATTAATGTCACAAAACTTCTTATAGGGTGCATTATTTTTGAAGTTATTTTGGACGACTTTTTACCACCATTTGGGTCTGTAATTTTCAAATGCTATAAAGTTTAAGAATTATCTGTGTAAATAGAAAATGTCCAATGACATCACATCGAACGATTTTGGAGGCCAATTATCATTACCAAATTTCGAATTTAAACGTGCTTGAACTTTTCTATTGTCATGTTGCGTGGATTGTGGCACCTATTTATTGAGGCCATATAGAATACAGAATAAAAATTTTAAGTTTCGGTAAAAATAAGTTATTTATCATATAGTCATAGTGCTCAGAATTGACGGTAACGGCCTCTTCTTCTTCACTTATTTATTTTCAAAGAACGGACCAATCCAATAACACTTTCAGACCAAAATGCACACTAGACAGTCACTAGAATGGTATATTTATAGTTAGCAGAAGAATAAGGGCTTTCATAAATTGCCATTTTACTTATGAAATAATCTTCTCTCAAAGTCTGAAATGTGTCTACGGCAGAATTTTCACTTTTGTAGGAAGTTTTTACATTTTTAACGAATTATATTATAGGTAAAATACAATAATAAAACTATAATATTAAAATGGCAAATATTAAACTAAATAAATTTTATCTTAAATGATGTATTTATTTGACAGTAGTAACCCCTTAGTAGAGTGTCATTCGAATAATGAAATGAATAATCCGTTCGTAAAGTGTCAGGAAACTCTTTTTGGGGGTTTATGATTATTGGTCATGCAAAATATTATATGAGACGATAAGAAAAATTAAAAATAATTGCTTTTTTGCGATATTTCAAGGTATGTACTTTAATTTTATTTAATAATTAAATAAAAAAATAATAATATCAGTTATATATTTTCAATATACACCTCCCTTAAAAATATAAAATATATCATCGATGACACTATTAGCATATTTACTGATTTTAGTGTATCAGGACCGAGTGGAAAGAACATTTTTGGTTGCAAACTAGAAAATCCCCATTTCTAAAATTCTCAAAAGGGTGTTGTCAAAATGTTTGTAGAGGGAAAGTGATACCGGTCTCATGTGGAAACGTGTGAAGACGGCCCTATGGATGACCAAACCAAATGTGAAGTTATAAAATTGCGAATATGGTATATTCGTGTGCCTGTCAAGTGCCTAGAGGGGTTCTGCATAAACTCTTCGAATTTTAAAACGTATTTGAAACAAATTGCGAATAATATGCACTGTATTCAATTATTAATAAATAAATAATGCTAGTTGTAATTTTAATCAGATATGTATATTATCAAATAAGTTTAATTAAAATAGGTTAGAAAATTGCTTAATTGCTTAAAAATTTTATCCATATACATATTTATTTATGAAAATTCATAAGTTCGAAAATAAATTATTATTTTCGAAAATTTGCAATGAAACTAAGCAACAACAATATGCACGATGCAGGCACTCCATGTTACTCTATAACTATATTTATTTGGACAGTTTTTCTTTTAGCTTTATTATAATAAAATTAATATAAGAAACGAAGAAGTTTGATAAATATAGAATGACTTAAACCAAAAGTAATCAAAAACTATTTTTGATATTGGCTGAAAGCTATTATCCATTTCGAAAATAATAGTGCAATATTGAGCAGCTCTAGGAAGTTTTCACAGTGCAATTTTCTTATTCAACCATTTGAAAGTTTGCCAAGTTGACGTCTTTCGATAATGTTCTATCTTTTATATAACTACTATATGGAAAAGTTTCCTGCTCCTTTTTTTTTGTCCATTTGATTTTTCACTTTTCTAAAGACAATACCAGCTTGAAGAGAGAAAAAAACTTTTAATGGCATTTTATGTTATTGAAACTGATATGATATGGTTTTCAAAAACAGGCAAATATCCTCATACATATTAGATAACATGGCATATGCTCAAATATGAATCTTCCTTCTATAAGTTTGCAGCAATAATAGTTGGCAAAAAAAAAAAATATACGATAGATATTTTGTTCCCATATGATCACGCCCTAATGGTCGACAATGAATATACAAAAGAAAATATTCAAACACAAATCGAAATCGAAACCACAATGAATATCTACTCGTATCTACTCGCATTTGATATCTGATATATATAGTTGTCCTTGTGTTATTATTGTTTCACTGATTTCATCCTAGCACTATCAGAAATTGAAACTAGCCAGAAGGATATTAATTTAAGTCAAATATTAAAAAGTAAAAAAAATGTATATGAATTATAGATTTTGTCGGTGTTTTTTTTTTTTTTGAAAATACGTACATTTTTAAAATTTATATTAGGATTTTAAAAAAGGAACTGAAAACTTTTTATAAGTAGAAATTAAACAATTTTTTATGTGTTCATTTCTAATAACATTTGTAGTGATATGTAAATTGTTAGGCGTCACGACAACTCAGGGCATTTTGCGACAACTCAAAACCACTGCGTACTGGATACAGTCGTCCTCGTGTCGTTATGTTGAGTTTTCTTTAATCAAAGTCTAAAAAATACTGAGTTTTTTTGGAGTCCAGAATATTTTTGACCTTCTGTCTAATATGTAGCTTCAATGAATTTATGACTATCAACTCTTAAAATGTTGCAAATGAGATAACCGACTCATATTTTGTTTTAAAAATAGGCACCATTTGAAAAAATACAATAAATAATTTTTTTTTTAAATCAAACAATGTTTGGTACATGAATTAAAATTTATAAGAGAACTGTATAGTTAAATTTCATATTTAGAGTAAATATTTTCTTAAAGACGAACTGAAAAGATATTTGCAAAAAAAAAAAAAAACAATTTTAATAGATCCTTCCCTGACAATAACTAAAAAAAAAAGAGCAATAATTTTTTTTTTAAATTCTTTTTATTTGTTTTATTATAAATAATAATTGTTCACTATAAAAACAAAATTAAATTATAGTAAATTTTATTGCATTGAAAAAACCATTGAAATTTTACGTTTTTAAGTAAAGAGTTGAATTTGATTATTTGAAAATATTTCAATTATAACAATTACTATAATTTTTCTTAAGGTAATAAAATCATAAATGTATAAAATTTAAAAAAATAAATACGTTTAGTAACAAAAATAATAATAATTCATTTTTGTGGCTACTCATATCTTTCCATATTTTTTTTTAAAAATGAATTTCAAATCTTTCCGCTAATTTATAAATACTTTAAATATACAATATATATACATATATATATTCTGTAGTTATAAACAAAATATTATTATATGCAAAATTGAAATGATATATTTTTCTCACATTTTAATTTCATTTTTTCATAGTCTTTTCTTTAAAATAACTTCGTTATTTACATAATCAAATTTTACTGATTTTTATATTAAATCCAATTAATAAAAAAAAAATACAAAATGAAATAGTTTACTTTAAATATACTCAATAAATTTTGTTTCAAGATAAATAATTATTACAGAGAAATTCATAATTGTGAAATATTTTGATAGATATATTATAGGTTTTTAAGGATCATTAAGAGGAAAATCGGCAAAAATATCATATAACCAGTGTCAGGAATAAAAAATATGTTAAATTCAGTGCAGTTATTGCAGGAAACCTAAGCGATTATATACAAAATAGAAATAAGGATATTATCAAGAATTTATTATAAATGCATAATTCTTTTTGAAAAATAAAGGGCTGGCATGGTGTGTTTTTCAGGAAGCTCTCGCCCAACTTAGAGGAATGTCATCGAGTGTTGGAAGATCAAATAGTGAACCAATTGAAACACTACAATCTAGGGCGCGTGAATTGGAAAAAAAGGTGTGTTAACTAAAAACAAAAACTAAACCAAAAAAAAAAAATCTAAATAACAAATTAACAGAACAATTTATTTATGTTTCTAATATCTTCATATTTTTTTTTCATATCTGTTGTTTAATTGTCTATGTGAAAATAAAACAAACAAAAAAAAACAAAATCAAGAAAAATTTATATTAACAACAGCTTTTCGATATTAATTATATTGATTTTAGAAAAGATAAATTTCGAAAAAAGCAAAAAAAACAAAAAAATTATCTCAAAGTTCAAAACTTCTTATAAAGTTTAGTATGTCATTTTTGTATATCATATAAAATTACTTATATTGTGTATTACAATATAATAATTATGAAATACATTATTTATGTATTTGCCTTTACACGTATACCTATATTTTAGTATAATTTATAAGTTGTATTCGTTTATTTTATTTGTTGTACTATTTAAATGGATATTTTTGTCGTTTTATTTTTTGTTTTTGATTAATATATATTATGTGTGCGTGTGTATGTTGCTTTGGTGAAATTTTCCATGTTTAATTATGAGCATTTGAATATTTTTTTTTAAATATATGTACGTAAACACAATTAAACCATAGATGCTTACGTATAAATGTATATTTTAAAGAAAAAAAAATTTTGCAATTTTAAAAATATGAATTAATGTTATTAAATGCATATTAATTAATTCATTTTCTTCTCTTTTGGTTAAGAACAATTTTCTTTTAAAAAATTAAGAACACACTTGATTGTTATTTGAAAAAAAAGAACAGTTTCTCATTCTTATATAAAAGAAAAAAAAAACAAATATTTATTAATAATATATTTCATATTCAATAAGCAAATAATTTTATTTCATTTATAAATATCAACAATAAATGTGATTTTTTTTATGTTGAAAATATCTAATTTAGTTAGAGATTTTATAAATGCACGAATGATGTTATTTAATTTATTAGGAAAAATAATATAATATTAATAATTGTTTAAAAATGCATTAATTTTTCATGATTAAATAATTTGAAAAACTTGCATTAAATATTGTCATTTCTTTGTTGTTTTTTTTTCGTTATTTCATTAATTTTAAAAATTAATTATTGAAATAATAATAATAATAATAATATTTACTTATATAAATAAATCGATTTATTAAACACAAAATAAATATCTCAGAATCTAGCATTGCAATTAATTTTTTCGATTGCGTTCCGGAATAACATTTGTAAGGTTTTCATCATACATTTTTCACCATTGAACAAACAATCACTTTTCAAACTATCTATTAAAATAAAAAACTATTAAAAATTTATTAGAATATTGATTTTATTTTTTGGTGTTATTTACTTTTTTATATTACAATATTTAAATTACATAAATCATAAAAATCCATATATAAAAAAATCCGATTTAAAAAAATTCCGGATATACTTTTTGACTATAAATTTCGATTCCAGTAAAATTATAAGAATACATATAATTATACAGATTACCATATATTCTATTAATAATAAAATAAATAAGATATTTTTTATTTGCCATCAAATTCTAAGTTAAAATAATTTCGTAATTTTTTCCATATATATTTTTTTTATTTAAATTTAAGGATATATTTTTATCGGTCATATGTTATTATCCATAAATAATACACTAATAAATGT
The DNA here is from genome assembly GCA_958298945.1 of Atherix ibis. Taxonomy (NCBI): domain Eukaryota; kingdom Metazoa; phylum Arthropoda; class Insecta; order Diptera; family Athericidae; genus Atherix; species Atherix ibis. The sequence goes on from OY282605.1 coordinate 131,519,464, forward strand.
TTCATATTTTTAAGTAATAATCATTATCATACAAATCATATGTGTATATAATAATTATCATAGATCATATAAATGTATAAACACAATCATTCATCTTTGTATATATACTCATTGATCTATGATACTGTACAAAACTATACAAACTACAATATTTTAACTATTTCATATGAGGACGAATTTATAAAAGATTAAAATATATTTTTATTAATGTTATAACATAAACAAGAACATACAGACAATATTTTAAGATGATTTTGCTGTAATATTTGTAAAATTCTAAAAAGATAATTTCAACTAATATTACTTTAATTTCATATTAAATTAAATACAAAATAAACAGACATCATTTTAAATAACTATATGGTATATAAAAATTCTAATAATAGATTGGAAGAAAATAGGAAAAAAATAAAAAAAATTTTACCTTCTAATGAATTTTTGTAAAAATATTATATTAAAAAATTCTTATCAAATTTATTAAGAAATACTTTTTCTTTTCGTTTTTTTTTGTTGCTTTTGAAAAACTGTTCATTTTTCGAAATATCATAACAAAAATATTCGAACATGTTATTCATCTCTTGTTATAAATTTCTACTCGTATCAATAAATGATTATATGGTACGTGATTGGCATGATCTATAAATCATTTAATTTTTCATGCGTTAAAAGAGTCTGAAATGGAAAATCGTGATATAAATATAATACGGGAAAGTTTATCGAGATGAAAATGATAAAATACCTTTAGAATAAGTTATTGAGGGAGTTGTATTCGTACTCTACTCCAAACCCCCCTTATAGAACGCATACTCGCATGTATAATATTTGTTATGATTGATTTATATTTTTAGAAAAAACTATTCCTTTTTTTTCTATATAACTTTTATACATGAAGAAAATAAATTAATAACTATAATATTAAAACATGCGATAATATATTGTTAATGAACAATCTTTATTGATATCAACATAATAATTTTTATATAAAATTGATTTTATTTTAATATTAACCATTTTTTAAAAGTTTTTCTGTAGTAAAACAATTATTGTATTAAGTAGATCCTCGAAATTTTCGAATTTATTTTTTTGAAAATACAGAAGTTAAAGAGACCCGTTCAATATGAAGAACTTCATTTTTGTTTTTTTTTCTTATTTTTTAACTCGTTTCTGTACTAGCATCATTTTTTTCATGAAACCCTTTTACCAACAAATACTACCAAACTACTATATTCGAAAATTTCATTGCATATGAGATAATAAATTTAACGGTTCAAAAATATTTGTACAATTATAACGGTTTTTTTTCAAAAAATACCTAACTAATTATTGGGTTGTTCGGAAAGTTTTTTTTATATAAACAAAAGACGGTGTTCTTATAGTGAATTAATATTTTATTCTGGCCTTTTTTCTTTAAGTGAATAATTCAATTTGTCCAATTGATGACAGTACACTTTAGAATTGATCGTTGTGTTGCTCGGTAGAAGCTCAAAATAAACGATTTCTTTGAAATCCCACCAAACAGATTGCATAATCTTTTTTGATGAATATTGGCTTTCGAACTGCTTTGAACCGGTTCATCTTTTCTACTCCAGGATCTTTTGCACTTAACATTGTTGTAGACAACCCATTTCTCGTCCTCAGTGATGAAACGCTTCTTGGTGTTTGAGAAGCAAATCACAAACGTCAATGCGACGGCACATTTTTGTTTCCGTAAGAAGATGATGAACCCATATGTCAAGCTTTGAGAATAAGCCTAGCCGTTTCAAATGATCATGAACGATCTCACGAATTGTTATTCGCCGGTTTTCATCAATTAATGCCTTTATTGTGTCTTCATCAGCTTCAACTGGCCTTCCAGAACGTGGTGCATCTTCGAGATAAAAAATGCCAGATCGAAATTTTGCAAATCAGTTTTGGCATTGGCGCTCACTTAACACATCTTCTCCATACAGATCGGATAATTTTTTTCTTGCTTGAACACCATTTTTATCTTTTCTATAGTAAAAAAGTAAATTATGCCGAAAATGCTGTTTGTCACTTTCCATATTTAAAAGGGTATCGACCAAAAACTACTATGCAGAATCAATCGAATTTTTTCACAAGCAAGCCTTACTATGTCAGCTGTCAAAATACATATGTTAATGCGGCTTAAGTGTGAAGTTGGTTGTATAAAAAAATTAATTAAGTTCTCTGTTGGGAAAAAACAAAACTACTTTCCGAACAAACCAATATTTAAATTATTAGATAAAAATTCATTTTCTTTGTTGCAATCAAAAAACTCTTAAAAAAAAGAATTTTAGTAATCGAAATATATTTAAAAAAAATAAATGAATTTTTATCTAATAATTTAAATTAACGAAATTTTTTTGTTGATTTTCGGGTTGATATGATGAATTATTAAGGAGAATATGCCTTCGAAAACATTAGTGATTAAGTGGACAAGTGAATTCAAACTAGGTCGTACAAGCATCGAATATGATCTACCTTATGGTTATGTAATGTAAGATGAATAATTGGAATTTTTATAACATGTTTGGAGAAATTTAGTAAAAATCAAATTACAAAGCTTCGATCCATCACAAATACGCCAGAGACGAAACCACAATCCAACAATACGTTTTTTGGGAATACGAAATGTATTGTGATCTGTCGCGAAGAACCCATTTTCGCGCACAAGCGCCCTCAGTCATTACACATTTCCATTAGTTTTCGATGTTGAAGGTCTTCCTGAGCGAGGTTAGTCTTCAACTGCTTCTCAGCCCTCCAAAAAATAATTTATTCCACCGAAAAACCTGCCTTTTGGATAAGGATTCGTTTTTGATCTTGGTGAACAAAAATGGGTAAACGGATTTAGATCTGGTGAATAAGGAAGCTAGAAAAATACAGGAATTCCTCTTTTTTTTTTAAAATTGTGTCATAGGTACCATTGTCATTGTGGAGCATCCAAGAGTATCCAATGTATGATTGGAATTTTTTTCTGAGCCTTTGAAGAACTTTTTTTTTTAAAAAAAGTCTTTTTTATAAAGAACTTTTTGACTTTGAAAATCTTGAAAATCTTTCTGAGCAAGGTTTGTCCTCACTCTGTTTCTACAAACACCCCCCCCCCCCCAGCCTCCTACAATCACTCAAATTATTTACAATTTTTTGTAAATCAAATTCAAGGGACTAAACTTAACATAAAATTTGACGAAACATTGTTGTCCCAATTTTTATAACTAACTAAAAAATACACATTTTTCAGTCTTATTACTTTTCTGCCATACGTTGTAAGTACACAACTTAAACTGCGATCTTTCTACGATTATAAATTTAACCAGTAAAAAATTAATCTGAACATTTACATTAACATGCATGTTATATTATTATTTTACAAACGAATCTGTTTTACAATTGATTAGATTAAAGGATCAACTTGAATACTCATTGATTAAATAAGCTGCAATGTTATATAAGTATTATCACCAAATATTGATGTTTTCTTTTTCATATTGTATAAAATCTCGTTGTTATCTTTAAGTATATTTTATTTGCTGCACGCGATATTTATTTATGATCATGCAATTTATTATAGAAAACATATCCGTTTGGTCAACAAAACCTACAATCAATAAATAAGTTTACTTCAATAAATGACGGCTTTGTGTTTAAAGTATTGTAGTAAATTTTAAAATAAATAATTTCAGGAAGATTATTTGAACATTTATTTTAAATATAATCAATATATTCGAAAAAAATCATGTTCGATTATAAAATGTACATATGTAAAGAGTATACAAATAATTGTATACTTTGTTCAAAATAAATTCATTCAAATCTAATTACAATTATTATTATAAACACTTTAAAAATATAAATACACAAAATACAATAATATTAATATTAACATTTAATGCAATAAATAAAATTCATTTGATTTTTTCGATTTGAAAAATGTCAGTTGTGTTATTCAATGAGTGTGCGAATAATTTATTAAAATTTTGTTATAATCAATTATTATTATTATTATTATTTATTATACCGTTGCTTTAAATAAAAATTATAAAATACATAAAAATACAAATCTATCGAACAAAATCATCTACAATTCTTTTCTATACTACAATTGCTCACAATAAATTTTAATGCTGATCACGTAAAATGGCGTTTCCTATGCTGATGATGATGATGATGAAACCTGATGATAAATTGATGAACCATTTTGGAATATATGGATAATATTTGATTATTTTTACCATCGGATCCATTGGATAAAATGATTAATAAAAAAATGAAAAAAATGTGGTTTTTGTTATTGTGGCGGTAATAATTAGGCGGCATTAGAAACAGTGAGATGCGAGGAATTACAATTGGAACTATCAGCCGCAATTAAATCTCGCTCAGGAAGGACGACAAATGTTACGACAACAACTTCATCAACAGTAACATGGGCGACAACGAACACAAACAACCAAGGATCTGAAATAGACAAAATAATGGCAAAGATCGAACAGGCACGTTTATCAATTGCTAACGTATGTGTATTAGAATCATTTAGCTTTATAAAATTCCTTTTACAAAAAAAACTAACTATTATTATGTTTTGTTTTTGTTTTATTTTTTTTTGACATGGGTTTTAAATTTCTACTTTTGTAGTTATTTTATTAAAAAAATATATTAGAAAATTTGATTGATTGCATTAATTTTTTTTATCTTTTCTAATTTTTATAAAACTCATTTAAGAAATATAATTTTGAAATGAATAAAAATTTTAAAAAATAACCAAATTTACAAGTTTATGTATGGATATGAAAAAGAAAAAAATTAATTAATTTTAAATTCATCACTTTGTATTATAAGTTAAAAATTCATCACTTTGTACTTAAAAAGTTAATTTTCATATATTTAGATTATATGAATTTATATTTTTTGTTGAATTCATTTCATAAAAGAAAAATTCTATAAATCAATATTAAAAATTGAATCTTTTTTTTCAATAAATGAAATAAAAAAAATTTATAAATAATATTTAATATAATATTATGAACCTTTAAAAAAGCAAATTTATATTATAACCAATGTAAGGGATAGTATAAAAATAAATGCATATTTGCATTTGATTTTAAAATTTGATACAATTAGCTTAATACATTGGAATTACCTTTTAAAGTGGTGAATTAGTATTTGTAATTAAACTGTACGATTGATGATTATATCGTAGCTGTTGCTACACTATTGTTGCGTGATACATTAATTTTTTTTTATTCAAGATTATATAAAATTTAACTTTCATCGAATTTTCGTTTATTTTTTTTTATTCATTCGAAGTCTTTTTTTATAAATAAATGTAATGAATAATTTAACTATCGAAGCCTATCGAATGCAATAACTTCAATTGTTTGAAGCGATTTTCTTTTAAATACAAATTTAACAAATATAATTCATTTAACAATAATAGCCATATTCTTAAAAAAAAAAATTATTTATTATTTATTATTATATAGTATATTAATAATAAATATGAAAGCAGATATAGTTAGTAATATTTTAGAAAGTTTATAGTTTTATTGAAAAATTATGATAATGAAAAATATCCATAAAAGAATAATTTATCTGGGATAAGAATAAATTTCGAAAGTTTCGAAATTGCTTTCAAGTTTTATGAAAATGGAAAATGCAGGTGTGAAAATCTTGACGACTAAAATATCTTAAATGTTCAAATGTATTTTCATACATAAATAAAATCAACAAATATATATTTATATATATATATATATATATTATAATACTCGCATATATACTTACATAAGTATATAAAAGGACAAAAGTGTGTTGATATCCAAATGCCTAAAAGTCTTTTCTACAATAAAAGATATTTGTATAACACTATTCAACAGAACTTGATTTTGTCCGTTCATGATATTCTTCAATGAGTACATTTTATTTGGAAGTTGTTTTTTTTTTTTTTGATTTTGTTGAACAAAATTAAGGCTCCAAAGTTACGGTCCCATCTGTTCGACACATTATTACACCGAAAATATCATGTATAACCATTGTGAAAGAAATTTCACTTTCGGATTACAAGTGTACATAGACTTAAATGAGTACATATATTTACACTGGTATCTGTGTATTTGGTATAATAATGTTACCACTAAATTGTAATGTACATGCCTTATCTAAATTTGAAAATTTATTAATATAACCGGAATAAAAGTTTTACTTTTTTTCTTATTTTTTTCCCCACTGAAATGCGATTCCACATAATTTTCTAATGACATAAAATACTCAACAACGGTTGAATTATTTTTACATATTTAAACTGTGTAGACACGGTAATTAGGCTGAAAGCAATTATTAAGTTTAATATTTATGTATTCATACGTTTATATTACTTTCGTTAAAATCGAAATTATTTTTATTTTTTTTCGGTAATATTATCTATTATTTATAAAATATTTGATAAAATATACTTTCATATTTATATGTTAATAAATAAATACGTCGATTTGTTAACGGAGCATAAATCATCATATATATATATATATATGAAACGTAAAAAGAAATTTATCAAAATTGTTAGAAAAAATTTTTATTTAGAAAATCTCCGACTTTAAAAAATTATTTAAAATATGAGGAGAATAATATTGTTGAATAAATTTATCTTGTTCGGGTGCTGTCAACACTTTTCTAGCAAATACACGAGCCAATTCACTATTCAACTTATCACAGTTCATATAAAGTGGTACAAAGTATTTTCTCAAAATTTATCTACGTATTTATATTTGAAAGCCATTTCACCCTTTTATTCTATTTTTTTTTAAATATTAATTAAATTATTCTTCATTTGATTATCAATTACAGTAAATTATAATATTCGCAACTACATAGTACACTACTATAATGGTTTAAATCTTAGAAAAAATGAACAAAGACTTAATTGTTATAAACTTTTGTTGTTGAAATCATCTTGATTTTAGTTAGCAAAGTTTCGATATGTTATAATTTTTTTTTCAAAATTAATATTAAATTTTAATTTTATAAATACATTTATGGTAAAATTATTAAAATTATATATTTTCAATTTTAATTATAAAAAATTTATTGAAAAGTTTTCCAAAAAAAATTTCATACTATTTTTCTAAATGAGAATTTTAATATTATTAATTTTTAAATTATCATCAATTTTAGTTTAGATTTAGATAAATATTTTTTTTTTGTTGTATATATTAATATTTTTTTTTTATAATTAGATAAATATTCATAATACGATTTAATATGAAATTGGAAAGAGAAATATTAGTTCAAATCGAAATAGTTGGAAAATGTTGTTTTTTTTTTGTAGAGAATGCAAACAAAAAAGTTAACTGACTGAAGTGTTTCCTTACTTGTGTTCATGAAATATTTTTAGGATAATCGAATTTTAGCCGAATTAGAACATCCAAGAACAACAGGTCCAACAATGCCTTCGAGCTCGATTATGACATCTGGTATATCGGGTATAACATCGTCGATTGGTGGTATGTTGCCATCGAGTAATATAATGACTTCGATGACAAGTCACGGATCCGCCACAGGACTAAGTGGTACTTGCGGTGTAACTGGATATAGTAGTGTTGCTGGTTTTAATTCTTGCACAGGTTTAAGCGGTGTGTCCGATATTTCCCGTATAGCTGGTATCACTGGTTTAGGATCAGGCGTTACTGGAACTGGAAGTGGGACATTGACAGGAACAGGGACTACAGCCGGTTTATCAGGCATATCAGGCATTGGTAGCAATACTATTGGAATACCATCAAGTATAAGTAGTCATGGAATAACATCGATCGATGCTTCAGGTTTAACAGGCACAACGGCAACTGATAAAACATTAAGTGGGACCAGTGCTGTTCATGTATCTCCCCTACCTGCGAGGGCGCATCCTATGACAACCATGCCACCCCTAAGTCAGGTGTGAAAAATATGATATATATACATTTTTTTACGAATATATTTTATTATACTTACTATGATCTACACTATTACCACTTATCAATGTTTGAGATACATTTTCAAAATCAATCATTCACTAACTCACTAAATTTTAATAAATAATGAAAATACAAATAAATTAAATCAATTAAGTTATTTACTTAAACATAAGAAATTAACGCATATTAACGCATTAACAAGAATTATTTTCTTTTGAAATTTTTTTTTTTTATTGTATTTCAATATAATATTAAACCAAAAACACTTGTAATATAATATATATATACATTATATTAAGCAAGTAAATTCAAAAATTTAATATAAAATTCAAATGTGAATATGATAAATACATTTTTTTTGTTTAAAAGAAATTATTATAATGAGAATAATATTACAAAAGAGAAGAATTTTTTCTAAAAAGATAGTAAAAATAACAACACTGTCGATTTTTATTATACTTAAAAATTGTTGCATGATATATTACATAGAACATTTCACTTAAACATATTTTATTTTAATATTGTTTTTTTTTTTGTACAAGTGCAATTATATTTATTTAATTATTTTTGACTCTATTAGAATACATATATTCTCACCTTCAAATTGTAGTATCAAACATGCCTGTACAAATATCCAAATTTGTATTTCTGCACTCGTAGACTAGCTATAGCTATTAAATATATATAAATAAATCAATTAACAATATTTTTATTTAGAAACTGTTACAAACAAACAACAAAATTATTTCGAATCGAATTCTTTTAGGTTAAATATATTTAATATATTTTCAATATTTTAAATATAATATTTTTATTATTTAACAAAATAATATTTTTGTACCATCAATTTTCGAATAATTTAATATTATTAAATAATATATTTACGTTGGTATTTAGATATTATTTTCAAATTCCTAATTTCAAACTTCTTTTCTGATTGTACAATTAAAATTATTAATAATTATTAAAAAAATATACTGAAAATGACTTTTAAATCGATTATTCGATTTTATAACTTAAGGATATCAATTTGAATATAAGATAGAAAAAAAATATTTACATATTTATTAACTGTATTATAGCATTTAGATATCGACTTTATTTATTTCTTCTAGGTATTTGCTAAATTATTATCAAATTTAGTATTGTTGATTAAAAAAAATTGAAGAGTTATCCATTTTGCGTTTTGGAAAGTATATCCCTATCATTTGAAGTTCTTAAGCAAATAAATCAATTAAGATATTATTTTTTTAGTTAAAAATTTACCAATTTATAATAAAGAACATTTAATTATTATATAATTTGATTAAATTCGAATTTAATCGAATTTATTGGGTACTGGATCAAACAGGTTTTGGATGCTGATTTTTCGAATAAAATTTTCTTCATCGATGATGTGAATATGTTAAGCCTTCAATTAATTATAAAAAAATAATTATATCTCCAAAATGTGACTCTCTGATGTGCATTTTGGTTTAAAGAAATAATTTATCCGTATTTTATTGAAAGTAAAGGCGAGATCGTTAACGTCAATTCTAAGCACTGCGGCTGTATAATAACCATAGTTAGGACGATATGTGATTCTAATCGAACAAGGCTAAGAGTCGCAAAACGCGACAAATTTTTTATTCATGTGCGAAGAGGTTATGTCAATTGGCTTTCAATAACGTGTGATTTGACGCCGTTGGACTTTTTTGTAGGGCTACATCGTATTATAAAGATAATTTTAAAAAATTTAATATATTTAAAATGTAAACATTCGTCAATTAATAGCTAAATTACAAGGCGAAATGTGCAAAAAAAGTTTTAAAAAATTACCTCAAAAGAATTGATTCTTGCAAAGAAGTTTCGTTGCAACCATTATCATTTAATATTGCTTTAATTTTATATTACAATATAATAAAGTTTAGGCAATGTAATAGAAATCTGAATTTTAAGTATATTTTATTTAAATTTACTTTCTGAACCACAAATTGGATAACACTTTATTATAAAATCTTATAAAATAAAAATAAAAACAAAGATTCATAAAGAGAGAGATAAGTATTTTCTAAGTGTTTTTTTTTTCAAACAAAAGATTTTATAGAATTTTAAGAAATTTATTTGAGTCAAATAGAATATTGACATTTTTTTGTATGTAATTTTAATTAAAACTTTTTTATTAAAACATTTTTTTTCCTTCCACATTACTGATAATATTGAATATTTCAAATCAGTGTTCACTTTTTTACTAAATTTCCTGTCTTCTTTTCTTTAAATAAAAAAAAATGTCTATGTATATGTATGTACCTACATAAATAATGTTTTAACATATTTTGGATAGCAAAGAAATATAATTTTTTTTATAAATTCATATATACGAGTATAGATAAACATACTTTTAAATAATATTGAACACATTTTTAAATAAGTTCGGGTTAAGGGTGAAGTGATGGATCGATAATGGACTTAATGATTTCGTTCAAGCATTATATTTTCGATACTCATAATGTTCGTGTACAAGAAAAAAACATGTATTAAAAATAAAAATATCAATAGCTTTTCTCTTCTATTGCTCTAAGCTTTTATATTTTATTTATACTATATTATATTTACGTACGTGTGAGTATGTATGTATGAAAACGTACTTGTTAGAATGAAATATCTTATTTCGATATTGTTGCACTCTCTTCTTTTTTGGGAAGAAAACTATAGCCCAGAATACAAAGAAGCATAAAAAATCATATGAAAAAAATAAAAATGAAAATTTAAAAATAAACGGAGCTACTAATGAAATCTTTTTTACATACACATGCCGATAGACAACATAAAAAAGAGAACTTATCATTCAGCAGTATCTTCCATTTTGTCATTAAAAGGGATCCTTATCATTGTTGAATTGAATTTTCCACCTAAAATTACCTTCTTAGGATGCTCTAATGAAAACGATATATAAATACAAAATTAAATGCTACTACAAATATATATGATATAATTTTTCCAAATATATGTAATATATGTATGTAAAAAGTTAACTGTTTATATTTTATCAGTTCTTATTGAGAAAAAAAAAACAGAAATATTTTATTTAAAAAAAAACACTTCTAATGTTTTTAAATTAATTTTGACTCTTATAAAAAGTATTTATCTATTTATAGATATATATAATTATATTTGTGCGGATATATATTCTTAAATGGAAGAAAAAATTACATTCACAAATTATAAGAGTCATCCAGTTTATTTTTCGAAAAATAAAGTTATATAAAAAATATTTATTTTGTTGAATTTTTTAAAACTTTAAAGATTGTTTATATAAACATAATCTTTTTTTGAAAACATAACCTAATAAAAATGGCATCAAATTGAACAATTTCTAAGGCTAATCAACATTAATAAAAATATACGTCCTGGAAACTAATGGCGTTAAGTTTTTTTTGGCTTTTTGAAATCACATATAATTCAGATTAATGTCTTCAAGTATTAGACCAAAAAAAAGGCCACATTCAAATCTTTAAGTTTAGGTCAAAAATTAATGGTAACGGATATTTCTTCTGCATTTTCAAATAAATATAGGCAAAGGACACATTCAGATCAAATTACAAAGCAGACTTTTTGTGGATTATTTGTGAGTTTTTAGAGCCACTAGACTACTAGAACTAGCCTCATCGCTGTAGTAAATTTTGTTTGAAAAATCAGCATTCAAAGCAAATTAGTTGTTCCAACCCTCAGGCGGAATATATTTTGCGTATTTGATCGTAATTAATAAATAATTAACTAAAGAAATATTACTTTTGATGTATCATATATATATGTGACTATTTTCAAATAACAAGGCTGTTCTTTGCAAACCACAAAATGGATAACTCGCTAGTTATAATGATATTAAAAATACTTTCATTAAGACATACTCGTAATGGTATTATCGTATTTAAATATTAAACTTCTTCAGTTACAAATGCTTGCATACTAAATATATAAAAGTATTTCTTCAATAATATAGAAAATAAAAATTTCAATATTTATTCTTATATAGGTATAGAAAATATTGAATTTGTTAGTGCCAATCTTGAAATAATATATCATTCTTGATTATTTTATGACCAATTTTCAATAACAAATAAAAATTCTTCAAACTATTTTTAAGAATATATAAAAATATATTCCTGTAATATATGTACATATGCATGTAATTTGTTTGGAATATTTTATGTATAATTAACTTTAAAAATATTATCGTATCTTCTCTTTTATATTAACCCATAAATAAATAATTAAAACCTATATATATATTATTTTAATTATTATAAAAACAAAATATTCAATTCTATTTATTTTTTTTATATTTTTGCAAAGAAATTTTTAAAACAAATGCATTTAAAATTTTTCTGGTATGAATATTAGCTTTTCTTTCTTAAGCGTGACAACCCACTTAACATAATACAAATAATCAGTAAAAGCGTTAAATGTTACGACTTACCGGATGCTTATGATTAAGCTTTCGTTGAAATGCACGTACTGTTAGAATCATATTTGATGAAAGCTCATTTCCGTTGTTTTCGTATTTATTTTTATAGCAAAACAAATTACTGCGGAAGCGTTTTGTATCAATATCCTAGTTAGCTTTAATGCGTTTAGGAAATGAAGTATAAAAAAAGAGTAAATCACAAACAATCAAATAAGCTATATTATATTAAAAAAAATTATTCCTTATTCGATAAGTTATTTACGTTAGAATTTTGTAGTTGTTGTAGTATAGAAAAAAGGCTTTCCTGGATTATGTAGAAAAATAAAATAAATAAATATTTGTTGATGGCAAAATTATTAGAACTTTTATGTATATGGAAAATCACTACTGCAGAGCTACATACGTGTATAACATCAATAACATTAGTAGCTTTTTGTGCAAGCATTTAACGATAAAGAATCAAAATATATAGATTAAACGTGACTATAAAATTCTTCTAGCGAATATTCGAATTGGTAAATTTCATTTGTATGCATCTAAGCGTATACTTGATCTTATTGTCAATTCTGTAAAAATGTCCTCAATACATTTGTCGTTTATGGTTTTAATATAAATAAATTCAAAGTCTTCTCTCCTCAAGTTTTAGGGAGGAGATTCATTGATCAAAACTTATAATAGAAAATATCAAGTTATATTTAATAAAATAAAACTTCTGTATACATTTTTCTGGGGTTTTTTCCTTTTTTTTACCATATAATTAATCAAATTATTATTAAAACTTTAATCAGTTTAATAGTGTTGTGCGACACATTTGCAACTGGTGGTACCAACTTGTTATTAACAGTGATTAAAATAAAATACTATTTACCATATTTTAAGTTATATAGTTTATAGCAAAAGAAAATAAATATATAATTCTATTCAACAACAAAAAATAAGAGTATTATAAATATAAAAACATAGATTATCTACTGTGCAAGATACGAGTATTGACAACCAATCAGTAACTTATATGTGTATTACTAATTCATAAAAAAACATACACTCGTATTTTATAGTGAAGCTTTTATTTTGCATTATATACTCGTACATAGGAGCATATCTTCACTCTTCAGGAACATTTTCCACAAACTCTTCAAGAATATTTTCCATTGAGTTTGTACATCGTAAAGAAAAAAAAATTTTAGGGATTTTTTTTTCTTTTTTAAATTTTATATAAGGTCTTCATGGGGCTTAGGTCTAGAGAATGTTATGGCCATTTTGTAATGTTGATGGTTTGCACTATGAGTCAAGTTTTTAGCAAAGTGAGAGGTAAATTTGTGGTCATTGTTACGTTGAAACCTTAGCGGCATTTCCCAAAATAAGATCCGATTTCTATGTACAAGCAATCCGATTACTACGGATTTCATTACACATTTTTTTATGATGAATTGCCCTAGCTGCACTTTTATCTTGGCAGGCTTTTGATTATACCTCCGAACCCTAGGCTTCCGAACATGCTGCCTTCCATCCGATCCAAAAAAAATTTAGACTCATCCGAATAAAGCAAGGTTTTCCATTTCTGTAATTTCCATTACCGAAATGGGTAGTAACAAAATATTGGGTTTTTTGGCCTCTTTATAAATTTGTAGTCTGACTTTTAGAGTCTTCCATTTCTTAGTTATAGACTAACTCTTATTTATTTAGATACGGCCTGTGGATTTTTTCGAATATAATTTTTAATTGTTCGATCATCCGTTTGAGTTATTTTGTTAATACTTATTTGAAATTTTTTGATAAAATTATCCATTTTTTGCAAAAAAATCTATTTTTTACCAATAACAATTAGTCAGAAAAAAACATAGTATTTTAAAGAAACTAGATCAAAAAGAAATATTTTCCATAATAAATAATGGTTATGAATTAAAAGAGTTTGATTCTGCTATTTATTATAAACTAAGATAAAATGATTATTGATTGGAATGATTAACATTTTGAAGTTGCAAATGTTTTGTACAATAATGTATCTTGCTTAAAAATATTTTAGTATAACTGAATTTTTTATTTTGTTAAAACATACCGGAAATGATTGGAATAAATTCAAGCCATTTTAAAAAGAACAACATAGCAACTGCGATATCATGTGTATGTCGATAATGCAGTATTTCGAACAGTTTAAAGTCGATCGATCAGGTTTCGATTAGGGCAGTTAAAGAAATAGATTCAATCAAATTCTGACAATATAGCTGTTAATATTTAGAAATGCATAAGATTACAAATTACAACAATTACTCAATAAAAATAATATAACTACCAAAATAATATTGTTATAATATAATTCTAAAAATTTTTTTATGTTATAATATAATTCTAAAAATTTTTTTATGTTTACATACATATTTATTGCAAAAAAAATATACATTTGAATAGAGTTAAAATTTCTGAATACAAGCCTATACATATACTTTACAGGAGAAGTGACCTTTTTCAGTTAAGCCATGGATAGGAAATTACCCAAAATAATTCTAAACCAATTACTGGCACGTAGTATAAAATTGGTCAAACCCCATACATTTTTAAAATAAATTAATTTTTATCATTTAATTTTATTTATTATAACATTGAACATATTTGGAAAAAAAAATCATTTTTAAAATTTTGTAACCCATTTACATGTATTTAATTTACATATATTTATTTCCAATAATCTATTACATAAATTTCAAAAGCATTTATACCCAAACATAAACAAATTGTTGTTGTTTTTTTTAAATTTAAATACACACTATAAATATAAAATAAAAAAAAATAAAAAACAAATTGAAATATTTTCAATAAATAAGTAAATACCAAATAAGTACAAAATACAAATTCCAAATAAAATACTAAAAGTAAAAGTGTACGAAAAAATAAAATTTAGATAAAAACCTCGTACGAGGATAAATATATTGTAAAAAAGGATACGGTAACATGATTTATGTTTGAAGAAATTTTGCTGAGTTCGAATGAATTTTATGTGCAATATTAATAATGGAAAACACTAAATCTATACATCCGTAAACCCTCATAAAGTTTTCATTTCAGATAATCGATGCTGCCTATTTAGTACCTCTATTCATAAAATGATTTCACAAAAATATTTATTACCATCATCTATATTATATATGTATTTTTGTGTCTATACTCGTATATACATACTTATATGCATATACATAAAATAACTTAAAGAAAATTTTGGGAAAAACATTTCCAAAATTATTATTGTATGATCAAAAATATTTATATTTAGACAATAAGACTGGCCGTACTTAAAATTTTTTTAACATTAATAATAAATAAATTTCTGATTATAATTTAGTCTGCTCTAATCTTATTAATATAAAATTTTCACTTAAGTTAAAATCTCGTTCCAGTTAGATGAATATTATTTAAATTGATTATAGTGTTTAATTTTTAATGAGAATTTAAAATTTTATATTTTTTATTCATTTAGGTGATTGAATTTAATTAAAATAATTTTTAAAAGTAAATTAAAAATATTATTTTTTTTAATTGAATAATAAAAACTCATGTTTTTGTTGTTTGTCACTTCTAAAAAAAAAACTTCAAAAAATTTTCCCAACAAAAATATACAGAATTAATTTTGTTTTGAAAATAATCTTGAAATTACGAAATTAACTAATATATAATTAAATATAAAATATATTTTCAAAGAAACAAAAAGAAAACTTTTTCCTTATTAAATAATCCATCTACATTTACTACATATATAAGCACGTAGTGCTTTTGTTTTTCAGTGATATTAATAGCACATATTTAATTCATTAAAAAAGCTAAGAATTCTTTAAAAAAGAATAAAATATGCTAAAAATTTAAATTGACTAAAAGTTTTAACGCTAATACTATTATTTGGAATAAATCTCACTTTTGTCATCTATCCATTAATACTATTGTTAACACTAACTACTCGTACTTCTAATGCTATTCACATTTCAATTTGTATTGCTCTATACAAATAAATCTCAAATAAATACATGTGTACATCTATATACATATAAATTATTCGGTATACATATCTACATAATTAGAATAAACTATTTACATAATTATATGTATATACATGTATATATTTATCACATTGTATATTTAAAAATATCTATATATATGGAATATACTCGTATATAAACATAGATAAACTCATACACACATACAACACACATTTAAAAACAAATACAAATTTCAGAGCACAACTATGCCCGTCCTGTCACTCCACAATTCATATAATCTGCCATCGGGATCAGCAAGTTACTCTTTAGGTCTAAGTGTCGCACCAGTCGCCCCATCGTACACACATCCTTCGATAAGTGGCGTCATGGGCGGAGGGGTAGGCAATGTATTAGGAAGTGGACTAACTGGAACTTCAGCTGGAGCTTCAATGTATCAGATGAGTAATCTGCCAACGCTTACGAGCACGTTACCGCCCTCATATGGAGTTGGATCAACATCATACACCACATACACGAATCCGATACTATCATCAAAATTGAAACAATTGGACGAAATCGAATTAGCGGTTGGAAGATACCAAAATCGTGGCAGTTCACCTTGCTCCCCAATACCGCCAAGCAGTTGGGGCATGGATGGATATAGCGATGGAGTTAATACCAGCTATATGCATTCACAAAGGCCTGTAGGACTTGGAGCCTTAGATCTAGAAAGTATGAATTTATTCAAAAAAATTTATATTCCTTAACTAATATATTAAATTAATATGTTAACATTTTATCAAATGAAAAGAGTCTTGCTCTTTTTATAATTATTTACAACTATTTATAGCTCGACCACATCATGGTTATACAATTAACGGTACCGGCGAACCACAAGTAGATATGTTAGATATACCTGGCAAGGGTAGATGTTGTGTTTTCATTGCGCGATTTTCTTACGATCCACCAGAGTAAAAGAATTTAATGTAGGCATTTTTTATTTTATAAAATATAAAAAAATTATTCAATTACAGAGAATCAGAAGGTGAACTGTCATTATGTGCCGGTGATTACCTTCTGGTATGGGGTAATGGTGAACCGCAAGGTGGTTATGTCGATGCTGAGGTATTGGATGGTCGGCGAGGATTAGTTCCTGCATCTTTCGTCCAAAGACTTATAGGTATCTAGTATTTTTTTTTTTTAAAATAGTAGCGAAAACTAAAACTGATTTACTCTATATTCTAGGTGATGATTTGTTAGAATTTCATCAGGCTGTACTTTCCACATTGCGCGATGCTGACGATGTTCCAGTTCCTTTAGATCCTGCTCCTTTGCCACCATTACCGCCAAATAATCCACTATTAACACATACACAAGAAGATATGGCTAGACTTAGCGAAACCCATACAGATCTTGGACCAGATCAAAATGAAGACGATGCCGATACTGGTATGTTCATTTTTTTTTTTTTTTAAATACTATTTCCTTAATATTATTGTACTTATTTATTAATTAAAGTAAATTATCCAAAAATAAATACTGTTATATAGTATATGTTAAATATATTTATAAATACTTATGTATATTAATTATATATTTTTGCACTAAGAAAATATTTTGCCGATGTGTATATGTGTCACAAAATCATGTATGAAAATTACAAAATTAGATAAAGAACACTTGAATTTATTTAAGATTATGCTGATAAGCAAGTCCTTAAATATTAATTTAGAAAAAAATCAAAATAATAATTATGATTTGTACGATATTGTGTAGGATTATCCATTTAACAGTTGAAAAAGTGTAGTTCTATTATTTAGTTAGCCTGAACTTGATAAGACTTTAATTTAAACCATATTTGGTTTAAACAAAAAGGCACCACAACAACATAGTAAACTTTAGCTTTATTAAACAAAAATTTTCAAAACCCATAATTTCGAGATTTCATGATTTTTTGTAGGACTACGTAAAATAGCGTATCTACGTAGACAATACTCAAACTTTAGAGCATTTGAAAACCAATATCCGTTAGGTAATAGGCGAATTACAATCCAAAATTTATGAAAAATGTCAATTAAAAAATTATCGCAAAAAGTATCAAGTCCTTCCTGTAAGAAGACTTTTTATCGAGACATAAATTTTAGATGTATTTTTATTTAACTTTACTTTCCGGGACACAAATTAGAACAAAACTCTTTAGATGGTATTCTTAACTTTTTTCTATATTCTAAAAAAATTAAAAATATGTAAAATCCTAATTAATAATTTTCAAAAATTGTGATAATATTTTTTTTCAATGAATTCTTTTAATTTAATTTCAATAATTCAATCATATATAATATTAAAAATTATAATAAAGTACAAGTAAAATTTAAAAAGAAATTATTCCGTATCGTAAACAAATCATAATTTTTTATAAATTCGTGGAGAGCATTAAACATATGTACATATAGTAAGAGGATGTTGGCTAATAAAAATATGAAAATCTATACAAATATTTATGCAAAAATATGGAGAATTATCTACAAATACATATATTAGCTCGCATATGCTTTCTTTTCCCGAGATCTAACCTTAATACAATATGTTAACTCGGATTCAGCTTCATCTAACTTATCACGTCTGCTACTTAAAAATTCCAGATACGTTTTGTAAATATTTTCGAAATAACTTCATATTGGAGCTTCGAAATCCGAATATGTACATACTGGCATATGCAAGAGAACAAAACAAGTCATTTCATTGTCTATATTGGAAAATTATGACAATTTTTATTTAGAAATTTTACGTGTACTTCCAACCCCCATACGAATTCCAATAGATTTTAAAATAAATTTTATACAATTTTGTTCAATGTAAATCCTTTTTTTTTGTAGAATACAAGGACCAAAAAAAACGTTTCGCATTTTAAGACTATTTTCCATTTTAATAAAATTTATATTTGGTAAACCTTGTGCTCTAACTTTTGAACTTTGAAATTTAAATTAAAATATTTTTTCTATAAAAAAAAAAACCAAAAATATTTCACATATATTGTATAAAATTATATTTCTATTGTTGGATTATAGTTTAAGCTGAATTGCCTATTCAGGCAATAGTAACATAGCTTTGCTGTTGTAAGGTTTAACTAATAACCTATTCTGGACATTTTGTTGCTTGACGTTATAAAGTATATACTATACATCCACTGTATTAAAATATTGTTCAGATATTTTCATATTACAACCTATTAATTAACCTATACTCGTATATGTAAATAATAAATAGGTAATTAACAATTTTTTAGAACATTTGTGTGACTTTTTTATAAAAAATCTATCATTGATTTGTTAGAAATATTAATAAAAAAATAATTGGAAACATTTTAAAATTTAATATAAATTATATATTGTATAATTATTTAAAACTGTATATATATACTTTGTATATTACAAATATATAATTTATGATTTGCTTTTATTGTTTTTCGAAATGTTTTAATTGAATCATTGAAATCTTATGTTAATTAATGTAAATTGTTGAAGATGTTTCTGATCTCTTAAATGCCGAGTATATTAATATCATCTATTAAGAATGGCATGTTTCCAAAGAAATTTTATTCATTACCACTACGTACATATTATCGGCGATAAAATGTTTGTAAGCTTTTTATCGGTAAATATAAAGTTTGGAAAATATTTGCAAATAATCGTATTCATAGGTAATTAGGTGTTTGAAAGAGATTCTTTATGTGACACATGTACTCATTAGCAATTATTGTATTTTGGTACTATGTACCGAACTATGACATACAACTGATCTTATGTTCTCCGTGTTAGTTCCCGCGCCGAAACATTTAACATTAGAACGACAATTAAATAAGAGTGTGTTGATTGGATGGTCACCAGCCGAACCTCCTGGCTACAATCAAATAGAAAGTTACCATGTCTACGTAGACGGAGTGCTCAAAGTCACCGTCAAAGCTAATGAACGTACGCGGGCTTTAGTTGAAGGTGTCGATTCAAATAGAGTAAGTTCGAATATTCCACACATAAATCATACCCAATTAACATATTATTTTTTGTTAATAAATTCCAGCCACATAGAATAAGCGTTCGTAGTGTAACACAAAATAGAAGAACATCTCGTGATGCTGCATGCACAATGATTATCGGTCGGGACACAGCACACTTAGGACCATCAGCAGTTAGAGCAACAAATATAACGTGTTCATCAGCTGTAATATCATGGCTTCCAGCCAACTCAAATCATCAGCATGTAGTTTGTGTAAATAATGTAGAAGTTCGTACTGTTAAGCCAGGTGTTTATCGGCATACAATAACTGGACTGGCGCCGAGTACACAATATCGCGTCACCGTTAGAGCGAAACATTTGCGAGCGCCCGGGCAAGCTCCACCACCAGGACCTCCACCGGAGGAGGCACCCGGTGCATATACCGACTTTCGCACATTGGCTAAAGGACTGCCCGATCCACCTCAAGTAAGTTAGAATTAATTTACAAATACAAATCAAGCTTATACCAGCGTCATATAAAGTTTAGTACTTACTTAGTAACTCCTAATGTCCACACAGGTATATACAAATGAAGGCTTATGATACCCCACACAATCCTAGCAATATACAAAACAAACTAAAGTCATTGCAGTCTCACATATCCTTAATGACACCCATACAATCAAGAACATTTACTCATTATATGCCGTTGACATACTATATAGCTACATATTACCAAACTATGTTGATCTAGAGACAACTGAGGTATAGTTATTGACCTCAAAGTGAATTTGGTACAAACAATATAATATATTAACTACTTACCTTACTCTGGATATATTCACAAAATTAGGTTATTGCCCTATATAATGACACCATTTCTTAAACCCCCTAAAATGACCCTAAAAGCGGTAAATTAAGATCTAGGTAACTAGAGTTTCTTAGGGTCCCAATGAAGGTGGTTTGATTGCGGCAAGAGTTCATTGAAGGTTACATGTGTATAAATATATTTAAGGTCACTTAAGGGTGATGTGAGCTTGATTTACATATAAAAATGGTCGCTTAAGATTTCAATGGGCTTAATTTCTACATACCTAAAGTTATCAAAGGGGTTATTTAATTTAGTCACAGCGAATCTAACGTAACGAAAGAAATTCTTACTATACTATCCTGCTATTATCCTGTGTAGTTTTCTACACGAACAATGAAGTCGCCAAATGGCCTCAATGTGGTGGCGCTATAAAGTGTCCCCTGGTACATATCTAAAGTACCTTACATACATACCAATAAATATAAAGAGAGAGACGAACAGATCTATGTAGTTATTTGCACATTAGGTTTTTGCGGATGATTTATGCTATTTGGTTTTTTTACCCATAGTTGCGTGACAGCTAATACCCATTGGCTTGCATACTCGTGTATCAGGAATTAAGATTACTTAAATATTGTATTAACTTTTAAAGATTGTGATAGGGGATTCCCTTTAAAGAAAATGTAAAATACATAGTATCCTTCTTAAAACCAATTATTTTTGATTTCTTTTAGGATTACTAGTTGATGTAGGGTATATACACATTTGATTTCATTATGGCTATTTTGAGCTTTTATATATTACATTAGCTCATTTTATTCCAGAAAATGAACATTAAGAAAAAAATAGGTGTTTCATGTAAAATTATATATTTTTTTCCCTGACTTGTAATAGTGTCAAAAATTTATAATTTCATTTTTTAGCAAATATTAAAAATCTTTATTATTGTATTTACAGGATATATTAGTTGAGGCAGGCCCTCAGGATGGCACACTTTTAGTGACATGGCAACCAGTAAATCGACCACCATCGTCTGGACCAGTTACTGGATATGCTGTGTATGCCGATGGCAAAAAAGTTACGGACGTAGACTCGCCTACCGGTGATCATGCTCTTATAGATATAGGAAAATTAGTTGGACTCAATCCGAGAGCTGTGACAGTTAGGACTAAATCACGCGACTCCCAATCAAGCGATAGTGCACCAACTCCAATTCCAAGTAATTTCTGAACTTATGCTTAATCCAAGCGATAACAATTAATTGCTTCTTAAGATTATTTACTTATTCGGCTAGTTATAATAAATTCTAATTTAATATAAATTATCATAAATTTGTTTTATAAGAATTTATTTAAATTATTGTATTTTATTTAAAATTCCATATTTTTGTTATTTGTTGAATTTAATATGATTTCAATTTGAATTAACTTTAATTTATTTTCTTATGTTTCGTTTTTATTATTATTTGTTCATTTGTATTTCTTGTTGTTTTATTTTTGATTTCTTTGCATTTGCTTTTTGCTAAATTTGAAATACCAAAATTACGAAAGCAATTGGCTTTGGATATCGTGGTGATTATATTGAAAATGGATTTCCTTATGCACAAGATGTTGTCCGGATTGCAGCCAGGAATCGGCATAATGTACCACATAGTGGCTTACCACCGCACATGAGAAATCAGCGCCCCCAACAAAACCAAATGCAGGGACAAATGCAAGGGCAAATGCAGGGCCAAATGCAAGGTCAGATGCCAGGACAGATGCAAGGTCAGATGCAGGGTCAAATGCCAGGACAAATGCCAGGACAAATGCCGGGACAGATGCAAGGACAGATGCCAGGACAGATGCCAGGACAGATGCAAGGACAGATGCAAGGACAAATGCAGGGGCAAATGCAAGGGCAGATGCAGGGGCAAATGCAGGGTCAATTGGGTCAAATGCCCATGAATCCACAACAACAACAGATCATCGATCACGAAGAGAATCTCAGCGATAAAGAAGTGTTCCCCAATCAAATGCATCAACAACAAATGGTTAGTAAACTCACAATCTAATAATATTTTTATATAATTTTTATTTTACTTAAATTTGCTAAAGAGATTTATTTTTCAAATAAACTGTAAATATATTATATTAAAAAAAAAATATTATAGAAAGTTTAGAATAAATTTCTTAACTATTTTAATACAATAGAGTTTACTTATGGAATTTAAATTATTGCATATTTATTCTTGAAATTGTAAGTGTTTGTTTTTGTTCAATTTTAGTCTATAGAATATTATCTAGTAATTTTTTAAAAATAATCTAAATAAGAGTACAATATTTATTTCTTCAATATTTGTTTCAACTAACTTATAAGTCGATTTTAACTTCACGATTAGATTTTAACTTTATTAAAGTATACAAATAATAATAATATTAAAAACCCAGTAAATATTTTAATAATTACTCTTTATTCTATATTTCATATTTATCATGATAAATATTCTTTTCATACCATAAGGACATTTGTTATAATAATGGAATGCTAAAAGAATTTAGTTAATATGTATTATACTCAATGACTTCATAATAATTAATAATAATTAATTAGAGCATGAAATTTATTTAGCAATGTTTTTATTGAAGATATATTCTAATTTTATTATAATTAATAATCATAATCATAAATATGTACTTTTCTATTAAGTAAAAATAGCTCTTTAAAGTAGTATAGTTAAATTCGTAAGGATCCATAATGAATTCTATCGATTTATCGAATATAATATGTACTCAATCAAAATTTGATCATATGACTAGGCCGTATTTAGGTTGCACTCTTTCTTGCCTATATCTATCGATCCTCCATACTACATATGTGTTCAGTATACATTTATATTGTCGGGCTTCAAAACCCCATTCTGAGTTCATCCTATTGTGGAATTCGAAAATAGTGCCTTAAGAAGTGATGATTTTGCAGAGCAGCTGAAATAAATATTCCTCATAAAAACACAGTGCGCTTTTTATTTCAGTGGAAATACAATACGCTTTCTTACGAATTACAGTAGTTTTCATAAGGAACCCAATTTTTCGAGAACTTACAAAATTATAGAATAAGAATTGCTAAGATACTAGTGTATTTACCAGGTGTATAAGCTTAAATCCGCTCTTTTGTAGTCAAAAAAACTCATGCTTTTTTTTCATAGAAAGCAAAAACAAATTTATTTAAAGTACTTGCCTTCGCTAGCTATACATTTTTCCCATCTCTTGGGCAATTTGTGGAAACCACCCCAAAAAAATTCCTTCTCTTTCGAGGCAAACCACTCATTAAACCATTTACGGACGTCTTCGTAAGAATCGAAGTGCTGCTCAGCGAGCGCGTGGCCCATCGACGAAAACAGGTGGTAGTCGGAAGGGGCCAAGTCTGGTGAATAAGCGGGGTAGGGTAGCACCTCCCAGTTGAGTGTCTCCAAGTAGTTTCGGACCATTTTCGACGTGTGCGATGGAGCGTTGTCGTGGAGGAAAATCAGCTTGTCATGTCGTTGCTGATAATCCGTCCTTTTTTCACGCAGAGTACGGTGCAATTTGATCAGTTGTTGGTGGTAGCGGTGGGCTTTGACAGTTTCACCAGATTTCAACATCTCATAGTAGACGATACCCTGCTGATCCCAACAAACGCACAGCATTGTCTTCCGTCCGAAGCGATTAGGTCTTGGGGAAGTTGTTGATGGTTGGTCGGGATCAAGCCACGATCTACTTTTCATCGCCTCTCACAATCTGATGCAGGAACGACTTTGTTTTTTGTCTTGCGAGCCAGATTTCGCATGTGTTTTGGCGTCGCTCCATCTGCCTATCGTTCAATTCATGCGGCACCAAAGGAAAAAAGACATGATTACCAACGGAAAAATGTATGTTGTTGTACGAAATTGCTGACTATCTGCACTGATTAATGTTGGCAGATGTCAAACTCATAAAAAAAAAGTATGGCGTGCCCATGGTAGCCTAATACGCTCACTCTCGCCATCTATGACCAAATAGCGGATTTAAGCTTATACACCTAGTAAGTTGATAAATATTTAAATATTCTTGCAACAAAAATAAACACCTATTTATAAGCTACAAAGACTCTTAGTTACTATAATAAGATTACTTATTTTAATAATATACTCAGTACTTATTTAAGTAAAAATGTCCATTTAGACAGAACAGTGTCTTTAATATAATAGAAATTTAAAAAAAATCTAGAAAATAATTGAAAGTAGCTTTTTAATTGAAACTTAACTCATTGTGAAAAATAAAAATGTAAAGGGTTATCCAATTTATAGTTTGCAAAGTAAAGTTAAATCAAATGAATTTGTAATTAAAATTTTAATACAATTTTTATTGCATTATATTGTTTAAGTATTGTCATTATGCATAAAATCTAATATAATTCAAATAGCTATCAGTTTCGATCCTTTTGAGGTAATTTTTGATTACTTTTTCATTCATTTGGTGCTGTCCAAAAAAAAAAACATCCGTCAAGTAATGACCAAACAACTTTGTGTAATCTTACAAGAATAAGTCCAATGGCGACAAATCGCATGTTACTAAGGGCCAATTGATATCACAAAATCTCGAAATTACGTGTCCTGGGAACTTTCCACCCAATAAAGCCGAAATTTATGATGTTATGTTGCTTGTGGCATCATCCCCACATATGGTCCAGGTAAAAATCTTCAAGTTAATGGTAAAAAAAGTCGGTCATCATATAGCCATAACGGCCAGAATTGCCGGTAACGATCTTTTCTTCTTCATTTTCAAAGAAATACTGGTCAATGAAATACGAGTATTCAGATCGAAATACACACCAGGCAGTCACTTTTCACGGGTATAAAGGCTTCTCAACATGATTTGTGGGTTTTCAGAAACCCATATATAACTATTTTTGAGAAGCCACAATTCTTACATGTGAAGAAAAACCAGTCAGGCAAATATAAATATTATTGAGAATTTTATGCAGTGGTATCTTCTTTTTCAATACATAAAATCGCAATATATTGCACGCAATTCGGTCAACAATTTGGCGAAAGACTTTTCTTTCCCACGAAGCCCCACGCAATTTTACTCCAAACACGGCCGCTTTCGTTTCACTTCGATATCTTCTGTCTATTCGGCCCGTATTTACCAAAGACAACAATCGTGGATAAACACCCGTATTTATCAAAGACAATAACCCGAAATGGACATAATGGCCGCTTCCTGTCTACTGGTTAAAGCATGGCACCGCACCAAAGCTGTAGTAGGATAGCCGCAGTGGACCGATCATCTGCTAAGCGAAGACGAACACACATTATTTTAAAACCGATACAAATGCAATTAGGACATTTATAAATAGGTGCCCCATGTTCTAAAAGGAAATAGAATAGAATTAATTTCTCATTCATTGCATATGCCAAAACAATCACAGCCTGTAGCCTTTCTTTTCTAAATATTTTTAGTTTCACTAATCGATGCAAAATGGCAAACTTTATCTAAACAAATGGTTTCTTAAATTATGTATGTATTTAATATTATTAAATTAAACTGATGATGAACTTTCCAAACCACAAAATGAATAACCCGATACTATAAAAAATACTAAAATAATATGTGGATATGATATTTAAATAGTAACAAAATGTAATTTATTTTATTAAAATATCTACTAACAAATATTCTTTTAATCAACATATATATAATAAAATTATATATTGATGAATCTTATTCTAATTTATCAATAAAAGATTAATATATATCATATATGAACATATTCTAAATTGTTTAATGTAATAATTCAGAATAATCTTGTATAAATTTGTATTTTATAACAAAAAAAAAAACAAAAAAAAAGAAAAAACACACAAAAGAGAGAGAATATTCATATCTTATTTAATTATCCACTACAATATGTTAACAAATCAAACAATCAAACAAGTATTAGGCTTTAAAATTAATAACATTTGCACATTGAATTGAATTTTTTTCCGATACTTAAACACAAATTACAACAGGTTAACAATCAAGGAAATAATGGGGGAATTGGAAGCTCTAGTGGTATCCCCGCCATTGAAATAACTAAAGAAACTGGAAGTACAAGCGATGAGCCATATATTGGCGATGAACTTGAATATGGCAATCGGCGTCGTAACGCTCCATCAGCAAACTCCCCTCATCATCATCAACAACAACAACCACAACAACAACAACAACAACAGCAACAACAACAACACCAACAACAACAACAACAACAACAACAACAACAACAACAACAACAACAACACCATCAACAACAAGTAGCACAACAGGTCAGGATTAGCGATCTGTTTCTGAATATGATCCAATGTGTTGTGACTCTGCTAAAAATATACATTTGCATTATACAATATTAATTTGAATGAACTAAAGCAAAAAAAAATATGAAATATAAAATTTTTTATTGTTCCATTAGGGCACAACTTATACTTATATTTATTTATGCATTTTGCAAATACTCGTATATGCAAAAATTCGTACAAAATAAACTCAAACATTTTCCTTATTCTATATTTGCACACAACCTTTTTAATCGTACTATAAATAAATATAGTTTGAAAACCTCCATAGTAAAACAAACATAAACGTACATTTTCTCAAAAAACTGTCAAGCCTGTTTTTGTTCATTTTCAATACTCACACATCCATAAAAGATTTTCAACAATTTTTAGAATTTTCAGTTATTTGTTAGAGTTACCAAATTGTAATTACATAAAAATTTGTTTGAATTGCTTTTCTAAGTGTACATTTTTTACATAATAATTATTTTTCAATTAGATTTTGTTTTTTTGTTAGTTTTTATTAGTTATTTTGAACTAATATTATTGGTTTTCCACAATTATAAAGGAAGCTAATAATATTTGGAACAATTTGCTTAGATGTTTTTGAATATAAAAATTACAATACAAAAAATTATTGTTTACATATAATTTTTTATGCATGCATTAAATATAAATATTTTCATTTTAAAATTTTTGTCTATGTTTTTTCTTCAATATTAGTTTATTTAAGAAATTCACACAACTCGAAGTTTGAAAGCACTTTGATACATAATGTTTTCTTTCATAACAAATTATGGTTCTCCTCTAGATAAGAATATCTGCCTAATTTATATAATATATTATCCGTAATCTTTCATTTCCAATGTTCTCAAATTTATCTAGCAAAAACCATCTAGAATAATCACAATGCTTTTTTTAAAAAGCATTTTTTTTTTTAAATGAATAAAAAATAATATTAAACAATTTCATATTAATATATCTATAATGTGTTTTCTGTTGTCATAATAAAAAATATATTTTACTTTTATTAGTAATTTAACCAAAGTATCAGTAGTGATAATCATTGATCAAAATGTATAAAAAAAATTATGCTTTTTAAATAAAATGTCTTCCGTATTTAATTATCAATTGATTAGAAAAACACTGGTGTGCAAAAAAATAAGTACAACTATTTATTTTCTTATTTCTTATGTTCTTGGATGATTGACACACACTTTTTTTCAAATGAACGTCTGAACCGGAATATTTTGCAACGTCTGATCGCTCAAAGGTTCATAAAATAATGTGCCATTTTGTTACCCATAAATCAAAATATTTTTTTTATAATAAAAGCACATTTTAAGGTTTCTTTTAGCCACAAAACTATTATCTATTAGACGTATTCTAATTGTACTAGTATTTAAGTTTTGATCAAATTCACTTTTAAGTTGCGTTGTAATTTAAAATGTTTCATTATTTATGTTATTTTCCATGGTCTACTCCCATTTTCATGAAATTATTTTTACTTTAAATTAGAAAAACAAATAATTTTCGAATTTTTTAACAATCTGGCCAAATAACCTTTTTTTATTAAATGTCGATCAAACTGTTGTACAATGTTTTTCAAATCCCATTTTATTCATTATAATTAATTTATGTTTTTATAATTGATAATTTTATTTTCATTTTAAAAATAACTCAGTAAACTTTTTTATAACTTCCGATCTCTTCAACTAATCTGATATAAATGAAAAATCAAAAAGTACCATTTTTATTGCACACTATTATATACTAAATCTGACACACAAAAATGTGTGTTTCTCTAAATAACAAATATGGAAGTAACTATAAATCTAATAATCACAGAAAATCATTACCTTTTTTTATATGAAATTTCACGAAATCAAAAGTTTCGTATCTGTTATTTTGCACACCAATTTATATGCATATACAATACAAATTAATACAAACAACAAAATGAATCTAAGAAAAAATATAGACGTAATGCAAATGCACCTCTACATTTAAATATCTTTTTTATAATGAATGCCAACAAATAAAATAAAATTGCTCACATTACGTTTTATAACATGTTCAATAATAGGAATTTAAGTTTCTGTTACAAGCTACAGCCGAGATAAGAGAGAAAAAAAACATGAAATTAAAGAGAACACATACATTATACGAAATTGTATTTGATAAATAATAACAAATTCTAAGTATTTGTAGAAAGTAATTTGTAGAAATTTAGTAAAATACTATTCAAATTTTTGACATTTTTACAGAAGAAATATCCATGTTATTTATACGTACAATAACATTTAACATATACCATCTTATTAAGGTCTTAAGCCTAAGCTTAGTTTAGAATAGTATAATACTTTACACACTATTGATATCATAACAAATAAATAATTAATATATGCTGACAAATAAATAATTAAAAAATTCAACTATAATTTTTAATAGCAATGTGCAAATGCTATAATCACAAATAATATACTACTCGTAATGAACACAGTTCTATTAAACATACTATATATATCTAAGCACACGAATCATTTAATTAATTGCACTATATATTTTCCACATTTGTGTTGAGTTTGAAACTTGAAATTAATTCCAAATATTATGAAAATTATTAATATCGTTAGATATTATTTAGAATTCTTTTGTTTTCAATTATATTTTAGGGATACCAAGGTAATGTTGCGCAAAGAAATCATAATGAACGTGCGCGTGCAGCTAATACGGCCAACCCTAATCAACCATACTATGGGCAAGGCCAAGGTCAACAACAACAGCAACAAATGCGAAATCCAAATCAACGTGGAGGTCCAATGCAACAACAGCGAGGTGCACCCAATCAGCATCAACAACAAAAGAAAGCGCGCTTTTTCTTAGCTATGTTCGATTATGATCCTAGCACAATGAGCCCAAATCCTGATGGATGTGAAGAAGAACTACCCTTCCAAGAGGGCGATACTATAAAAGTAATTGATACACTATATTTTTATAACATCGAATAGAAAGAAGAAGAAAACTATTACCATCCTCTGTTAAACATTGTAGGTGTATGGTGACAAAGACCCAGACGGATTCTATTGGGGTGAATTACGTGGTCGTCGGGGCTACGTTCCTCACAATATGGTAACCGAAATTGACGAAAGTCAAGTTGGTGCGCAAGGTGGTGCTGGTCCATCAACAACTCAAAGTGTTCGAGGTATTAGTCGTGACCGATGGGGTGATATATATGCGAATATGCCGGTGAAACGTATGATTGCATTGTACGACTATGATCCTCAAGAGCTAAGCCCAAATGTTGATGCAGAGGTGAGTCCCTAAGCCAATTTAGCTAACTAATCAGCTTTTAGTTAATTAATCGCAAAAGTAGTGAACCAATTATGAACTTATGTGGCTCTACCTCGGTATTTTTTTCTTTGAAACTAACTGCAGGTGGAATTAAGCTTCAAAACCGGTGAGATAATTCTCGTCTACGGTGATATGGATGATGATGGTTTCTATATGGGCGAATTGGATGGCATTAGAGGACTTGTGCCATCCAATTTCCTGGCCGAAGCACCAGAACAGTACAATAATCAAATAGGTCCTGGAGGACCAACAGCAGCTCAACGGAACCTTAGCAGTAGGGGAAGAGGACAAGTTCCAGGGGCTCGAGGACCACAGACTATGGGACCAGGTGGGATGAATCAACGAGGCCCACCACGAAAAGGTATGTACAATTAAAGCACACTGACAATAACACACCCACCTGTAATAAATATATTTATATATACATACAATACAATTTGTTTATTAAATAAGTATCAATTAATAAATGTGTGTCTGCAGATATTGATTTTTTTTTTATTAAATATTATACAATTATATTGATATAAATAAATATAATTAATTAAAAATATGAATATGGTATATTTTAAAAGTGTAATGTGTATTAGTAATGCATTTTTGATATATTAAAAACAGAAATTAAAATTAAAAAAATATATTATATATAATTAAATTATACTATATATACGAGTAATATACGATTATATACAAAAGATAATCAGACAAAACAATTTATAATACGTTACAAAAGTAAACAAAATACAAACAAAATTATTTACAAATAATGTCTGCAGAACAAACATGTACATATATATATATAAATTTTAGCTAAAATATTTAAACAAAAACAAAAAAAATTTTAATAATCAAATAATAAATAAACTGAATTTTATTTTATGATACTTGAAATGAGTGCAAGTATTTATTAATAGTAAAAATAATTCAATAATTAATTAATGTTGCTTTTCGCTGTGATATAAGCAATTTAATGCTTATTTATTATTTAATAATTATTTATACTCTTATAATTGTAATATGAGTATTTTCATATTAATTAAATTTATAAAATATTTTTATATAAAATGGTACACAAATTAATAATATCAATTATGTAACATTCTATAATTATGTGCACAATACACGTATGTTAGATATTGACTATAAATAATATAGACATACATAAATAATAATAAAAGCTTTCTTTAATTCACATTTGGTGAAACATACCATTTACGTGTATATAATATAAAAAGCACAAATTAATATAACTACGAGTATTTAGTTTCTAACCATACAAACTTTTGTATACACCATTATAATATTTAATCACCTATTAAAGTTTAACTAGCACACTATTAAAACTATAAATATATTTGCAATTTTTAAGATTGCAAAATAATTCCACTTACAAACACATCAAGAATGGTGACAAATTCAACTTAAATTGACTAATGCAAATGTGATTCTAACTCAGGTTATTTTAAAGCAAAATATTGCACGAATTTTTCCTCAACTATAGTTAAATAACAAATATTATACCAAATAAAACCATTTATTATATTGAAATGTTCGTGTGCTCACAATTGCAAATTATTAATCCACGCTGTTAGCTTAATTTGAATGTAAACATTTAAGTTAAACTTTAGAGAGAACAAGTATAAACAAATAATCCTGATTTCATTTATAAAATTTTAAAGTAGACTCTATTCTTCAAATTGTTATACTTTTTTTTGTTTAATAATAATTAAATATAACAGCACTTAGTCAAAATATATAGTTTTTCTTTTCTATCAAGTATTTATTATATTATATATTTTCAAGACTATTTGATCTAATTCGTTTTGAAATATCATAGCGAAATGAAAAATGAGAACAATTTTCAATTATTTAAATTTATAATATGATATTTTTCGATTTATATTCTTGCACACATATTCAATCATAAACAAACAAACAAAAATTTTTTTAATTAATAAAATCAAAACAAAAAAAATTTACGAGTAAAAAAAATTAAATAAAATATTTTTTTTTTTGATAATTAATGAAAATCTAAGAAGAGCAATAGGAAATTTTTCAATTTGCTTCCAAAATATTTCGATAAAATTTCTTAATGAAATTTTTACTATCGAAAAAAAAAAATTAAATGTACAAAAACAATAAAAATATTCTTATACATATATTTTTCTGTAAGAAAATATGACTTAAGATAAACAAAAATATATTATTCAAAATTTTGTAAATTTTTCGCATAATTTTTATTTAATAATACTTCATTTCTTATTTATTTATTATTATTATTATAACTGTCATTATTATTTTTTAAATATATATATATATATATATAGATAGTGCTTTATTTCTTATCTTATAAAAAAAAAAAAAATATTGAATTGGAAATATAAAACTGCACAATAAACTTCTATTACTATAAAATTATTATTAAAAAAATTAATAACTATCTAAGAAAAAATAAATACAAATTAAAATTTTCTAAAATATTCTGAAGCTAACCCACTAAAGAAGAAAAAAAACTAGTAAATGAATAAATTTTTCAATTGCATTTGCTCTAAGCTACTATAGAGGGTATATTCATGAAATTACGAGTATTATAGCATATTAAATGGTTATAATTCTAGTTTCTATTTAAAAAGCACTCACTCCAATTTTTATATGTATGTATATATGATGAAACAAAATTGTCTATATTTATAAGTACATTAAATTTATTATAAATAAAATATCAAAAATTCATGAATATTCCTAATAAAATTTCTATGAAAAAAGCAAACTAATTAAAAGATGAATAATTTCAATAAACAAATACTCGTACATTGATGATTGCTTTATAATTTTGTAATTTTTTTATTTTATTTTTCGAAGCAAATAGAAAATTTCCTTTTTCTTTGGTATGAATTTTCTACTATCTAGAAAGAAAAAAATTTCAAAATTTTTAATTGCTTAAATCTATTTTTTTTATTGATTTTACTAACTGTCTGGTAAATGATAAACTTTACAGCATTTAATTTATATTTTTCTTTAATACAATGTTATTATTATTTTTATAGTGAAAATAATTTATATTAAATATTGTCAATTCTATGTATAAAACTATTAACTAATAATATTAAATATACATTGGCGAATATCGATTACAAATAAACATTATACAATTAAATAAAAAATTATTTACACATACTTAGTTTATTAGTAATAATATAAAATATATCCAGATAAATAATCTTAAAACAAAAAAAATAACAGAATAAACATGAAAAAATATTTCACAAAAAAAAATATTATACTAATAAAACAGTAAAAAAAAAATTATACAAATGAAAATATAAATAAAATAAATCTACATATATGAACGCCGGGACGCTTTAAGTGTTAAGTGTGCGCACCACTCAAAAGCTCTTTCTATCTTGTCTTTTGTAAAACTCACTTTATACGTAAAAGCAAAAACGTGCGCGATAGCAAGATGGGGACTATAGCGCCTAAGCTTTTTACCGGTACCGTGCTGTTATAATTACTTTTAAAAATATCCCAAATCTTTATAATGACTGCTTATTGCATTTTTTTTTTATTCAATAGGAAGAAAAATTTTATTCTATTATTATCTATATATTAAATAAAATCTACTCATTTATAAAATATATATATATTTTTTGTTTTTAAAATAATATATTATATAAAATAACTATAAAAATATTTTCGTTTAAAAAAATTTGAAAAAAAAAAATTTTTTACTATTGAAAATTTACAAATTCAAAAGCAATTATATATAACAATTATAATAAATAATAAAAATACAAGAACAATTATAATAGATGGAAGAGGGAAGATGCAAATATTAATGCAAAATAATTAGAAATACAATCATAAAATAAAAATAAAATGAGAAAAGCATCATTGGCATTATTGTCCTTCATTACTTGCTGAACGCCGTTTTTTAATTTACGTGATTTGCTCTGCTGTGGTAAATGTCAAGTCTTCATGTTGTTTGTTGCTAGATGCTCGCCCTACTTCCCCTACACTGTTAGACAACACGGGCCACCCTGCCCCCGATCACCAACCGCAGGTAACTAACTAACTAACTAACTAACTATCGCATATCAACGGAAAATTTTATTAATATAATTAAAATGATTAAATTTTTTTAAAGTTCATTTTGAAACAAAAACAAATGATACATTTTACATAAAAAACTTTTCAAGTTTATATTCAAAAAATATTTTATTTATCCATATGAAAATATATAATATTTCGAATAATTTTTCAATTTCGATTTCAAATAAAATAATAATTCAATTAATATAAAATCTTTTTGTATACATTTATAATATCTGTTATGCTAAATTGTTTAAATTTCAAAAAAGAAAACTATTAAATAATAATAATTAAATGAAAAGTAAAAATAAAAAGTTTGTTAAAAATTTAAAATGTATCATTAAGTAAATTAAAATTAATAATTAAAAAGAGAATTTGCGAAACAATTATAAAAATGAAAATCAGAAGAAAAAAAATATATAAAAAAAAACACACCCACCTGCCCACTTTTTCTTGTGTTCGCACATTAAAAAATTTTTTTAATTATATTTTTCTTTTATAGAAGAAAAAAAACAATTTAAATTTTTAATTCAATCAACCTAGTTTAAAATACAAGCAGAAATTAATAACATTAGAGTTAGATAAAATCGACATTTATTTATATTTTTTTTTAATCATTTTCTTCTATAAATTCAAATAAAAATTTATTAATTTAAATATAATGATCATTTTATTTATTTTATAATTTTTTCTTATTATTATTTATTATAAATAAGTATAATATTTAATTTAAATTGTTATAATTTTAAATTGAAATATAGTTTTGACATTACATATTCATAAGGTTGGTTTTCTTTGAATATTTTTAAAATTACCAATACTTTATTGTAAATCTTTTATGAAAAAAAAAATATTTCGAAAAAAAAAAATTCTTAAATAAAATATAATTAAATGAAGAAATTCTGACTTTATGAATGTAGTGTGGAATTTTCTATGTTTTATTTCTTTATTCATATATATAATACCATATTCCCTTTTAAAAATCACAAATTTTTTCAATAATTCAACTTTTTTAAATTTTGTTTTCTTTTATATATATATATATATATATAAAAATTTTATAAATTATCATCGCCGACTGATAGTTGAAAATTAATCTTATTCTTAATTTAAAAATATAAATAAGTAAATAAATAAATAAATTAATTAATTAATAAATATTAATCATATTATTAGAAATAGAAATTTAAATGGCCTTTTAATTTATTTAAAAGGAATATTTCATATTTAAAGGCAATACAATTACATTGGGATAAAAATCTCATTATAATTATTATTAAAGTATATTAATAAAATTATTAGAGAGCTGTTTTCAATGCTCAGTATTTGTTATTGTTTTAAAATAAATTTTTTTGAATAGATTAATTTGTATTACCGTTTAGTTGTATTTGTTTAAATTTTTTCTTAAAAATATATTTAAAGCTGGTTTCGTTTTTAATTTGTATGTTTTTAATTTTTTGTTGTTTTTAAATATATTTTTGTTTATTTGTTTTATAACTTAGGTCTAGCAAAATGATAAGTTTATACTCGTACATAAGCTCAATCTCCCCTCGTGTTGGTTCAAGTTTACATATTTAGAGTAGTGTGAAGTTTTCCTATAGAGTAGCTGACTTATTTTTCTTTTCGACACATGTGTGTTTGTTGTTATACATTATTTACCATTATATTCGTAAAATAAAACAAGTCAGAGGAAAATTGATAATTTTTTAATACAAATTTTTTTTTCAAAGATTTGTCTTAATAAAATAATTTTTATACAATTTAAAATTGTATACTCATTATCATCTAACTAAAACTTATTAATATGTATAAAATATCTATTATAATATAACATATATATTCTTATATTTCTTTAAAAAAAATATTATTATACAAATTACTTGTAACCACATTAATTTAGTTTTCTTTTTGCGTTTGTTCAATCCCAATTGATAATAAAGAGTTATCCATTTTGTAGTTTGGAAAGTACAGTGCTGTCATTTTATAGCTGTCAAACATGCAATATGGCATTTGTTTAGTTTAAGATAGATCGTCATAATCATCCTACTGAGAGAACAATTGCTAAATTTTTTAATAAACTGGATGTGTTAGAGCCTATGCATTATCGTAACGCGTGTTATACTGAAAATATTGCTGCTGTTTGTGGAATGTTGACCGAAGACCCGGCACATTATGGCGCAGTCTTCATATCGACTTACATTCATATAAAGTTCAACTCACGCAAGAATTGAAGTTTGGCAACTATGGAATGCGCAAAAAATACGCCGATTGGGTGCTAGAACAACATGTTTTGGATGCTACTTTTTTCCAACAAAATTTGGGTAACCGTCAATTCTGTGCGCTATGGCCTAAAGATTTAATCTGGAACATATGTGGTTTTAAAATAACGGCACCACAAGTTACACAACATGATAAATTCTCAATGTCTCCAATATCCTTGGACTTTTTTTTTCTTATGAAAATAATCTTCAAACTTTAAAACATTTAAAATCAAACATCCATCAAGTAATGGCCAAATTACGGGTCGAAACGTGCAAAAAAATCATTATTAATGTCCTCGTAAGGATCGAGTTATACATAATGACAAGATCTATGTATGTAATATAATTTTATCGTAATCTGAATTTTAATTGTGTTTTATTAAACTATACTTTCCGAACACACAAATAGAATAACGCTTTACTAAAAAACTTAATAGTTCATTTTTTAAACTCAAGTTTGGCTAGAAAATAAAAATGAAATTATAAAAGTAAAAGGCTCCTTCTGTCTTATAACAATTTTCTCCATTTATGTATACTTAAAAAATGAATATAAAACAATTCTTGCAAAATTTCCCAGCAGTAAAAAGCTAATTGTATAAATATCCTTATTGTATATTATTTAAAATCAATGTGCTATAAAAATTTTGTAATGAAGTATTTAAATGTTAAGTTAAATACTTTCTTAATAACTAAGTACAATAGCTTCTTTAGTATAAATATTCTCCTTTGGCATCACACAACTTAGTATAATGACTACCACTTAATATTAACCATTAATTATTATTATATAATAACCAAATTTAATTAGATAATTAATAAAATTTTAGACAGCTTTACAGTCTAGAAATATAATATTAGAGTTGATTTGCTAGATTAAATGAACAATT
Organism: Atherix ibis; assembly: GCA_958298945.1. Classification (NCBI taxonomy): domain Eukaryota; kingdom Metazoa; phylum Arthropoda; class Insecta; order Diptera; family Athericidae; genus Atherix; species Atherix ibis. The sequence continues at coordinate 131,557,521 of OY282605.1, forward strand.
TTGGATTAAATGAAATTTTGAATAATATGAGTATATATTTACATATGTATGTAGATCTGTTAAATACTTAAATAAATCTTTAGATTTATATTCTTCATATTAGGAATTAATCATTATTATTTTCTCATATTTTTTTTCTTTTAAAAAACAAAATTACACTTGATTTTTTTTATTAAAAAAAAAAAAAAAAAAAAAAAAAAACAATTATATAAAGAAAAAATAAGAAAAAAGAATATTGTTCATAATCACTTGCAGAAATTATAACACAATTTTAGCTTACAAATCAAATCGAATTGCATATTTATCATAATTGAAATTCAACAATCACAAAAGTGCGAACAATATTGAATATTTCATTCCGCAACTAATTATTTATTGATTTAATTATTCTTTCTTTTCACAAACTATAGATTAATTATAATTTCATTTTTATTTTCTTTTGGAAACTTACAACTTCACACTCTCATCATAATCGATCGATCATATTAATAAATATATATAATTATAACAAAAAGAAATTAATACATACCATACACAATAAAATATTTAGACTTATGGGCAGGGACATATAATACAATTAGTTGTGCCTACATTCTTGGCCATAGACAAAATTCATTATATTCTCTTTTAACAACAAACATTTTCTGAGTGTACTTTTTTTTAAGCTTTTAATAGACTGAATATTTTTCCCATTTATCTACATACAAAAATTTTGATTGAAGAAAAATAATTGAAATCTTTCTCCAAAAAAAATTAAAAAAAAAAAAATTTTGTCTATGGCTGCACCTTTAACTTCTAGAATTCTTGTAGTGTGTGCATTTGTTTGTCCTGAAATTTATGTAGAATGGTATTTATATGCATATACATACATATAGCTCTTTGTGTACATATTATCTGTACTAATTTTTTTATACATATGTATTTATATAACTTTCTGTGCAATAGTGTCTAAGATGTTCGTTGTTTCGATTTATTCAGTATTTTTTTATATCAACAACAGCCAAAAAAAAAAAATATTGAAAAAATTACATTTACGCTTATCAAAGCAAAAAAAAAAAAATATCAAATCGATTTAATTGTAATTTCAATAAATACATATACATATATGTGTATAAAAATATTATATAACCACTTAACTCAGTTGATAAAAGTTGCATGTAATGCGAATGATACTATTTGTTTCTACGTTCTATCCTATTGTATAAAAATCTTCTACTGCATTTTATTATATTTTTTGTTGTTGTTTTTGTTTTCTTCATTTTCACTTAAAACAATTGTTTTTTTATAAAATTATATCCAATAATTTTTCTTCTTTCTTACAATTTTCATATACCTATCCATATTAGATAATGTACTGTACTACTTTATTTTTGGTTTATTATTATTTTGTATTAGTTTCGATTAAAACTGAATTAAAAATTTCCAATATATTAATAATCTAGGTAAATTATCAACAACAAAAAAATCAATTATATATTATATTGTATAATACATCTCTTAAAATGGAATTTATTTTAAATAATATAAATAAGAATATAGATTATTTATTAGAAATTTTAATTCAGTTGTTAAATAATGTATTTATTTTTACTAGATATACTATATACAATATTTTGTTGAGAAACGTATTTATTTCTTTTCTCTATAATCGGAGAGCTTGCCTTTAGTAAATTTTCGTATTGAAATTAATTTTATTTAAAGCAAATTATGTTAAAAATATATATATATGTTTAAAAGAGATCAACAATCTTGAATGTAATTTATATTTAAAAATTAAATCAAATAAATATAATCGGCAAAATAGATAATATGGTATGAAACCAATTAGTTTTTTTAATCGGATAATCTAATTGCATTCAAGTTTAAAAAAAAAAAACAATAAAGAAAAATACTAAATAAAAGTATATTAAATTTGTCAATATAATAATTTAGAAATTTAAAAATTAAAATAGACGTTTTTTTTTTAATTTTTGTATTTAAAGAGAAGTATATTTTTATAACAATTCAGTCGGTTGTTCTTTTAAATAACCATTTGTATTATTTTATATATTAACTCCCAACATAAAGAGCGGATATGCAAATAGTTAAGAAATTAAGTAATTAGAAATAATTTATATAATTATTGAATGTTTATATAAAAAAAAATGTACAAAGTTTATAAATTGTAACTTTTATTGTTATTGGAATTATACTCGTAACTATTGAATAGCATATCCAGTCTATATGTTTGTATAATACCTGCAGTGGGTTGGTGGGTTATACGGACTAACAAATCGCTGCGATTTTTAGGGGATGCAGGGGAAAGGAGGGATGATCGGTCGAGGGATCGGGATAGGTGGTAATATGGGAATGCAACAACAGCAACAGATGGGCGGTATGATGCAGCCAGGTATGATGCAACAACCAGGTATGATGCAGCAGCCGGGCATGATGCAACAGCCGAACTTAATGCAGCAGCCGGGCTTAATGCAGCAGCCAGGTATGATGCAACAGCCAGGTATGCAACAGCAACATCAGCAACCGCCAACAACAACACAATCATCTGGTGGACTCTTATCGGGAGCAACCAGTCTATTTTCTGGTGCAACCAGCGCAGCGACAGGCGGACTCTTCGGTTCAAAACAACAACCGAAGGGTGTGCCACAGGTTGTACCGCAGCCAGGTATGCAACCGATGCAACAAGGTGGTGGTGGTGGTTTATTTGGTATGGGTGGTGGACAACAACAACAACAGCAACAGCAAAATCAGCAACAGCAGCAAGGGCCAAATTTAATGCAGAAAATCAACGAAATGGCAGCACCTGGTGGCGATATATTATCTAAAGGCAAAGAGCTAATATTTATGAAATTCGGCCTAGGTGGCAAATAACCCTGGCCACGTAGCCCACCAATTATAACAATAATAATAATTCGATTATATAGAAAAATTATTACTATTGTTGTAATAATATTATTAAGAATTAATATTATAATAAAACAAGTCGATAAATTCTTTAATAAGAAAATGATCATAAACATTTTTATTAATTATATTATTATGATTATTAAAATTATTATTATTAATAAAAAAATTATAATAAATAAATTATTAAATAATATAACAAATAAAAACAATAATAATAATTGTATTAATAAATATTATTACAATATTAAAAATTACTATATAAATAATAGCAATGTAAATTTTATTTACTTATTTTTGTTACGCACATATTTTCTGCTGTTGGCGTTGCCCAATTTCAATAAAAATTCAAAATATTTATTAAAGTTATATATAAATAAAATAGAATTATATGCGCATCTCTAGCACAAGGAACCATTCCCTCGTTCGAAGAAAAGTAAAAAATAAAAAAATAAAAAACAACAATAACTAACAATAAAATTAAAAACAAAACCAAAAAAAAACAAAAAAAAAACACAATAGCAACAAAAAATTTGTCTTAAAATAAAAATTAAAATATCCTGATCAATAATATACTGATATGAGAAAAATAAAAGAAAAAGTTACTTTAGCAAACAAAAAAATATAAAAACAAACTTAACTTATAAAGTTAGTGTTTAAAGAAGAAAAAAAAACACCCTAATAAGAAAAGACAAATTACAAACTTTTTATTTAAGTAATTAATCTAAAATAATATTATTAAAAATAAAAACTGAAGAATTATAATGATTGCGTATATTAATATACATATAAGGGAAATTTAAATAAATAAATGAAATACCTAAAGTTATACATTAAAAGATATTGCATATATATTATATACATATATTATTTAAAATTTAAAAAAAAAATGAATAAAAGAACAAAAAATCAATAAATTAATAAAAGCAAAATAAATATTATCATTATGAATTGTTGATCGTTATCTACTATAAAATATAATATATATTACTATATAAGTGAATAAATTAAATCAAAGGGTACATAAAGCAAGTATGGAATAATAAGTTCATAAGAATCAACCTTAGTACGAATTATAGGTATATATAAATGAAAAAAAAGTGAGTAATCATAAAAAAATTCATACTCAACTATTAAAAAAAAAGGACACATAATCAAAAAAAAAAATTGAAAAATTCAAATAAAATATATTAGATAAAAATTAATAGTAAATTACAAAAATAGATATAACCACAATAATGAAATTTGTTCATTATATAAAATAAATTATAATTATATTAATTATTGTTCGTAATTAAAATAAAATTTATTTTTCTCTACTTTCATATTTGAGTTTATTATAAACTTTTTCAACCAACAAAACAATATTTCATTGAAACATTTATTTCTAAAGTATTCAATATGTTTAGTATGTAAATACCAAATTGATTATTAATACAATAAAAATAAAAAATTTCCTGAACACAATAAAGAAACTAAACAAACATATTTAAAAATATTTTAAGTAAAAATTTTCAAATAAATTTTCCAACCAAATCAAATCTATTTTCTATCTTATAATAAAAGAATCTAAACAAAGTCATACATACTCGTATAATTAATAAAGATCCTTTACAAAATTAAGGTGTTAAAATAAAATTTAGGTGATATTGGAAGAAAAAATTAAAACTATTCATATTTTCTCTAATAAAAAAATTTAGGTTTACCTTATGTATAAATATAATTAATGGTTTTGCTCAAAATGTTTAATAGATAAATATAAATCAATGATTGCAAATAAAACAAACAAACAAACAAAAATATAATTAATAATTATATTGATAACAATAATAATAATGATTTGACATTAAAATTTCAAAGACTGAAATCAATATTAATAATAATGGTATACAATAAAAATAACAAAATAACATTAATAATAATAATAATAATATTTGTTGGAGATTTACTAAATCTATTAAATCTCTGACAAATCTATTTTAATACCCAAAATATAAAATAATCATAAATAATTATCTACCTAAAATTATTGTAATTAACCATTCGATTAAACAAAACGAGCAATTTTATATTACTTTTCTCTATAATTTCAAATTTCATATTTTACTAACTTTCTATCATAATTGGCAAACATTTATTTATTATTATTATTATTATCTGAATGTCCAGAAATAACTTAGACCTATCGTACAAAGTTTTCTAACGTCGAATATGTGTATGTATTTTCATAGAAGGGATATTTTTAAAAAATTTATTTAAACAATTTGAATTTTTTGAATTATCCAAAAAACTAGTACTCTAAATAACAATATCAGAAAACGATCAAAATTGATATTCATGTCCCTTATTATTCGTAAATGTATACAATCACAAACATTTATTAATAAAAGATAGTTTTCTATTATCTTATTCAAAATAATGTACATAAATCATTAAAACCCCACAAATGTTTCTAGTCTTCTGCAATTTATATATTAAAAACAAGATTAATATTTCAATTGCTATCTTAAAAAGCACATTTTAAAACAAAGCTAACATACACATACGCGTATGGTCTTTTAATTATTTTATTTTTACTTTAAATTAATGAAAATACAGTTACTTGGATTAAACTTATCCGTTGCTAATAATAAGAATCGAAATGAAAATGCCATTATTTCTAATGTAAAATTGACATATTTATCCAGCAAATAATAAAATTTACGTCAATTTTCATTTTAAATTCTTAAATGATAATAAATATATCATTAATATAAATAAGCCTGTGCAATGGTATCTCCAAGTTTTGAAAATATCTTATAGAACCAGACGATGGCATTATTTCTTGTACTCTAAATATAAATACTTATAGTCGTAGTTCACGCACAGAAGCATGCGGTCACGATCCTCGGCAGTGTTGATAAAGTTCTGATGATACAGCGTGCGAACGCAACCGCAGCCGTAAATGCAACCGCAGCCGTAAATGCAACCGCAGCCGCAAGCGCAACCGTAACCGCGTTGCTTAACGTGCATTTCACCAGGCCTGTTTCTAATTCGATGCACTGAGTTTTTTTATTGTCATATAAATTGTATCACATACGAGTATAATGAAATGCATTTGTGATATTAAAAAAATAATTTATACGAAATAGATTTGAAAACAAAAATTTCAACATTTTTTCCTTTGATATGGTGAAATCGAATAGGTCTCGAGTTTGGATACGGCTTGGGACATTCTGTTCTCAAATAGACTTTTTAGTACTAATGTTATTTTTAAAATTTTCTATAAATTTAATTTCTATTATCCCCAATAATTACAAAAATTTACAATTCGCATTTATTACAATATTTAATATACACGTAATATAAGCAATTATATTCTTATATATTTTTATCAATATATGTTATTAATTATACACATATGTTAATATAATAGAAGGAAAAAAACTATTATTATTTCCATATATATACGTGTACTGTATATATAATTTTAAATTGATGATAGTATAATATAAAACGCCAATTTATTTTAACACCTTATTAATGCTAATTGAACTTTCAAAATAAAAAATTCATATAAAATAAATTTAATTATTTAATAGAGTATATTTTTTTTTTAAAAAGTTGCTTTAAAAATTTAGCAATAATTATTCTTATACAAAATTTAAATAAAATATGTTTTTTTCCAATTCATCAAACATCTATTAAAAAATAGTGTATTTTACAAACTAAAAAAAAAAGGAGATGTTTTTTTTGGATATTCACTTCTCTTTTCTATTCTTTAATAAAATAATTACACTTCAATGCGAATATAGTATCAATAAAAACAAATGCGCAAATAATTCAAATTATATATATAATAATAATTATACATAATAAGTGTTTTATGTAAATATACAATAAAACAAACATTATACACATAAATATATTTATATATGGTATGAGAAATATGAAGAACTTAAAAATTTAGCAACAGCGACCGAAATCATACTAAAACTTTCGACAATATAATATAAAATAGTTATACTATCTTAATATTGATAGAAAAATAATACAATAAAAATATTTAAAGAAAATTAAAAATACAAAAAGAAACTATTTATTAACAAAAATTCATAAATAAAATATAATTTACAATTAATTTTTACTATTTAATATATTAAGTATTTAAAATTTTAATTTTCACACTTTAGATAATGATATAAGTAAAATTTGATAATTACAAATCAATAAAATAAATTTTATAATTTATTAATTTTCTGATAATTGAAAAATTTGTTTGAAAAACTAAAATTCATACAGATAAATAATAACAAAAGATATTTATGTTAAAAATTTTGTTCAAAATCATTTAAAATATCTTAAATAAGTTATCAAATATTTTCCTAATCTACAATATCAGCTGTGATTTCTATACGTTTCAATGTTATCCTGTAGTTTAAAATAACTTTATTAAGAAATTCCTAAATTAATACAATATGAAAAAATATACAACTTTATTATTGTAGTACAAGCAAATGTTTGTCAATAATTGAAAGGAGCTACATTTGTGCGCTGATGAATATTATTGGGCAAAAGTAATTAACCTATGTGTACGGTAATGATACTATCATATTATATTTGAACAGCTTATTGGGAACTGAACACTTCATAATATATATACATGTTCATATATTTATAATTGTATATTTCAAATTTACAATAACTGACAATGATTTAATATTATTTAAAAAAAAAAAATTCTTTTAGGTTTGTAGGGGAACTTTTTTTTAATTTTTTATATAAATGCAATATGAATATTTACTGATGCACTTATCAATATTTTTAATGACCAAAATATTAACAGTTCAAATTTATTATATGCAATTTAAGCAAATAATTTTTATTAGTTGCATTCTTGGAAAAAAAAGTGTACACTCTTTTCTTAATGTACGAACTCAACAATTTCGATATTCCAAACAAATTCTATAATTAAATATAAATTTAAAAAAAATAGTATACGCCTATTACAAGAATTTTCAAATATTATTATAATAATTTAAAGAAGAAGAAAAAATTTCCTAAGCGAAACTATGAATTGTGTCTTGAGGAATTTAATGGAATAGATAATCTATATAAGTAGTTTATTTTTTATTTTTAATGGAGAAAATATAAAATAATTAAAGAAATTTCACTTATGTCCCCTAATGTGATTTCGTTTTCAAATTAAACAATCTACAGATATGCAAAATGAAATGGTAATACATAAAAAAGTAAATAGAGTGAAAATGTAAAATATTAGCTACATTCATAACTCACCGGGACTAGACTGATAACAAATATATAATAAATTAATAATATAATATAATGACAAAATAATAAATACATATCTGATCTGATTCTATTATATTTAAAAAATTTTACTCAAATGATCATTACAAAAATCCCTAAATTGAATAAGATAACCATCATTATTAATAATTTGTTTTTGACAAGCTAACTCGTATGTATATGTATATACGTATGATGGATAAAATAAATAAATAAAATGATATTGAAAGGTAAATTGATAGTTTATAGTAATAGATTATTTTCTAAATTGATAAATATAAATAACAAAAATTATTTGGTATGTGATAAAATACCAATGTTTAAAGTGAACGTACTTCCTCTTCCTCTGATTAGCAAATCTATTATAAAATCAAATTAGATACTCTTATATATATAAAAAAAAAATTTTTTTTCAGTTTCGTTATCTTGTGAAGATTCAGGGTAGTGTATAATCTTTATTTAATAATATAATTTTATTCAAATGGCTACCACAAAACTTTTTTTAGGATTCGATCGTTTTGAGGTGATTATTGATGACTTTTTTGCACCGAATCTATAGCTTGCGCGTCCTCGAAACTGTTCATGTTATAAAGTGTAATGACATTTTTCATGTGAGTAGCTTGTGGCGCCGTTTTTTTAAAACTACGTATAGTTCAGATTAAATGCTTCAATTTCTATTTTTAAAAAAATGTCCGTTATCATTTCAGTAACGGTCAATATCTCTTTATTTTCAAATAAATACGGCCTAATATTACCTTCAGGCCAAAATGCCTCTTTTGGTAAATACAATGGGTATCTTTTTGGTATGAAATGGGTCAATTTTGGTAGATACAATGGGTTTGGCACAGTCACCTGTGAACTTTCAGAGCACAATGAGCGCCTCATCGCTAAAGAAAATTTATTTGAAAAATCAGCATTCAAAGCCTATTGTTTCTAATCGGCGTATCGTCGGGCTGTAATTTCCGAATTAAAAAATGGGTAACCCGATGTTATGCATCTTTAATAATGTATTAGTACTTGAGCCAATTATAATTTTTAAAAATTTAGGCTGTGCTATCACAAAATATCATAAATGATATTCAAAGAATTTAAATCGTACTCTTCATTTAACTTCAATTTTACAAACATCATGTTACTTACTATACCAAACATTGCCCTGAAAATATCATATTTCTGAACACAAAAGATTTTTTATAAATACATTTTATACATACTCAGCTCTTTCATATAAATAATATATATTGAATAGAAATTATTAAAAATTTCATATGAAATTATATAAAATCATATTCAAATATGTAATTCAGACAACACTACCTTTATACGTATGTGTATGTAATAAATACTATACCTAGAGAACCAAATAATTTTTTTCAAGAATATTACTGTATAAATTTCTGAATTATTCTAAATTCATAAAAATTAAATCTTAAAAACTCTGAAGATTTTAGATCATTTAAAAAAAATTATTTAATCAATATTATCCATGCAATATTTATAATGTAACAAAATCAAAATTAATCAAATAATGGTCTATTTTTTTTAATTAATTATTTTGTCTGTTATTGAGTTATATTCAGTTAAAAATTATAGGAAAATATATATTGATATTTACGCACCTAAATATGCTGTAATTTTTTTGATAATTGCTTTTCTTTATAATAAAATATAGTATACTCTTTGTTATCAAAAAATTATAAATATTAAAATGTACAATAACTAAAATATAATCTTATAAAAATTCGATGAAATTATATGTACAAAAATTTCCATCATCATTATTTCCTAATTTATAATAAGTATTGAATTATCAAAAGAAAAATGTAATTGAATCTTAAAACATTAAAATGACAATCGTATCTTATAATATATTCTATAGTTCAAGTTATGTAATAAAAGTTTAGTTGAAAATCTTAAATTAAAAAAAAAACATTTTCTTTTAAATTGAAAATATTATTTTTTTTTTGAATTAATATAGTTCAATATAAATTTTAAATGCGATTATTATAATAATTAATTATAGTTAAATAGGAAAATATATATGCAGAAAATTCTATTAAATTATAAAAATAGTTTTTTTTTCATATTATTTGCTATATGAAAACTTCATAAATATTGCAAACTATAAGTTGAATATTTCTTATATATATTAATTATACATTATAATAATAGTTACTTTATTAAAGGTAAAAATAGTAATTTATTAAAATAATTTTATAAATTGTTACAATTAAATAGATACAATTAAATAGATACGGTCAATGAATGTTATAGAAAAATTTAACTATCGCAAATAAACTAATAAGTTTAAAAATTCTATCCTGTTATTCTGCACAAGTCCATAAATTATTTCTCTCTTAAAATCTAGAAAGTTAATAATTTTCATAATAATATTTATATATTATATTATATAATTTATGATAATTTTTGAAAAAAAAAAGAATAACAACATTAGAATAAAACTTAGTAAAAAACATTCTGAAAAAAATTTCTAATTATTATCTTAAAAATGAAAGGAAAAACATATAATATATACAAAATTTAATAGCATAGTATATATTTACTTATTGAAGAAAAGAAAAACAATAAAAGTTAATGTATTGTAAATTATAAAAATTAAAATATTGTGATGAAGTAAAAAACAAAACATAAATTATATATATTAAATAAATATAGCAAAATGGAAAGATGAAATGTTTGCAAATGTTGCAAAAAGTTTAAAATATGTATATGCGGTCATATCATAATTAATCCGCGCTAATGAAATACATTCTTTGTATAAAAAAAAAATGATATAAAATTTAAAAAGAACTCTAGTTTAAAAAAAATCAAATCAAATAAAGTTAGTAAGTGTGCGTACTATTAAAATTATCTTACAGCAATTATGCTTGTTGGGCAATAAAATAAAAAAAATTATTAAAAATACTAGCTTCCTTAAAAGCTTATTTTTACACTCAACATTAAAACTAATGTAAAATATTATTAAAATTATACAAACAAATATTTATCTAAATCATTTCAAATGAAAAACTACCAAAAAAATAGCTTTAAAATTAACTTTTCATTATGTATATATTCCTCTTGCTGTAATTTTTATCCAAATATATGAATATTTTCATTTAATATTCAATTATTATCTCTAGTTAAAGATTTCTGTTTTATTATTATATTTAAATAAAAAATATAAGTACAATCATGAAAAAATATTTACATAAAAGCCGAATCAAAAGACAGTTTACGGCAAGTAATTTCCTTTATACAGAATATTTATGTTAATATAATTTCATTAATATATCAAATAAATTTATAATAGTACTCGTATAAATGGTTACAAATGAGAAAATGTTGAAAATTCATCATAAATTTTTGTATTTAATATTGATTTTTCTTACAAACAATATTATTATTTAAAACTAAATATTATCCAATTAAATAATACTGATACCAACTAAACTTTTCTGCATTAGATAGTCCATTCGCATGTACACATATACATACTTATGTATTTGTTAAATTATCATCGCTACAAATGACAAAGGCTAAATATAGATAATAATTTTATTAAAATCAACAAATTTCAATAATATTAATCAATAATTTTTTAAATATATTTATATCGAAATTTAAAAAAAAATAAAAAAAACAGCTTCAGTTATATGATACAAAATTTTTATCAAAATCCAATTTAAAACTATTACCCTAATCTAATAGTAAAAATGAGGCAAGCAAATTTATATTTAAATGTACTTTTGAAATCTGATGATACCATTTTACTGATATTGATTTTAACTAATATGATCCATTGTAACTAATATCTGCTTAACAAAGAAGCTAGCTATATATACAATTAAATATGAGAATAAATTTACAAGAATTTAATAAATTTGCTTTATTTAATAGCCTTGTTTGTAACCATTTGATCATGTCTTTAAAAATATATTATATATAAACAATGTTTGAAACAAAAACCAATCGCAATTTGTCTATGAATAAAAATTTTCCAAATTTTCTAATTAAAAATGCTATAGAAAATTTATTTTTTTCTTTAAAAAATTTTTTAATAATGATTTTTTAACTTTTCCTTATTATTAATCATATCCCTTGAGAATATTCTTATTAAAAAACATATATTTAACATCTAAAAAAAAATTATATTGTAATATCTCTATCGAAAAGAAAATAAATTCTATAAATATGAATTGGAATATAAATTGTGAATAAATATATAATTAACAAAATAGTTGCATTGAAAGAAAATTAAACGAGAGAATGGACAAAATAAAATACGTTGGAAAAATAATTTGAACAAATTAATTCAATAAGCCCAAAACGTTATTATACTATATACACAAAAACTCGGTATTATATCAAATCAAAAAATACAAGAGAAAACAGTTTATGAATTTAAGATAATCATTTTAGGCATTAAGATAAAGTTAAAATTATAAAATATAAAAAAGAAACTAAATTAAAAAGAAAGTATGTACACGTATACATATACACATATGTACATACCCCATATATTAAAATAGAAGAGAATCATAAGAAAGTCTATATATTAGATTTAATATGAAATTTATTAAAAAGGATATGAATGCTATTCCCGCTAAATAAATAATGGCAATGAATAAAAAAAAACTTTTTTTTAGTATGGGAATCTCTATTAAAGCAATTCCTTTAAAAAGTCTGAAATATATAACCATCTGCCATATAAAATATTAAAGAACAACAAAAAAACACATAAAGTTTCAAATATTTGGTTATTATTTATTCTGGTTGATATTTATAAGGAAATATATATATATATATATAATATTTGCAACAAAAAATACACTGTAATTAAAAAGAAATTATATCAAAATTCATTGATTGCATTCAGATAAATAAATCTGTTGCATATGTAAACATAAATTGAGTTTATATTAATTATATTATAATATTTTGTCCATACAATGTTAGTTAAATTTTCTGTTTTCATTTAAGTTTTCTAAGAAAAATTCAAATAATAATTAAGTTAATAATAAAAGAGTTAAAACTATAGAAATTAATAAATTTATATATATACGAGTATATATAAATATTTACCTTTTTTATATATTCAATTAGTTGTAAATTATAAAAATAAAAAAAATATAAAAAAATTATTTCACTTCAATTCGTTTACATGCCTGAATGCAATTAAAAGAATAACGATTCAAATTTTAATGTACAGCACCAATAATTAATTAATTATAAATTTAAAAAAAAAATAAAAGAACAAATTATAAGTATAATTAAAAAAATTGACAAAAATGAAATGCTAATATTAATTATTAATTATTATAAATACAAAGTGTATCTATAAATAAAAGAAATTTCTCTCTCAGTAAAAATAATTTGATTTGTAACTTATTCATTATTTATTTTTTTCTTTTTGATTTGGAAAAATAATAAATATACATATATAACTTTATAACTAAATAAAAAAATATATTAATTTATGGCATTACTTGTATTAATTCGTTGCTTATTTTATTCGATACATAATTATTTTACTCGTATTATATAATATTTGTAATTTTAATACCCTCCATCAGAATTGAGTTGAACTTTAATCCATAAAATATTAATTTTTTTATAATCAATCAAATTAATACCCTATTACCATAGGTAATAATGGAGTTGTACATAAATTCAATTTAACAATCTATATACTCGTATTTCATAATACTTTAAAAGATTGTCTGAAATTATCATTGAACATATTTTTATCTTCAAATTTTTTACATTTTATATGAACAAATATATGGTACGTGTGTGTATGTTCAACTATTTTGTTTAGAGTAGTGAATTTTTTATTAATAATTTTAAATTTATCAAGAATTAAAAATGGAACAATTTTATTCGAAAACGATTTTTACTTGCAAAATAAGAAAATGCACTGAATTAGAAAATTTGAAAACGTATATAGATTTATTGGATTAACATCTAATGAAGTAGAAAATTGAAACAACTGCGTCTCTCTCACGCATGAGCCAAGTATAGAATAAAAAGAACTTCTTAAATATCAATTCAATTCATTTAACAGTTGGTGATAGACTTTCAGAGATGGATAACAAAAAGGAGGTTAATAATTTAAATAAGGATTTTGAAGAGTTGATGAGTTTTTGTAGAAAAAGAAATTTTTCCAAAGAAGAAATTAACTATCTATGTGAACCATTGGAAAAAATGTTTCGAGCAATATTTTTCAAAAAGTTTATTTGGTGTGTCAGCATATTTATTTTATTATATTTGAGTATCAATTATGTGGATTTATTTAATTGGATTGCATCAGCATTTGGTCGTATATTATTAATAAAATTACTTCCCATATGGAATTGGCCGAATTTGTATAATGCTAGATGTTTGGTTGAGTATAAAAGTGACGAATCTGAATCAGTTTCATCAAAATCATTCTTAATAAGTGAAACTGATGAAAAGAACTGTGTTCTTTGTGGAAATTTTGGTAAGTTATGCTTTCTAAGATTTATTTTAACGTTTATTAATATCAATTATTTTAGAAAAAATTGATGTGCTTTCGAATGTATCATTTTTTAATATTCAAAATAAATATTTGGATCGAGGATTACCAGTATTGATACAAGATTCTCATGATCCAATCGATTTTATTGACTTTTTCAATAATATTAAAAATGTTGAAAACTTTGTCGATTCAGATCCATGTGATATTGAAACGAGTTTTCTCTTAAATCATTTATCAAGTATAGATGAAATTTTGCATAAAATTGAAGCAGATGAGAGTGTTACATCATTTTTCTTTCATTTACGGAACTGTAATTTTGATGCAGTAAAAGCTTCTAGACAATTTATACCACGATCATACTTTTATTCAACACATTTGGATCCTTATTACTCCAGCTGGATAATAATGTCTGTTGATTTTTCTAATGTCAACAAGCATTTAGTATTAGATGGCCTAGTTATGGTCCAGCAAATTGCCGGTGAAATTGAAATACATTTAAAAAGTAAACTACCTTGCGAAAATATTTGTGGCACCCATAATTTACTGCTTTTGGAAGGTGAATCATTAATATTTCCAACAGATTTATGGATTTTTTCATATACATTAAAAGAAAATCATGTGGCAGCAACTGTTATAACAGAAACTCATTGGAAGTAAAGCATACATATTTATAATGCATAAATGCATGCATGTTACTATGATATTTCTATTTCATTAAGTAAATACATATTATATATATCATTAAAATAACTTCAAAAATTTTTAATAAATTTAATATAAATTAATATTATAAATATTTACAAAAAATTAGAACCTTTTAGGTTATGGCTTAAAGAAAAAAATAAACATTATACAAACGTATTCAAAATATATACAAATATGATAATAAAGAAATAAATGGGAAATATTAATTATATCTAATTTAAATATATTATGTATGTTAATTGTAATAAGTGGGAAATAAAAAAAAAAAATTCAATACTTGTTACAAGTTTGTTTAGTTATTTTTAATTTAATCATTTATTTTTATATTCAATAGAAACATAATATTTTCAAAATTGATTTTATTATTTTTAAAACAAGTTTTTCGCATCCATAAAATTTGAAAAATATTTACTGTTAAGTAAATATGTATTGCTGAATTCTGAATATAGATTCTCTCTAAATCAAAGTTAGCGCTCTTATTTTCGAAAATGCGCGGATTTAATATTCAGCAAAAAAAGACATATGGACGATCGTAGTGGCCTCTTCAGTAAATATCGGGTCTTATAAATCCTCATACTAGTAAGGATTTTTGGCCAATAAAACAGCCTTAATTCAATGTTATTGAGTGTCATTAATTATAAATTATTTGTCAAGTTGTTTTTTAATGAACCGTGCGATTAAATAATATAAAAGAAGCGCATTCAAGTGGTGTGTATCGTAATATACCACAAACAAAATTTCGCTCATCAACGAGGGAAAAAAGAAAGTGAATATACTGTAGTTCGTGTTGAATTCGAAGCAAAATAGTATTGCCAACAATACAGCAAGCTCGAGCACGAGAAAACTTATCGAACGCTATTCGAAAATCAGTTGTCGAAAAAAAGGAAAAAGAAAGTGTTACTTATCTACCTAAACAAAATCGCGCTGTGCTGACAATACGTCATTTACGTACGGAATAAGGCAATCAAGAGTTGGCAGTTTTTCTGGAGCGTATTATCACTAACTGATCAGATACATATTTGCATTGTTATTATTTTTATATTAATTTCGAAAGTTATATAAAGAAAGCAAACTACAGAAATATTTAGAAAAACATATACAAAGAAATTCGCAAAAATTCGCGTTGAGAATACATATATATTGAAGAAATCTGTCAAAATTCCGGTCCCTACGTACTTATTCAGGGAAGGCTCTTATACGCCGGGCCCTTTGGACGACAGAGAAATGAATAACAAAAAGAAGAATCGTGCAGTCTCCACGAGGTAATTATTGTATAATTTAATCATCTCGAATTGTAATGTGTTCAAAACAAATCGACATAATATATCAATAAGTGTATAGAGTAGGATAGCAATAGTGAAGGTTTTATATTATTTGCATTGTCATTTAATTTGATAAAACTATCGAGTATTTTTAATAATATCAATATAATAATTGCTTTTTAAATTTTATACCTTATTGAAGCATTGGTTTTTGGCAAAGTTATGTATGAACACGTTTTACTCTCGAACTATCACATAATTCAAACTGCATGTAAGTTATGTATTTCATTTTATTACATTTTCATATAATTAGTGTAACCGTTCATATCTATCAACTGAGAAACGTCAAAAAAAAATTTTCGTTTGGTGCTTTCTCATCTATGGAACGAGTACAGAAAATTACATTAGACCTATAATTGCATACAATTTTTTAAAATAAATATAATTTATGGCGCATTCTGCTCGGTATTTAACCCCAAAATAATAAGTCAAAGTACTCTTTAGAAACCTTCTTGGCTCAATATAAACGGAATTGCCCTGTTGAAAGTGTAAACATTTCGAATTGAAGTCTTTCTATTTTCGAAAATGTCTGACATGAACATGGATATGACGAACGAATGAACGAGAAAGACAACACTATTGCACTTTGACAGTTTAGTAGTAAGTAGAAATATTATAAGTGCAGAAGTTGGTGGCTGCGAAAAGTTGTTCTTTGTCGATCAATTCCGGAAAAAATGAAACTGTCTTAATTTATCTTGTGATACAATCGAAATTGGATAGTGAACGCGAAGAAACATAATGAGGCGAAAATAAACTGTTTTCAAATTAATCTAATTATGTCGAGCATTGTTTAAATTTTTTAAAGGTTGTACTGAAACATTTTTATGTCATATACATTCATAGCATATATAAAAAAGTTAAATATTTTTAAAGAAAAATTATACTTTTGATTAATATTAATACTGAAATTATAAAGGAAAACTTGGCAAGAAAATATCTTTGAGCAAAATGTTCTAATGTCGTGTATAACCACTTATACACTAGCCATTTTGCATATATTTTCAATTAATATCGATTTATATACACATAAAAAATGTAGTGCATATAGCAGTACTTGTAAGCAAACTACTGTGATAATATTTTATAATAAAGTTTTGCTACAATGCTTTCCTATAATAATATATATGTATTATAATGCTGATTTCTTTATTTCCGGTTATAGTTATATGTAATTTTTGTTTAAAAAAAGAATTGCCGATATTTTTCATTTTTATATTGAATACGATGTACTTCATTGCTATTTTTTTTTTATTGTTGAATATGATTAATAGTTTATAATTTAGAAGAATTAAAAACTTCTTAGAATATTGTCTATCTGTTTTTATTAAGCAATTTTGATGTCTAATGAAACATTTTAAATTTCTAATATAGAAAAAGAGCATAATAACGTAGCTTGAAACAAAATGCATTAAATTTTTTTTTTAAAGAAGAATTTGCCGTTTATCTATGGCTATGGCTGGGTCTTTAAGTGAAAATAGTGCTTCGTTGTATTAATAACTACTCATGCCACACTAAAAAGACAAATACAAATAGAATTTTGAAAATCTTCGAATGTAAATTCCAGTTTCTTTAGAATTGAATATTAATCAATTGAAAATTAAATATTAAAAATTATTTCTATTTATAGATTTAGTCTAAACTTTCACTTAATAAAATGCCTGTGAACTTCATAGAAAAACTGAACCAGACTTATGATTCATTAAATGCCACCTTGCATTAAAGTGCAACGAGTTCTGCAAATAATATAAAAGCAAAACAAATAATTGGTTTAAGAAGGCATGGCCTAGATTTTGATAGTGTTCATATTGTTATAGTAATTTGTATAGTTCTCATACGATATTAACTCAGTGTTAGTTATTTTTCTTTTGCTTTGACTTTTAATTAAACCTCATTCAAAAATGACAGATTTGATATTATTAGGGTTCATTTTTTAAAATATATTCATAATTTGTTTTCTTTTTTATATTTATTGATATTATTAATAAAACTAGATAAAACGTTGTTATGTAAAATATAATAAAAATAATGAAGTGCTCTAAATTATATGTTATTAACCCAAATCAATTGAAAGATATTTTAATGACAGGCAGCAAGGGGGACGAACATTACCTGCCCAAGGAATATACAATAATTCAATTTTCATGCATGCAGCCACATCCTATGTTGGTAATGTGGTCCAAGTTCATACGCATTCTGGAAGCATCCACGAGGGTATATTCAGATCTTTTTCACCACATTTTGGTGTAAGTAATATAGAAAAAATATAATCGAACAAATATAGGTCTATGAACAATGGAGAAATAAAACTAAATAAATATATACTTTCAAATAGGTTGCCCTAGAATTAGTGCAATGTATAAAAAGCAATCCGAACCAAAACTCTGAAGAAAATAAAGGTTCTTTATCAGATTGCACAATATTTTCGCCAAATCATATTGTCAGTATTGTATTAAAAAATGTCGATTTAGATTATGCAACTTGTGGTACTTTTCAAACTGACGGTGTAATTTCTGCAAGATGTAATGGTAAGTACAATTATTATTTTGATGTATATTTAATCTTACTATAAAAATTTTGTAATTTATAAAATGAGAATTAAAAAAAACATATTGGTTAAAATGTACTTTATAATAATTTTAGGTTCTTCGATTTCCGATAAAAAAGAACTTGAACCGTGGGATCCACCAAGTGGTAGTCAAGAAGACGTATTAGATGCAAGCCTTGAATTAGATGGCAATGCTAATGGCTGGGATGTAAATGAAATGTTCAATAAGAATGAAAAATTATATGGTGTTCAGTCAACATTTGATAATTCATTAACTGGTTATACAGTTCAAATAGAAAAAAAAGATACGCAAGATTATAAAGACGCTGAAGCAGAAGCGGAAAAAATAGCTAATGAAATTGAGAATGATCCAAATTATCATGACCGAATCGATTTAGAAAACGGTGACGAAGAAGTAAAAATTACTGGCGAAAGGCCGCAACCAGAACAACAATTATCAGAAAATATACAGGCTTCAAATTCGAATCAAAATACAATGTCAAAAGGAACTAGCAATATGGAAAAATATGTGCCTCCACCTAGACGCAAGAATTTGCAAACAGGAAAAATAGTTCGAAGTACACAACCAAATAATAATAATAATGGTCCTATACCACAACAAAATTCACATAATAATTCAAAAAATAATAACTACCAGAATATGCATATACAACAGGGTCCATCACAATATATGCTCAATCAATCGTATAACAATATGCAAGGGTAAATATTTATTACTTATATTTTATTTATATTATCATATTTACTGAACTATACTTGTTTTAATTTGTGTAGGCATCAAACAAATATGACTCAATCGAAGATGAATGGCGAAGGAAATAGCAACAGCAGCAATAATAAACCACTTCCGCAACGTGGTATGCGACAATATCCACCACAACCTACCACACCAGTAGCTTATTCGGACTCCCAAAACTTAAGTGGCCAGGTATAATTTTATATATATAGCTACTTAAATCAAAATTATGAATGGTTTTTTTTAATTGATAATCACAGATGCCAATGAATAAACCTCAAATGCATGTTTCTCATAATCACGGACTCGTTTCGGGTCAACACATCAATAGTAATATCCAAGATGTTCCATCAAGTCAACAATCTGGACATATGGTCATTCCGTCACATCATGTGGTTATGCAATCGGGTATGGTAGTAACAACGCAACAAAACCAACCTCCACCACAACCCCAAAGGCAGCCTAGAGCGAGAGATGAACAAATTCAAGATCTAAGAAAATTTCAAGAAGATTTTAATCTAGTAGGAACTAATTCCTCGCAACAGCAACCACAACCACAGCCTATTAATCAAGTTAAAACACCAAGTGTTTCACCTCATCAACCGCCTTCACTTTCACCACCCCAACAACAACAACAATTATCTCCAATTCAACATCAACAGCAGCATCAACAACACCAACAGCAACATCAACCTCAACCTCAACAGCATCCACAACAACATCAACAGCAACAACATCAACACCACCATCACCAACATCAAGCACAACAGCATCAACAAATCCAATCACAACATTCTCAACAGCAATCGGACAACTCGTCTGTCATTCCGAATCAAAAGAATGCACAACATGTCCACATGCATATACAACAGCAGCAGCAGCAACAGCAACAACAACAACAGCAGCAACAACAACAACAAGAACAACAAAGTTATGCTACAAGTCAAACTGTCTCACAGCCACAACAACAGCAGGCGCCACCCCCAACAATGATACAATCGGCTTCAAATACAATTTCGGTGTCGTCGTCTGCTGCACCACCGCAGTCACAGCAGCCTCCTCCTCCGCAGCAGCAACAACAGCAGCCACAACAACAAATACAACAATTAGTCAATACAAGTAACAATAATAATAATAATAATAATAGCACAGAAACAAATTCTGTTGAAAAACCGAGCGCGCCAGCCACTGTTGTAAAGAAGCCTCATGTATTAAATCCATCGGCGCTGCCGTTCAAGCCTCGTAATCCAAGTACACCGAATCAGTCGAGACCACATACTCCTCATACACCAGCAACACCGGCTCCAGCAATGACACCAGGCCTTTATAATCAAGGCCCGCATATCATAACTGGACAAACATCAATTGGTGCTACATTTGTTATGCATCCCCCCCAATCAACTTATCAGACAAATACCCACCAACACAGTGGACAAACGCGCAGGCCGGCGCGAGGTACAAATTTTTGTAAATATCCCATTTTTTGTTCAATTACAATAAGTTTTTTGCAATGTTTTTTGCAAAAACTTAATAAGGAAATATGATATAATTTGTTTTTTTCTCTATCTTCTCTATTAATTTTAGTTCACACGGCCACGCCGATGCAAGTTACAGCTGCTACTGGGCAGCCATTAGTTGCACCAATACCATCGTATATGCATTATACTCCAACGCATCATCCGCAAACGTTTCCTCCCCAACAATTTCCTCAAATGGTAAATGTAACTTGTTTTTAGTGTTGCAGTATAAATTCAATTTAATTTGACATCTGATTAGTAATATTACAATTCGATGTAAAAATTCGAATATAAAAAAATATATTACTAAGATGAAGTCTAAGTTCCGTTCGAATTATACTTATACAATAAAAACAAATAATTAGATTTGTATTTGCTTAACTTAAAAATAAATAGAATTTTTTGCAGATAAGGGTGTTCGATTCGTCACAGCCACCACTTCAGTTTCTAGCGCAAACACCGCCTTCAACGACACCATCACCATGCAATCCTCATCAGCAATTTCATTCAGCTCCACAACCATCCCCCGCTGGCGGGGGTCCACCAACGTTTGCACCAGCCGCTGCACAACCGTCACCATTTCAAATGATGTGTCCTGTGCTAGCTGCCGGTCCACAAATTGTTCCGCAAATATTTCAGGGTGCAGCTCAAACCCCACATCATGCTCAACCCTTTCCTCTGCAATTAATGCAGCCTCAACATCCGGCGCAGTAGTGTTACTTGTCACTAAATAGAAATAAATAACTACCTACAACAAATGAAACGAAATCATGGGGTGAATGGGAAAAATAATAAACAAAATCAAGAAATAAAAAAGGATATTGAAAATAATAATAAAACAGTCTAATATAAAACAAATTAAAAAAAATGTCAAATAAAAGACAATACGGAGAAAGTGAAAGAAGGCGTTGTTCAAAAACAAAGAATAGTAATAAACATAAAATTGCAAACGAATATAATAATAGCATGTGTAAAAACGTGAATTCTTGTCAAATCCATTTCTGAACAATGAGTACGTGTGAAATTCTTTGGCTTTGATTTTTAATAAAGAGTATTATAATAATAAACTTTACCGAAAACAAAATAAAATAGTAATGAAACTTTAAATGGACAGAAATAAGATATTTTGAGGTCGAACTCATAAACAAGCATAAAAAAAGTTCTTTTAAATTTTTTTTTACAAAATTTATAAAATTTAGATTTGTCAATATTTTTGTTTGATTTAATTTTATCTAAAGGAAAAAAGTGTGTATTTTTGTGTGGTCTGCAAAATATTTAAAGAAAAAACAAATTTTCTACAATTTCTCGTCAACTGCAAATTTCATTAATTATACTGAGTCTTTTCTAAATTTATACAATGAAAATATATGAAAAGGAATGTATTACAAAAATTTGGTCTTATAGCTGTTAAAATATTGTGGCTAATTTTTAATTATCATTTTGTACCTTTGAATGTAAATTATATATAAAGCAGACAATGTAAATCTTTATAATAATTTTGAATAGCAAAACTATAAATGTTAAAAGTAAGATTTAACATTCATTCTATTTAAAGCATATGTTGTCAATAATCGTTAATTTATAATTTCGGTCACAAATTTAGTAATTTGTTAAAATTTTATGTTAAATTTCAATTAAAACTATAAAAATATTTTGATTTATGTATCAAATTAAACATACACAAGCAAATTTATATAAGAACGTATAATAGATATTCGATTGAATTTATATCTATAATATCTATTATGTTAATAGTGAAAAAAATTAAACAATTTTATTAAGATCCAAACTAGCCTGCTATAAGAATTCAAAAGATCTTACAAATCGATATGATTTTTACAAAAAGTTAATAAAATATACGAAGAACTTTAAAAGCAATAACAAATTTTCTTTTCTAATTTCTGTTGTGTAAAGTAAATTTGTATTGCAAAAATTAGATATCGAAAATTTACGTATAGAATATCAAATTAAAAGAATTCTAAAAAAAATACATTCTACATTGAAATAAATTATGAAAACCTTTTTTAAATATAGCATCCAAAAACAATAATATTTAGCGAAAAACCAATTATACACATAAATTTAAATATGATAAATAAAACATAATAGAGATGCTCTAAGAGGAAAAATTGAACATTTCGCTTTTTAGAAAAATTTTCTTTCCTACTTTATTTTCGAAATAATCGAAGAACTTTTGTTAAATTTTTCCGCAATTATTTACTACAAAAAGTCTTATATTTCTATTATTGGCTATTGATATTATTTCATAATAATTAGTCAACAACTTTTTTTAGGAGCTATTAAATAAATTAAATAATAATATAAATAGCAAGCGTGAAAGATAACGTGATAATAATTAATGTTGGTGAATATAATGAATGTATTATTATTTTTTTGTTAAAATTTGCTTTGGAACATTTCTTGAAAATATCTAACTAGTTTTTTATTTGTTTTTGTATATTTTTTGTTACAAAAAATTAGAAAAATGAAAATAATCATTATTTAAATTAGATATTACAATTACAAATTCAATAAAAACACAACAGCAATAGACTATTTGAAGCTGCTATTATATAGTATAAATTATTACCTTCTCGGATTTCGTTTGCTATGCGCTTAAAAATAAGAATAATTAAATGAAGTGAAATATAAAGAAAATAAAAATAATTAAAAAAAAAAGTAAAGAAAAATAATAAATTTAACGATTGCAAATATGTAATGATTATTCTCTTTGAATTATTGGCAAAATGAAATGACTAAAGCAAATGAAATACAAAAGATACGGCAACATTTTTTTATGAACATCAAAACCCGAAATAAAGAAAGTAAATAAAACGCCAAATATGTTTGTTTTTATTATAAATAATTTTTATTTGTTCAATATAATAAACTTTAAAAAAATGATCATTTTACAATTACCTCTATTTAATATTAAATAATAAGATGTAATTGTTTTATTCTACTACTGACCGTTCGAACTGTATGTGTGTATTATTAAATATCAGAAATGAAATTTTCATAGCCTGATAAACTTATGGAATTGTTTTCTGTTCTCTAACATAATATAATATAGTTGCCTGCGCACATAGTTGTTCCCACAATAATTCAGCTAAAATAATATTCGTTTTTCTTTGTTCAAACTATAAATATTTGAGCATACTATGTATTAAAACTTTTATTTATTTATTTACCGAGCTTCTTAATTATTACGATTTTTTTAGTAGAATTCAACTTATTAGATACTGCCTCGTGCACTGCCCTTTGTAAAATCAATTCTGGTTATTGATTTTCATAACCCTGACCTATTTTAAAATCAATTCTGGTTAATGAGCTTCAATATTAATTTTTACCGAAAATTATATAATACGAGTATATAAGTATGTATATGAAATTTTAGAATAACAACTTACTAATATTTGCGAAAATTTTCTTAATTAAAATATTTCTATATATATTTTTTTCGTTAGTTTATAATTAAATTCTTCATAATAAATATGTATACATTCAACTTCCTTATATTTATTCCAATAAATTATAATTTAAACATAATACAATTAATTAACAGTAAAATAATTAAAAATGTTACTTATATACTCGACCGTATAAATATTGCCATATTTATTTTACCTATGTAATTATATAAATATTCTAAAGCAAGGTCACTCACTCATTTTGCTCATAGATATGTGTTAAACAATGTAAATTCGATTATTAATACCTCTACAGAGTACCACTTTTACTCTAACTAACATTTTAGTAAAATAATGAAAAGATAAAATGATATTTTCATCTTTTGAATCGGTAATCGGTATCATAAAAATAATCCTTTCAACAATTAATTAGAATATGAAATATTAATGCATGTACTTGACATACAAATAAATTACTTCTTTAAAAAACAAAAAAATGAATAGTTTTTCGACAGTACTACGAAGTTAAGAATTCATTGACGACGACACGATTAACTTTCACATAGAAAACATAGCCACCCCCAAAACTTGTAAAATAGAATGAAAAATCGATAACTAACCCTTATTGAGAAAGAGAAATATTACCATAACTCGTCATGATATATTTGAAAACATTACGTTCAGTCTTTGGTAAAACCTTGTCGAAGTGCTTTCGGAATATTTTTCGATTTGGTTTTTTATAATTCGACATAAGTTGTGATGTAGTTTAGTTTATTTAGATCAACAACTTTATAATTAAAGAGATATCTATATGTATTTAAATGCGGTTTCATAAATACACTAATTGGCTTATAGTTGAACTGCAATTCATAAATGATGCAGAAAAGTGTTTTACATAATATTGAACGTATTATGCGAAATATTTTCTCGATACAGTTACAATGACTAACGATAATACTTCTAACTCGGAATGGGAATATGCTAAGCAAGGAATTGATATGTGGCTAAATAATGATCCGGAAAAGGCTGATAGCCACTTCCAGGCAAACATAAATAACATACAAGTATTTACTGGCCATACATTTATAACCGTCATGGTATATTAATATATTGAAATGGCTAAATAATTTTGTGAAAATAAAATTTTTGCATTCATCTATAATCTCAGAACGGTGTTATATCCTACGAGACTGACAAAATAGATCTTGCTCAAAATATGTTAAAGGAATTAGAGAAACGATGCTGTCCCGATAATGGCTGGATACGTACATTTCGCAACCGGTTCTTTGGTCCCGATACTGACACCAGGCCAATGAGTGTGATTTTAGAAGAAAAAGTCATTTTGGCTGATTCCCTGTTATGTACTGCTATATTGACATTTTTAACACAGGATATAGGCGGGTGAGATATTATAATTTGCCCAATTATAGACAAAAATAATTGATACATTACCATATTTCACAAAAGCTTAATGAAAGGAAGCTGGCTTTTGCGAAAGGCATGGAAGCTCTATCAGCAATCTTATGATCAGATATACCAACTTTATAAAATAACCTTTAAGAGTACGTATTAATTTTATATAAATTACAATTTTCCAAAAAGAAAAAACTTCTTTTTTTTCAATATAACTTAATTGTTATGGTGAGGAATTTTTATCTAGTCGTTAGTAATTTTTTGTAGTTCAATTCGTTTCTACTAAATTTATTATGAAAATAATACTTTCTATTGTTTTTTCTTCTTCTTTTTGATAATTATAAATAAATGTTAATATTATCAATTGTAAGAAAATTTTTATTATAAATCCATATTAATACATCTATAAATAAATAAATTATTTGATTAATAATTGAATATTCTGTTGGCAGATAAACGAGGCGGCTCAAGCATTAATTATAATATGGAGCCAGTTTCACCATACGGAATAGAATTCTACAAGTAGAAAATATAATAATTTTCTTTGAAACCAGATCATTTAATAAACGAAATTATTTAATTTTATATTTTAGACAAAACTATTGCTCCACAATGGTACGAAGTCAAACTAGTTTTGATGTACCGAATACAACGAAAAAAAATGAAAATGTATACACCCAATATGAAAAATCTCTGAATTATACAAATCTAGAAAATCGTAATCTATCCAATTCCCCGATAATATCTCGTCAATCGATGACGAAATTAATTTCATATAAACTTGGTTTGGAAAAATTTAGCTCTAACATATTCCCAAATGAAAAAAGTCCTTTAAAATCTACTCCGAACACTACAATTAGATCAAATATGGAAAGTAATGCGTTTCAACCAATTCCGTCCAAGAACAATTTATTTTTAGATATTAAATCCATGTCAGCAAATAAAAATGGATTTGTTCAAGTGCCCTTGTCATGTCCAGAGTCAGAATCACAGCAAAATGCGGAACCGATTAATAATTTTAATTTTAGGTAATTACATATATAATAAAAATTCTCATAAATAAATGTAATATCAAATTATATATCTAACAGTAACTACAACGATCTTGACCCATGTGTGATTAAAAGGCTGATGGGAGCAGTTAGTTTTGGTTATGGAATATTTCAGCTTAGTGTATCCTTATTGCCACCGAATTTAGTGAGATTTATTACATTGCTTGGCTTTGAGGGTAATAAGGATATTGGAATTTCATGTTTAACATATTCGAAAAGTAGTGACGATATGAGAGCTCCTCTAGCAACGTAATAATTTTAAATAATTTATCGACCTAAATAATTGTTTATTTTAATTATTTAATTTGTACTTAGTCTAGCATTATTGTGGTACTACACAATTGGTGCTCAATTATTTCATTTAGAAAGTGCGAATACAGAACATCATATTCAAATTTCAAAACAAATTCTTATTGAAACGAAAAAATATTACGAAAAATCAGCTATATTTCTTTTCTTCCGAGGAAGACTTAAGCGTTTAGAAGTATAACTTATGAGAATTATTAACATTTTAGATATATTTTATGCGTTTTTACTTCCAGTGTAAAACAAATGTTGCCATTGAATTTTATGATGCTGCCTATCGAATGTCGGCACAAAAAGAGCTGAAATTGTTATGTCTGCACGAAGTTGGATGGTGTAGATTGGTTCAGTTGGATTTTGGCAATGCTATGTTGCACTTTCATGAGCTAAGACTTGCTAGTAGCTTCTCAAAAAGTTTTTACACTTACCTTACAACAATATGCCAAGGTGCCTTTGGTCGTTTCGACAATCTAATTAAATTAAAATTAGATATTTTTGAAATACTTAATAAAGCTAAACAGAAGGTATAAATAACATAAAATATATTTAACAGAAAATTATGAAATACAAAGAAATTATATTTAATTGAAGGAAACTCAAATTGATAAGTTTATTAACCGACGAATTGGAAAATTCCCATCGTCCAAAAATGATGAACATATGTTTTGCGAAAATTATTGGAAATTTTTCATATACGAAATGTTATTTTTATGGAATACACTATACGTGTGCAGTCCAGAAGTTATAAACATAATAATTAAGGGTATGTTTTTTATTATTTGTTTGTAATGAAAATTTAAAAATTGATTGAATCACCATTCTTTGTTTTTTTTATTTATTCCATCAATTCATTAAAACATAATTTAATTATTTTTTTTCAATTTAAGATTGTTCGCAAGAAGAAAGCAATCTGTTCGAACCATCCGTTGGCTTAGCAAAGTTAATATTAGGCTCATGTAAAGCACAATTAAGATGTTTTTCAGAAGCGATTGAATCGTTTCGTCAATGTATAGAAAAACGCAAAGGAATCAACGAAGATGCTCATTTATCAGCATTTGCATTTTACGAATTAGCAATGTTACTAAAAGATCAAAATGAAGTTGATCGACAGGAAGCTAAATCAATTTTAGAGCTTGTACAGCAGTCATTCAAAAATTATGACTTTGAGAGTCGGCTCAGTCCTCGGATACATGCAGCTTTAAAACGCATACAATAATTAATTAAAATTTTACACTTTCATTATGTTGTTATTATATATATGTATATATTATATTAAAATTATTCCAATTGTTAAATAAAAAATTCAAAATTTTGCCTTTAACATTTTAATGTTTTTATCATTATATTTTATTTTGTTTTATTTCTTATTATCATAATGTAAATATAAAAAATCTATTTATTTTTTTATTCAACACAAATTTCTTAAAATTCGAAATTACATTTCTATTTTAACTTATTGTTACTTTATATTTTTTTTTATAAACATTTTTCAAAACTGACAAGATTTGTTTGTGTTCTTATTATAAATCTTATTTTTGCTTAAAAACTTAATTAATGACAATTTGTATAAAACGATTACAAACAAAATACTATAAAAAGAAACTTATAATGTTTCTGTATCTAAAAATATTTTTCCATTCAAAAAGAAAATTGTTCCTATTATGAAACTATGTGAACAAATACATTTGTTTTAATCGAACAAATAAATCAATGAAACATGAGACTGTCCTTAAAGTTATTTAAAATACAGAAAATACGAAAAATACAAAAAAAAATACTTTAACTGTTAATGCATATCATAGTTGGTAATGTAATTTATTTTCTTTTCCTACGATTCTTTCGATAACCCTTTCCGTACCATCCGGCTTGTATTTTCGTTGGGCTTTTAATAAGTCCTATTTCTACTTTGGCACGTTTCGATGTGTAGTCATCATCGCTGTAATCACAGCATTCGCATACGACAAGGTCGCCATTTCGATAGCTCTTGATACTGAATTCAGTTGTAAATTTACGATAAAACTGGCATGAATATTCAGCATAGTTATCAAAACAAAACCCGCATTCAGCTTCTTTTCGATTCATTTCAAAAATTGGAACAGTTACTGAACTCCACAAATCTATATCAGGCGGTGGGGGCTGTATAATACTATGTAATCCGGAATAGGCGTAATCAACATCATACCAATAAGGCATTTTACCCTCTACAGACTTACAGTACTCCAGAAAATTACGATAATAATCTTCGGAATTAGCTAACTTTGCTATTTCTAATGAACTCAGTTCAAATAGTTTTTTTGGTGAGGAGTCATTAGTTGTAGCGTTATCATCACAATTTCTACGTACAGGTGAAATTTGCTTTCGAAAAATTCGTAAAGCAGTTGTTAGAACATTTATATTAGCACTACATTCTGTCCTTACTTTGGAGCAATCTGGTTTCGGAATTTCCAAAGAATAGTCCATACTAGTCTCTGTATTATTTGTTGACGGATTCTTATCACAGTTTAATTTCGACGCGTATGATTTATCTGGTTGGTAAGTTTCAAAAATTGATCCCATAGTTGAATTTCGAGGGAAAAATGAATCTTTCATTAACAGGCTATTCGATGTCATCTGTTTAATCATATTAAGAGATGGACTATTTTTAACATTAACTATACCGTGAATCGAATTAGTTGATGTCTTTTCTTCGAGCATATGTGTTTTTGTATTATCACCTGAAGAATAACCTGATGTGTTAATAGATTTTAGACTTTGGGATAAATCAATCATTTCGCCTTCATCTATAGGTGAAGAACTTTCAGCATTTGAGTTATTATTTTCGTTTTCGACTTTGTTATTATTCATGTTTATAAGTAAATGATTTTGTTTTTCTAAAACTAAACCAGCTGTTGATAACGTTTCATTATTGGATGATTTTGCATCAGACATAATATCAGACTGGTAATTTGATTTATTTATATTATCTGCATTTTCTAAACTAGAATGGGTATCAAAAGTAATGTTACTATTATCTTGAGTTTCTATTGCTTTATATGAAGTCGATCCATATATGACAGTGTTGTCTTTTGATAGATTGCTTGCTGACTTTTCTGTAACTTGCTCATTTTTTGTTAATGAAGAATTTAACGTATTTTTATGTTTTCCTAACAGTGATTTTTCAAACGCGTATTCGTCAGTGAAATTATCCGAGTTAAACGTTAAAATAGACTGATCTTGAAATTCATTTGAAATATTATTTGATTTTATTTTTCCAGTATATGTTATAGTGCTAAATAGTGATGCTGATTTAACTAACGGATCCGAGATTTTTGATTTGGATGCAATTGTAGACATACAACAACCATCTTTAAAAATAGAACTATTCTTACTACAAGTAATTGGTAAGTCCTCCACTTCATAATTATCAATTTTAAAATCAACTTTACTACTAGAAGTGCCTAAAAATTTGTTCCATTTATCTTCTTTCTCGGTAAGTTTCATTGAAGCATTAGTAAAATTTTCCAGACTAAAATTCCTTGAATTAATATAATTTTTCTCTAAACTAGAGTACGGTTTTATTGAAACTGGATCATTTATATTTGAAATATTTTTTGAAACTAAACCAATCATATCCAATTCTCTTGCGCTCATTATTTTAGGACAATTATAGGCAGTAGTATCCGTTGATATGTCGTGAAGTTTTTTTAAATCGCTAGTATCTTTGATTGAATCTCGACTAAAATCAACTTCAATGTTCCTCATATTTGTATGTTTTAATGTTTTATGATCTAAATTTATTTCAGTCTTTTCTATATTATCATTATCAAAATTATATTGAGAAAAACTCTCTTTTGAACTGTTCGGTTCCGATGTTATTTCATTTTGGTAATTATTTTTATCGAATTCAGCGTTACTTCTTACATGTTTAAATTGCTGTTCTATTTTGAAAGTATTATTGATATAATTGTTTGTTTTCGTCGAACCAGCAACATTCATACTATCATTAAAAATTAAAGTAGGAAAATGTGTCCCGTTTTTCTTAAATTGCTGATTTATAGATGATATGTGCAAATTATTAATGCCACTCTTTTCATCTTCAAACGTTGTAGCACATACAGA
Organism: Atherix ibis; assembly: GCA_958298945.1. Classification (NCBI taxonomy): domain Eukaryota; kingdom Metazoa; phylum Arthropoda; class Insecta; order Diptera; family Athericidae; genus Atherix; species Atherix ibis. The sequence goes on from OY282605.1 coordinate 131,589,335, forward strand.
AGGCATTTTTAATTTTTCATTATTTATGACGGTATGATTAGACAACGAATCATCAGAATTTTTTAAATCAACGTCATTATTATCTTCACTTGATGTGGAAGTAGTATCCGATTCTTCTGCTAATATTAAATGTCTTGAATTTAAGTTAGTTTTTATAAATGAATTTTTCTTAAAAGGAATAGGTGGTGACAATTTACAACGGCGGAGAACAAATTTTTCAGCATCCGAATAAGTTTTCATTGATTCATTGTCATCGTTTGTACCTTCAATTTTTATTTTGAGCATTGGTTGCGAAACTGTATGCAACTCTTCAGGTGATAATAGTGTAGCGTGTGCAAAAATTGGATCCTGTCGTCTATCATATGCAGGGACATTTATATTCAAATACTTCATAACTAATTGCATAACCTCATCACATTTTCCATCTATTTTCACAGTAGATATTTTATCTTTTGGAGTCCATTGCAAATTAACAATACAAATTTTAGCACGTTTTTTTTGAGATCGATCCATTTGCCACAACCAAGAATATTTTTTTAAGACTTTTAAACTTGAACCTAGACAAAGTATAACATCAGCTTTTTCAGCATGATGACAAGCGGCACTCCAATTTAAAGGCCATTTTAAATTGCCCCTTTCACCAAAATGAACAATTGTATCATAAAGTGGTTTACCACATAAATGGCATCTTCGATTAGTTTTATGATAAAAGCGTGATGTTAATTCCGTTGTATCAAATAATCTCCAATATTCTATATTAGGTTTACAATTTTTACAAACTTCAATATACATATTACCATGAACTTCGGATAAAGATGTTTTCGGTAAGCCAGCTCTTAAATGTAATCCGTCACAATTTTGTGAAACAACATATCTTAACATTTTCCGACGATGCAATTCATAAATAGCCATGTGTGTAAATGTTGGATCCGCTAATGACAAATCATGCTGCCCAATATCTTTTCCCTGTTGCATTAATGTCCATATACCTTGACTACCTCTATAATCTGGAATTCGGGCTGATGTGCTTATTCCGGCGCCAGTATAACAGACAAGATGTTTAGCTCTTGAAATTATTTCTGCCAACTTTTGTGCCCTTTTTTCTATAACTTCTATCGGATCTTCTTTTTCTACTATTCTCTCTTTATATAGTTTGATTCGTTCTTTCCGCTTCGATATTTGCTTTGCAACATCTGAAAATGATTCTAATAATTTGTTTTCCTCTTGGGTTCTTGATGTTTCATTTTTCCTCAAAATTAATGAAACCTAAAATAATACATAATTAAAAAAGCAATTAGGACAGTTAATCAAATAAATGTTTGTACAAGTGATTTTAAAAAAAAAAGAGATTAAGATATTGATTTTTAAGAAATTATTTTTAATGTTATATTTAAAAATATATAATGTTATATTTTTAATATTATATTTAGAATAATCTGATATAAAAAACAGCATGGAATGACTCCATATTTGATGGATCTAGATATGAATTTCGATAGTTTGGCAAATATGAGAATAAGATAATGTGAAACATACTTTACGAATAGAATCCTTCTTTTTATCCTTTTCTGAATCTTCTTTATTCGGATTTAATTTCCTACGTGTTATATAAGATTCAAAACTTAATGGCTTTTCATCGTTATCCATTTTCATTTTTTGATCATTAATTATCAATGGCAGACACTTGGTGCACATATAATTTATACTTGAAAATATTAAAACAGTAAAAAAAGAACTTAAAGATTTATGAGAACTTTAAACATAAGTGAACTGTTTTTTAATCACTTCTTTTTTCGGCTTCATTTTTAAAAGCACTTTGTTTTGACAGATATAATTGTTTATGGTGGCTACTACCTGATATATATGCACACACATGTGAATGCATTTTAAGTACGTAGAAGCAACAACACCAGTTTGTTTACATTCATGAATTCGTTCGTTAAAATACGGCATAACCTACGAATTCTATTTTTAATAAATTTTTGAAAGACCATCTTCATATATGAAATGAAATAAACTATATACTAAATGATATTATTTTACTCTATATATTATACATTTAATATATTCTGCATTGATATAAAAATATCAAAAGTAAAATAATTATATATAATTTATATTTTCTTTTAATATTAAAATATAGTGGCAGCACAATAGGCGAATTCGATTGGACTAATTTTCCTACAGTGCAGTACTACAATAAAATGAACATATCACTAACAGCAGTAAAATACCAATTCACAATAGTCACCAACAATACTGAGTTTATTCACACATAAACAATAAAAACTGAGTTTACGCACACATAAACAATAATATGACGCTTCAACTAACCAACGAACCCGCTAAGCCATCTATTGCCAGTTCGGAAACTACAATCCCTTACCCTAAGGGGAGAAGTGCAACTACTGCTACAATCCTACTGTTTTGTTCGAGGTACAGTAGATGATGACAGCTACACAACAGTTCCAATCGAATTCGCCTTGTTTGTGGACATTTTAGTTGCGCAGGCGTCGTTTAACTTTGGTTTGCGATGATGAGATGACTTCTGGAAGGTTTCAAATGTGCGATGCTTCTACAGAACAAGTGAAGAAATTTGTGTTTACAAATGTTAACAGAACTAATAACGGACAAGCAGAGGAAACACTAGAAATAATCATACCAGAGGTATGTTCTAATATTTGAATAATCAAAAGATTAATTTAATATGTGCATTACAGCTTTTGCAAGCTGGATATTCATTCTACACTTGGCCGTGCGCACCGATACTTGGTTGGTTCTTGTGGGAAAGACGGCATTCATTAGTTGAAAAAAGAATACTTGAAATTGGAGCAGGAACTGCTCTTCCGGGTATACTTGCTGCCAAGTGTGGTGCACAAGTGACTTTAAGTGACAGTTGCATATTACCAAAATCTTTAGCACATATTGAACGGTGTTGCCTCGCGAATAACCTTACTCCAGGCCGAAATATCGATATTATTGGACTGAGTTGGGGATTACTTCTAAATAGTATATTTAATTTGGGCCCAATCGATATTATAATCGCTGCCGATTGTTTTTATGATCCATGTGTGTTTGAAGATATTTTGGTAACGATATCATTTTTACTTGATCAAAATCCTGGAGCAAAATTTATATTTTCGTATCAAGAACGGAGTGCAGATTGGTCAATTGAAGCACTTTTAAAAAAGTGGGATCTTAAATGCTTTAGGATAAATATAAATGACATAGGAAAAGCGTCTGGTATAAATTTAACTGATTTTATGGGGGGACATACCATACACTTACTCGAAATATGTCGATAAAATAATAGAACTAGTGAAAAATACAAACATGCAAAACGGTGTAAGAACACTTCATAAATTGTTTGTCGGCAATTTACCGTGGACAATAGGTAATCGCGAGTTAAAACAGTATTTCTCCAAATTTGGTCATATATCATCAGCATCGGTAATTTTCGATAAGAGAAATGGCTTGTCGAAAGGATACGGTTTCATACAATTCAGTACACGCGATGGTTATAATAGCGCTGCCAACAAAAGCAAGCATCATGTTGAAGGAAGAATTTTAACTGTGCAACCTGCAACTTCATGAAAATCATATTACGCAACAATTAATTTAATCTGACAATAAAAAAAACAATTTTTCTTAGTTACCTAAACAAAATGTATCTAGCATTAATATAAAAAAATTAAAAAATAATCACTAAATCTTTTTTATAAATCGCACAGTCCAATTTCCTTCTGAAACTCCTCTTCACTAATTTTTTTCTTTTTATATTTTTTAAAGAGTCGAATGTCATTAGCTAATTCTTCCAAATCTTCCTTTGATATACCCACTTTTCTTTTTCTCGTCGGAACTTGCACATTTTCAGATTTCTTTTTAAGCATTTTGTTTGCCTTCCTTTTTAATTTTTTTTCTTTCGCCGTGCTCCGGGTTTGCTTTGTCAGTTCCCATGATTCGGTTTTTTTCTTAAATTTCTTATGGCCTGGCCAAGCACCTGTATTTTTAAATATTTCTAATTTCTGCTTTCTAGCTAATTCCTTTTGCTTATTTTTATATTGAATACTGTGAAAGTCAATTTCGCATTTTGGACCAATAAAATCTGTTGTATTAGACTGTTTAATTTCAGGCATTTTCGGTAAGTGCATTAGCCCATAGCAAGTCGCTATTTTACCCAAATTTAGATCTTTTACTCTTAAAATAGCACTGCACTCATGTTTTGAATAAGCTCTAATGTATGAGACGAATGCTCGCATTGATTTATCATAAACTGATCGATCAGACAATTGCAATTTATGTATAGTCTCAATTATATTCTGCAAATTAATATCATTATCGTCTGTTTGAAGTTCATTCAGAACCACTTTTTGATTCAATTTTAAAAAGTTTACATAAGCGTCTTCCGAAGGTAAAAGCATAACTAAAGCGTTTCCTGATATTCCTTGTCGCGCTGTTCTTCCCACTCTATGTACAAAAGAAGTTGCACACGATGGAGGGTCCCATTGAATTACCCAAGACAATTCCGGAATATCTAAGCCTCTAGCTAATACATCAGTACACAAAAGTATAGCATCCTCTTGATTTCGAAAGTCATCAATAATTTTTTGACGCTTGTTGTGCATCTTTCCATGTAGCGCTAAAAATTTTATTCCTTCTAACAAATTTGGCAAAATTGCTGACCAATACTCTACACAAGCGCAAGTAGAAAAAAATATCATAATTTTGTTTTTTCTTTCCATATCTTTCAAGAAATTGAGTAAAATGCATAATTTCCTATCAGGTTCTGTAATTGTATAGTAGTTTTCTAAAGCTACTGGGGTGCTTATTGATGATTTCTCCTTAACAGATACGAGCACAGGATTTCGGAGTCCTGCGCGAATTAAATCGGTTACTTCCTTAGTTTGTGTTGCCGAAAATAGTCCCGTACGTCTTTGACGTGGTAAATAACTAAGTATCGAGTTGATGATTTGCTTAAATCCTAAATCGAGTAGCCGATCCGCTTCATCTAACACAAGGAATTCCTAAAATTTTTAGAATGTTCCTATTTAATCTATATAAATGTTCAGAAAACAATCAAAATAATTTACCAAACTTTTGAGACGCCCAGCTAATTTTAGAGTACTTCTTTCTAATAAATCGTGCAATCGACCTGGAGTACATATTAATATTGTAAATGCATTGTTCTTAATAGTATTGACATCCTCTTCTGTATTACTTCCCCCAACTAAGAGCTTTTGATTAAAATAATTTAGTTTGTCATGTTCTAAAAACTTCGCTAAAACTTGTGATGTTTGTGTTGCAAGTTCTCTTGTTGGTGATATAATAATTGCACCAATTTCATTTCTTTGCCAAGCATTCTCTTTGTTCCTCCTTATTAATATTTCTAACATAGGTATTAAAAAGCATAAAGTTTTGCCGGAACCTGTTACTGCTTCTACCGACACATCCTTGTATGACATAAGTTGGGGAATTGTTGCCGCCTAAAATAGTTAATGTACGATTATGTTTACTATATGAAGTAATTAAATTTACTTGAACAGGTGTCATTTTAGTAAACCCAAAAATTCGAATAACATCATGTATAGAATCGGAGAGTGGCTTTTCCAACTCAAGCCAATTTAAGGAAGCCATCCCTTAACACCTTTTTCAAAACCTATATTTTTAAAATAGCACGTGCAGCTCAAAACATATACTATAGACGTAACAACTGTCAGAAAAAATTATATTTTTGACATTTAAAAAGAAGAAGCACCAATTATCTTAAATAACGCTGCCAGTAATAGTGAAATTTTTTTTTTCAATTTTTAAGTAATTCTTTTTTAAAATAATATTTTTCCCAATTATTTTTTAAGGCGAATTATGATGACGTCTTTCGTTTTGTATATTTTTCCATTTTTTTATTAAGTATCCTTATTTCTAAATTGCATTCTATTAGTTCTTTTGGTTGATCAATTATATTTAAAGAATGAATTTTAAGTGCTGTTAAAAATTGTTTTTTCATTTCATCAATTTTCTTTTGAATTAATAAACGAACAGAGGAATGCATGCTTTTATCTTGTAAACCCGTAGGCATTCGTGCAGGTAGTTTTTTTTCTTTTTCAATTTTCATTTGAAAATCACATATTTCTTCCATTAGGTCTCTTGATGTTTTTGGAATTTTTTCATTTTCTTGCGACTTTAAATCTAAAAAAACCGCTTCACCAAATAATTCACAAGTCTTTTCAATTGGAATAGGTTGATTATAATATGAAGTTATTAATGGTATTTTAACAAATCCATCAGGCAGTCGATATTCCCTGCACAATTCAAAAGTATTGTTATTCAAATTAAATTTATATCTATGAACCTGTTACTTTGATAATCCTTGAATAGAAATACTTTCTATAAAATATTTATTCTCATCGAAAATAATTCTTCCAATTACAGAACATTTGCCATAATGTAGTTGTAGCGGGCAATCATTATAAAATAGTTCTTCAACAATGAAATTTTTATAAACATCACAATACTTTGGCAAAATGAAACGAACATATTTTTTCATACTATAAAATAATTAATTGTAAATACTATTTAATCCTATTCACATAAAAAATAACTACTTAATCCTATTCACATAATTTTCTCATAAATTCGTTTTCAAAATATTAAACTAAGTATATATACACACGCATATGTGTATATACATGTTTTATATATACTTTATAGGCTTTAAGTCTATTTGGCCGCAGATTGCGGACAACTTCAAGTGAAAACATTTAGCTTTGTGAATTTTTTTAGCGCGACAAGTAGAATTTCGGTTTCACGAATTACGGATATTGAAAATAATTGCAAATTAAAATGTCGTTTGGTAATCCCAATGATCTGGTGGAGGAGGATGCAGCTGACCTACAATTTCCTAAAGGTATAAATAATATTCATGAGTATAAACTCTTGTTTTTGAATATAAGTGATCATATGGGAAAATGGCTATGGCTGTCACTGTTTTGTAAATAGTTTCTAAGTATAATTTTATAATTTTCATTGCATTTTTTAATTAATATTATACTAATACTTTGACGCCAGATTTTAAAATATTGTTAAGAAGTCAAAAAGTTGTGAAGAGCATGGAATTTTATTTCAGAAAATATTACGGTGGATTGTAACACATTTAACAATGATATTAAATTTAATACTCAAAAACGTTTTAAAGATTGTTCATCACCAAAGAAATGCAGCTATTGTAAATATGAAGTTGAAGTCCCTTATGTATTGTGTTGGGAATGTTATAACTTATTGTGCTTATCATGCTTTGCACGAGGAGCGGAAACTCGTAATCACAGAAATAGCCACTCTTATGTTATTAGACATGAAAATATACACGTTTTCTCCAATACTAATTGGAATGGAAGCGAAGAGAATAAATTGTTAAATTTGTTGGAAAAATGCGGTTATGGCAATTGGGATGAAATTGCTAAAGAAATGAAAACATTTACAGCTGACGAGTGTAAGGAACACTACCACAAATTTTATTTTGGTGGAATATTTGAAAGGGCACTTAATTTAAGTAACGATCCATATTTGCGGGAAACAGTACCTCATTTACATAAATTGAAATGTATAGACCCTCCCAGACCAGAAATAGATTCCATAAATTTTGAAAATATGGCAGGGTATAGGTGTGCAAGAGGAGATTTTGATATACCATACGATAATTCAGCAGAAAGTCTCGTTTGTAGGCTTGATAATATTGGTTGGGAAAATGAATGGAAAGAGGTTGGATCAGAACTGAAATGTGCTATATTTACTGCATACAATAATAGATTGAAGTAAGTGGTAAAATCAGAAATAGTTGATTTTGTGTATTTTTTTTTAATTGTAGGGAGAGAAAACGACGGTATAAAATAATGCGAAATCATGGTTTGCTATTTGCTAGTAAAACATTAGGTTGGCTTTCGAAATATTCGGAAGCATTAGAATGTCCGTCATCTGGTGGTAAATTAATTAGTAATGGGAGATTTGTATCTTTTATGCAACTTTTGGATGGCATTACATTTGATGCTTTAATGGAAAGTATCCAATATTACAACGATGTTAAAAAATATTTGTTCAAGTAAATTTTTATATACATTTACATAAGAAGAGGAGTATTCATTTAGAGTGAATCAATTTTTTAGACTATATGATATGCGAGCAAATGGGATCAAATCATTTGTGGGAGCAAAACTGTATCAAAAATTGAAAAATCTCCGTTTTTCAAAATCACGAAATCGTGAATTCGAGCATTATAAAAATTCACTAGATTGGCGTAATTTATATTCAAACTTTGCTCATGGGATCAACAATCCACATTTAGTGTACAATGTTATAAACACACCCCAACCTAGAAGAAAAGCCGCTCCCATTGAAATTCTGGGACTCCCAGGATATGATAAATTAACCGAAGATGAACGAAGTTTATGCAGTACTGTTAGAATAGTTCCATTAGCCTATTTAGAATATAAAAATATTCTGACTTCGGAAAATACGAAATCCGGTCAGTTGCGTCTCGCTGATGCACGTAGATTGATAAAAATCGATGTTAATAAAACTAGACAAATATATGATTTCTTGTTAAACCATGGATATATAAATAAACCATTTTAAATTGCATCACATATTTTTTATTTCCATTCTTCCAAATTATTGTTCATAAATTTGATATTTTTGTAATTCCGCAATATATTAATGTAATAAGTACAATAGCAGAATTATTTAAATAATTGCAGAATTTGAAAATGCCGAAACTTTGTTAATAAGTGAAGTTCACATGCTTTTGGATCACCGAAAAAAACAAAACGAATCGGCGGATGAAGAACAGGACTTCTCTGATGTATTCATGAAAACCTACAGTTATACGGACAGTTTCCGCAAATTTAAAAATAAAGAAACTATTGCTGCAGTAAGAAGGTATATGAAATTATAATTGTATATGACAAGCGCTGATAAAACGATTTTTTAAGCCTGTTAATGCAGAAGAAACTTCATAAGTTTGAGTTGGCGGCTCTTGGAAATTTATGTCCTGAAGCACCAGAGGAAGCTAAAGCATTAATACCGTCTTTAGAAGGACGTTTTGAAGATGAAGAACTTCGTCAAATTTTGGACGATATTGGAACAAAAAGAAGTTTACAATATTAAAGATTTTTATACCTCTACATTTATGAATACATGTTATAAATTAATTAATATATTTGTTTTTATAACATTTTATATTCGAAATAAATTAATATATATTGAGCATTTACTAGTTTAATATCAAATATATTTTAAAATTTTTAATCTTAATTCACACATATTCATAATTTTTCAACACAACATTTATTGATGCATTGATATTGTACGTATATTTTTTCTATGTTGACATTTGTGCGGTTTAGGAAAGTAACAGCTAATTGACAGCTGTTATTATGACAACAGTTTATTTCAATTTGTATTATTATAGTGAAATCAAAATATTGTTAAATTAGGTAGAATGGCATATCAAGATACTAGGCAAGCCATTGTGCGGGAAAATATTCCAAAATTAATTAAATCACTTACTAATTTGAAGGTAAATCATTTAATTGCGCATATTAAATTAAAATTAAATTTGTCCTATTTTCTTAGGATGATGATTCTAATTACAAACTGTGTGAACAATTTGCGTTCCAATTTATTAAAAATTATAGAAATATAAGTATTAACAGTCATGAAATAAGACGGAAAATCGAGGGTATACTTGAAAGGTTCAATTTTGAAAACCATTCAGAATATGCAGATGTTTTGAAAAAAATGTATGAATTGTTGATTTCCCATCCTCAATGCATAGACCACTATGAAACGGATATACAATGGTCAGTGCTGGATTTTTTGCTTTCAATTGCAAAAAATCCTTTTATGGCATTAAGAAAAACTCCAAGCATTTTAGATGACATAGAAATTACAAGCGAAAAACCCATCGGAGATAGTCTGCATTATTGGACAAAACTACTAATAGAAGAAAATTTTCATAAACCTTTATCAGAGGATTCAGATTTGAGCGTATGTTTATTATAAAATAGAAAATTAATATTTGTAAATATTATTTCTACATTCATATATAGGATTGGTCTGATTCAAATGAAAGTAATGAAATATTGTCTCCCAACTCCAAAGATATAAATTTTATGAACGCAAAATTAATGTCAGAAGATATATATTCACAAATACCATTTCCGAAACCACCTCAAGTTTTTGAAAAATATAATAGTAAGGATTCTGCTGAGTGGGTTTTGAAAAATATACAAAAGAGCCATTTAAATGATGAAAATTGTAAAACAAGTCAACACCAAGGTTCTAATTTTTGTATGCTTTGGAATAAGTATTCGTCGTTAGTGGAAAATTGTGATGAGAAAGAAATAAAAATTGCCAGTGAATATTATCTCCTCCGTGAAATAATATGGATGTTGCATGAGCCAGTAACATGCAAATTCTTCTCAGTTCGTAATGGCACTATTGCAGTTATAGAAAATGTTTCATTAAGTAGTACAACGCCGGTATTATTTTACTATTATTTCAACTATAAACATTGAAATTATATTAAAAATTTATATTATAGGAAATTTTAAGCTCGTATTTACAAACAATAATACCTTACATGTTGAAAATAAATGTATTACGTCAATTCATTGAAAATGTATATATAGTTAAAAATCATGTAACCGTAGCACATACTTATGAATGTTACGCAAATGGCCTTAAACAATTATTAGCGCCATTTTATACGGCACTATTAAAAGAAGAGGAGGAAATAAAATCACAATGTGATAATAAAATTTATACTCTTATCCAATTTAGGAAAAATTTGAACGAAAGTTTTGATTATTTAGACCAACTGTATAGTATACATGATGCTGTGGTTCTAGATAGCAACAAATTTCCAGGTAAAAATAAAACATTTTTTGCGAAACAAAAATAAAAAATATGTTTATTTCGAATAGCACATATATGCGCTGCTCATCTGCTAGCTGGTCTACTACAAAAAGTCCGATTTTCATTTTCTACTCAAATTTCCAATTTAGCTATGGTGTTATATATTTCATCTATAAAATCTTTTTTTTCAATTATTGATGTATGGTGGATGGAAGGTCGGCTTGATGATTGGCGAAATGAGTTTTTAATTGAAAAGTACAAATCGATTTTTTGAAAATTTAAAATTTAAAAATAATATTTTAAAGGTCAGTGAATGTATTGGACAATAAGGAATTGCATTCGATGCGTAGGCGATCGTTTGATAATGATGAAAATAAAGGTTTTTTACTTCGAAATAATATATTAAAAACAATACATGATGATCTGCTATTAGACTTAATTATGAAGCACTCCCTAGAATCAGCTACTATTTTAAATTTATTACATGAAATCAATTCAATTTCCAATATAAAACACGTTATTGAACAACAAGGTAATTTTATTTATTTTGTTTCCAATGGTACTTTATTTAAATATAAATATTATAATATAAACATAGACACATTATACGATAACTTTTTGAAAGAACTTCTGTTTGGTATAAGCCAATTTTCTAATAAAGTCGATGATATTATTGAATTAAGTAAGAGTTCGGAAAATATACACAATTCTGAAACTGAAGATAAAATAACGTCTCCAGAATCATCAATTTTCGGAGATATATATAAAGACCCATTTTTGGAAGCAGTCTTCGATTACAATTCATCAAATCATATTGTAAAATATAAAAATCCAGTAAATATTTTAGAAATATATGAACGTTTGAATAAAACTTCTAATCTTACTCTGCCACTAGAAGAAATAGCGTACAATACACTTTATAAATTACTTTCATCACGAACTATTTCTGCAAATAGTTTTTTAATAAAAATGTATATTGAAAAATTTGAAATATTGAAACAATTGGAAAATTTGAGGAAAGTAATGTTTTTGGAAGCCAGTGTCGTTATGAGTTCGTTCTATGTTCAACTTTTTACACAGGTAATATCATATTTAATTAATTTTTGATAAAAAGTATTTATGTTATAATTTTAGATTGAAACAACTAATGAGTGGGCAAATTCTTTTTTGTTAACATATCAGTTAGATGATCTGTTGTGTTCTAAATTTCCTGAACTGGCATCGGAATTTAGAGTTGAGATAGAAGCAGATTGTATGTTTAATTCATTGAAGGTAAATTTTGAAATTATAAATGATATGTTTTCAAGAATTATTGATTCAATTATTTACTTTTCTAGGTTATTGCAGCGCTTGATAAAATAAATATAAAGTACGTTTTAAAACATGAACTAAAAACCATAATTAGTGATAATAATTTGGAAGATTATAATAAAGGTAATTAATTTAATTTATTGGTTGAAAATACATTTTTGTTATTTTTTAAATTTTGCAAAATTAGTATTTCAGTTTGTAATGAAGTTGAAATGGGGTCTCTGGTCATTAGAAAACTTACTATTTTCTAAACAGCATTGTAAAAGACCATACAGTGAATTAAAAATAATGGATTTTTTTATGCGCCGCTTAGAACAAATAAGATTTTGGCTCTTAAATGCAGTTCAATGTGTCCATTTTTATGTAATAATAAACGTTTTCCAATCGATGACACAACAATTTAATAATAAAATATCGCATGCTGAAAATTTAGAGGAGATCAAATCTCTACATAATTCTTACATAAATACAATCTGCGAACAATGCTTTTTGAGATCAAATCATAATGATATTAAAGTTGGAGTTGAACAGGTCTAAAACGTTTCAATTATTATTAAAATAAATAAACCAATTATTTTAGTTTTAATATAGCTTTTGGAATTGATTTTTGTATTGAAAAATGAGTGGCATAGCTGTATAAAAGAAATTCAAGGATGCATCGACAGTAATAATGATAGCAGCATGAACAGTGAAAGTAGTTATACATATTCATCGGTGATTGATGATATTGAACGAACATACATTCGTTGTCATCAATATTTGGCTAATATATTTAATAATGAAGTTTATTCTGAAAAGAAAGCCTATCGTAAGTTGTTTTTTTAAATAGTCCCTGCCATTAATAATATTTATATACATTTTCAGTTGCTTCATTAACTCAGGCTTTCAATAGCAGTTTACCCTACTAAAATATTACACACATGCATACAACTTGTAATTTTCTTTGAATTTCATTCAAATAAACTATTAATACAATATAAACTGAATTTTTGTTTTTATTTATATATGTAAATAAAAGAGAATGAAGCATGAATATTTCAAAAATAACAAATAATTTGAATTATTATTGATTTATATATAATAACTGAAAATATTCAAAAGTACGTACAAAATGTCACAACATATCAGCAACTCAACAATTTAAAGAAATTATTGAAAGCAACTCAACAATTTAAAGTAAATTAATATATTTAAAGATTAAGACGACATTAATACAAGTAAGATGGCGTGGCCTTTTTTTACTATAACATGTTATAAAAGTAGAGCAGTGTTACCAGGTAAAGTGTCGACTGTCAGTATTGCCAACAGTCCCCCTCAGTTGACATTTCCTGTATCCAGACCTTAGATTAAAGAAGTACTAAGATCCATTTATTCTTTAATCTAAGATCCAGACCCAGAGCCCTTATTAAGAGGTTGTGGCGAGGTCCAGCAAGTCCCTTTGTTAGTATATCAGCCTCCATCATACTTGTCGGTATATGTAATACATTGATCTCTCCCTCCTGCACTTTTTCACGGATAAAGTGCTCTTGTATAGATATGTTTGGAGCGAGAGCTGAGAATTGGGTTCCTCGCTAGATTTTGAGCTGATGTGTTGTCATTATATATTGTAATACTCCTTTGTGATAAACCCATATCTGATAAAAGCTATTTAAGATGGATTGCCTCCTTAGCTGCATCAGTTAGAGCAGAGGTTCCCACACTTTTTTGTGTCGTAGACCCCTTGCCATATTTTCCGGTTTTTGGTAGACCCACTACTTACCTGATATTGATTTTTTGTAATTTTCTAACTAGTGAAGTTTAGTGTTAAAAACTTAAAGTTAAAACACTTGTTAAGTTTTATACATTTATTAATTGAATTTAAATTAAAACTACTGAAAATAAAATTTTGTATCTGTTATATAAAATAAACGTAACATAAAATAAACTAAGCAATAAGTAAATGTTTTTAATGGGAAGGATAAACCTGATGCTTTGATAACAAAATTATCAACAGTTGGCGTCAATTTTGTAAGGTTTAATCTTAAATCTCCTCGGCTAATGATGTCCAGTCTGTTTCTTTTTTTCGTTAGGAGATTGGTCACAGCGCTGAACCCCCTTTCGACTAGGTACGATGATGGAAAGGAAATTAAAAATTTCCTCGCTATATTCCATAATACGGGATAAGTAACGGGTTTTTTTTTGCAGCCAGAAGTGCTGAGATCCGTGCCTAAACTGAACCTTAAGTTCTTCGTTTGTACTTACTTCAGTCAGTTCTTCTTGTATTATGACATTCGTTTCTTCTATGTCACCATATGGGTTAATTATCCACGGTGGTATTACCATAGTCAAAACATCCTCAAACCAAGTTTCAAAATCTGAATAGAGGGCATTTAAATGTTGAGCGCATGTTGAAACGTCGTCTTCCTGGCAGTTTGTCTGTGACAAATTGGGGAACTGGGAAAATTCGCCCCGTCCAATATTTTGCTTCATTAGTTTAACTCTGGCAAGAAACGCTGATAAGATGGACTTTGTTTTAATCAAATTTAAACTGTCGCCTTGTAACTGCAAATTAACCATATTAAATTTTGTAAACAAAACTGTTAAATTGGCGATGTCTGTTTTCCACTTCATTAAATTGTCTTTTAAAATTTTATCTTTAGTATCCAGAAATTCTAAAAAAGTCTCAAAAAGTGCAAAAAATCTTGCCAAACATAAGCCTTTAGACAGCTAGCGTACTTCAGTGTGAAGGAGTAATTGATGAAAGTGTTCGTTATTTTCTTCACACAACTGTGCAAATAACCGCGTATTCAACGCGTTGCTTCGGATTCGGTTTACTGCATCAATGACTAATTGAAGAGATTCATGCAATCTAACACTCAAATTTTTAGCAACTAAATGTTGTCGATGGATGACGCAATGTATTGCTAACATTTGGTTTTAAATAGCTTATAAATCCACGATAACGTCCAACCATGGCAGGTGCTCTATCTCTAGCTACTGATATTATATTTGATAAAGGGATTGCTTTTTCAATAAAGTAATCCTTCAAAACATGAAATATTGATTCACCTTTAGTGTCGGTTGTCAAAGTTCTTGCGAAGAACAGTTCTTCGTAGATTTATTGATTCATGATAAAACGAACATATGCCAATAATAATGCTTTATTACCAGGTAAAGTTGACTCGTCCAGTTGTATAGAGAAATGGGTCGTTTGCAAATAATTACACAAGAAGCTTTCAATATCAGAACTCATTTTATCAATACGTCTTTCAACAGTATTGTTGCTTAAGGGAATTCTTTTAATGATATCAGATGCAGGTTTGTGTAAAACAGTTTTTAAAACCTCTTCAACGGCTGGCAAAATTAACTTCTCTCCGATAGTATGCGGTTTTCTGGATTTTGCTATAAGTAGCGAGATATTATAAGACGCTCGCAAACTATCATCGTTTCTTTGTGACGTCGAAGCGAACATTCTGTCCAGCGTGGGTCTCTTCTGAAGTTTATCTTTGAGTGTTTGAAAGTATTTCAAATCTTTATCTATATTATCAGGGTGACATCTTCTCAGATGAACCTGCAGCTTATGTGGTTTCATAGCGTCATTGCCCAAAACTTTGTTGCATAAAAGGCACATAGGAAATTGTTTGTCCGACAATAATGGAATGAAGCCAAGCTTCAAATAATCAACACTGTACTGTCTACATTTCTTTTTAGATTCGGACATGGCATCAATAATCTGTGGGCAAAATTAATCTATTTTAATAAGACATAAAGTCCAGCAGCTGTATATTAAAAAATTAAAGTCTAATTTAAATTATATGGTCTTAGATTTTATGGCAGGCATAGGCGTACAGCCATTATAAATGAATGTGAGAAGGGGAATGTTATGAATGTTATATAAGGTTTTGGTATAATGGAACTTTAAGGAAATTTGAAAGTGACATGACAAAAAATGTTAAAATAAAATGTTATACAACGAATAATAATAACAAATTCTTATGCGATTTATCTCTACGTACATTCGACTGTCATGTATGAAAATTCACTGGTTCCAGTTAAGCAATAATACAAAATTTTAATTTTAATATAGAGAATTATGTACAGTGCAATATCCATAATCTGAACTTCAGTAATCCGAACATTCCAGTAATCCGAACTGGCCCACAGTGTAACGACCAATGGACAAAAGTACAATTTTTTTACTTTTTGTGTGAAGTTATTTGGTAAGATATATGTATTTATAAAAGAATAAAAAATGCCTAGCCAGGTCGTAAATAAGTAAATATTGACACACATACATATTTATTTATGTGACCGGCCAAAATATGTAGTTTAATTCCAAATTTTTGTTTTTAATATGTTTCCTATATGTAAACATTTAAATTCTATGAAAAAAAAAACAAATGAGAGTGTGTATTGGATATTCTTCAAAAAACATGCAGCTGTACAGTTGTGGATTTCTTATTTTCTTAATTTATCTTTCAAAGAGGTAGCATATTGTATGTTAATAATAAAATACATACGTAATATGTATGTACAGTTGTCTTTTTTTAGATTTTTCCGAAAACATTCCATAATCCGAACTTTTCGGTAATCCGAACATCTCCTTGCAGCAATTAGTTCGGATTACGGAGATTGCACTGTAATTATAATACCGATTGCTAAAACTTTGAAAAAGAAAACTATTGAGGAGTACTCGTGTAATTTTGCATAATTTGAATATTAAACTACTTGTTAGTTTTGTAATTTAATTACTACATATATTACACTGAGCAATCTCAATCATTCGTGCTTTTCGTTTTGTTCTCGCCATCGCGATAGCATGCGCGCTACTTTTCAATTATCATTATTATCCTTGTGTTCGTTATTAGTGATTTTTATTTTACTCATTCAACAGGTTATGGGCCCAGGCACACGCGAAATATAACCGAATGAGTAAAAATTTACGAATCAAGCGAATCGGTAACAGAACGTGTAGTTTAAAAGTTTAGTTTAAAAGTGTAGTTTAAAAGTGTAGTCTAAAAGTGCCAAAAACGAAGGCGTCAAAAGTGAGGTTAATACCATACGCGCAATATCGACTAGGACTCAAAATGTCCGAAAATCAGTATACAACGCACATTCCGCGCTTCGAACTACTTACATGCGAAAACACGATACTTGGAGGATTCAAGTAGAAGCATTGCTCATCAAAAACGACAGCTGGGACTACGTCTCGGGCACCACACCGGCACCAGCGGTAGTGACAGGAAACGGAGCGGTCGCGAGTGAAACAGCATACAAAGACTGGCTAAGGAAAGACAGAAAAGCCAAATTGGACCTAATTCTCTCTATCTCCCCAGCCGAATTGAAGGAAATCAAAAATTGCGTCACATCCCACAACTTGTGGGAAAAACTCGAATCGACGTCGTACGCATCCAAGACGCCAGCTCGAAAAGGCGCGCTATATAAGCAGCTCACTCAACACAAAATGGCCGACAGCGATAGCATGATCGAGCACCTAAAGGGCTTCTTCGACGCATCCGATAAATTAAAGTTGACTGAAGCCAACCTCGACGACGATCTACTAGCAATCATGCTGCTGCACAGCCTACCAAATAGTTTCGAAAATTTTAGATGCGCGATCGAGTCACGTGATAAGCTACCCGAGCTCGAGATTCTAAAAATCAAAATACTCGAACAACACAGATCTCGTCAGAGAAAAGACGAAGATAACCATAGTTCGGCCATATTTACAAATACGCGATCCAACTACAATCGCACGGCAGGCAGCTCTTCCACGAAATCCTCGCACGGTAACTCCACACCACAAAAACAAAAGCCAACATATAAATGCGGCTTTTGCAAAAAGAAAGGACACAAAGAGGCCAGTTGCTCCAAGAAGAAGAAAAACATACAAGAGTCGAAAGGTCATAGCTCCAATGTTTGTTTCTTTACCGCAATAAGCACGAGATGGTGTATGGATAGCGGTAGCCCCTCACACGTATGCAACGACAAAGATCGTTTTCAAAATACATCTCGTACTTAGTCTTAGTCTCGGTGGCTAAAGTCGTAGACGCTGGTTTAACGTAAATTTCGTTAAAGATCGTGCCGTAGTTCTTGATTCTAACGGCGAAATCCAAGCTCAGGCCGATCGAATAGGCGATTTATTCTTCTTTAACGACGCCGAGGAGTCACGCGTCATCGCGGCATTTTCAAAAATCAAAGTATTGATGAACGAATGGCACGCACGACTCGGTCATTTGAACTCCAAAGATCTAAAAACTATGTTCGCAAAGAAACACGCCGAAGGCATCGACGACGTTCGGATCGAAGACATTGATCAGTGCTGAACCTGCGCAGCTGCAAAAATGACCAGAGAACCTTTCCAGCCTCGGACAAAAAACGCAACCAAGCCCCTCGAAGTCGTCCACTCCGATGTATGCGACCCGACGAGGACCACCTCGAAAGGCGGCGCTCGATGGTTCGTCACATTTATTGACGAGCACACGCGCTTCTGTGCCGTCTTTTTAATGAGGGAAAAAGTCCAAGTAACCTATAAATTCATCGAGTTCAAAAACTTTGTTGAGAATCAAACCGGGCACACCATCAAGGAGTTACAGTCAGACGGCGGTAAAGAATACGACAACAACAAGCAAAACAAGCTGCTCAAAGACGCCAGCATAAAACGCCGTTTTATAGTACCACATACGCCTCAGCAAAATGGCCTTGCAGAGCGAAAGAACCGCACCCTCGTGGAAACTGCTCGTTGCCTGCTCTTACAATCCGGCTTACTCGCAAGATTTTGGGCCGAGGCCATTCACACGGCTAACTATATACGGAACAGATGTTACTCCGAGATTGTCGGCTGCACTCCATTTGAGAAATGGATGGGACGCAGACCTAGTTGTTAAAGTAAACGTGTACTACATGTAGTGCTGACCTCTGTGATTCGGCTTTGAATGCTCGGTTAGATGTGCACACGGGGCGCCAGATCTCCTCTGACTGTCGCCGAGTGAGCATGTGTGCGCCTCCTTATAATTATAGACTTTATTCAATAAAGTGTTTATACATATTCTTATATTCAGCACACACAGTTTTATTTTATTTTATTCACACATACCCAAAACAGGTTATGGGCCCAGGTGCGTTGCAAAAGTAATATAGTGAAATGTGTGAAATAAAGTACATTGAAGTTTATTGAAACGTGTGTGATAAAAATGGCGGACGGAGACTCCAAACACGACCGTGTGAATATTCGTAAACTTAAATCCGAGGAGCAATGGGAAACATGGAAGTGGCAAATAGAACTGTGTCTGAATGAACAGTGTCTTTTTTCGATTGTCGACGGCACCCGGACATGTCCTGCAGGACCAACAGGCAATAGTGATCCGTCCAAAGAATATAGGTACTGGCAAAGCGACAATGCGCGTGCGGCGCGTATTATTGGCACAGCGCTAGAAGAAGACGTAGCTATGTACGTAAGAAGGAAAAATAACGCAAAGGATATTTGGGACACGCTAGTATCAGTGTATGAACAATCGTCTCATCAAAGACGTAGCTATGTACGTAAGAAAGAAAAATAACGCAAAGGATATTTGGGACACGCTAGTATCAGTGTATGAACAATCGTCTCATCAAAGGTTATATACATTGTTTGACACCTTTTTCGGAATATCAAAGGACGAGACGACGTCGATTAAGAAGCATGCATCCCGATTATCAAACGTGTTCACTGACATTCTCGAAGAATTACGTAAGAAAGATAGAGACGCCAAACTTCCGTTGTCATTATTGCATCATCGTATATTCAAGACACTCGGCTCAGAGTACCAGTTCTACCGCTCCACCTGGTATAGGATTCCTGAAACGGAGCAAACGACTAACCTGCTCGTCGAAAATTTAGTTTCAATAGAAAGTTCTTTTACAACACAGGCACCTCAGATGTCCACTGCTTTTCATGCAAAGTCGCAAGTCTACAATAAAAACAAAAATGTTAACAAGTCATCGGCAAGTTCTTCGTCAAATTCCGAGAAAAAGGAGAAAAGACAATGCCACTATTGCAAGAAACCTGGGCATCTCATCGCGATCAGTCGGAAGCGTATAGCAGCAGAGGGCAAAAATGCTGAGAATCAGAACTCAGAGGTTAGTTCTAAGAATGGTGATAATAAACAGAGCACATTTCTAGATACTAGTTATTCAGTTGGAACTGACTCGATGCCTGCAGACGTTTGGATTTCCGACTCGGGTGCTACGCATCACATGACTGCCAATAAACAATATTTTTCTGTTTACAAATCATTTCCGATACCGCAGCAAGTCGAGACTGCAAACAAAAATTGTATGCTCGCATATGGGTGTGGCAGTGTTGATATAGAAGTTTTACGTCGACAGGCAAGTGTTCTTCTGCTAAATTAGAAAGTGTATGGTACGTGCCAGACATCTCTCACCAACTCTTTTCTGTTCGTCAGGCAACAGCTCATGGAAATGAAGTTAAATATGATGCCGATGGAGTTGAAGTGAGATTCAAAAATAAACTTGTGGCAACTGGCAAGCTTTCAGGATCTGTGTACATTATAAACATGCGTGTTTGTGTACCTAAAACTACAGTGGCAGCTAACCTCACAATCACGGAGGATCACCTCCAGGGGTGGCACGAAAGACCTGGGCATCAGGACAAGCGTCATGTGCGAGAAATCCTACTACAAAATGGAATACCTGTAAAAGTCAAAGACACAAAATCATTCTGTGATGGATGCGTACTGGGAAAATCGCACAGAAAACCCTTTCATCCACGACAAAATCGTTCTGAAAAAGTTGGAGAAGCAATCAACTCGGATGTAAATGGTCCGATGTCTACAAGTTCAATCAATGGTTTCAAATATTATGTTGTATTCAAGGACGATTTTTCAAGATACACTCGCATTTTCTTCATGAAGGAAAAATCAGAAGTAGCGTCTCATTTAAACACATTTTTAATGTGCTTAAAAGAGACGCTACTTCTGATTAGCGTCTCATTTAAGCACACTGTATACGCTGGCCATACAGTAAAATTCTTCAGATCAGACGGTGGTGGTGAATTTGATTGCTCCAAAGTACGTAAAATTTTGAGTGAAAGAGGTATAGAATTTCAACTTACATGTCCATATACACCAGAACAAAATGGTTTTTCAGAACAATCAAATAGACATGTAGTTGAGTTAGCTCGTTCTATGTTATCTCTCAGTGAAATGCCAAAATCTCTTTGGGCCCACGCATGTAACACAGCAGTA
This sequence comes from Atherix ibis, assembly GCA_958298945.1. Taxonomy (NCBI): domain Eukaryota; kingdom Metazoa; phylum Arthropoda; class Insecta; order Diptera; family Athericidae; genus Atherix; species Atherix ibis. The sequence continues at coordinate 131,610,778 of OY282605.1, forward strand.
TTTTTGATCAATCGTACGGGAAAGTCAAGTGTATCTAATAAAAGTCCTATTGAATTACGGTCAGGACAATCTTTCAAGAGTTTCAATTACTTAAGCATTTTTGGCTCAGAATGCTATATAAATGTGCCAAAACAGTTTCGAAGCAAGTTTGACAGCAAGGCTGTATTTGGACGGTTTGTTGGGTATGCAAATGAAAAGCATGGATATCAAGTTTGGGTACCATCAAAGCATAGAGTAATAAATTCACGTAACGTCGATTTTAGGCCTGAAAAGCTATGTACAAATCAAAATGAAATTGAACTTCATTTCACAAATACTTCCAGAAAAGATTGTGTTTCTGAACAAGACGACAGCATCTGTGAGGAGTTCCATGATGCAGTAGACGACGATGGTCAAGACGTCTATGTTACATCCAAGATGTAGAGATTGATGTAGATGAGGAACCACAGGTTCAAGCAAACTCAAAGATCATCTCCGACTCTCGTCCTACTCGCAAAATTCAAGCTCCACCGAAGCTAAATGATTATGAAGTTGGCTATCAGACTCGCAGATTGCCAAGTCGCCAGGCAAACTCAGCATGGGCTTACACGATGGAAGCTGTTAAACAAGATCTTGAGCCAATAAATTTTGAAGATGCAATAAAGGGCTGTTATTCTGAACAATGGATCAAAGCCATGAATGAAGAAATGGAGGCCTTTGACGAAAATGAAACGTGGGATTTGGTAGATTTACCACCAAACAAGCATGTCATAGACAACCGCTGGGTACTTCGAGTAAAATACAAGCCAGACGGTAACATTGATTGATTCAGAGCTCGTTTGGTTGCACGTGGTATATTTCAACGAGCTGAATTGGACTACGAGGAAACCTTCAGCCCGGTTGCTCGTTACGACTCAATCCGAGCTCTAATCGCAACAGTAGCAAATGAAAAATTAGTATTGGGTCAATTTGACGTAAGATCAGCATTTCTTTATGGCAAAATCGATACAGAGATATACATGACTCAGCCACAGGGCTTCGATGACAAATCAGGTCGAGTTTGTAAACAAAAAGATCTCTGTACGGTTTAAAACAATCTCCTCGATGCTGGAATAACCGATTCGACGCTTTTATGAAGAAAAATGATTTCCAACAATCAAAATCTGATGCTTGTATATACGTTCGCAAAACCGGATCAAGAAAACTAATTGTAGCAATTTACGTCGACGATGGTCTCATCACTGGATCTACACAAGCAGAAGTGAATATTTTTCTGGATCAGCTTAAATCAGAGTTTAAAATCAATGTTGGATCTCTGGAATCATTTTTGGGCATGAGAATTCAACGTCGTGAATCTGGCTTCTTCATTACACAGGAGACTTATACGAAGAAAATACTTCAACGTTTTGGTATGACAAACTGTAATGCAACAAAAACACCAGTGGAAAATCATACTTCAGACCATGAAGAATCGTGTGCAGTAGACAAGAAGATTCCGTATCGTTCAGCTGTAGGATCTTTGATGTACCTAGCATGCGCTACTCGTCCGGATATTGTTTACGCCGTGTCGAAAGCTGCGAGGTCAATGACCACACCTACTACACGAGACTGGACATCTGTCAAACGGATCTTTAGATACCTAAAAGGAACAGTTGATGTTGGATTGCTTTACACACCATCTACAAAAGAATTATGTGCTTATTCATATGCGGATTTTGCCGGCGACATAAGCACTCGACGATCAACAAATGGATTTGTATCTCTTATCGGAGACATTGCCGTGTCATGGACTTCTCAGTTGCACAAATCAGTAGCACTGTCAACTACAGAGGCGGAATTCGTTGCTGCTAGTGAAGGTGCTAAAGAACTAGTGTGGCTCAAGAGACTACTGAGTGAAATAAATTCTTATCAATGTACTCCAATATTGCTTATAGACAATGCAGGCGCAATAAAGCTGACAAAGAATCATGAATTTCATAAGCGCTCAAAACATATAGAAGTTCGGTATTACTATGTACGCGAATTATATCATGATGGTAGGATTAATGTAACTCATGTACGCTCAGAAGAGCAGCTTGGCGATATGTTTACAAAGCCTTTAGGCGCTATCAAATTTAATGAAATGTGTCTAAAAATAGGTCTAAGCAAATAATATTGCAAATATTTTTTTAATTACATAGTAGTACAGTTTAAGGGGTGGTGTTAAAGTAAACGTGTACCACATGTAGTGCTGACCTCTGTGGTTCGGCTTTGTATGCTCGGTTAGTTGTGCACACGGGGCGCCAGATCTCCTCTGACTGTCGCCGAGTGAGCATGTGTGCGCCTCCTTATAATTATAGACTTTATTCAATAAAGTGTTTATACATATTCTTATATTCAGCACACACAGTTTTATTTTATTTTATTCACACATACCCAAAACAGGTTATGGGCCCAGGTGCGTTGCAAAAGTAATATAGTGAAATGTGTGAAATAAAGTACATTGAAGTGTATTGAAACGTGTGTGATAAAAATGGCGGACGGAGACTCCAAACACGACGAGTACAGCCGTGTGAATATTCGTAAACTTAAATCCGAGAAGCAATGGGAAACATGGAAGTGGCAAATAGAACTGTGTCTGAATGAACAGTGTCTTTTTTCGATTGTCGACGGCACCCGGACATGTCCTGCAGGACCAACAGGCAATAGTGATCCGTCCAAAGAATATAGGTACTGGCTATACCAGTAGAGAACACTAGTATCTCTCATATGAGATCATTCGGCGAAAAAGTGCACGTCTTAAATAAGAACCCAACGAAGGGAAAGTTTGACCGTCGCGGACTTGAGGGAATCTTTCTAGGATATTCAGACGATTCCAAAGCTTTTCGAGTATGGCTATCCGAAGCGAAGAAAATTGTCTCTTCAAGAAACGTAAAATTTTCAAGCATACCTGGAACTCCCTCTCCGTCGTCCGAGATATTGGAAAGTGGAGAAAATCAGGTCACTCCTACCAAAGAACGCACTGTCGATCTGCTCACTGAAGTAAAAATTGTCACTCCTGAGGTAAATGAGACAGTGAACGAAGATCTCGACAACGCCGACCAGGACATCGACATTCAAGAAGTGCCAAATTCAAGCCTGAACGACGAGCCTGACTTCTATGGATTCACTTCGAGCAACGACGACTCGGACGGATTCGAAAAATTCAATTTCACGTTGCCAAAAGCAAACCCGAACGACGAAGGCTCACACGATGACCACATCACATATCGTCGCAGACACCATGAAGATGCAACCGAGAGCGCCATGAGTGCTTGCGAGGTGGACATTGGAGAAGCTTTGAGAGGACCGGACAAGGCAGCCTGACTTAAAGCCATGCGAGAGGAAATCAAGTGCCTCATAGATAACGACACCTGGATTGTCGTGGAGAAAGCTCGCAACTCGAGGCTCTAGGCTGTAGGACAGTTTTGCGCAACAAGTTCAATCCAGACGGCACGCTTTGCCGTCGTAAGGCTCGTCTAGTGGCCCAGGGATTCTCTCAAGTCCCTGGTTCTTCGAAACTTTTGCTCCTGTAGCCCGATTGGATTCGCTTCGCATCCTTTCAGCCATCACAGCCAGACATGATTTAAAGCTTTTCCAGTCAGACGTCATCACAGCCTACCCCCACGGAGAGCTTGATACCGATCTTTTCATGCAACCTCCAAAGATGCTCGCCGAAATCCTGGAGTCAATAGTGACTTCGGAGAAGGACTGCACTACAGCCGGCAAAGCGAAGGCCATGCTCACAGATCTGAAAAAGGGCGGACAGATCGCATGCAAGCTAAACAAAGCCATCTATGGATTACGCCAGGCAGGACGCAGGTGGCACGAGAAAATCGATAACGCACTCAAGAAGCTCGGACTGCGGCCAACCAACAGCGATCTATGCCCTTACGTTGACTCCCGCGACAAATTCACGTTAATTCTTCTATACTTCGATGATATTCTTTTCGCCTCGAAGAACGTGTCAAGAGTCAGAGAAATAAAAAAGGGTCTTGCCGAGGAGTTCAACCTGAAGGACATGGGACTGGCTACGTATTGCCTTGGCATCGAAATCGAGCAAACTGGAGCGTCAATATCACTGTATCAAAGCGGTTACATTAGCAAGATCTTGAATCGCTTCGGGATGGCCGATTGCAAGCCTGTCTCCACTCCCATCGCGACTGGAAACAGACTCGAGCCATGCAAAAGTCATAAATCCGTCTCATTGCCGTACCGTGAATTAATTGGCGCCCTCATGTACCTGTCGGTCGGGACGAGACCGGACATCACCCACGCCGTGAGCTGGTTGAGCCAATTTAATTATTGTTTCGACGAAACTCATTGGGCAGCCGCTAAGCGAGTGTTACGTTACCTAAAGGGGACCTCCAACATGAAGCTCGTCTACTCCAAGGACGAAGATGGCCTAAAGGGATTCGCCGACGCTGACTGGGGCTCGGGTATCTCAGACAGGCGCTCCTATACAGGATACGTCTTCACCTTATCTAACGGCGCCGTCTCTTGGTGCTCCAGGAAACAAAAATCTGTGGCGTTATCTTCAACTGTGGCCGAGTACATGAGTCTATCGGATACGTCCAAAGAAGCCATTTTTTGTCTTGCCTTCTAAAGGAGCTCGGTTTTTCCTACTTGGCTAAAACAGTACTTTACAATGACAATCAGTCGGCAAGCAAACTCGCGACTAATCCCGTCTTTCACGCTCGATCGAAGCATATCGACATTAGGACTCACTTCGTTCGAGATGCCTTGAAGAATGGGAAGTTCGAACTTGGATACCTGCCTACTGAAGAGATGACCGCCGACATCCTAACTAAAGCTTTGCCTAAAGCTAAAATTGACTTTGTGTTGAAAATTTGGGACTAATTTAATTTAATCAAACTTCATGTTTTTCTTTTGGACCTCCCGTACTATCCTTTGCAGATAACTTTGTATTTGTGAATCATTTCGATTATGGAGCGTGTTAGTTTTGTAATTTAATTACTACATATATTACACTGAGCAATCTCAATCATTCGTGCTTTTCGTTTTGCTCTCGCCATCGCGATAGCATGCGCGTTACTTTTCAATTATCATTATTATCCTTGTGTTCGTTATTAGTGATTTTTATTTTACTCATTCAACACTACTAATAACTGAAGTCATGATCGGCGTAATTTATCTATCTTTGCTAAGTACGAGTACAAAACTAAAATTTAATAAAAAATAATGTACTTACATTTCTCTGGCACTATAATTTTTGTGATAAACTACCAGTTTATATTTTTTTAAATATTTTCTTAGCACTTTCCTTTTCAAGATTCAGGAAACGAATAAACGTATTTGTCTCACATTCGTATTTATAGAGTGACGAATTGAACAAGTCAGTGCAAGTTCGCGAAGCTGTGAGACAAAAATTGACAAGAATTTTTACTGCGCGTATGCTTGTAACAAGATGATACTGGTATATCATTATGTGCAGGTTTTTACAAGTTCAAAATGTATTACGACCACAAAGCGAATGCCTACATCCTACAACTTACACAATTTTATAAACATATATAATCAATTTTTTACTTCATAGGTACTTTTATAAATAATGTATATGTCTTTATATTATAAGATAGTATAATGTAAGTAAATAGGTACTATCAGTGTATGTTGAGATCCACTATCGTGGACTCCCATTTTCATTTCATGGAGCCCAAATTTTTTTTTCGCTGACGTACACCCCTTGCAGGTTGTCATAGACCCCTGGAGGTCGATATATACCACTTTGGGAATCACTGAGTTAGAGCCATGTACTCTGCTTCCTGAGTTGATATGGCAACAGTTCGTTGTTTACGTGATTCCCAGCAAATTACAGCTCCAGCCATTTTGAAACAATAGCCGGTGTATAAGCGGTGATCATCCAGACAAGATCCCCAGTCTGCATCTGTAAACCCCATTAGTGGTTGTCCTGACTTTTCATATATCAAAGATAAGTCCCGTGTACCCTTCAGGTAACGCATCACCTTCTTTGCAGCTTGCCAGTGACTTTCATTAAAACAAGAGTTGTACTGGCTTAAATAACTTATTGCATGACATACACGTATATCAGGTCTGGTCGCTATAGAGAGGTACATTAATGATCCGATCAAATTTTGGTAAGGATAATTCGGTAGTTTAGAGCTGGTAGTTTTCGTTAGTTTTAGATCTGGTGCCATAGGTGTTTTAACTGGGTGGCATGTGGTCATATTAAATCTTTCTAAAATTTCACTAATATACCTGGATTGGGACGCCCCTATTTTTCCTTGTTCGCAAACAAATTCAATACCAAGGCAGTGTGTTAAGTTTCCCAGGTCTCTCATTTCAAATGTTGACATTAAATCATTTTTTAGGTTTTTTATTTTATGCTTGTTTTTACTTGCAGTGATGATATTATTGACATATATTACCAAAAGTATTTTTATCCCCCCTCAAAACAAGTATAAATACAGGGGTCTGCAGAAGAGGCCTAAAAATCCAGGTCCCTCATTTTAGCATCTAATTTTTCGTACCACTGTCTTCCAGCCTGTTTAAGTCCGTATATGGCCCTATTTAGGCGGCATAATTTTTCTTCCTTTCCTTCTCTTAAGTCTTTTAGCATTTGCTGAGCTTTATTGAAGACAAGTTGATTGTTGTCCCATTCTTCTTGCATTATTTCATTTAAGAGTTCGTGTAGGTCTTTTGGCAATGAAATGTAAAGTTCTTCTTTAATTTGGCCATTTAAAAATGCGCTAGATACATCAAGCTGGTTAATATGGAGTTCTTCTTCAACGGACAATGCCAAAAGTAGTCTAATTGAGCTCAATCTTGTGACTGGAGCATATGTCTCACCAAAATCTATCCCAGGGCGCTGAGCAAATCCGTGTGCCACTAGTCGGGCTTTTCGTCTTTCAATTTTTCCCGTTGGTTTATATTTTATTTTAAATACAATTTTGGAGTCAATGACGTTGCTGTTATTATTTTTGTTAACTACTTTCCATGTTTGGTTTTTAAGATACGCTTTGATTTCTTCTTTGAATGCTTTTCGCCATGAAAGTGCATCAGGACCATTTAGAGCTTCTTCTTCAGAAAATGATGAACTTTCACATTCATAGTCCAACGTCCATTTTGGTGGCTCTATTTTGTTTCGATCTCTTAGTGTCGTAGTCCGTGATTGATCTGATTCATGATCTGTTCCAAATTAGTGTCTGAATCATTTTCAATTTCAATTGCCTCATCGAATAAGTGTTCTTTTTCTTGAGTTATGTTGTTGAAGTCTTGCTGGAGAGTAATTGGAGAATTTTCTGGTTGTATGTTGATTTCAATTGCTCTTTCTAATTTTGGTTTAGTAATTTTTACATCTAGAAATAGATCTTCAATAGAGTTTTCTTGTATAACATTTTGATATGGTTTATTTATGATTTTTACATCCTTTGTTATTACAACTTTTCTTTTTTCAGGATCCCTTATGGGGTAGGCTTTTGATATCTCAGAATTTCCAACGAAAATTCCCTCTTTTACTCTTGAATCAAATTTAGATTTATTAATGTTTTTATTTAAGAAAAAGGCTTTAGATCCAAAAATTTGAAAATATTTTACAGATGGTTTTCTTTTGAACCATATCTGAAATGGAGTATTGTTATTAATCGATTTATGATATAATTGGAACAAAATACAGCCTCAGCCCAAAAAGAGTGAGTTAGGTTTCCCTCCAACATTAGGCACCTGGCTTTGTCCAAAATAGTCCGATTCTTCCTCTCAGCCAATCCGTTCTGTTGAGGAGTGTATGGAGCTGACAGTCTCCTTTGAATTCCATTTTCGATTAAATATTTTGTAAATTCTTTACTTGTATATTCTCCGATTCCATTATCACTTTGGAGATATTTAATGTTTTTTCCAGTTAGGTTTTCAGCTTCTTCATTAAATTGTTTAAAGAAGTTTAGGACTTCATTTTTCTTTTTTAGAAATATATCTTAGTATATCGGCTTTTTTCGTCAATGAAAGATACAAAGTAGCGACATTTGATGAAGTTCGCATGGGTCCGACTACGTCTGAATGGACAATTTCTAGTAATTCCAGATTTTTAACTTCTTGGCTGGATTTAAATGTTGATTTAGACATTTTGCCTTTTATGCATATTTCACAATCTGAAAAAGATTCATTGGGATTAAAGTTTAGGCCCACCATTGATTTTGTTTGATGCGCATATTTTAAAGTATGCATCGTGATGTGGCCTAATTTTCTATGCCATAATTTCATTTTAGATTGTTTTTCAGAATTTGACTCAAAATTTGTTAAATTTGAAGCCTCAGGGTTATCATTTTCAATAATATAATATAGCCCATTAATTTTATTTGCCATGAGAATAGTGTCACCCTCATAATTTTTAATGAATGCTTTGCTTTTAGTAAAAGTCACATCAAATCCCTTTTCGGTAATTTTTCCAACTGAGAGTAAATTTGCCTTCAATTCTGGAACATAAAGAGTGTTGGTAAGATTAATTTTATGGTCTTTTGTTATACATATTTTGGCTAGTCCCTTTCCATTTATATATGCTGAGTGCTCTGATGATGCTAATTTCAAAACATTGTTTTCAGTCTTTTTAATGTCGAGGAAATATTTTTGTTTTGAACACATGTGGGAGGTGCTTCCGAAATCCAAGCACCAGAAATTCTTGGCTTTGAAAATTTTCATCTTTTGTTCTTGCCATATGCTCTTCTAAGATTTTAACTTTTAGGTCTGTTGGTTTGGGCAAATTGTCACGGCTCTCTATCGCTACTCGAAAGTTTTCAAACGTAAGTGGAAGACTATATAACATTATTATTGTCAATAAATCATCATTTGTTTCAACTCCTAGGCCCTCCAGTTTATCCACAGTATCCATCAAATTATTTAAATGATCTCTTACGTCCTCGTCCATTGTCATTTTGTACAAAACAAGACGTTTGAGAAGTGTGGCCTTTCGAGCAGGGCCTTCACTTTGGTATATACCCTTTAAGTTATCCCAGACTTTCTTTGAAGTTTTACAATTTCTTACTTGACGTATATCACTAGAAGATATTAGTAAAAATAAATCCCACCTTGCATATGAATCGTCGGTTTCCCATTTTTTTATTTTATGCTTGTTTTTACTTGCAATGATGATATCATCGTCATATATTACCAAAAGTATTTTTTCTCCCCCCTCAAAACAAGTATAAATACAGGGGTCTGCAGAAGAGGCCTAAAAATCCAGGTCCCTCATTTTAGCATCTAATTTTTCGTACCACTGTCTTCCAGCCTGTTTAAGTCCGTATATGGCCCTATTTAGGCGGCATACTTTTTCTTCCTTTCCTTCTCTTAAGTCTTTTAGCATTTGCTGAGCTTTATTGAAGACAAGTTGATTGTTGTCGCATTCTTCTTGCATTATTTCATTTAAGAGTTCGTGTAGGTCTTTTGGCAATGAAATGTAAAGTTATCCTTTAATTTGGCCATTTAAAAATGCGCTAGATATGTTACATCAAGCTGGTTAATATGGAGTTCTTCTTCAACGGACAATGCCAAAAGTGTCTTATTGAGCTCAATTTTGTGACTGGGGCATATGTCTCACCAAAATCTATCCCAGGGCGCTGAGCAAATCCGTGTGCCACTAGTCGGGCTTTTCGTCTTTCAATTTTTCCCGTTGGTTTATATTTTATTTTAAATACAATTTTGGAGTCAATGACGTTGCTGTTATTATTTTTGTTAACTACTTTCCATGTTTGGTTTTTAAGATATGCTTTGATTTCTTCTTTGAATGCTTTTCGCCATGAAAGTGCATCAGGACCATTTAGAGCTTCTTCTTCAGAAAATGATGAACTTTCACATTCATAGTCCAACGTCCATTTTGGTGGCTCTATTTTGTTTCGATAGAAACAAAATAGAGCCACCAAAATGTACGTTGGACTATGAATGTGATTGATCTGATTCATGATCTGTTCCAAATTAGTGTCTGAATCTGTAATATATTAGACTTATTTATTTATGTATAATTCTTATGATTTATATAGAGACATGTAAACTGCATGACGGTGTCTACATGACTGACTCATCCATCGCTGTGTGGCATTGATGTGTGTGAAACATCACGCCACTCGGTTTATACTCATGGCTGGGTGTACAATATATCGATATACTACACTCTTCCCCGCTTAGCCTGAACCTTACATATTCATTCCGTTGGCGGGTTTTCGAACTCGTGGCTCCCTTTGGTTTACGTTTAAACCTGGATCCGGTTCGCACTTGATTCTGGGTCTGCTTTTCTTGGGTGTCGGCTGGATTTCCCTTGGATGATTGCCATCTTGTTGTACTTCTTGTTGGAATGCGGTTGGTTCTTCAACTACTCCTTTTGAGTCTTCTGTTGCTTTCTCTAGGTTCGATTCAGATATGATTGGCTCATCCATTGTGTCAGGCTCTTCTTCATATTCGTTTGCCTTTTCTTGTTCTAGGAGTACTCTTGTAGCTGCTTCGTAGAATTGACCCGATTTGCGCATCTGATCGTCACCTCTTTTCCATCTTAGATTTGGTTGAAAGTCGGGTTTACATATGTATGTCTTTTCCCCCATTACTTCCTCCACAGTTGCTGGTTGCCAACCTGGCTTCATAGGATTCTTGTAATCCCGAGCTATCTCCCTTTCTCCTTTTGAGAATGTGACATCTCTGTGTCCTCTGAAATACTGTATTTGCTTTTGGATTCTTTCTGCTGTTTTTGGTATTTTTAGCAAATCTAATCTACTTCTTAAGCTTCTGCCTAAAAATTTGTTCGCTGGTGACTCGCCCGTTGTTAGGTGTGGTGCGTTTCTGTAGGCGAATAAGTACTTGCTGATTAGATTATTTGCGCTGTCGTGAGCCTTGTTATCTTTTAATGCTTTTTCTAAGCCTTTTTTAAAAGATTTCACTCCGTTCTCAGCTAATCCATTTGTTTGTGGATGATATGGCGGACCTGTTTTGTGCAAAATTCCGTTCATTTTGCAGAATCTTTCGAATTCTTCTGACACCAGCTGTGCTCCATTATCTGAGATTAGTGTGTCCGGTATACCATATCTTGCGAATATTTCCCTCAGTTTTTCGATCGTATTTGTCGAATCTGTTTTTGTCATGTGGACAATTTCTGGCCATCTGGAGTATGCATCTATCAGTATCAGATACATCCTGCCCCTGTGTGGTCCTAGAAAGTCTATGTGCACCCTTTCGAACACATATTTGCTGTCAGGAAACTTCTTTAATCCTGATTTTTCCGGACTGCTGGATTCTGTCAGACATGCCATGCAACCTTTTGCGTAGCCTTCTATGTCTTTGTCCAACTTTGGCCACCAAAAATATTGTCGAACGATCGCCTTCATTTTGCTGATGCCCATGTGACCTCCGTGTATTTCTTTCAGCAATATTTGCTTGCAGTTCTCCGGTATCATTACTCGGTATCCCCACATTAGCACATTTTTTTCTATGAAGATTTCTTGCTTTCTTTGTGCGAAAGGCTTAATTGACTCTTCAATTTGACTAGGCCATCCAGTTGTCGTGTATAAAAATACCTTGCCCAGTACTGGATCTTTTCTAGTTTCTCTCACTAAGTCTTCTGACCTTAGCGGTAGCTGGTCTTCCACCATGAAATGTAGATAGTCCTCTTCCTCTTGAACTAAATCTCTTTTATTTCTGGGTAGACGCGATAATGTGTTGGCTGGCTCATTGTTCTTGCCCTTTATGTGCTCTATCTGGTAGTCAAATCCACTCATAAACAAAGCCCATCTTTGCAACCTTCCTGCTGCCATCTGTGGTATGCCTTTATGCTCGCCAAAAATCGTTATCAATGGCCTGTGGTCGGTGCATAACTTGAAATGCATACCTGCCAAATATTGGTACAATTTCCGAAAAGCCCAATAAATGGCCAAAGCCTCTTTGTGCAAAATTGCGTAATTACCTTCCGCTTTTGTTAGCGTCCTTGATATGAAGGTAACTGGTCTATCCTCCCCGTTTGGCATTTCGTGCATTAGTACTGCTGCTATGCCCTGGTCGGATGCGTCTGTCACTAGTTTTATCGGATAATCTGGGTTATAGTGTACCAAATTTCTGTCCGATGCTAGTTCTTTCTTGACTTCAATAAATGCCTTTTCTGCATTTTTTGTCCATTGAAATCTTTCTTTGTTTTGTACTTCATAAATCGGCTTCAACATTTTAGCTAATCTCGGTACAAATTTTCCGTAGAATGTCACCAGTCCTGTGAATGCTCTTACATCTGTTATGTTTTCTGGTCTCTTTGCTTCGACCATTGCTGCGATTTTTTCTGGGTCCTTGGACAACCCATTCTTGCTTATGATGTACCCCAGGTATCTGATTTCTTCCTGGAAAAACTGGCACTTTTTGAGGTTAAGCTTTAGTCCAGCTTCCTCCAACCTCTGCAAAACTTCGTTTAAATTTTGCATATGCTCGTTATTATTTCTGCCCGTCACCACTATGTCGTCTCGAAATGCTGCAGTTCCTTTGGCCCCTTGTAATACTTTTTCTACTACCTTGTCGAACTCTGCTGCTGCCGTTTTCGTTCCATAGGGTAATCGGTTGTGCAAATAAATACCCTTAGGTGTGCTCCATGCGCACAATTTCTTTGATCTGTCAGTCAGCTCTAGCTGATTGTAGGCCGCTGACATATCCAATTTCGTGAACCTTTCTCCACCTCCCAGTTCTGCGAATACTTTTTCCACTTTTGGTGCGGGGTGTTTTACATCTTGCATGTACTTATTGATCGTGACCTTGTAATCGCCACAGATCCTTACTCCACCTCCTTTCTTTAGCACAGGCACCAATGGTGTGCCCCATTCGTTGTGCTTTACCTTGGTGAGTATTCCTTCTTTTTCCAGTTGGTCTAGTTGATCTCCGATTGTCTTCTTGAAAGCAAACGGTGTCGCCCTGGGTTTGCAGAACACTGGTTTCGCATTATCTTGCATCTTTATGTCTATTTTGCCGTATTTATACCTTCCGAACTTGCCGTCGAAAAGTGTCTTGTGCTTGTCGATTATTTCTTGTAGTTTTGGTCCTTTTAATTCAACATGGTTGATTTCCACTATCTTGTATCTTAGTGCTTCCATCATGTCTCTACCCAACAATAATCTACAGCCTGTTTTTACGACTATTAATTGACATTTTGCTTTTTTTCTACCTGCCTTTATTTCTACGTAGATCTGACCTTCTGGTGCAATTGCGCTCCCGTCATAGAATCTTAACGTAGTATTCACTGGTTGCAATTTATGCTGTGATAGATGCCTTTTGTATAATTCCTCCGGAATTACCGATCTGCTTGCTCCTGAATCAAGTTCAGCTAGCAATTGCTTGTTTCCTATCTTTATTTGGATTTGCGTCGGTTTGACGTATCCTGCCTTTGTTGCTTGAAAGTGAACCTCTTCGCTCGTCCAGTCGTGGTTTTCTATCTCCACGAAGTGCTGTTTAGCTTGTTCCTTTCCTTTTTTCTGGCATATTTTTCCTAAATGCCCTATTATACCGCAACGGTTGCATTTATAGGATTTAAATTTGCAGTCTGCGGACTCGTGGTTGCTATAACCGCAATGCTTGCATTGTTTGCCGCCTTTTGACTCCTTGCTAAATTTCTTTTTATAGCCCTCTTTACCGGCTTTGCTTTGGTTTATGGCTTCACTTTGCTTACTTTTTCTGTCATGTACGTTATGTACGTTTATTTCCTGATGCGACTGTATAAGAGCTGCCTCTTTCTTCTTCGCAATTTCGACGATTTGCTCAGACCCCTTTTTATAGTCTTCTTCGCACACGCGATCTAAAATCTTGCCTTTCTTTAGACCCGCTACGAACTTATTCGTAATCATCAAGTCGAGCTGCGCACCCCATTGGCACGTGCTGGCTTTATGTTTCAAGCGTATATACCACTGGCTAATCGACTCATTCTCGCCTTGCTTTAAGTCGAAAAATTCCGTGCGTTCACGGAATACCGATATTGTCTTTGAGAATTGATTTTTCATTATAGCACATAATTCCTCGTATGTTTTTTGCGATGGTAATACTGGGTCGCACAAATTTGCGAGTACTCCATAACCTTTTGTCCCAATGACCGTTATGAGCGTAGCCACCTTTCTATGTGGTTCCAGTATGTTATTTACTATAAAGTATTGTTCTAACCTTTCTTGGTAGTTTTTCCAATCCTCGTGTTCATTATATTCTGCAACACACCCTACTGTGGCTGAATATACTTGCACGTTTTGTATCGGTGCCGGCGTTCCTCCGTTTCCGCCTGTTGCGTTATTCTGTGTTGTGTCCATGTGCGTTCCTCGCTGGTTATTTAACCTCAGCAAATCTTTTTCCATATCCTCTATTACGGCATTTGCTTTGTTTCTTTCCATTCTGACTCTTTCCAGCGTGATTTGGGCCTCTCTAAGCTGTTCTTGTAATTCTCGTACTTGGGCTTCATCCATCTTGTATGAACCTTTTTGCCTCCGATTTCAATCACAGATCAATCACAATCTTCTTACGAGATTTCCCGCACTGATTTCACTACACCTTTTACCTTTCTTTTTTTCACTTTTTACTTTTTACCTCGTCGCCAATGTAATATATTAGACTTATTTATTTATGTATAATTCTTATGATTTATATAGAGACATGTAAACTGCATGACGGTGTCTACATGACTGACTTATCCATCGCTGTGTGGCATTGATGTGTGTGAAACATCACGCCACTCGGTTTATACTCATGGCTGGGTGTACAATATATCGATATACTACAGAATCATTTTCAATTTCAATTGTCTCATCGAATAAATGTTCTTTTTCTTGAGTTATGTTGTTGAAGTCTTGCTGGAGAGTAATTGGAGAATTTTCTGGTTGTATGTTGATTTCAATTGCTCTTTCTAATTTTGGTTTAGTAATTTTTACATCTAGAAATAGATCTTCAATAGAGTTTTCTTGTATAACATTTTGATATGGTTTATTTATGATTTTTACATCCTTTGTTATTACAACTTTTCTTTTTTCAGGATCCCTTATGGGGTAGGCTTTTGATATCTCAGAATATCCAACGAAAATTCCCTCTTTTACTCTTGAATCAAATTTAGATTTATTAATGTTTTTATTTAAGAAAAAGGCTTTAGATCCAAAAATTTGAAAATATTTTACAGATGGTTTTCTTTTGAACCATATCTGAAATGGAGTATTGTTATTAATCGATTTATGATATAATTGGAACAAAATACAGCCTCAGCCCAAAAAGAGTGAGTTAGGTTTCCCTCCAACATTAGGCACCTGGCTTTGTCCAAAATAGTCCGATTCTTCCTCTCAGCCAATCCGTTCTGTTGAGGAGTGTATGGAGCTGACAGTCTCCTTTGAATTCCATTTTCGATTAAATATTTTGTAAATTCTTTACTTGTATATTCTCCGATTCCATTATCACTTTGGAGATATTTAATGTTTTTTCCAGTTAGGTTTTCAGCTTCTTCTTTAAATTGTTTAAAGAAGTTTAGGACTTCATTTTTCTTTTTTAGAAAATATATCTTAGTATATCGGCTTTTTTCGTCAATGAAAGTTACAAAGTAGCGACACCCTGCATTTGATGAAGTTCGCATGGGTCCGACTACGTCTGAATGGACAATTTCTAGTAATTCCAGATTTTTAGCTTCTTGGCTGGATTTAAATGTTGATTTAGACATTTTGCCTTTTATGCATATTTCACAATCTGAAAAAGATTCATTGGGATTAAAGTTTAGGCCCACCATTGATTTTGTTTGATGCGCATATTTTAAAGTATGCATCGTGATGTGGCCTAATTTTCTATGCCATAATTTCATTTTAGATTGTTTTTCAGAATTTGACTCAAAATTTGTTAAGTTTGAAGCCTCAGGGTTATCATTTTCAATAACATAATATAGCCCATTAATTTTATTTGCCATGAGAATAGTGTCACCCTCATAATTTTTAATGAATGCTTTGCTTTTAGTAAAAGTCACATCAAATCCCTTTTCTGTTTTGAACACATGTGGAAGTTGCTTCCGGAATCCAAGCACCAGAAAATTAAGGGGTTTTCTTTCAGCCTCACTTAAGAATGTATTTTTTCCTTTCCGATATTTACGATTCTCTGAATTTCAACATTGATCCGTTCTGTGATTTTCACGACCGCAATTTTGGCATTTTAATTTTGAATCAGTCTTGTATGATTTTTTATTGTTTTTGTGCTTAGTTTTGTTAAAGTATGAATTTTTATTAAATTTTGTACCATTTCCATAAAATGCATCCTCTTGACTTTGAAAATTTTCATCTTTTGTTCTTGCCATATGCTCTTCCAAGATTTTAACTTTTAGGTCTGTTGGTTTCGGCAAATTGTCACGGCTCTCTATCGCTACTCGAAAGCTTTCAAACGTAAGTGGAAGACTATATAACATTATTATTGTCAATAAATCATCATTTGCTTCAACTCCTAGGCCCTCCAGTTTATCCACAGTATCCATCAAATTATTTAAATGATCTCTTACGTCCTCGTCCGTTGTCATTTTGTACAAAACAAGACGTTTGAGAAGTGTGGCCTTTCGAGCAGGGCCTTCACTTTGGTATATACCCTTTAAGGTATCCCAGACTTTCTTTGAAGTTTTACAATTTCTTACTTGACGTATTTCACTAGAAGATATTAGTAAAAATAAATCCCACCTTGCATATGAATCGTCGGTTTCCCATTTTTTTATTTTATGCTTGTTTTTACTTGCAATGATGATATCATCGTCATATATTACCAAAAGTATTTTTTCTCCCCCCTCAAAACAAGTATAAATACAGGGGTCTGCAGAAGAGGCCTAAAAATCTAGGTCCCTCATTTTAGCATCTAATTTTTCGTACCACTGATTTCCAGCCTGTTTAAGTCCGTATATGGCCCTATTTAGGCGGCATACTTTTTCGTCCTTTCCTTCTCTTAAGTCTTTTAGCATTTGCTGAGCTTTATTGAAGACAAGTTGATTGTTGTCGCATTCTTCTTGCATTATTTCATTTAAGAGTTCGTGTAGGTCTTTTGACAATGAAATGTAAAGTTATCCTTTAATTTGGCCATTTAAAAATGCGCTAGATACATCAAGCTGGTTAATATGGAGTTCTTCTTCAACGGACAATGCCAAAAGTGTCTTATTGAGCTCAATTTTGTGACTGGAGCATATGTCTCACCAAAATCTATCCCAGGGCGCTGAGCAAATCCGTGTGCCACTAGTCGGGCTTTTCGTCTTTCAATTTTTCCCGTTGGTTTATATTTTATTTTAAATACAATTTTGGAGTCAATGACGTTGCTGTTATTATTTTTGTTAACTACTTTCCATGTTTGGTTTTTAAGATACGCTTTGATTTCTTCTTTGAATGCTTTTCGCCATGAAAGTGCATCAGGACCATTTAGAGCTTCTTCTTCAGAAAATGATGAACTTTCACATTCATAGTCCAACGTCCATTTTGGTGGCTCTATTTTGTTTCGATCTCTTAGTGTCGTAGTCCGTGATTGATCTGATTCATGATCTGTTCCAAATTAGTGTCTGAATCATTTTCAATTTCAATTGTCTCATCGAATAAATGTTCTTTTTCTTGAGTTATGTTGTTGAAGTCTTGCTGGAGAGTAATTGGAGAATTTTCTGGTTGTATGTTGATTTCAATTGCTCTTTCTAATTTTGGTTTAGTAATTTTTACATCTAGAAATAGATCTTCAATAGAGTTTTCTTGTATAACATTTTGATATGGTTTATTTATGATTTTTACATCCTTTGTTATTACAACTTTTCTTTTTTCAGGATCCCTTATGGGGTAGGCTTTTGATATCTCAGAATATCCAACGAAAATTCCCTCTTTTACTCTTGAATCAAATTTAGATTTATTAATGTTTTTATTTAAGAAAAAGGCTTTAGATCCAAAAATTTGAAAATATTTTACAGATGGTTTTCTTTTGAACCATATCTGAAATGGAGTATTGTTATTAATCGATTTATGATATAATTGGAACAAAATACAGCCTCAGCCCAAAAAGAGTGAGTTAGGTTTCCCTCCAACATTAGGCACCTGGCTTTGTCCAAAATAGTCCGATTCTTCCTCTCAGCCAATCCGTTCTGTTGAGGAGTGTATGGAGCTGACAGTCTCCTTTGAATTCCATTTTCGATTAAATATTTTGTAAATTCTTTACTTGTATATTCTCCGATTCCATTATCACTTTGGAGATATTTAATGTTTTTTCCAGTTAGGTTTTCAGCTTCTTCTTTAAATTGTTTAAAGAAGTTTAGGACTTCATTTTTCTTTTTTAGAAAATATATCTTAGTATATCGGCTTTTTTCGTCAATGAAAGTTACAAAGTAGCGACACCCTGCATTTGATGAAGTTCGCATGGGTCCGACTACGTCTGAATGGACAATTTCTAGTAATTCCAGATTTTTAACTTCTTGGCTGGATTTAAATGTTGATTTAGACATTTTGCCTTTTATGCATATTTCACAATCTGAAAAAGATTCATTGGGATTAAAGTTTAGGCCCACCATTGATTTTGTTTGATGCGCATATTTTAAAGTATGCATCGTGATGTGGCCTAATTTTCTATGCCATAATTTCATTTTAGATTGTTTTTCAGAATTTGACTCAAAATTTGTTAAATTTGAAGTCTCAGGATTATCATTTTCAATAACATAATATAGCCCATTAATTTTATTTGCCATGAGAATAGTGTCACCCTCATAATTTTTAATGAATGCTTTGCTTTTAGTAAAAGTCACATCAAATCCCTTTTCGGTAATTTTTCCAACTGAGAGTAAATTTGCCTTCAATTCTGGAACATAAAGAGTGTTGGTAAGATTAATTTTATGGTCTTTTGTTATACATATTTTGGCTAGTCCCTTTCCATTTATATATGCTGAGTGCTCTGATGATGCTAATTTCAAAACATTGTTTTCAGTCTTTTTAATGTCGAGGAAATATTTTTGTTTTGAACACATGTGGGAGGTGCTTCCGAAATCCAAGCACCAGAAATTCTTGGCTTTGAAAATTTTCATCTTTTGTTCTTGCCATATGCTCTTCTAAGATTTTAACTTTTAGGTCTGTTGGTTTGGGCAAATTGTCACGGCTCTGTATCGCTACTCGAAAGTTTTCAAACGTAAGTGGAAGACTATATAACATTATTATTGTCAATAAATCATCATTTGTTTCAACTCCTAGGCCCTCCAGTTTATCCACAGTATCCATCAAATTATTTAAATGATCTCTTACGTCCTCGTCCATTGTCATTTTGTACAAAACAAGACGTTTGAGAAGTGTGGCCTTTCGAGCAGGGCCTTCACTTTGGTATATACCCTTTAAGGTATCCCAGACTTTCTTTGAAGTTTTACAATTTCTTACTTGACGTATTTCACTAGAAGATATTAGTAAAAATACGAGGGTCGTTCAATAAGTCCTTAATCTTCTTTAGTAATTTTTTTTATTTTGCAACATAATCTTCTTTTAGCTCTATACACTTTTCCAACCGTTTTTCCAAAATTTTCATCCCGTCCAAAAAATAGGATTTCGGAAGTTCTGCAAAATACTCATCCGTTTGAGCAATGACGTCCTCGTTGGAAGTGAACCGTCGTCCGCCAAGCCATTTCTTCAGATTGGGAAAAAGAAAATAGTCACTCGGGGCTAAACCTGGTGAATAAGCGGGATGCTGCAACAATTCCATTTTCAATTCCACAATTTTGGCCATGGAAACACCGCAGGTGTGCACACGCGCATTGTTCTGATGCAAGAGGATTTTTTTCTTCTTCAGATGGGGGCGTTTCTCTTTGATTTCCTCGCTCAACCGTTGCAATAACGACGCGTAATACGCTCCTGTTATTGTTTTTCCTTTTTCCAAGTAGTCGATAAAAATGATGCCCTGCCAATCCCAAAAGACCGTGGCCATCACCTTGCCGGCCGATGGCACAGTTTTTACCTTCTTCGGAGCCCGTTCACCGTTGAAAATCCACTGTGATGACTGTCTCTTCATTTCTGGAGTGTAGTAGTGTATCCAGGTTTCGTCCACAGTGACATATCGACGAAGGAATTCGGCAGGATTGCGATGAAAGAGTGCCAACATAACCTCAGAGTCCACTACACGATTGCGCTTATTCTCCTCTGAGAGCAAACGCGGCACCCATCTTGCCGAAATTTTTTTCACAGACAATTTTTCATGCAAAATTGAAGCGACTGTACCTTGTGATATGCCCGTGGCCTCAACTAATTCGCGCACTTTAATTCGCCGATCGTTCAAAATCAGATCGTGGATTTTGTCGATGTTTTCAGGAGTAGACACCTCAACTGGGCGTCCTGAACGATTTTCATCTTTTGTGGATGAACGGCCACGTTTAAATTCATTCACCCAATTGTAAACCGTCGCAAACACAGATGCAGATGTGCCATGAACTGCATCCAACTCGGCTTTGATTTATTTCGGGCTTAAGCCTCTCAAATGGAGATGTTTGATGACAGCCCTAAACTCGCGTTTTTCCATTGTTATGCACAAATAAAAGTCGTTAACTTTAATCGACGATTGAAATTGAGCTACGCTATGGATCGAGCTGAAATTTTGACAGCTTTCCTGTCGGTAATGCTTGTTATAAAAAAAACCGACACTACAAGCGCAATTTCTCGGATTTTTACCGACACTACAAGCGCAATTTCTCGGATTTTCTAAGGACTTATTGAACGACCGTCGTAAATCCGACCTTGCATATGAATCGTCGGTTTCCCATTTTTTTATGTTTGCTTGATCTTCAGGTTTTTCTATTTCTCCACTGACATATCCCCAGAGTCCATTCTTGATTAACATGGCCTGAGCGTGGATACACCAAGTGTTGTAGTTTTCCTTGTTTAAAGATTCAATTTATTCTGAGCCATTTTTTCGAATAATTTATGAGCTACACAGTATATAAGTTTAATCCTGGGCCCATTACCTTTTGTATTTAAATAAAAGCAACTCAACAATTTAAAGTAAATTAATATATTTAAAGATTAAGACGACATTAATACAAGTAAGATGGCGTGGCCTTTTTTACTATAACATGTTATAAAAGTTACCAGTAAAAGTGTCGACTGTCAGTATTGCTAACAAATATCTAATTTTGCATGAATGTAAATGTAAACGATGTTAGTTTACAATAATATTTAAACATAAACCATTTTAACAAAATTTTAACACGAGTTTTTCTTAACGCTAATTTCTTATAAAATTTGCTAAAAATTCAAAGCAGGCGATTGTATACCGCCATTGCAATCTTGCCGCTGTAAAACTGTAATCGTTATTAGTTTACTCTAAAACATTTGTTCTTGTATTTAAAGTTTTTTCAAAAAATTGTTCAACCCTGCAAAGTAGATCGAATACTGTCATAGCATTAATGGCGTTTTTTGTCAGAAGATGAGGTTTTTTTGTAATCTGTCAAAGCTTTAAAACGGCGACTTAGAATTTCGAGAAATTTTTGCCTGTTTATTGAACATAAATTTAATAGCATTATTTTTAATTATAATGGACGACTCTCGCGACGAGGTAAATCTATTTGTCAATACGTTTTATTCGTTTTTTTTTTTAATTCTGTGTTTTTGTAAATAATTTTTAGTTTCTCATGTCGTTTTATTGATAATCTATAAAAATGTTTTTCAAATATATCATTTTTATGAAAAAAATATTTCTTAAAATAACTTTTTTATTGTTGTATCTGAACGATATATATTTGTTTTTAAACAGTTAGCGTAAATGAGTCAGTTTTGAGATATTAATTCATAGTCGTACCATATAAATTCTAATGTATTTTTTTGCATTTTCATGTATATGTAGAATCAATTTGTTGTTGATGATGTTAGCAAAATAATTAAAGAAGCTATTGAAAGTACAATCGGTGGAAACGCATATCAACATGATAAAGTGAATAATTGGACAGGTTCAGTAGTGGAGACATGCCTCAGTGTCCTTACAAAGCTTCAAAAGCCATATAAATATATTGGTAATATCTATATTTTTTCTTTTTTAACAATTATGTATTATTTATTAAAATCGCTCATTTAGTTACATGTATGATTATGCAAAAGAACGGCGCAGGATTACATACTGCTAGCTCATGCTTCTGGAATAATGAAACTGACGGGTCCTGCACCGTGCGTTGGGAAAATAAAACAATGTATTGCATCGTGTCAGTTTTCGGCTTAGCCGTATAATTTATTATTATTAAAAATATTTCTAATTTGTCGCTTTTTTTAACGTAAATTAATTAATTAAAAAATTAAAACAGTTCAAGTAATAAATACTTTTGAATAATTAAGAATATAATACGAATTTTAATGATATCTTACTAAATTCAAGTAATATATTTTTGAAAGTAATTGATATCTTGCTAGCTAATTAATATTATTAATAATTCTTGCGATGTAATCTGAGAAAAATTCATGAACTTATGAAAATATTAGAAAACAAGAAATTCTTGATTTACGAAATTATTTTTTCTTGTTTATTATTCAGAATAAAAAATATTATTTTTTATGTTTATTTAAATAATTAAAACTATGTTTTTCCATTCCAATTATTTTATTTTAGACTTCGTTTTGAATTTTCCTTATAAAAATGTTACATAAAATGAATTTAAATAAAATAATGTGATAAATTTCTGTATTTGCCTTTTTATATCATGCTAATTTTTAATTTTATGAAAAATAAGAACATATGCGTTCAATAGAATGTTAATTTTTAGAAAAATGAAAGAACTTGCCTACATAGTAGTGAGAAAATAAAATTGTTGCTTTAACACTGATAAAATACTCCAAGTATCTTATAAATATATTAAGTAAACGTATGTGAAGTATACTACTTTTAACATCATATTATGAATCGGTTGTCGTAACATGTCTTTTTCTTTAACCTACTTCAAAAACAAATTATTTCAAGTATGAAAAATAGTTTTATTCATGAATACTGCATTAAAAATAGATATACATTCCGGCGTTGTAAAAACTGTTTATTTCAAATTAATTTTACACACTAGACCAGTACGTTGCTCATAAATTATTTCAAAATATCGTTTGAACTCTATTAAAATATGTTTAGAATAATAAAACAAGAGGTCAACAACAAATACATTAACTTAGATGTCAATTGTTTGTATTACTGATTCTTTATGCATTTGGTCCGATGTTATAATTTCATCTTGTGGAAATAATGTATTCTCATTATTAAGACATAATTCTATCTCTTCTAGATTATCTTTTACATTTGTAACATCATCTGGTTCGATGTTATTAGACTCTTCTGGTTGGTTGATACAATTGGTAACGTCTGTATTTGTTGGTATATGGGTAGGCTGATTGATATCTGTACATTTTTCGATTGTTGTAAGAACATTATCCTCCGAATTAATCTTTGATTGTACGAACAAATTATTGAGGCTGTCGGATACCTCCGCAACAATGAATTCTTCATTATTTTGATAATTGCAAATTTCCTCTACATTATTGGCGATATCACCATTTTTTGAATTCGATTCTACTAATTTAGTACTTTCTTTATTTTGATTATTATCTAATTTTGCAATTACGGAACATTTGTTTTTATTTTTTGGCTTTTTGGACTTTACTTTTTTAGTTTCAGATTCTACTACAGGAGGCGGGTTTTCTTGTTTATTAACAATTTCATTCATTTGCCCTTGTAATTTTGCTAACGTTTCTTTTAACTGGGCGCAATTCTTTGCCATTAGTTCCATTTTATCCGCTTGTGGTTTTGATGGTGGTGGTGGTCCTATAGGTTCGGGAGTTGTAGGCAAAACTGGCGCTGATGGTCTTTCTATATTATTTTCTTTCAAAGTTTGATGCAAAGCCACGCGTTCAGCCTGAACAAAATTTCAATTAATTTGTTTAATTTAAATTTCGTAACATTTACTAATTTTTTAAAGTACATTATTAAGTTATTATTTTAATATATTTTTTTATAATTAACCTGCAATGTACGTAAAAGTTTTTCCAGTTGGTGTATTTGCCTGGTGCATTTTGAAATATATTCATCTTTGCTTTGTTTCTCGGTAGCCATATCCAATATAGTAACATTACTTCTTTCGCATTTTTGTTTCCATTCTAAAGCCTCCTTTTCTAGTTTTTTCATTCTTTTAGTCATCTAAGGAAGAGATTAATTTAATAAAATTTTGTGTAAACAATTTTTTGTACCTTCTCAATTTCCATTTTGTAAGTTGTAAATATGTCATTTCTTTGTTGTAAGGAACTTTGAAAATCATCATATTTTGATGTATATAAATTCAATTGCTGCTTAAGTAATTCTTCACGAGCCTGCATTTCTTGAATTGCTTTTTTACAATTCATTAAATCTTCGAACGCACTTTCTTTTTCTCTGGAAAAAAAATTAGAAAAACCCACACGAACAAACGCAAATTACTAACTTGTTCAAAATTTTTTTTTCGATTGCGGCTTCCATTTGCACCTTAGCAAGTTTTGCTCCATGGAGCTGTGATTCCAATTTCACTTGTTCATTTATCTTCTCTAAATATTGCTCACGTACTTGACATTGCTCCTGCAAGAATTTCAGTCTAAAAAGGATTTTAATAATTTCTCAAACTATATGAACATATGTGTATGCGGATATACATTACCGTTTCGTCATTTCAATATTATCTTCTTTAAGTTTAATATTTTCTTCGTTGTTTTTATTTAATAAAATATTTATTTCATTAATGGACTGCTGAAACTTTGTTTGATTCTCTTTACGTTTTTCCTCTTCCTCGCGTATTTTTGTCATGCTCTCATTTTTAACTGACTTAATTAATTTTTGCTGCTCGCGACACACTTGCTCAAGTTTGTCTCTAAAAATCAAATATTAAATCTCTTAGGATCCATATATAAATTAGAAATTATTTTCGTGAACCTCATTAAAATTCCTTTATTATGTTCTTTTTGCAAATTATCTTTCTCACGAAACAAAACAACATATCTTTTCTCATGTCTTTTCTCATGTTGTTTTAATGTTGATTGTAATTTTTTATTCTCTTTTTCAACTTCAACACATTTTTTCATTAATGCGTTGAGCTTTTCTTCAGTCGATGATCCTGCATTTAGTGACTTCAAAATCTGCACAGATAGTAATTAGATATATTTTTAATTTACAGAAATTTGTAATTTACCTGCTCCTCCAATTTATTGTCTTTCATCTTTTCTTCCCGAATATCTTTATGTTCTTTACTTGAAACTGTTGCAGTACTCATCATGTATTTTTCTTTTTAGATGCCGGTATGTACTAATGAAAATCATTAAATGGATCTCAAATTTGAAATATCTTAGATTACCATATATGTATATTTTTGATGGAACTAGGTTATATTTTTGTCTTTTATCAAGGGAGTTGTGATGCCATATGACGAAAGTTGTGATGCCATATGTAGCGTATTTTTTATGAATAATATAATTCAATTCGGAATATACGCAATTATTAAATTAGAAATCATATTTTGAAAATAGCAGTAAAATAAAATATTTTTTTTATCCAAAAATAATATATCTACAACTTAATAAGAAATTCAAAAAAAAACATTTGAATGTTTCGTTTCTTCGATTTTTTTTCTACGGTTTTGTATTTTTTTTTTCATGATAAAGTGTATTTAACTGCCGCTTCACATATAGAAATGTCGTATTACACGACTAATTATTGATCATGCGATAATTATCTTATATGAAAATACAAATTTGCCGCTTGTCAAACTGGAATTTATGCATATGCATACATAAAGCAATATACATGCATATTAAATGACATATGTACTATTATCTTACTTGGATTTTTGTGTTGAAAATCAAAACAGGACAGTCAATGAAATGACATTTGCCACGAATTCAACGATATTGGAATTATACTACTAATTAACTTAGATCAGATTTAAACACGTTGACATATTAAAAGTTTAAAAAAGACAAAAATGGGTTCAGATTGGGATGAAATCAAAAGATTGGCAGCGGATTTTCAAAAAATTCAATTAACATCAACTTTACAAAGGCAATTAATTATAATTTTGTATGAAAGTATTTAACTAAATAAAATTTGTTTTCAATTTGATTAGATTATCGGAAAGAAATTGTGTTGAAATTGTTACTCTTTTAGCTGAAAAAGGTCTCATCGATGTTATTTATACTAACGATGGTAAAGAATACATTACCCCAGACCATTTAAGAAGAGAAATTGAAGATGAACTTTTTGTGCAAGGTGGTCGAGTAAACCTTGTGGAGATTTCTAAAACGCTGAATGTTGACTTGGTTAAGGTTGTATATTACTATTATCAAATTTACAGTGATATATATGTATAGTGTTTGATTGCAGATAAATACTGTTGCAGAAAAAGTCAGAGATGAAAATGAAAACATTCACTTTACGTTAGGTCAACTAATTGATGAAGAATATATAAAGCGAGCAGCAACCGAAATAAATGAAAAACTAGCTCAAGCCGGAGAATTGTCGACTTCCGATTTGACAGTGCTTTTTGATTTGCCATCTGATTTTTTACAGCACAATGTCATTGAAAAATATTTAGGAAAAATTATTCGTGGTAGACAAGATCCAGGCAATTCAAGGGTATTTTATACCCAGTCATATATTACTCGCTGTAAATCAAAAATTCGTGGCGCTCTGCTTGCATTAACGCGTCCAACGTCAATTTCCGTAATTTTAAATCAAATTAAGGTTCCTGAAAGAGTATTCCATTCTTTAATAGATGAAATTTCACCTCCTGGCGTTGTTACATCTAAGCTATCAGGAGCTCAGTATATTCCTCATATATATGCTAAAAGTCAGGTATATTATTAATTACTATGTATAATTTATTAAAACTTATATAAACTGTACACATATATTTAAAATAGATTGACTGGGTCCAATCATTCTATAAACAAAATGGATTTTTGGAGTATGATTCAGTTTCGCAGTTAGGAATATCAGATGCTAAACTTTTTATTAAAAAACAATTTCCTTCAGAGAAATTAATGTATCTAAATAATTGCGTTGTTGGTCCAAAGATAACTGATTTAACTGTTATGTCAGCAGTTAATGAGTGTCATGCAACTAAGAGTTATGTAGATTTATCAACTATTCTTCCATCAATTATGTCCCAAGAAGATATGGACCAGCTTTTTGCAAATTTGATGACACCAAACATTCAAAATAACTTTATATTTTTGGAAAATGTTGGTAAGATATTTCTGGTTTATTTTTTAACTTTTATGTATTTTAATTTATGGTATCTAAACATTCTTTTACTTTATAGTTTTTTCAACGGAATACTTAACCAATTTAATCAGTTTTTGTAATGATATGGTTACATTGAAAGCAAAATCAGCTGTTGAAAATGGATCATATCAGCAATACCTTGCTGAAAAACAAATAGGATTGTTAAAAGCAGCTTCAAACGAATTTGATATTATTGAGTCGAAAGTATATATTTAAAACTTCAAATAAGTTAAAAGGACATTCAATTACTATATTTAATTAGGCTGACAGGAAAGAAGAACGAAGAAAAAAAGCTGTTTCCGGAAAGGCTGGCGGTGGAGCCCAGGGCCGAGAAACCAAAACAAAGTCAACGAAAAAACATTATCGTGGCGGTGGAGAAAAGATTTCTCATGATACCGAAATTACTGAAGCAAGTTCGAAACGGGGAAAATTGGTAAATGCTTATGAGACTTGAAATCATAAAACAAATACTGACTTGAATAATTTATTAATAGGTTCTTGAATTAGTCACTCTCGAGGATATTGAGAAAATAATTTTCAACACACTTGAAGAAGAAGGTTTAGAATACCTTTGCAGTCAAATAGCTGAAATGTATCACTCGTAAGAAAATTGCATAATATTCTTAATTATTCACCTTTATTTTCATACTTTCTATATAAAAGAACCACAAATTATATGGAAATATCAATACTATTTTTGAGATATTTAAGATTCTAAATATAATAATTTTAATTAAAGAAATCTAAATCAAGCTGCATTACTAGCTGCTCAAACATTGCACGAGGCGACTCCACAAACAAATCGAAGGCAAACGCATGCTGCACACCAAGATAAGTTAAACGTTCTTTTGAATGATGTGCGTCTGTACGAGAAAGGTTTAAAGGTATTGATGATTCCAATTAAATGGAAATATTTACTTTAAAATTTTCGTTTTAGTTATTACCAGCAGATGTTCAACCACAATTAGTAAAATACTTGCTCAAATCATTAGGTAATGATATTTGTAACGAAATCGCCTTGTATATAGCATCTGAATGTAATTTAAATGTAAAGAATGCAACATTAACAGTAGAACAACGCAACAAAATATGTCAGGACTGTGGTATGTAGTTATACATACAAATATGTATAAAAAAATTATTCAAGCAAAATATTTTATCTAATATATTTTAACCAATAGATATGGAATATAAAAGTGTTCTAACTGAATTGATAAGGACAATTGGAGGAAATTCAATTGATGAATTCTTAATTGCGGCTGAAAATGTAATGAAATGTTGTAGTATGATTATGAAAAAAATCGATAAAAAGAAAGATAAAGCCTTAATAGTTGAACACAAAGATAAGTTGTGCCAACAATTAAGAGAAGCAAATGATCCTGCTATAATTTTACATTTGGCTATGTTGAAAATATTTACAAGCGTAACGAATGCCATTCTTCACGCACCTGGTCGTTATGTTTCGCATATTTTACGATATTTACAAACTCATCTTTCTTTGGAGCAGAGTCAAATTTTGATGAATTATCACGGTTTGTAAAAGTGCCATCCATTATCCTTTAACAGTATTAATATATAACATTTTATTTAGATTTAGTACTAAAGTTTTTGAGTACTGAAAATGAAGTGGAAAAACTGGAAGTACTTGAACAGCTAAATTCTTTACAAAAAGATATTATTGATTTGACATTATCATATGAAAAATCAACTTCTCGCGCGGAATAACTGAATTGTTTCAATAAAAATATTTATAGAAGAAATTTTTTTACTTAGTAACATAGTAAGCTTAATACATTTAAGTTTAAATTTTGCAAAATTAAATCCATTATACAATAGAATTTAGAAAATATTATTGATTAATTCATTTAGATCACAATGGGATTATAAATGAACTACAATGAGAGAATTTTGTAACATACTGTCGTAATATAACCTGTTGTGAGTTTGGTTTTGTCAGCAGGAAACTTCCAACTTTTAACGCATGGACTTTATTTTAAAATATCGTAAAAGTATATTATTTTCCTAATTGTCATGAAGAATTTTTTTAAAGTTTTTCATCGTTAAAACTTCGACGTTATATAATAATTTATTTGGTTTCAAAATCTCAGAAAACTTTATTGTTTGCAGTTTTTTTATAGTAAAATATTTTGCATAAGTTGAATAAAATACTTTTTTCTGTGTACTGATGTTTTGTGGAAATTTATTAAAGAGCCCTAATATTTTAAACTCATTATGATTCAATAATATATTGTTCGATTGTGACAGTGTATCCAATTATGTTTAGATAAACGCGTATAATTGATTTCATCTCCATATACTAAACAAGAAAATCTACGATATCTACATACAATAATACGAATATTAACGAAGACTAGAAATTTTATAATTGCAAGAAAATATATCTTAAATTTTAAAATAATTTTAAAACATTCTATACCTAAATTTCAAGCATTTATTTTCAAATCGAAATATGATACATTTATTTCAATAATCAAACTTTAAATATTGTAGTTGTTTTTTTATAGTGTAGCCGAAAAATTCTACAATATGTTTATTTAACGATATTTTTGTAAATATAATAATTCTAAAATAATAACTATAACATACTAATGGCAATAACAATATTTTATAAATTTTAACTTAATCGTATTGAACTCAGAATGGCTAAAAGATAAATTTTTATATATCATTCAATATAGCTATGATGATCTTTATGAAGCTTATTTAAAGTCTTAAAATTTTTAATAAGTTTAATACTAATAATGGTGGATTGCATTTTTCTTTCAAATTAACCTATTAAACTTAGGTAAATTATAAAAATGCACTGAAGTATAATATAAACTATGATATATATCAAGGATATCAAATTATTGTACACATATAAATTGTAAATATCGTAAATATTACTGTCTTGATTTTTCTTCTTCTTTATTGTTGTCTTTTTTGCGACTTTCCAAAATATGCCGTATTCATTTAAAAAAAAAAATTTCAATTATAAATATACAATTTTTTTGTTGTTCTATAATCCATATTTATCATTAGTTTTAGTTCTGGTTTTATAATAGGTAAAATTAATATAGTACACCAATCTAAATTTATATATTACAAAAAACCTTTTTTTATAATCTAGTTATTTAAATTTATAATTTTAACTAACATAATTACTTATAGGTATGTAAAGAATTATTTGCAATTTTCGAAAAAATATTTACTTATAGAAAAACTGGTTGTATATTCAACTATATCAATAGAAAAAATATTCAATCAAAATTCGTTAAAAGAAATCAAAAAATTTTTTTTAAAGAATGAATTCAATTTAAATATTGAAAATTATCAGTTTACAGAATAAGTAATGTTAAGTACTTAATCTATTTCAAATTAAATATTCTCAAATTCCATATCAATTATAGTCGTGTGTTATATTTTAAAATAATGAATATATGAATGTTTTAAAATGGCACCGAATTTTAGATATAAAATTGTGAGAAGGTAAATAAAATTTAATATGTAGATATGAAATTGTAGAAAGTTAAAGAAAGCATGTTTTATTTTTACTATTGATTTAACATTGCTATACAAAATGTCAACATCAATGCATAAATCTTATTGCAAATTATTTCTCTATATATCGATATTCGATATACTAATAATATTCAAACTCGGAAACATATTGGTGGGAGATACCTTTGAGTGGTATTTTATAAACAGTTGTGTAATTTATCTTATAAGTATAATTTATTATGGTTTGTAGAAAGGTTCCGTAATATTCCGTTTATATTTTGAAAAAAACCACAAATAATGGAAATGTAAATTCAAATATATGCTTAAGGTATATGCAATATACTTATTCATAGTCTTTTTTGTCAAGTCTTCTAGAATTTCTTTCTAATAATAGAACATTCAGAATTAAATAATTTGAATATTTTTCCGGCAAAACGACATATAGATTTTCAAAAAATTATTTTCTTTGGCCGCAAAATATTAAAAATAACAAATAACGGAATTAGTTAAGTAAGAAATATAGTCATTTCCCTAATATAAAAATGTATATATAATATATAAAATAATGGCTATGGTGCAATTCCTTTTTCTAGATATTATATACCTTCAGTTCATTTTTTCTAATTACTGCACCAACTCGACTTGATCCAGGGAATGTACTTTTTTTAAACCCACACTCCATGTGGATTTTTACTAGTTGGTACTGCATTCTCAAGTTGTCTAGGAGATCCAATTATTCTTCTTGAACTACCAGGCTTATTTGAACCTAATTAGGTTAATTGATATTTGAACGTTAGTTAATATAATTTGAATATAATTTACAACCTTCAAGAAGATGCCGAATCTCATCGGATGGGGTAACTGTTAAACTTTGCAGATTCACTTCTTTCATTTCATTCACAAGCTGCTCAACCTATTTGTAAAAAATATGCATAAATGTATAGAGCATCTTATTTTTTGAAAATTATAATATTGAAAAGAAATTCACCTGTCGCTTCTTCTCAGCTATTGCATTTTCAATTAAAGCAACTTCCTTTTTTAGATTTTCAGCCGTTTTATTTGAAGACTCTGAATTTTGTATAGCTAAGTCAATCTCCGCTTGTATTCTCTCTACTTCTGTCATAAAATTTCGCTCCATTTGTTGCCTATAGTAAATAGTTGAAAGTAATTATTTAACTTTAGATTGTTAATAAGCATGAAATTACCGATTATCTTTCTGCCTATTATTTAAAGCACGCTGTTCTAGAGCAATATCATCTAGTAATATTCGTATCTTGTTCCGACATTGCAATAACTCAGTTTCACAATTCGCCAGTTTTGAACGTAACAGGTTTATCTCCGCTTTAAGTGTCTTTTCTTGCTGGCGCACTAATTCATTCTCTTCTTCTACATATTGTAATGCCTGTAACTAAACACATTCAATTATTATAAATTAAATTATTTTAAACGTTATTTTTCTACAATATATTCAAGTCTCGACTTACTTGTTCGTTTCCTTGACGATACAGTTGATCTGCTTTCTTTATTTCCATTCTGATTGCATCAATCTGCTGTATTTGATCACGTTCTTTACTTTCTAAATAAACTATTTCTGCGTCAAACTAGAAAATGATAAATTACCTTTGAAATATCAATACAAAATCAAGATTTTACTGTCATACTTTTGTAAGATCGGCTTGTTGTGAACTTATTTTTTCACGTTGATATTTAATTAATTGTACTAAATCTTTATATTGTGCAGTTTGAAAAAAATTTTCATTTAAATCACTTACTTCATTCATATTAAAATATGAAGTCATGTTTATATTATCTTTGAAATTAAGTTTTTTATTACTAAAATTATCAATTTTTTGCAATGGACTTGTTCTGGGTGGCGGTGGGTCTCGATATGGAGGTGGAACAAGGGCACCATTTGACGAAATTTGGGGAATGTTTTTATATAATTCATTACTTCCGTCAAAACTTCCTTTATTACAATTTAGCATATCTAGCAAATTTTCACTACTTATATTTTTATAATCTTGTGGGAAATTTGTTTTTTGATCTAAAGAATTTCTTATGTCTGCTGAATTAAATTCACATGATTTTATTTTGTCGTCCACTTGTTTTAATGAATCAGAACTTTGAGCTGGTGAAATTTGTTCACTTTTGCTTTTTTCCGGAGAAGTTTTCAGAATCGGTTTTTGTGGTATTCCTTTAACAATTCCAACATTATCCACTTGTTTCGTCTCATTCATTAACCTAAAATATGGACGAGCAATTACAAATATATATTTTTGAAAGTAACCATATTTGTATTACCCAAATAATTTTGGGGACTCTTTTGCCCGTTCTAAAGCGACATATTCTGTTGAATCAGGACTATTTATATCGTCTTGTTCACTATTGGGCTTAGTTTTAGTTGTAACTGCTATTCGTTGTTTATTTTCAGACTTAGTTTGGTCAGATCGTTGTAGAATAAATTGTACATCGTTCGAATACTCTCCCCATTTCAGAAGAATTTTTAATGGGTTTTCATTAGGCGCTAATAAACGCTCATTATTTCTCCAACGTTCGATTAATGTAAAACGTCCTACTTTACCAGTCGCATGAGCTAAAGCAAAAACAACATCCTACGAACAAATAAAAGGATTCACGTATTTTTCTAACAAAAATTGGCTAAGGAAAAGACTCCTACCTGACAAGTAGTTGACACAGTTACGCCGCAGACAATTCTTTGTATTCCTTCTACCCAAACCTTCAATTCCATTTTATTGAATTTGTGGAAATATGAAATCACAGCACTGTTTGGGATATTTGCAAATTCCAATTAGTAGAAAATCATTTTCTAAAACAAAATAAACACATCTCCATTCTAGTGTACTGTTTTTTGAATAAATTAATGTGTTGACCTACAGGAGATGTGGTATCGAACTTAAGCAATTCCTTTGGAAACATTGTCATCTAAATACTTAATAAATTATACAAGTTAATAAATTTCAATATATTTATTGTTTTGCATCACCCCAATAGATTTACTTGAGCAAAACAAACCAAATTGTACACCTTTACGCCATTTTTCTCTAATGACAAATGACAATTTCAAGATGTACACTCATACATTTTGTTGACATTAATAGGTTTTTGTCTAAACTGTGCTCAAAATGAGCAAAGATTCTATGCATATTTATTACCTCTCTCTATATGAAAAGGTTATCAAATATTAAATGCAAATAATTGTAATAGAAGTTTAAGTATGTTTACATTTAATGTAATATAATAAATTATAGTTATACTAAAACAATAAAATAAAGTTTATTGTATTTAGAACGAGTGTGCAAACAGAAAAATCATATTATACTTATTTTGTGTTCTTGATTACATTCAATAAGCATGCAATTAAGCCTATTTCATAAAATAACAGAGAAAGGATTCCATATGCATACAAATGAAAATTAAGAGTATTTCATGAAATAAGAGAAACATTTTGTAAGAGTTTGATGTACGGTTCTTTTGGTTGACACGTCTGACAGTACGGTTCTGTCAAATGGTCATTAAAATGTTGCGGTGTTTGTTTACGTAAATAATGTAACGTAATGTAAATACAATGTCAACTTAGTTATTTTAAAATTTAAAATAGTCCTGTTGAAATAGTGACATCATTATAAATTTTTATTTGAAAAATCGTGAAGACATTAATATGGATATTAATAGTGAGGAGAAAGATTTTGTCATCGAGCATGCAAAGTCTGGACGAGCCGCATGCAAAAAATGCAAACGTTTTTGTGAAAAAGGGGAACTTAGAATAGCTAAACTGATTCCTAACCATTTTGGAACGTTAGTTCTTTATACAAATACTTTCTAATTCATTTAAAATATGCTTTAATATATTCTAGCGACGTTGGAAAGTTGAAACACTGGTATCATATTGATTGCATATTTGAAGTGTTTAAAACTCAAAGGGCTACTACTAAGAAAATTGACTCTCCGGAAGATTTGGATGGTTACGATGCTCTAACGGAAGAAGAGCAAGAACTAATTTTGGATAAAATACAACAATCAAATGAAGCAATCAGTGGAACTACTACAAAACTAAAGGTAAACATATATAATTAAATTATATGTATCTAATAAATAATTATTTAGAAAACGGTCGGATCCACGCAAACTTCTTTTTTAGAAAATGAAATATCTAAGAGTACTAGTAAGGATAATCTATTTAGTACGTTTGAGAATATTTGTGAAAAAATTGCAAATACCAGTGGATATATAAAAAAATCAAATATATTAAGAGAATTTTTAATAAAAGTATATAAAATTGTATTTTATATATTTTGTATTTAGTATTAAAAAAGTTTAGGTTTCATTTTGTAGGGAACAAATGGTAAAAAATTTGATGGAAACATGCTATTATGGATAAAATTATTATTACCATCTATAGATAAACGTGTTTATAATCTAAAAAGCAAACAATTAATTAAATTATTTTCGAAAATTTTTAATAAAAACCATCAAGAAATGTTAACAGATTTGGAACAAGGTAAGATTTTGTTTATATTGTAAATTTGTCATAATATTTGTTTAAATGGCTTTCTTAGGGGATGTATCAGAAACTATTTCTAAATATTTTCAAAAGTCTCCCTATATGGAAAAGAAGTGTAACATTTTGTTAACTTTAAATGAAATTGAACTATTTTTGGATGAATTGTGTAAATTAACAAAGGAAGATGATCAAATAAAATGCTTTGAAGATCTCTGTAAGAAATGTAACGAGCAGGATATTAAAATGGTATCAAATTACTTATTTATGTTATAAAATAAAATCTCGATATATTTAAATAAAATAGGTAGTTCGTTTAATAAAAGGAGATTTAAGAATAAATGCTGGGCCTCGTCATATTTTGGATGCTTTAAGTGCCGAAGCATATTCGACTTTTCAGACATCACGAAATTTAGAATCCGTTGTTAGACAATATGGACCATTAATCTCACAAAATAAAATAAAACTTTTTGATGATCAAACGCAAGGAACGGTAGGAAAAATATTTTGAAAATAAAATTGTAAAAATGTACATAAATATATTTTAGATTAAAGGAATGCATAGACCGCCAGGAGTTCAATTAATGTGCCCAATAAGTCCGATGCTAGCTGAAGCCTGTAAATCTGTGGATAAAGCAATAGCAAAAAATGTTGAGGGATTGTATAGTGAAATCAAATATGATGGCGAACGTGTACAAATACATAAAAAAGGCAATGAATTCAAGTAATAGGTTTTTGTGCAAAATAAATATCTAGTGTTAAGTAAAATTACTTTGCAGGTTTTTCTCACGTAACCTGAAACCTGTGTTGAATCATAAAATTAGTCGCTGTAAAGAATTCATACCAAAAGCATTTCCAACTGGTAGGGATCTTATTTTGGATTCGGAAATTGTAGTGGTTGATACACAAACTGGAAAATTATTAAGATTTGGAACGCTTGGTGTACATAAAAAAGAGCAGTTTGCATCGTCAGAAGTTTGTCTTTTTATATTTGACTGCATTTATTATAATGGTGAAGATTTAACGAAAAAGTATTTGATTTGGTATTTTGAAATTATCAGAAACTTATTAGAAAACATATTTAAAGGCGACTTTCAGAGAGAAAAGCTATATTGAAAGAAATCATACATCCAATTAAATATCACGTACAGTTATCAGAATATTATTTAATCAAAACGACAAAGGAGTTAGCTTTAATGACAGCAAAAGTTAGATTTAAAATTGAAATTTTGCTGATTAATTATTTTGCTGAAAAATTTTAGGTATTAAAATCTGGATTGGAAGGGCTTGTTTTAAAAAATATTAATAGTTTATATCAGCCAGGGAAACGA
Source organism: Atherix ibis (assembly GCA_958298945.1). Taxonomy (NCBI): domain Eukaryota; kingdom Metazoa; phylum Arthropoda; class Insecta; order Diptera; family Athericidae; genus Atherix; species Atherix ibis. The sequence goes on from OY282605.1 coordinate 131,647,348, forward strand.
GGTTGGTTAAAAATAAAAAAAGATTACCTTTTCGAAGGTAAAATGGCAGATTCTGCTGATTTGGTTGTAATGGGTTCTTGGTTTGGTGCTGGTAAGAAGGGCGGTATTCAAAGTATTTTTTTAATGGGATGCTACGACGAAAAACATGGAATTTGGAAGACTGTTACAAAAGTTCACACTGGTTTGGATGATGCAACATTAGAAAATATTCAAGAATCTTTAAACGAGTTAATGGAGCGATGTCCGTTACAAAAATTACCAAACTGGATGTCTTGTAAGCCTCAATTAAAACCAGACTTTATTGCCAAAAACCCTTTTGATATGCCAGTTTGGGAAATAACTGGCGCTGAATTTACAAAATCTGATATTCATACCGCAGAAGGCATATCAATAAGATTTCCACGTATTACTAGACAACGCAGAGACAAATCAGCTAAAGAAGCTACTACTCTAAATGAACTAAAAAAATTGTTTGAATCTTCGAAAGAATGTTCTAATATTGAAAATCTTTTTGATGGTATTGATTTCAAAAATGAAGATTTCTCAATAAAAACGGAATATATTGATTTGAATAAAAGTAGCGATAAAAGTTATAGCTCAGAAGGCAACAACGATCAAAATGATATCGACTCAAAGGGCGAAATTAAGAAGAAATTAAAAAGAACCAGCTCATCATCTAATATTAATGTAAATACTATTGATCCACCAAAAAAAAAGAAGCATTCTAATAAAAGTTCAGAACCAAAAATTATAATTAAAAAAGAGATAAAAGAAGAAATATCTGATTCAAACGTTCTGGATATTTTTTTCTCTCCCGAAAAACTATTACAATCAAAAATAAATCAAAATTATCAAAAACAATCAGATATTATCGAAGTAAAACAACTGAATGATACTTTTATACATGATGGAGTTTTTAGCGGTATTAAATTATTTGTTTATAAAGCAGATAAAGAGTCTGTTATCAGTTTTATTGAAGAGCAATTTATGAACTTGGGCGGTCAAATAACTCAAAATAGTTTCGAAGCAACTCATGCTATTCATAAATCAAATAAATGCAATGACGATTTTTTATGTTTGAGGTAATTTATTATTTATTTTTATAAATTTGTAATATAACTGTTTCTTTTAGGAAATTGTTTCAACCATCATGTCGCCATTTAACAAGTGGCTGGCTAGTACAATGTATAGCTGAAGAAAAACTTTGTTCATTTGTCAAATATGCAGTTAATTTAGAACGAACAGTCTGATAATAACAATAAATAATATAATTTTCTCAGGTTTTTACTAAAAACAAGCATTGTATAGTAAAATGTAACAAATATATTTAATGAATAAAAAATGCTGTGTACTTTTTATATTTGATCATTTGTTTAAAATAATTATTACGTTTAACTAACAAAATTTTGCATAAAATAATAAAAAATTGCACATTTATTTCAGCAACATATAAAACTTTTTTCTTTAATTAATGACTGTAAAAATATATTACAAATAATATCTTGTTTATGTGTATTTAAGGTGAACATATATATTTTATTATTATAAATACCAAAATAATTATGTATTATGGTTTAATATAATTTTATTAAAAAATAACCTATTTTTAACAAATAATCTTTCGTTTTATTTATAATAGTGTATTATTTCATTTTAAAGAGTTTTCTTTAATATTTCCGCAGTAATTGTAATTTGAAATTGAATTTAATGGCAAACCACAAAGACCACATATTTTATTCTTATAAACACCATATATTTCAACATTAAAAATATTGATCATATCAAAGTGGATAACAGCTGTTAGTAAAGTATTTTCTACTATCATAATATTTTGCTCATTTATTTCCACTCTGAAAAACAAAATAAACAAGAATTATAAGGTGCAATTTTCAAATATAAAAAAACCATACCTAAAATCGTAAAAATTCTCCAGTTGTGGATATTGATATGGTTTTTGTTTAATATACACTTTATTGGTATTATTGAAAGTAATGAAAACATTTTCGTCGGTTTCTGATTGTGGTTCGAAAGTAAAGAAGTTTCCTCCCACATATACTTTCAGATTATATTTTAATACATTTGTTACATTATAAATAATTGGTGTTAAAAATATTGCCATTTTCGGTTCAACTGAGCAATCTGCTGCTAACAGAATTGAGCATTCCATTTTTTTATCTTGTGATGCATAGAAATCATGAATATTTAATGTCAAATCGTCAAATGTATTAACAATATTTCGTATCACTGAGCATGATCCTATAAAAAAATAAAAGTAAATGGTAAATTATTAAATAGTAGGCAAAATAGATTATAAGTTTTAGATATCCTTAATTGTCTAGAACTAATACCACATAAACAACTTTTTTCTATAAAAGACTGTATTAGGATAACTTTTGTTCAGTTAAAATAAACCAAAAATATATAAATGGTAAAATTTAATAATAGTTTCGTACAAACGTATATTGTGTAGAAATGTATATTTACCGAAGTACGTTTCTATATTCAATCTGAAATGTGAAATGCTATGGCGAAATAAAACAAAAGAAATAATTTACAGTGTTGTGAAATACTTTGGTTTGAGCTTTAATGTTTACTGTATGTCGGAAGCAATCCGACAAAATGGCTAGCACGTGGAAAAATCCGAAAAAATGGCTAGCACGTGGAAAAATTCGACAAAATGGCCTGCACCGAATTCACTTGGAAAACCTGGACATATTCAGGCGGAAACAAGGACGAAGCCAGCTTTGCAGTCACGTCAAAGTTGCAGTCAGCGTGAAAGTCAAGACCTTCGATGACTTTAAATTTGCGGTCGATCCTTGAAGTCTGCGTCAAAGTTGCAGTCGGCGTCAAAGCTCATGCTGAAACTGTCATGACAACAGTACTTTTATTCTAGGAGGCTAGAGGGGAGAATAGGAAAACCAAGATAGGCATGGACAAGTCAGGAATTTCCAGGGCTACAAGATGGTATCACTTCCAAAAAGCTACGACCAAGGAAGAGTAGTATTTGAGGGGTAAAACTCTTTCAACATAAAATTACAACAAAAACAACCTCAAACAAGGCAAAAACCTATATTTTCACTGAGAGAGAGAAGCAGTCGGCTAACGATTATGCTTCTAATACTAAAACGACCGCATAACACTGGGACATGTGTAGAAGCAAACCCGAACTCCATCAGACGCTTGTGAGTCGAGCTAGACAAAAATATACTAATGGTACTGCATGACGCTACACATTAGATGATAACTTTGTGGAAAAAACTACCACTTAAACAGCCATATCTATGCAACTAAGCATACTATCAACATAATAGGACTATATTATCCTATTATGTTCTCACAGCAGCAGATTGCCCACAACAGAACGATAATAGGGCTATTATCAACATAATAGCCCTTCCGTTCTGTTGTGGGCAATCTGCTGCTATGAGTTGGATCTGAATCCCTTTATTCTTTAAAAAATTCGTGTATTCCCTTGATGTGTATTCACCACCACGATCCAACCGCATAATCTTTGGTGTTCGCTCGAATTTTGTCTCGCATAATGTTATGGATTGCCTCATTGTGTCTTCAACTTCCGGTTTGTGTGCCAATTACATGATAAAAGTAAAACTTGAATAATCATCAATGAAAGTTACCAAATAACGCTTTCCATCCGTGTGTATCAATTCCAATACCGCTGATGACTCGCTGAGCGATTTCTTTGGAAATGGTAATCAACAATTTCGAGTCCCTTGATGGAACCATCCAATGCCATTTTTCGAATCTCCCGCTGGATCACGATGTCCCATTTTACGATGTAGTTCATGTATACATTTGTCGTTATGTGCTAAAACCGCATGTACCTTATTGACCTCGCGCAATACTTATAATTCATTCACTATGTCTGCTACACCGATTTGTTTTCTCTGATGATTTATCTCACAAATCCTTTCATTAAATTCGACCGTAAAACCCATTTTCGTGAGTTGCCTTATAGAAATCACATTGCCAATCAATTTTGGAGTGTACAGAACTTGGCTTGCCTCTACTTTATAAACGTGTCCACTTTCGTTAACGAATGTTATGTATCCTTTGCCAATTCCCTCCACATTTGCCAAATCGCCGTTTGCCAACTCGACTGTGCACCTGTATGATTCATCAAATTCTGTAAAGAAACTTTTGTCTTTGACTGCCGTTTTGGTTGCACCTGAGTCCATGGTATGTTTCCAAGTTTGAACAAAAATTCCCCATCTTTAACGGTGTTCACCTTGTCAGTTGCAATGCCAGTTTTCTTTCCATCTTCGCACTTCCTCTTTACCAACCACTTCTTGTATTTGTTGCAATCTTTCTTTATATGATTGGGTTCTTTTCAGAAAAAAACAAAGACTTACTTTTGTATCCGGCTTCGAAACGATTTTCATTACTGAATCACTTGCACATCCAACCACATTTGCATGCCGCTCGTATTCTGCGATCACATTTTGCTTCACCACATCGAACGTAACCTCACTTTCCGCACGTGCACCAAGCGCAGAAACTAATGTGTCATAGCTCGTTGGCAAACTACTAAGCAAAAATATTTTACTCCATAATGTTGCCAAATGCGCCTCACCGAGATCATTTAACCGTGTGAATAAATCCTGCAATCGATTAATATGGGCATTTGCATCGCCACCTTCTTCCATTTTCAACGCGCAAATTAATCGCACCAAATACACCTTGTTCGCCAGTGTATTTTTCTCGTGGTATAAACGCAATGCATCCCACGATTGCTTTGCCGATGTCACCGAACGAATGTGTGCCAATTGATCACTTTCCACTGCAAGACCAATTGTGCCCCTTGCTTCGTCATCGAGGTCTTCCCATTTATCAATCGCATTTTGATTCCGTACAACACCATCTCCATCTAGCTCTCGCATTGGTTTCAACTGTTCAATCACTTGCTTCAACAAATTCTGCTTTATGAGTAGAATTCGAAATTTCAACTTTTCCGTCTTTCGTCATTCAACTTTTCAAATTTCGGTTTCATTGTCTCACTCATTTTCCGTATGCAATTTGCTTCGTGTCTCCGTTGTGATTAACCTCAACTTTGGCTCTTTATAATTTCACACTTTATTTTAATTCTTTAACTGTATGTTTATTTCACTCACACTGGGCCCATAACCTGTAGAAAAGTATATTTACCGGAGTACGTTTCTATATTCAATCTGAAATGTGAAATGCTATGGCGAAATAAAACAAAAGAAATAATTTACAGTGTTGTGAAATACTTTGGTTTGAGTTTTAATGTTTAATGTATGTCGGTTTAAAAAGGAATGAATCTTATTCAAAATGTCAAGTCTAAGGAAGTACTAAATTCTATGTATGTGAACACAAATTAAGAACAATGTTTCATCTACATTCCACAAGTACAAATATTAAATACAATATAGTATATCATTATATGAATATTATGGTATGATCGACTGGAACAATATTTAAAAGTTATATATATATATATATATTATAAAAATTATCATATATAATTTAAATTTATCATCAATAAATAAATGTTATTTTTTACGTTGAGTACACTTACTTTTGAGGCCAATGTCATATAAAAATTGTTCGCTTGTATCATATTTTGAATCTATTTTAGGAATAAATGGAATATGCTGCATTTTCCAATCAATACCATTTATATTAATATTAACAAGCATTTCATCTGTTGGTGTTTCTATAGAAATATCAATTTCATTATTCAAATTTAAACGGTCCACTTTCTTTTTGGAGAATGCTGAAATCAAATGATCTATACGATTGGCCCAAATATCAAACCACTCGGGCATCTATAATCATACAATTATATTTTCATTATAAATCAAATTCTACACCATATTTAACTGATTAACATACATTTGCAAATTTAATTTTAGCACCATATTTTGTTATTGTTGTAACACTTTGGAAATTTTCCCTTTTACAATATTTAGACGAAGGTGGAGGATTAAATTTCAATACCTCCTTTGGACAAAATTCTTGATCGCCAATATTTGTTAAATTAAAATCATTATATTTTTCAGGTGGCTACAAATATTTTATATATAATAAATTTTTTCAAAGAATATCATATAAGAAATTACCCCGGCAGTTGCGAACACTTCAACTGTTGACTCATTTACTGGACAATCTTGTTCACTTCTTCCAAAAATCAAAGCACCATTTAGAGTATGCATTTTTTTAAGAAATATCAACGGGTCATATTTGATATCCAAACAAGCCTAAAACATTTTCCAAATTTGATAATTTTATAAAAAGTTGTTTTTATTTAAAATTCAATCTGTGAAATAATAATTTCTGTTCACAAACAAATACTCAGTTAGTACTTTAATTTAAAATATTAATTGATAAATCAGTTTATAAGCTATAGTAATCCTTACAAATTATACTTCAAACATAAAGTTCATATTTTACAGTTAAAGCCTCTAAATCAAAATTAATCGTTCAATATGAGTTCGGTAAGTTTTAATATACAAAAAAAAAAAAATTAAAAAGAATAAAAACAAAATAATATGGAATAATTGAGAATGTTTATTGAATAAATTTGTTTTAGTTGGAAGCAAAACGTGATAAATTTCGAAATTATTTAGAAAGATGTGGACTTATTGATGCTCTTAGCAAAGCCTTGATAAAACTGTATCAAGAACCAAATAAACCTGATGATGCGGTAGGATTTGTACGAAAGTACATGTGCGAATCCTGTCCAGACGAAGATGCTTATAATATTGTTAAAGCAGATTTCGAAGAAGCGAATAAAACAATAATTGGATTGAAAAGAGAGCTTGAAAGAGTCAAAGATTCTATGTAAATTAACTTTATTTGATTTATTGTAGTTTTTGTTTAGCAAGGTAATATGTTATTATGGTTTTAAGACGAAGGACACCAAGCCAGATAAAATTTCTTCTTGAAGATGGAATGAAAATTTTAGAGGAAAATGACGAATGTAAATCGCTTCTAAAAAAGTATTTGAAAGATACCATGTATGAAGATCTGATCAAACTATCTACATCCAATAAAGCAACAATTATAGATTGTATTCAATCTGGACTTGCTAATCCTTCAGCTGCAGTAGGTATATACGCTGCAGACTCAGATGCATACGAAGTATTCTCAACAATATTTGGACCCGTAATCAATGAATATCATGGACAAAGTGATGCAGCACTAGGTGATGTAAAACAACCAACTACAGATTGGGGTGATCCAACCAGTTTTGGTAATTTAGATCCCGATGAAAAGTTCATTTTATCTACACGAATTCGATGTGCACGTAACATTGACGGATATCCATATTTCGCAAAAATGACTGAGCAACATTATGAAGAGATTCACAATAAAGTTAGTTAAAAAAAATATCTGTTTTCATTCTTTCAGCCATAAAAATATAACATTTTTTAGGTGAAAGAAGCATTAGATTGTATGGAAGGAGATCATAAAGGAATATTTTACTCTTTGGAAAATATGAGCCTTGATGCGCAAAACGGTCTAATCGACCAAAGGATTCTCTTCACTAAAGACAATGTTCATCTGAAGTTGGCTGGCGCCTACAAATTTTGGCCTTTAGGACGTGGTATTTTTTACAACACCGAAAAAACTTTCATTGTTTGGATAAATGAAGAGGATCATATGCGTATTATATCTATGATGAAATCTGGGAATTTAGGTAATATACGAGTATATCATCTTTCTGAAGGGTTTTTTTTCTTGAAAGTTTTTATTTTTATTAAAGATATATTCCATTTTTAAATAATGAGCTTTTAATATAATTTCTTCTTCATTTTATTTACGTGTAGGTGCCGTTTATCAACGTTTAGTTACTGGTTTAAGTAAACTAGAAGAGAAGTTGACTTTTTCTCGGAATGACCAATATGGATATCTAACGTCATGCCCAACAAATTTAGGTACTACTCTAAGAGTATCTGTTCATATTAAATTACCCAAACTCTCTGGTAATGCTGAGCTGCTTAAGGAGAAAACTGATGAACTAAATTTACAAATTCGTGGTACTGGTGGTGAGCATACTGAAATCATTGAAGGTGTTATGGATATATCGAATAAAAGAAGATTCGGCGCTACTGAATACGATATCATAAAGGAATTATACGATGGCGTTTTGGAATTAATTAATATTGAAAAAGAATTGTAGACAATTTTTTTATGAAATTATATTATAATATTTAGTTAAATTTATTATTATTAAAAATTACCTTCCATTCATTATTTTCTTCATTGTTTGTTTGTAAAATCATTCCAGTCAATCGATACCAATTCATCTTTTTTGATGTAAGAAAATTCAATACAATATCCCATTTATGCAATATTATATCTGGCTTATTAGCCATGTGCATCAATTTGAAGTCAATACGATATCCTGGCTCAGCTGTTTGTATATTGTTAAGATCAATTATTTCAATTGATCCATCAATCTGAAAATGAATTTCTTCTTCAGTTAATTGAATTTATCACTGCGATATTTAAGAAGTGATAAATATCTCTTACCTTACTATAATCTTTATTTTGGACTAGGAGTGTAAAGTTTCTATCGTTACCAATATGTATTGAACTTAATTGGGCAACGCCAAATAGATACATCAGTCCATTTACAATCATGTTTGATGAGAAACCACTACAAATAAAAAAAATCCCAAACAATTTTCTTTGTTTATAATAATATAAATTATTTGTATAATACTTTTCCATAAATTCTGATTTAATAAGCATTATTCGATGATTATTCAATTCATTCAAATTAGTATTAATCGAAATCGATACCCCAAGATCTTTGAGATTATGTGCAAATAGTTGAAACTATTAGTTCGAATCCATAATATAAAAAAATCAAAAAAGAAAAAAAAATTATTGATTTCATCAAATCGTTATATTGTAAATAATTTACTATTTCATGCTTTCTTTGTGGAGATATTACAAATTGATATGGTACCATTGCGGAGCGTGTAATGTAACCACGCGTAGAAGTTATTGAACGCGATTTAAAGGATAGTCCACTTGTTAAATTTTCTGGTCTCATAAATGAGAATGTCAATATTTTATTGGAAACGTTTACATTCATCTCATTATTGAATGGAATGTATACGAGTAATCCTTGCTCGCGATTTATTTCGTGGTCTAAATTTAAAAATGGATTGTAACTGTGACTCTTGCATGATGCATACGATGAATACCTATAATGGTAAGGAGTATTTTTCGTTTTCAATATTATAATCTGAAGTATTATTATTTCTCATTAACTTACCTTACATCAATTTGATTACTTCTTGTAATTGTATCAGGAGACATTTGTTGTGTAATATTCCCACGAAGAGAAGTCAAAACTGTTGTTGTCAATAATACATCGGCCGATGTGCCCAGAACTGTTGGTACTGTGTATTTGGTCATGAATGGCCAACGTACTGTTTGCATATTAATATGACTATCGGCCCTTATTAAAAAGTTAAGTCGTGCAATTACTAACAAAACAATCAAATAAAACATATCATCGTATTATGAAAGGAAATAAAATACCAGTTAAATTTTAACTTACAGTCACCATAAGTCAAGTTATGGAATGTTTTCTGATTTAGATAATATGACAAAACAGTCTTGCCTTCGATCTGAATTATAAATTCAAAATGAAGAGGTGTTGGATTTATTCTAGGTAATTTCATAGCATCAAGAATATCTGATAAATCTTGAAGTTTTAAATTTTCTGGATCTAAGGTGATTAGTCGGTTAAGAAAAGCATCTGGTAGTCCACGTGCTTTTATGTATAGCTGAATATATACAATACATACAATAATATAGAGTGAATTTTTTATTTTATTTTCAAATAAAAACCTCACCGATAATTGCCCAGTAAATTTTCCAAGTGCTTCAGTATCAAATTTAAAATATCCAACAATAGGAAGATCGGATTTCGGGTCACCAACCATAAATGCTTGAAGCATTGCACCAATACCAAATTTTGAGTCTCGATAATCAAATATGTAGTTTCCTGTTATCCAAAATCGTGATGCTGGACTTGGTGGAAGATGACGGTACATATATGAGAGCATACGTCTCCTATTTCAATAAAAAGCAATCAATTTCATACATCATACAAACTAAAGAACGTTTTATCTTGTATAATTACAAATGCTGATAACAAGGGTAGGTAGTCTCCGAAATACTTTTAACAGTTGTACGATAATAATTAATAAGATGGGGGCAAGTTTCATCTTGAACAATACGATGAAGACTTATTAGTCTAGCTGGTGTTGGACTTGATATTAGTAACAATGTTAATGCAGCTATTCGCATTTCTAAAGTTGAGTTTTTCGATTCAAAGATTGGCCAATATAGTTCGTAAATCTAATATATAAAAAATTGCATTAAATAATTGTTTAGTTTTTAAATTATTTTAAGTACTTTATCTGGTCTTGTATGTGCCAATGGCATTGTTGCCCATGCAGCTAAAAATTTTATATCATTATCTTGATCTTCTTCTCGAATAATTGGATCCAAATAATTTACAACATTTCCCAGTTGTAAGTTACTTAAACCTTGCAAGTACAACATTTTCTGTTCATAATCGAATCCATCTAAAATAAGAATTATTACTATCTGCTTTAAAATTTCTTCTATATACAATATTATATATGATTTTATTTACTTAAATACAAATTAAAGTACTTTTGAACATATTCTTCAAATATGTCTTTAGTTATCTTTCCAGCAGCAAATGCATTATGAATTAATGTAGCAAAGCTTAAAACTGCTGCTTGTCGAACATCTGGTCTGTCAGGTCCTGTTCATAATTTAAAGAAATTAGTTATCAATTTGTATTGTTTATAAATTTTTTATCATTATTTTAAAAAAAAAAAGAAACCAAATATCTTTATTACCTATTTTTCGTGATAACTAAAGTTAAATTCTTACCTAATGTTAAGAATACATCGCATTCCTTAACTAAATCGTGTGATAATTCGTAAATGTGAAATGGTAAAGAAATTAATAGCTGTACTGTTGTTGTTGGCTTCACTTGTTTATTTAGTATCAAATCTCGAGTCAGCAAAACTGATGCTTTTGTACCAATTCTGGGTATTATTTCAAAAAATATATTACGAATTGTTTCTTGTCTATACGATGTTCCAATATCAACTTCCATGTGCAATTTTTGCAATGATTCAAAATCCATTTGAGACATCAGCTTTATAATGTCCGAAACAGTACTATCATACGGTTCGTCAAAAGCTATTTTTGGCACTTCTAGACCCCAAGCTAACATATTAAGAAGTTCAGCAGCATTAGCAATCAGAGTATCTTGTAATAATGGATGTCTTCCTCCTGTAGGATCACTTGTATCGGGAAAGACGAAATTTAAATTGCTTGTACTCTCCGACATTCCTGTTTCAATATCGATTGTGTTTTCTATTTCGGTTTCATTAATATATGTTAACAAAAATCTAAAAGTAAAATCATTTATTTTTTAGTACAATATAATATTTAATAAGTTCTAACAAAAAGTTAAAATAATTTTCTTTTTTCATCGAATCTTACTCTGAATTGATATATTGTGCTTCACCAGTAGATTCAAAAGTGTGGATCAATGTCATTCCTTTAACGTGTGCCAATGATAAAACATATGAATTACCACTCAACATAAGCTCATATTGTGCTTCATTTCCCACAATAACATTTTTCTGAAATTATTGCATTGATTTTAATAATGAGAGAATATGTCATTAATTTGAAGTGTATACCTGAAAATCAAATTCGCACAAATTGGGAGGAACATTGCTTCTCGTAGCGTGTATAGCTTCCGCATACGGTACACAAGTTTTTAGTTCAGGTGTTTTTCTAATTGATATGTAATTCGTTTTGTTTGCAATATAATATTCAGTCAAGCACATCCCATGTATTCCTCCCTAATAATTAATTTTGCAATAATAAGTTAATAATAATAATAAAATTATAAAAAAATGAATATGGTATGCCGAATTGGAAATGTTCATTTAGCCTCGTGACTTACTTCTCGAACTACAAATGCTCCCATATTTTCTCCCTGAATCTGTAATGTAGAGGCAATGGCACGTTTAAAATTTGTTGACCAAATGGGATCACTTTCCTTGAATACAATATTTGATATTGTTCCATCATTGTTTAAAGTTATTTTAAATGGCTTATATGGTGCAAACATTTCCTTATTTTGCAAGAACTTTTCACCTGAATTACTAAGTGATACTTCTTCAATCGAAAGCTGAAAAGTGCGTTGTAATTTTTATTTGAAAGTAATATTAAAAAAACGAATTATTTTATTGTAATAAAACAATCTTGCTTATGGGTGGGGGATACATTTAGAAACTTACGGAAACTGCTAGTGTCTCGGCAGATTGTCTTTGTAGTGTTAGTTTTCCTTTAACTACCCAGCCAGATGATGGTGGTGCTAGATTATTATCATCTGGTGGCGATTTGGCTCCTACATTAACATTTCCAATATATTCGTATAGTATTTGACGATTTAAACCAATTATTTCGAAGCATATTGTTGAATGTGTAACAAATAACAAAGTTAAATCTGTTTGATAATAATTATAAAAATATAATCTTAATATTATTCAATATTTTACAATCAATATATGGAAAAATATAAAGATAGTTTGTGAAATTGTATCCGAAAAAAAAGGTAAAGTGATAGTTTTGATTTAAAGAATAAACTAAGGTCAATTGGATTCTGACAAAGGTCTCGATTTAAACTCAATCAAGTGCATACATAGTTCATGTGAAACTGATTGGTTCGTTCGAATAACTATTAAACGTATCGAATTTTCATAATAATATTTTGTTAATTAATTTAATTAAATTAAATAATAACTTATTATTATATTAATGTTATATGATAATGTATACTAGATTTAACTTCGTGAAACCGAACAACTATTCAACATATTTTTATAAATAAGTGTTTTCATTAATGGCTTTATGTGAATAAGATAGTGTATTTCCTACAATCAAATATATAGTATACTCGTATGTACATATGTTAGCCAATCTTATCATTCATATACAATATTTATCATTTGTTTATATTCAAAACATAATAATTTGTACGAGTATTGGTATTATGTATTCAATTAAGTTTATTACTGCATTATTCGTGTAATCATTACTAAACATTTCTAAATATAACTGCAGTTTTTCATAATTATATGAACATTTACGATATTTATCAATAATTAAATATTAGTCATAGAAGAAGTTAATATCAATTCTTATTCACATGTAGATTGAAAAAACTCACGAGAAATTAATCCTTATATTTTGGACTAATAAAAATAAGTTCAAAACTAATTATTTAACTAGTGATTAATAAATAATTTTGTTAGATTAGTATTTATTTAGGTTTTATTTGTCAAGTAAAAATTATTTAAATTAATACTAATAATAAATCTTCATTTTTAAAAATCAAACAAAATCAACCGAATTTAAATAAACTAAAATTATATTTAATTTAAATTAATAAGCAAAAGGTAATTTGGTAAAAATAACGCAGCATAATAATTAAGTCGATTTATTCGAAAAAAAATATTTTAGGGAAAAATTAATTAAAATAATGTTAACCATTATTATATCATATTAATTATTTCTCTTGGTAAATATTATCTTTTTCTAATAGTAAGAAAATATTCCGTACTTTTTTTTTCTTAGCTATTCGAATTTTTTTTATTAAAAACAATATTAACGTAGTTGATGAAGCTTCATATATTAAATCGATAACATTTAATAATGTTAATAACTTAAAAACGTATTAATTCAGCTTAAATTTGCATTATTCTAAAAAGATTTAAATTTGTTAATTGAAATCTGTTACAAAAATCTAATAATTTTAAATATGACAAAAACAAATCGATTTTGTTTTTGTTAAATATTAATTCAATTATTGTAGCTGTAATAGAAGATTCGATATTCCGTTAAAATAAATATTATTTTATACGGAAATTGTCATTATTATTGATTATTTTCTATAATATTATATGTAATAATTGTTTACAAAAATCCTTACAGAGATATGTTTCACTTTTTATGCTTACAGTAATTTCATTATGGCAATTAACTTAATTGGGTAATTTTTTTAAATATCAATTTCACATTGCGGGAGAAAACACACACATACATGAAGCAATTATAATTCATTCAATCGTAGTAGTAAACGCACACAATCAAATTTACATATACCAACAATTGTATGATAACATTGTCTTTCAAATTTATTTAAGAATAGATTTTTTTCCAATCTATAAGAACAATTTTCAATTTTTATAAATATATTATATAAATAATGGTAAAAATAAAACTCAATATTTAATCGACTACACTAAAATATTGTTTTATAAATATTTACATACAAAATATTATAGAACATTTTCTGTGGGCCATTATATATTTTTGTTTTTATATTATTTTTTTTTAAATTTCTTTAGAAATTAACACTGTTAAACTTTTTAAATAAATAATTTTATGTAGCCCTTAGTTGCGATTAAATGACAATAATACAAAAGAAGGGAAATGCACCGATTTCCGTTTTTCAACTTTCTTTATCGGCGGCCGCGTTTCAACTCATCAATTTAACTGAAAATTAAATTTCTTCAAGTGCATATTTCTCACCACCACGACAAAAAATAACTAAAAGTGATAAGAGATTGTAAAGAATTCTGTATTACATCAAGAAAAGAATTTATTCATTTTTATATTTCTATGGATTATTTGCTAAAGTGTCCTTTACTATTTTTATATTAATTATAGAAATATATACATGTTATTAAATTTTATAATTTAGTCTTTAAATGCATTAATAAACAAAATTATATACATATGTAGCGATATATATAAAATAATAAAATATATGAAGAGCTTACAGAATTCACCAACTGCGAATTTAGTATATAAAAATGTAATAGTATGTGCGTGTATACTAATTTAGTAGTATATATAATGATGAAGAAGCCATCAGATATTGATACTCTTTATGACCTGTGAACTTGCCAATAAGATTCCACAGCGATTTTCTTGCATATATGTGTACATACATTTTTTTAAAAAATATTTGACTGATTCAGTATTTCTTATATTTAAAAGTAAATAAATAAACAATTTGTACATGGCAATATGAATATTTCCTTACGGTAGGGACTGGTATTTAAGGCATATACATATATGCATGCATATATTTTGAAAGGTATAAGCAATACTTAATTAAAGACTAATATTTTAATATCTGTTAAAGATATTTATTTAAAATATAAAAATAATATTTATATAGTATAGTATTAATAGATGACTATTATAAGACTTATAGTATTTATTATATGAGTATTACTTGCGGTTTGTATACAGAAAATAAATGAATAACGTCTTAAGAATATTGAATATCTATAGAAGAAAAATATTCATTTCATTGAAAGTATGAGGCAATACACCATATTTTGGAAGAAATATCCTTATCAGTAACATAGAGCTAACTATATTTTTAATTGATATATGTATACAACTATACACGGTAAACATTTAGTAACATAGTATAATCAACAATATGGCCCATACTAATGTAAAGCAAGGAAAACAAAGGTAGTAATTCAGCTTTAATACTCCCAAACAAATCAAAGATGGGATACAAAAAATTCAGTTCATTTTGAATGTTAAAAATTTAGTTTGCATGTAATTTTTTTTGCTTACCTTTCTACCTGGAAATTATCGTTGAATTTGTTAACCTAAGTTTGAGTTTTAAAAAATAGAATAAAGATGAAAGATAAAAATAAATGCATAATAAATAATTATTGTTATTTATTATGCATTTATAAACCTTTTCTATAGGTTATCGGCCCAGTGTGAGTGAAATAAACATAAAGTTAAAGAAATAAAATAAAGTGTGTAATTATAAAGAGCCAAAGTTGAGATTAAGCAAATTGCATACGGAAAATGAGTGACACAATGAAACTGAAATTTGAAAAGTTGAATGACGGCAATTATGCGTGTTGGAAATTTTGAATGGAATTGTTACTCAGAAAGCAGAATTTGTGGAAGCAAGTGATTGAACAGTTGAAACCGATGCGAGAGCTAGATGGAGATGGTGTTGTACGGAATCAAAATGCGATTGATAAATGGGAAGAACTTGATGACGAAGCAAGGGGCACAATTGATCTTGCAGTGGAAAATGATCAATTGGCACACATTCGTTCGACGACATCGGCAAAGCAATCGTGGGATGCATTGCGTTTATACCACGATAAAAATACACTGGCGAACAAGGTGTATTTGGTGCGAACAATTTGCGCGTTGAAGTTGGAAGAAGGTGGCGATGCAAAGGCCCATATTAATCGAATGCAGGATTTATTCACACGGTTAATTGATCTCGGTGAGGCGCAATTGTCAACATTTTGGAGTAAAATATTTTTGCTTAGTAGTTTGCCAACGAGCTATGACACATTAGTTTCTGCGCTTGGTGCACGTGCGGAAAGTGAGGTTACGTTCGACGTGGCGAAGCAAAATGTGATCGCAGAATACGAGCGGCATGCAAATGTGGTCGGAGGTGCAAGTGATTCAGTAATGAAAATCGTTGCGAAGCCGGATACAACATAATAAAGAACCCAAACATATAAAGAAAGATTGCAACAAATACAAGAAGTGGTTGGCAAAGAGGAAGAGCGAACATGGAAAGAAAACTGACAATGCAACTGAAAAGGTGAACACCGTTAAAGATGGGGAATTTTTGTTCAAACTCAGGTGCAACCAAAACAGCAGTCAAAGACAAAAGTTTCTTTACAGAATTTGATGAATCATACAGGTGCACAGTCGAGTTGGCAAATGTTGAGGGAATTGGCAAAGGATACATAACATTCGTTAACGAAAGTGGACACGTTCATAAAGTAGAGGCGAGCCAAGTTCTGTACGCTCCAAAATTGATTGGCAATGTGATTTCTATAAGGCAACTCACGAAAATGGGTTTTTCGGTCGAATTTAATGAAAGGATATGTGAGATAAATCATCAGGGAAAACAAATCGGTGTAGCAGACATAGTGAATAAATTATATGTATTTCGCGAGGTCAATAAGGTACATGCGGTTTTAGCACATAACGACAAATGCATACATGAACTACATCGTAAAATGGGACATCGTGATCCAGCGGCGATTCGAAAAATGGCATTGGATGGTTCCATCAAGGTGCTCGAAATTGTTGACTGTGGACTTGAAGAAGTGTGTGAGGTGTGCTGAAATCGCTCAGCGAGTCATCAGCGGTATTGGAATTGATACACACGCATGGAAAGCGTTATTTGGTAACTTTCATTGATGATTATTCAAGTTTTACTTTTATCATGTAATTGGCACACAAACCGGAAGTTGAAGACACAATGAGGCAATTCATAGCATTATGCGAGACAAAATTCGAGCGAACACCAAAGATTATGCGGTCGGATCGTGGTGGTGAATACACATCAAGGGAATACACGAATTTTTTAAAGAATAAAGGGATTCAGATCCAACTCACAGCAGCAGATTGCCCACAACAGAACGGAAGGGCTATTATGTTGATAATAGCCCTATTATCGTTCTGTTGTGGGCAATCTGCTGCTGTGAGAACATAATAGGATAATATAGTCCTATTATGTTGATAGTATGCTTAGTTGCATAGATATGGCTGTTTAAGTGGTAGTTTTTTCCACAAAGTTATCATCTAATGTGTAGCGTCATGCAGTACCATTAGTATATTTTTGTCTAGCTCGACTCACAAGCGTCTGATGGAGTTCGGGTTTGCTTCTACACATGTCCCAGTGTTATGCGGTCGTTTTAGTATTAGAAGCATAATCCTTAGCCGACTGCTTCTCTCTCTCAGTGAAAATATAGGTTTTTGCCTTGTTTGAGGTTGTTTTTGTTGTAATTTTATGTTGAAAGAGTTTTACCCCTCAAATACTACCCTTCCTTGGTCGTAGCTTTTTGGGAGTGGTACCATCTTGTAGCCCTGGAAATTCCTGACTGGTCCATGCCTATCTTGGTTATCCTATTCTCCCCTCTAGCCTCCTAGAATAAAAGTTCTGTTATTATGACAGTTTCAGCATGAGCTTTGACGCCGACTGCAACTTTGATGCCGACTGCAATTTTGACGCAGACTTCAAGGCTCGACCGCAAATTTGAAGTCGTCGAAGGTCTTGACCTTGACGCTGACTGCAACTTTGACGTGACTGCAGAGCTGGCCTTGTCCTTGTTCCCGCCTGGTTTTCCACGTGAATTCGGTGCAGGCCATTTTATCGAATTTTTCCACGTGCTAGCCATTTTTTCGGATTTTTCCACGTGCTAGCTATTTTGTTGGATTTCTTCCATGTGCTATCCATTTTTACGCAATTTCCTAGTATTTCTGTACAAGAATTGCTCCTACATGTATATTAGTATTAAAAAGTGACTAATAATAGTACCAACTTGTAGTCCTATAATTCCCCCACCCCCCTCTAGGAAGGTAATCATAATGCTGGCACACACACAGTTGCAATACTATATTTACTGTATGTTCGTACTAATATTTGCATTATATATTTTAGAAAATTTGCAACCCAACAAATGTTCCGATATACATTGTCAAGCTCAGCAACAATACATCTAACTTAGATATGTCATACCATGTAGCCAACACTTTTCCAAAGTATCATCAACATCTTTCGACCATATTGACATAGTATTAGTGAATGTAGAGCAATTTCCGTGAAAATTTGCTGCACTATGTATTTGAAAAAGTACAAGAATTCACATGCATGCAAGTGTTCAAATTCACCTTGTGTGCGTTGTATGTGTGTGAGTAAGGAGTTAGTACCACAGCCACGTCCGGCACATTTGTCTTGACTTGTTCATAGTCCTATTATGTTGATAGTATGCTTAGTTGCATAGATATGGCTGTTTAAGTGGTAGTTTTTTCCACAAAGTTATCATATAATGTGTAGCGTCATGCAGTACCATTAGTATATTTTTGTCTAGCTCGGCTCACAAGCGTCTGATGAAGTTCGGGTTTGCTTCTACACATGCCCCAGTATTGTGCGGTCGTTTTAGTATTAGAAGCATAATCGTAAGCCGACTGCTTCTCTCTCTCAGTGAAAATATAGGTTTTTGCCTTGTTTGAGGTTGTTTTTGTTGTAATTTTATGTTGAAAGAGTTTTACCCCTCAAATACTACCCTTCCTTGGTCGTAGCTTTTTGGGAGTGGTACCATCTTGTAGCCCTGGAAATTCCTGACTTGTCCATGCCCATCTTGGTTATCCTATTCTGCCCTCTAGCCTCCTAGAATAAAAGTTGTGTTGTCATGACAGTTTCAGCATGAGCTTTGATGCCGACTGCAACTTTGACGCAGACTTCAAGGCTCGACCGCAAATTTGAAGTCATCGAAGGTCTTGACCTTGACGCTAACTACAACTTTGACGTGACTGCAAAGCTGACTTCGCCCTTGTTCCCGCCTGAATATGTCCAGGTTTTCCACGTAAATTCGGTGCAGGCCATTTTATCGAATTTTTCCAAGTGCTAGCCATTTTTTCGGATTTTTCAATGTGCTAGCCATTTTGTCCGATTTCTTCCATGTGCTATCCATTTTTACGCAATTTCCTAGTATTTCTGTACAAGAATTGCTCCTACATGTATATTAGTATTAAAAAGTGACTACTAATAGTACCAACTTGTAGTTCTATAATTCCCCCACCCCCCTCTAGGAAGGTAATCATAATGCTGGCACACACACAGTTGCAATACTATATTTACTGTATGTTCGTACTAATATTTGCATTATATATTTTAGAAAATTTGCAACCCAACAAATGTTCCGATATACATTGTCAAGCTCAGCAACAATACATCTAACTAAGATATGTCATACCATGTAGCCAACACTTTTCCAAAGTAGCATCAACATCTTTCGACCATATTGACATAGTATTAGTGAATGTAGAGCAATTTCCGTGAAAATTTGCTGCACTATGTATTTGAAAAAGTACAAGAATTCACATGCATGCAAGTGTTCAAATTCACCTTGTGTGCGTTGTATGTGTGTGAGTAAGGAGTTAGTACCACAGCCACGTCCGGCACATTTGCCTTGACTTGTTCATAGTCCTATTATGTTGATAGTATGCTTAGTTGCATAGATATAGCTGTTTAAAGTGGTAGTTTTTTCCACAAAGTTATCATCTAATGTGTAGCGTCATGCAGTACCATTAGTATATTTTTGTCTAGCTCGGCTCACAAGCGTCTGATGGAGTTCGGGTTTGCTTTTACACATGCCCCAGTGTTGTGCGGTCGTTTTAGTATTAGAAGCATAATCGTTAGCCGACTGCTTCTCTCTCTCAATGAAAATATAGGTTTTTGCCTTGTTTGAGGTTGTTTTTGTTGTAATTTTATGTTGAAAGAGTTTAACCCCTCAAATACTACCCTTCCTTGGTCGTAGCTTTTTGGGAGTGGTACCATCTTGTTGTCCTGGAAATTCCTGACTTGTCCATGCCTATCTTGGTTATCCTATTCTCCCCTCTAGCCTCCTAGAATAAAAGTTATCTTGTCATGACAGTTTCAGCATGAGCTTTGATGCCGACTGCAACTTTGACGCAGACTTCAAGGCTCGACCGCAAATTTGAAGTCGTCGAAGGTCTTGACCTTGACGCTGACTACAACTTTGACGTGACTGCAAAGCTGGCTTCGCCCTTGTTCCCGCCTGAATATGTCCTGGTTTTCCACGTGAATTCGGTGCAGGCCATTTTATCGAATTTTTCCACGTGCTAGCCAGTTTTTCGGATTTTTCCACGTGCTAGCTATTTTGTTGGATTTCTTCCATGTGCTATCCATTTTTACGCAATTTCCTAGTATTTCTGTACAAGAATTGCTCCTACATGTATATTAGTATTAAAAAGTGACTAATAATAGTACCAACTTGTAGTCCTATAATTCCCCCACCCCCCTCTAGGAAGGTAATCATAATGCTGGCACACACACAGTTGCAATACTATATTTACTGTATGTTCGTACTAATATTTGCATTATATATTTTAGAAAATTTGCAACCCAACAAATGTTCCGATATACATTGTCAACCTCAGCAACAATACATCTAACTAAGATATGTCATGCCATGTAGCCAACACTTTTCCAAACTAGCATCAACATCTTTCGACCATATTGACATAGTGTTAGTAAATGTAGAGCAATTTCCGTGAACGGAAGGGCTGAACGGAAAAATCGCACGTTAATTGAAATGGCGCGTTCCATGCTCATCGATGCAGACTTATGCTACAGTTTTTGGGGTGAGGCAGTCGCAACAGCCAATTACATCCAGAATCGTGTAATTACAAGAACAACGAACATGACGCCATATGAGCGTTGGGATGGAATTAAACCAGCAAAAAGAGGAAAGTTGGACAATGTAGCGACCGAAATGATTTTTCTGGGATACGACGAATATTCGAAGGCGTATCGGTACTATAACTCTGTAACGAAGAAAGATGTGATTAGTCGAGATGTTCGATTCGGTACGAAACCGGTAAATGGCGGCGAATTCTCGATAAATCTGGATGAAACTCCAAAGACAAGACATAATGAGAAAAATCAAGATTCATCGCTTCGGGAGGAGAATCAAGACGTTGATCATGAAAACAGTATCACTGATTATGGTAGCGCCCAGGAGGATATTGAAAGCGAAACACCAAGTGAAGATGAACATCAAGTCGATCAGGTTCAACCAGTTTCACGTGTTTCGAAACGGAACAACAAAGGTATTCCTCCAAAGCGTTTAATTGCGGAGATAAACATGATCCGAGAATTAAATGAACCAAAGAACTACAGCGAAGCGATTGAAAGCACCGAAAAGGTACAATGGCTTACTGCGATGCAAGAAGAAATTGAAGCACATGAACACAACGGTACATGGGAACTTGTAGATTTGCCAAGGGGTAAAACAGCAATCGGTGGAAAATAGATGTTCAAGGTGAAGACAAGTGCGGATGATGCATTGTAGCGATACAAGGCCAGGTTTGTAGCGCAAGGATTTTCACAGAAATACGGCGAAGACTATGATGAGGTGTTTGCACCGGTCGTTATGCATACGACATTCAGGACATTATTCTCAGTAGCAGCAAAAAGGAAAATGTTAATACATCATTTTGACGCAGAGACTGCATTTCTGAATGGAAAGCTGAATGAAACAATCTACATGAAATAGCCAGCGGGTTTTGACGACGAAAGCTCGAAAGTTTGCTTATTCAAGAAAAGTATTTATGGTTTGAAACAGGCGGCAAGATCATGGAATACTGTACTCCATAAAGTACTCATCGAAGCGGGTTTTCGACAAAGTTACAATGATCCGTGCCTGCACACAAAAAGCATTGATGATGAATTTTGCTACGTGATCATTTACGTCGATGATTTAATCGTGGCTTGCTCAACAAAGAAACAGATGGAGGAGATCGAAGGAATTTTTAAGCCACATTTTAAAGTTAAAGATTTTGGACCGATCAACTATTACTTGGGCATGGAAGTTACGAAAGATAATCAAGATAATTTCGAATTAAATCAATCGGCTTACAAAATGAAAATTGCATCAGATTTCGGAATTAAGGACGCAAAAACAGTAAAGACTCCAATGGAGGTAAGCTACGGAAAGTCAGATTCGGGACAACTATTGGATAACAACAGAAGTTACAGATCGCTAATTGGTCGATTGTTGTATTTGTTGAAAATGGAATTATAATGTAAGCACACCTCTATAAAACTTGTTATCTGCGCTTATGAATTGTTATTTTATTTTATAACTGTCAAAATAAAACTTCTTCTGTTTTTGTTATTCATAGAAAAAAGGTGTTTTTTATTTTATCTCTGCCAACAGGTTATGGGCCCAGACCCATTTTGATAAATAATCGAATTTATAATTATTAAAATTAAACCAGATATTGACAGAAATATTGGTTGATATGTGAGTTATTGATTTCAACAAAAATTAAAATTTTTCTTTGATTTAACTCGTGGATAAATTCGGATTAGTTTGGTTATGGCTGACAAAATTCAAATTGAAAAATTGCGTGGCTCTGAAAATTACCAAAATAAAATCAGTATTGGGCGTGAAGGATTTGCTCAATTGTATCAAATTTGAAGATGAAGCGGTTGTTGAAAAAAATCCAAATAAATTAAATAAGGCAATGCACAAAATGATCCTAAGTATTGAAGCATCTTTGTATGTACATGTCCAAAATTGTAATAGTGCTTATGAAATATGACAAAAATTGATGAACATGTTTGAAGATAGGAGTCTTAGTCGCCGCATTGGGTTGCTGAAACAGTTAACGTCAATAAATTTGGAATCTTGTGAAAATATGGAAGATTTTATTTCAAAAATTATTGGTACGGCTAATAAATTGAACGCGATTGGGTTCGAGGTAAACGATGAATTGGTTGGTTCCTTGTTACTAAAGGGTCTCCGCGATGAATATGAGCCATTTATTATGGGAATTGAAGCGAATGGAACTAAATTATCATCGGATTCAATTAGATCGCGTCTATGTGAAATGGCCAAGCCTCACTCGGGTAATTCTCAACAATCATTTATTGGTGGTAGGTCAACATTTAATTTGCACAAATCAGATAAAAATAAAATCAAATGCACGGAATATGGAAAAATGGTTTAGCAGAAAGAATGAGCAGATCGCTTGTTGAAAAGGCGAAATGTTTATTATATGATGCTGTTCTCAATAAATCTTTTTGGGCGGAGGGAGTCAACACTGCAGCATATTTACTTAATCGTTCTACTTGTAGTTCAACTAATTCAATTCCGGAGGAGGTTTGGACAGATAATAAAGTCAATTTAAGTCATTTTAAATTTTTTGGGTCAAGGGCATTTATGCATATTCCAAAAGAATTACGAAAGAAATAGGATTCGAAATTAAAAGAACTGGTATTTGTTGGTTATTGTGAACACACCAAGGGTTATCGTCTTATGGACCAAACAAATGGTAAAATCGTTAAGGCACGAAATGTAATTTTTATTAAACCTGTAGAATTTATATTGGAAAACCCACTTGAAAATGAAAATATGGATCAAGTGAGGTATGAGATTAATGTTCTAGATTATATTGAAAATGACGATGTTTTAACTTCCAATAATGAGGACAAAGCAAATACAAGTGAAAAATATGAATTGCGAGGATCAGCTCGTGAAAGAAAAGCAGTCAATAGGCCTGATTTTGTCACTTATCTAGTACAAAATAAAATCAATAAAGAGCCTTATATAATTCAAGATGTCTATAAAAGCGAAAATAGCGGAGATTGGAAGAGGGCCATGAAATCTGAATTAAATTCGTTCGAAGAAAATAACACTTGGACTCTGGTTGAGGTACCAAAGGATCGAAAGGCAATTAAAATTAAATGGGTATTTAAAACCTAAGAGGAAAATGATCAGATTAAATTTAAGGCTAGGTTGGTGGCAAAGGGATACTCACAAATAGCTAAAATACATTATGATGAAACATTTTCACCCGTCTTCAGATATAGTTCATTGGATTCTTGATAGCAATTGCGGCCAGACATCGGATGTTAATACTGCTTTCTTGCAAGCAGAACTGCAAGGAGAAATTTATGTTTGTCAACCAGAGGGTTTTGAAGATGGTACTATAAAGGTTTATCGTCTTAATAAAGCAATGTATGGTTTAAAACAAAGTAGCAGACAATGGAATTCAAAGCTGAATAAAGCTTTAACGGAATTTGGTTTAATACGTTCGAAAGTAGATCCATGTATCTACATATTATCATTAGAAAATACAACAAAATTATTTGTCGCTGTCTATGTTGACGATTTGCTAAGTTTCTGGAAAAACTTCAAAATCAGACTTTAAAAAAAAGAAACTATTGTCTTCAAAGTTTAAAATAAAGGATTTTGGTGAAGCTAGAAATTGTGTTGGACTACGAATTACAAGGGATGAAAGTGGAAATTATTACATTGATCAATCTAAATATATAAATCAGATACTTGAAATATTCGAAATGTTGAATTGTAATCCTTTAAGTATACTGTCTGATCCAAATCAAAAATTAAGCTTTGAAATGGCACCTAAAAGTCGCGAAGAATTTAAGGAAAACAAAAACATTCCATATAAACAAGTGGTTGGTGCTTTACTTTATTTGGTTCAGGGGTCCAGATCGGATATTGCTTTTGCAGTTGGAGATGTTAGTCGATTTAACTCATCATTTGACAAACCCCATTGGTAGGCAGTCAAGAGAATTTTGCGCTATTTAAAGGGTACTAGTGATTTTAAATTAAAATTTTCTTCTTCTATTAAGGATGCTATGTTGGGGTACACTGATGCTGATTGGGCATCTGACTTAGATAAAAGAAGATCGTGTACTGGATATGTGTTTCTTTTACAAGGTGGTGCAGTTCCTTGGTGCAGTAAGAGGCAAGCAAAAATTGCATTGTCCAGCACAGAGGCTGAATATGTGTCTTTTTCTTCAGCTATTCAGGAGGCAACGTGGCTCAAACGATTGGGCAATGAATTGGGGAATTTATTCGAAAGGTCACCAGTTATAGTGACATGTGACAATAAAGGAGCTTTATTTTTGGCTTAAAATGATGCATATCGAACACGAACCAAACACATTGATATACGCTAACATTTTATTAGTGAATCAATTGAAGAAGGATCGGTTGTTGTGGATTATGTATCAACTGATTAAATGGTAGCTGATTGTTTGACTAAAGGTGTTCCATCAATCAAACATAATTTTTGCACAAACGAAATGGGAATTGAGAACGGAAAATAAAATAATTATTTTAATTTTATTTATTTTATTAATTGTTAATTAATTACATTCATTTTCATTTTTGTATTAAATTTTATTTTTAATAATTTAATAAGTGAGGGTGTTGAAAATGGTATTATAATGTAAACACACCTCTATAAAACTTGTTTACTTTAGTTACTTACGTGTAAATCTGCCCTTATGAATTGTTATTTTATTTTATAACTGTCAAAATAAAACTTCCTTCTGTTGTCGTCATTCATAGAAAAGGGTGTTTTTTATTTTATCTCTGCCAACAGTATTTATCGGTGAATTCAAGAGCCGATATTTCGGCCAGCGTTAGCATTTTGGCACAAAAGGTTTCTAAACCAACAAACGAGGATTGGAATCAGATCAAACGTGTTGTTAAGTATTTGAAGACAACACACTAGATGAAGTTAAAACTGAGCAACAAACAATCAAAAGATTTGTCATTGATTGGATATGCGGATGCGACTTGGGCAGACAATAGAAAAGACGGGAAGTCAAATAGCGGTCGCATTATTTATTTCAACGGTGGCACAATAAGTTGGTCATGCAACAAGCAGAACATGGTTGCAGCATCATCGTATGAAGCTGAATTCGTTTCAGTTGCGGAAACATCAAAGGAAGTGAAATGGTTACGGCAATTGTTGGAAGAAATGCACGAGCAAATTGACATTCCAACAACTATATTCGAGGACAACATGGGTTGTATTAATTTGGTTCGCGATCATAAATTTTCATACAAGACGAAGCATATGGATATACGTTACAAAATGATACGCGACATGGTGATTGTAGACATTTTGACGAAACCATTATCTGCAATCAAACATGAATATTTGCGCAGCAAGTGCAATCTAGTGTGCACGAGGAGGAGTGTGGAATGTAGATGAAACCTTGTTCTTAATTTGCTTTCACATATATAGAATTTGGTACTTCTTTAGACTTGACATTTGAATAAGATTCATTCCTTTTTAAACCGACATACAGCAAACATTAAAGCTCCAAACAAAGTATTTCACAACACTGTAAATTATTTCTTTTGTTTTATTTCGCCATAGCATTTCACATTTCAGATTGAATGTAGAAACGTACTTCAGTAAATATACTTTTCTACAAATTTTTATAGAATGTTGCAATAATTATAAAAATAAACAACTGACGATACTAATATTGTTGTATGCCTGAGGCCACAACCAAGAGTTGTGGTGCAGCTCACACCTTTTACCAAACATTAATTAAAAATAAATTAAATATTGAAATTGAATGCTTTTGTTTATCTGTGACATTTTTATTAAAAACAACTTTTTTTATAATTAGAAAATACAAAATAGGAAACTGTGAATAATGATTTTAACTTTTTTTTCAAAAATATATACAATTAATTGATGAGCGCTAAAACAATATTGATGAATAATTATTTTATAAATAACTATGCAGACGTTGAAGTATTTGCTTTCCCTTGTCATAACAATCTCTGAAATAGATTAAGTAAATGTTTGAAAAAATTTAAAAACGAAAATTTTAACAATACTTACACATGAAATGTACTTTTTTTATCTATTTGATTAAGTAGGTGTCTTATAAATGTTATAAAAAGTTGTAAGCTTTCTAAAATTTCAGATTCTGGCTGTAGCCAAGCTATTGGTAGCGTATTTACAATTATATATGCTTTTGAAATAGCATCATTGGGAGTGCATACCTATTGAAAAGAAAAATGTTTTCTATTTAATAACATTTATATCAACCAGATAAATAAATAAAATTATTTGATAATGTTCGCTTACTCTCATTGCTGATAATAAATAGCGATTTAATAATGATGAAATTGCTAACTCCTTGAGTGGTCTGTCCGCAATAATTCCTTGCCAACTCAACAAATTCCTAAATAGTTTTAGTCCGCTACAAAATTGTCTTTGAAAAAATGATGTTTTCGCTTCTTGAATTCTAAATTGAAAGAAAAAACAAAATTTAAAATTTTAATAAAATATAAATAATGATTTCTACTCAACTGTTTTGGAAATATTGGCATAAAAACATCGTTTTCTACTGATGATTTCATTTTATCTAGAATAGAATTAAACAATGCTAAAGAGCATTTAGATGTTTCTGTTATAATTGGATATTCCCGTCCTAAACGTCCTACTAAACCAACTAGCCGCAAAGTTTGTGAAGTTGAGAGTGGATCCCAGCAATTATCTATTAAATCGGTAATTTTTGGACAAATAATTTTCTCCACTATAGTTGGAACGAATTTCAAGTCCGTATCTTTAAGTAGACTTTCTTCTGTTTCGTCTTGATTCCAACCATATCGCATGCACGTTGAATACCAGTCCATTTTTTCAAAATCTTGATAATTTGCTTCTAAAGGATTCCAAATCATCATTTTTACTCGAAATAATGGTCCAACGATCTGTAATTATATATATTGAACACTGTTGATGAATACAATATTATTAAAAACAACAAACTTACTTTTGGCAGGCATAAACTAACAAAAGCTTCTTTGTAAGATTCTGCGTCGGTTTTACGCCATGCTTCAAATTTTGTTAAAATATTTTCTATTTTACTAAAATCTTCATATGTATCCTCGAAAAGATCATCAGCTTCTACCTCTATTTGATCTATAAAATTTCAATAATTGTAAAATTATATATTTTGTGAATAATTGAAAAATTGTTATAATGAATAATTGTAACAAGCTTAACCTAAACTATTTCTGTACTGTGCCAATTCATGATCAGCAATTTCGTCATCACTAGACATTCCATCAAGATGAGAATTATTATAATTGTTTTTCTCACGTTCACAACGTCTTCGCGTTCGTCGACCTTCACGCTCTGCGGCACGTCTTATATGTTCCTCATCTTCTGCACCTTTTCTATACATTCCTCCTTTTATTTATTTTTAATTTGAGAAACAAAATATTAGTTAAGGAAATAATGATAAAGAAACGCTCTTATACTTGACTGTTCAGCTGATTCTTTTGCTTGATCTCGCACATCTTGACGTCGTCTTTCTATTAGATTATTGGCGTATTTTGACCAAACATTCATAATACGTTTTTCCATGTCATTTATTAATGGGACCTAAAATAGTTCAATATACAATGTTTCAATTCAATTAAAACATAGAGCTATGCACATTTTTATTTATTAAAAAAAAACTATTATTTGCCCTCACGGTTAAAAGATAATTTTAATTAAAAATTGATCTAAATCCCTTTTAAAATATTATATATCTCACATATTTGTTAAATTTATTGGATATTTTTGAGACATAAAATTCCTATGCATAGTTAATCAGGTATTTATACATGATTAACCCAAAAAAAAAAACTAAAATAAATGTATTTAAATTACACAAAAAAGAAATAGAATATATAATTTGGTTTTGAATAAAAATAAAGCCTGTCCAATAAATTGACTATTTTACAGTTATATTGTATAGATTGTCTTAGGTATTAATTTGAATGGATGATAAGTTTGCTTAGGAAATAATGAATTCTCCAACAATACTCAAATAATGAAATCATTTTTTACAACGATTTATAAAATATAAATAAAAGATTCATGTTAACGCACAGTAAAATAATGCTGAATTATACGACTATCATATATTGTTTTACGAACATTTCTATCTTTGCAAAAAATTCCACTTTATTTATATTCTTAAAAATATTTATGAAAAAACAATAACTGCTAAACGTGTTTTATAATATATTTAATAATTCCCTTTAAAAATTACTCTAAAATAAAATAATAAGAAAATAATCAAATATTTTATATACAATATAATTGATTAGCTATTTTTAAACGCATATGCCACTTGTAAATGATGAAAGCAGAAAATGAATTATTACCTTTTCATCAAGACAATCAACCAAGTCTGTAACATACCCACGTATTTCTTGATAAAACCGATATTTAGCAGCCGCTATTGGAGCCTTTTGCTCTGAGTCCAAACTCTCAAGTTTAATAACTCTTAGGTCTTTCACAATTCGTTCAATTTCATTGCAGTGTTGTTCATGCAACTCTTGAATCTTATATAACCTAATCAAAATAACGCAAATAGTATATTAATATCTGCTACCAAATTCGAATATTTGAACAATTATTTTAACTAACTGTTGATTAAGCATATCAGTGATTTCTTGTGGATTTTTCGGTCCTGTTGGTTTAGCATCAGATTTTTTCGTACTAACTAACAACTGACGTGGTTTTTCTAAATAACTCCGTGCATATGCTTGTTCGAGTAAAGATGCCGTTGATACAGGCTCCGGTTCTTCCATAGAATTTGGAGGCCGTATTATGAATTGAGACAGAACGGATTCTTGTTGCGCCGTTACAAGCTAGTTTTAAGAAATATATGATGTTACAAATGCATACACGTTTCGCACTAAAAACTTGGAACAAACCTGCGCTCCAGTTACTCCTTTGCGTATTTGCTGGTTTTCCCATTCGTGCATTTCTTGCTCAGATTCATCACCTGAATCTTTAATAAGTAATATATTTTAATTTGTAGAAAAAATTGTTAAAGAAAAATATCAAATAATACACTTCTATTAAATCCAGTCATATTTACAGAAATCATGGTACTTAAAAAACATACATTCATTTTGAACCGAATAGAATTTTTTTCGCCTTTCTTCGCGTTCTTTCATGCCCGTTATAGCATTCATATCTACACGATCTTCCTCCTCTGAATTGTCATCATCTCCATCATCGCGCACGAGTCTTTTTCCTATTTTTGTTGTCTCTTTAGTTGTATCTTCCAATGGAACAAAATCTCCTGCAATTATATTTAAATAAATGATTAGATCAAAATTATAATAAAATAATTAGTATTTTTACCTAATTCTCTAGCCTTTTGTCGACTTTTTCTTGCTGCATGGATCATTGCCGCATCTGGGATACAACCACTTTCTAATACCATTTTAAAATTATCTGGTTTTGCGAATTTATGCTTTTGTTTAGAGGAATTATCTTCCTTTTCATCTTCGGATGACATGTCATCGCGACCAGCACACAATGCTGCCCGCCCATTTAATATTTGATTATCCGGTTCCGACTTTTTAACAACCAACTATAGGAAAAAAATAATAAGATTTTATATTAGCACATATTTACGTACAATTTATTTCAAGATTTGGAAAATAGTTATAATGGAATTCATATGCATATGATGGCTATTAAAAAGAAACAATTTTTCAATCGATCGACAGATTTGGAATCTGGCTCCTAAAAACACGTTAACATCATATAAATATTATTCGAAAATTTATTTAAATTTGATGTGTTTTCCAAGTAAAAGATTTATTGTGCAAACATCTATTAAGAGAAGCTTTATTATTTTCAGCATCAGCTTAGAAACTTAGTCATTGGCGTTATAGTTTTATTTAGAAAATGTTGGAGTATGTACAATAATAACAGGTGTGCCTTATTCAAAATACCTATAATTTACGTTATTACACTAACTTTTAGGGTTTTTTTAAAAAAAATATAAATTCGTATGCAACATTTTATTCAGATTTTTATGTTAGTTTTTAAAAAAAAAAATATTTATAACGTATGTATTTTATTAACTATAAGTTATGGGAATAAATTTTATTAAAATAATATTGATTTATGTTTGTTTAAAATTTCAGAATATCTGAGATAAATGATAATTAGTCTTAAGATTATTTTTATTCGTCAGAAAATTAACCACCACCAAAAATAACCAAATAATAAAAATAAAAAATAAAATAAAATAATTTTTTTTTATTAATATACTTAAATAAAAAATGTATGATTAGAATTATGCAAATCTGTATTTGTTTAAAAATTTATATGTTTTTCTGATTTATTACAACTAATATACGATTATATTTAAACAATAAATAATATAATTGTCATATAGATCATATTTTGGAAAAAAATGAAAAAAATATAGTTTAACTTATATTATTTTCATATTTACGAACGAAATTTTTTTTTCAACTCGCTCTTTAAGTGAGTATTAAGATTGGTTTTTTTTCAAATATTGATTTGTTTTGAAGATTCACAATGTGATCTTTGCCATACCACACAGACTTGGCTCGAACATCATAACAAAAAAATTTATAATTAGGAAAAAATGACAATAATAACCTTACCACAAAGTCGTCTGTGCGTATTTCGGTTTGAATATTATCAGTATTATTGTTATTTTGAGATTGTAGAGACAATTCACTACCATTGGCAGCGTCATCGTTCTCTGGTTTCCAATCCTTTGATTTTTTCTTTCTTCTCTCTTTGTCCAACATTCTCATAACTTTTTTGCTATGCGATGATTTTTTAACTTGGAACACTTCACCTTCTTCTTCTGAAAAAAGAATTCATCAAAAATACAAAATTATTTAGAAAAATATATCGGTCACGTTTAATTTTTATGGTCTGTGAAACAGGATCAACAATGAAACAATTTATACCAAACCTTTTATCATTGACGATCTTAAAAATGGGTTTATATGTATACATAACTTTTTATCATGCTTTATTAAGTAAACACAATCTCCCTTAAATACAAATGTAATGAAATACACAGCCGCATAACAGCATTTATAAAAAATTTTACTGATTCCTCACTGTTAAAATATTGCACCAAATTTGCATTACTATTATAAACAGTGAGCACTTATATTTTCTTTCTTAAATATATTCACAAGTGAATTAAATAATATCTGGGCAAAGACTAAATTTTTAGAGGTTTCTGATTGTCAACTTTTTTATAAATTTCTTTGATATTGCGTTATGTGAGATAATTTTGGTTAGATGCCTATTTACGAAGATAATTTATATTGAACATTTTTAATTACTTATAAATTTGCATTCATTGTTATTTATACTATAAGTATATATAAAAAATGCAAATAACTCTTAAAATATTTTGAAAAATATACAAAAAAATCAAAACATACGCAATATAATATAGGGCTTATAATATTGTTTGTGATGTTGTTAAAAGTAAGCTATATGGCAAGTAATATATTAAACTGTAAATACTTGATAATATCCTGGAATAAAAATAAAATTATAATGACAAAATATCGCTTGTAAATAGCTAAAAAGTTATACTTAGAATAAATTATATTTCAAAATTTATACCCAAAATCACAAGCCAACTTCATTACAATTCATAAGATTATATCTTGTCTTTACAATATTTAAGGTTTTCTATAATTGTACAGATATATTGAAACAAACCCAAATCTATTCATGGTTGAAAATCATAATAATTTAATAAAAATAAAATGAAAACAAATAAAAACAAATCTATTTACACAAAAGTAATTCAGAAAAGAATAAAGCTTCCTTCCAACAAATTTTGCACAATATAATGTAACATATAATTTGGATATTGTGCATTATAATTGCATATAATGTTTGATTTCTTTTTAAAGCCATCATCTAATCTATGCATATAGAAATTCCATCAATCAACATAAAAATAGTACGGCGTTTTTTCTTTGTATAAAGATTTTCATATTTTAAGCAGGCATTTGTATAATAATCTGCAATTGTATTTTTGTATGTATAAATTAATTAAAAAAATTATACAAATTTTAATTATATTATTAGTTCAGATAAATTCGTTTTTCTGGCTATTGTCACGTTTAGTGTTCAGTTTTAAATTTGAATTAATAATTAATAAGCATGTCCATATGTCAAAAATTAAATAATTCTTGCTGATTATTTCATTGTAGAAATCGATAAAAACGCTCTTACCGTCATCATCAAAACTTAATAAAGATTTCTTTGATTGGATGTTATCACTTTTTTTGTGATCCTTTTTATCCTTTTTCTTATCTTTTTCCTTTTCTTTCTTCGATAACAAGCAAGGCGCCTCATTATCAACTTCCATTTTTTCATCCTTGTTGAAGCTGTTTTCAGAGTCATCGTCGTAAGTACTGAAAACACGACGCTGTATCGGTTTTTTAGGTTTCCGAAATAAAGACATTTCTCAATTTTAAGTATTAACTGTCCATATATATTGAAATTATCTAATTTAAATTTGACGAGAAATTGTTCAATGAAACTTCTACCACATATAGTGTTCTTGTCACAAATTATCACACATCTTGTCAACACAAACTTGAACGATTCACATTAAAGCAAAATGGATAGATGGATTGCAATATCGAATAAATTCGTCTAATTCACAATAGTATATTAAGGAATAATCTTAAAAATTTTCAAAATAATAATTTATTTATAAATTTTTATTAAAATTGAATATATATTGCAAAAATTTATTTGATAATAGATATTAGACAACTAATTTAATATAAAATATTGAATATTAAATGCAAAATACAATTGCATGCTCGAAAGTCATTGACAAAGGAGGATAAATCTATGAAAAAAGAATGAGATTTTTGTGTTTACGAATATAAGCTGGTATAATTTGATTTATAAACGAAATGACATATGTAAATAAATGTCAAAGTAAATACATGTTTTGTTTGTATCATACAAAACAATTATTATAAAGACAGTTTATTGAAGTTAAATTTGATATACATGATACTGTATATATTGTTTAAAATATAATTTGTTAGTACATTAAGAAACTAATATAATTTATTGTAATAAAAAATGTCTATACAATTACTAAAGACAGAGCAGCGTGAACATTTAAAAGCTTTAAGAGATAAATCGCCCGAAGGTTCCATATTTAATCAACAGCAATTCTAATTATATTACTAACACTTATTTTATAGTTGTTGTAGATTTATGCAAACTGGCTTTAGAATATTTACAGAATGGACCGAATGAGAAGAAATATGCAACTGCGGCCAGTAAATATTCAAATGTTTTTCAACAATTATCTGCTGGAGTTTTACTCATAAATAAATATTTTTATTTTTTAAAGAAAAACTGAATATGACTCCAACTCTGATACAGTCTGCAATAGAAGGATTAATATTTCTACTCACTAATGCAGTTAAAGCAAATGTATTATTATAACACAATATTTGCTCAAAATATAAATGAAGAAAATTTATGCTTACTACTACAGGTCACAGAATCGGAATTTGAGAATTTACAAAATGCCGGTTTCACAATGGAACATATTTCTATATTATGGCAATTTGTTTTAAGTAAAAAATTATTCATTGAAAACATATTGGTGAAAACTTGTCCTAGGTCTTATCGATTCCGTGACTTGGATTGGCGATTAGAAGGAAAGGTATATATTAAGTGTAATTAACAAAAATAAAATTGATTCGTCTACTAATTATTTGAAAAAGGTTGCATCACGGAGCTTACAAAATCAAGCAATACCAATCATTACCATTAAATTCCATTTAGATTGTGAAGAACTTATTGAAAACAGAGACATACTACAGCGAAAAGCTGAAAATGGGCAAACTTCAGCAACGAAAAAAGATGTTCTAGTCCAAATTGATCCAAACAATTTGTCTCATTTGATTCAAACACTTGAGCAAGCATTACTGGAATATAAAATTCAAAAAAATAGGCAAATTTTCAAATCGTTACAATAACCTCCAGGCATATTTTCAGTCAAATATTAGCAACTATGCCAACATATTTTAAACACTTTTTATTTAATTAACTATTAACAATTTGATTGAACTACTTCGATGATCGTATTTGATGCCAATATTTGTGGCAATACTCTC
This sequence comes from Atherix ibis, assembly GCA_958298945.1. Taxonomy (NCBI): domain Eukaryota; kingdom Metazoa; phylum Arthropoda; class Insecta; order Diptera; family Athericidae; genus Atherix; species Atherix ibis. The sequence goes on from OY282605.1 coordinate 131,682,828, forward strand.
GCTTCGGCCATAATTGTGGGCTCCCAAAATAATACCAAAATCTATGATAACAAGTGATTAATAAAGAAATATAATTATAAAGTTGTGTATTAATTACATTCCAAATGTAGCGCCACCCAAATGTGCAGCATGATCGAAAAGTTTCCACCGCAAGATGCATCCGGCCAGATCCAAACCCATTATAACTTTTATAGCCTTAGAAATATTTAAATAGTAGAAATAAAATTAAATATTATTTGATATTACTTACACTCCCCGCTGAAAATGTGAACATTGGTAAAAATAAAATACTTAGTTGCGTGTCCGGAAATTGTGTACATACTAATGCAAGAATTGCCATAATTGCCCCTGACTTTAAAATTTATTTATAGTAATATATAATTTAAATAGACAAATATACTAAATACCGCTCCAAGAGAGAATCCTGGTTGTTTTATCGCTATTTTATAAATATAACTAGCAAGTGTCGAAACGACGCCTGCACTTAAATAGAGACCCAATAATTGTTCTTTACCCAATGCTGATATAGCTACATTTGAGAAACTATAAAGTACATACATATTTGCAAATATATGAAACATTGAATAGTGACTGAATGTGGATAACACCATTGGCCAACATACAACACCTGAAATTAAAAACAAATAAGAATTACTATGCTCAAAATAATAAGATAATAATCACTATTACTAACGAGATATAGGATTTGAACAAAAATATTTCATCATGTAAGGTTGTAGTCTAGGTATTCTCCATAAACCAAAAACAAAAATATTCAATGCACAAATAGGCGCAAAAAATTTTTCGCCTGGCGTAAGATGATCCCACCAATTCTTTACTTCTTTATATATATCTGACTATTTACAGAAAAAAAATTAAAAAATTCTTTAATACTAAAATTTGTGGTCACCTTTTTTTGGTTAACTTCATTTTTAAACCAACTGAAATTTGAGGAGAATCGGGAATATCTCTTTATTCTAGAACGTACATTCTCATATTCCCAAATAGTGACTCCAATAAAGCTACCTGTGCTAAACTAATATTTATAATTTTATAAATGGTGCTTGAATATAAATGGAAGAGGTCTTACGGCTATTGTAAAAAGGAACGGTTTCCATAGATTAGGTTTCAACATTTCATTCATTCCTATTTGTGGACCCGGCACTTGGGTGAATTTTGTGCTTCGTCTTGACATGGTATTTATAGGCCGATAGTTTCGCTGAAGTAGTGATTGCTTAGGAAAAGAAGCAAAGTTTTGTCGAAATTCATACATACAACTATCCATTTCCAGAATTTCATAACTCTTACTAAAGAAAAACGGAAAACATTTAACATATGTTTAATAGATCAACTATTTTAATGTAAAAATAAAATAATAATAATGAGGAAAATATACTTTTTGATTTTATGCTGAAACAATCCTTTTAAAAATTGACGACTTTGTAATGCCATTGTAATAATTTATTGAAATACTAAACCGTTTTCAAAATTCTCGCCTGCCTACCAAATGTCAAACGTCAGATTTTCTTCGAAATCAGCTGTTCTCTTCGATTCGTATACGAAAAATTATTTATTATGCAAAGAACTTGAAACTACTAACTATTTCCGTTATACTTCCAAATTTAGAAAACGTTAATTTATAACAAATTTTTGTTTAGTTGTTAAAAAAGAAAGTATAATTTTTTGTTGTCATTATTTAAAAAAATTATATTATTAATTTGCAAATCGGGTAATATTATTTTTGGTAAAAAGTATTTTTTAAACCAGGAATATTGAACATTAACGTATTTTAGACATTAATTGAAAATAAAAGGAAAAGGCTAATATAATCCAATTTTAAAGTCTACATATATATTTTTGAATTTCTTTAATTCAAAGGTGGATTTCTTGCTGCACGTTAAAAAAAAACAATAGCGACATTAAAAATATAGCAAAAAAAATAATAAAGTAAACATTTTCTTTTTCTATAATAGAACAATATTTTTATTAATGTTTCGGTTTTTAGTTTATATAAACGTATAAGAATTGAATTTTTTTTTATAATATTGTATTTAAATTCTGATGAATGTTTTCACGTTATTTGATTTTTTTATTATTTTAATTATTATGAATTTTTATTTATATATTTACGAAAACATTTTTTTTTAGGAATTTCTTAAGTTGATATTGATTAGCATCAAATTAGACACGATTTTAAGCAATTCCTTTTTTAAAATTACGATGAATAGAATATTTATAAAAAGTGCGTCAATAATTTAATCGAAGTTTATTCTATGTATGTCAGGTGGTAAAGCGATTCCACCTTTACGTAGGGGAATTTCACTTAATTGTTGGTCGACAGGCGGACGTGTATCATATAAAGATGGAGACTGAAATATAATTCCGACAGTACCACCGACACATGACATTGTGAATACCCATAGAAAGAAACGATCCAATACCATAGATACGAATTTCCAATCTTCAACAATCTAAATATGTGCAAATATATAGCAAATGATACATATAAAAATTATATATCATAATTTAGCAAATATATAATATACTTCATTATCCTTATCGGCATCTTTAATGTGCTGAGCAATAAAACGAACTGCTTTTAACGCTTGACTTACTTCCGGTTGCATTTCACGAGGAAAAAATCTATCACGTTCTGTAAATATATTTAAGTAATTTTTTTATATTAAAATTTCTAAGTAGAAACATTTATAAAATTTACCTGAATTATCTGGTATATTATAGCATGCCTTATTTAAATCGTTGCCTTGTCCATTTTTGAAGTCATTAGAAAAGTCACTTATTATGAAATAAATAAATATTTTGTCTATTATACAAATGCCTAAATCCTTTTAAAAAGTACCTTAAATCAGCTTCTGGTTTATATCCATTACAGGGACTATTATCATCGTAATCTGGCAAAACGTATTGTGTTCTTCTCATCATCATCAATTTCGGCATAAACTGCAAAAACAAACGTCGGATCGTTGTTGACATGTTATGTGTTGAAGATGAGCTAGATTAAAATTTATTATTTCAGTTTTTTTTTTAAATTTATTTTTATAGAATACCGAAAATGTATATTTAGAACACAAACGGTGGTCCATACGGAGAGTGATACTAAAATCATTGTAAATAGTAAGTATTTGCCAAGTAGGGGAACTGCAAGAGATGTTGGAGGAATAATTTCTGCTAGTAGTAAGAAAAACACTGTAAGTGATACGAGGATTGATATACATAACGTAACCTGTAATTATATTTTATTGAATTGTTATTTTTTAATTCACTTTGTTAAGTACCTTTTCTCCTGAATCACTGGGCAAATAAAATACTAATACTGTAAGGAACGTTAAAGCAACGCACGGAATTATCAAGTTTACTGTATAAAATAGTGTCTTACGCCGCATCGTTAATTTAAAAGTGATGTCTACAATAAGTATATGAACTTTTATAATTAAATACGAATATAATTTAATTTTAATAGTTCATACCTGAAAATGGTTCCGTACAACAAGGATAGTATTCTTCATTTCTGCTAGCTGGTACTTCTAAAATATCCCATTCAACAGAAAAATAAAATTCACTTAAATCAATTCCAATTTGAACGATATTGCTGCCTGAAACCTTTATTGTTGGTTTAAAAAAAAAAATATTCATAATTATGAATTATTTCACATAATTTGTTTTTTTTTAAAATAATAAAGAAAATAAATATTCAAACCTGGTCGAGATGTTTCAAATCAACTTGTGCACCATTATATGTCCAGGAACCAAATTTCATAAAGCATGTTTGTTCGTCAAATGGAAAATATTCCACATTTATTTCACAAGATGATTTGTATATAGCTGGCGGTTCCCAAAATACTTCACCCGTATACTTAAGAGTTGCTTTAGTCATAAGTGTTACCTGAAAATTTTACTATTATAACTGACAAATTTGATGTTTAAATTCATTTTGAATACTTCATAGTTACCATCCCAGTTATTATAAAGAACAATATCTGGAAGCCAAATATGTTCTGATGGTACATATAACATTTCAACGCCACCATATTCCTCTGGTATCCATTTCAATTTATAGTCATACCATTTCTGTTATATGCATTTAGATATAATATATAAATTTTAATAAATAAATATATATACATTCTTATATACAAATATATAAGTATAGAATGTTTAATAGTAAATTTATTTCGACGAATGAACAAAACAATTGAGTTTACCTGTTTCACCCACAAATTTGTAGTCATTACTTGATTTTTAAGATTCACCTCAATCAATTGGGAAAGTTTTAAACCAAGCCATACAGTGAGAATGTCAGTATTATTAATTACTGGTCTTATTAGGCGATTGTAATTGCTAAGCAAATCATCATATAAACGTTTAGCATACGGATTTGCCTCGAATGATTTTGCAGCTAAATTGTAAATAAAATAGATAATAATTACTGATAACCGATATTATAAGGAAACCCACCCAATTCTTGACATACATTAGAATTCTTATACATGCACTCAAATGAAAACACCCAAGAAGTAATAAGTATTATAAACTGTAAATAATAACTTACCGAGAGCATACGAGGAGCACAACAATATTAACACAACCTTTAACTGCACCATAATCACAACCTTTTAATAAATAAAAATAACAAAAATATTCTAATTAAACTAACATCATTTTATTGTTTATGCTGTACGAATTGTGCAGAGTGATGCTGCCTTCTGAAAGTTAAAAATGAGAAAATCAATATCTTTCCCTAGAATGATCAGGATTTTCGCATGGATGCAAACTACATACTGAATTTCCAGTATGTTTGTATGTGTGGTTGACATTGGGCTACAACCATGATGTCGTTCCTCTCACTGTCCGTACCAAACCGAATCAGGAGAAAAGCTTTTTGGAATCGAAAAGCTTTCCTATTAAGCTCCTTTTATAGATAACTCATATAATAAAATCTATATAAAATAATATGAAACTCGTGCATAGAATATTTTTAACGTCTATTTGTTAGGTCATGACGGAAACCCATTAGCAATATAAAATTGATTTGTATAATTATAGGACCATTTAAAAATTTCAATAATATATTATTATTTGAACTGGAAAAGTTATTTTTTTAATCAGATTTAACCTTATATGTATGAAAATATTTCCTAATATACCTACACATAAAATATACTCATACACATTAAACTATAAAATAAATCTTTAATAATATTAACATACCTTTATACTCGTACATAATACCAGTATATCTCAGGTTTAATGTACTTTAACGATGTTCTACTTTTATTTCAATAGAATACTTAATTTTAAAATTATTTGTTAAAGTAATAGATTAGATAGCAAATATTAAAACGATTACAATAAACAATTGATAACGTTACTTAAAGGTATTCAAACAAATTATTTTTTCAATCTAATAATATTGATTTGAAAAAAAAGTATATTATAAAGTAAGTCCAACGATTTTATTTTAATACGATACTTACATTTAGTAAAAACTATAATAATAATTTATATAAATATACAAAAAAATATTTATGGGTACTATTCTTATAACTTATTCAGAGAAAGAAACAATTCTATAATTTCATTTTTATTAAAAAAGAATAATAATTTTATGTATGAAATAATATTTAATTTTGAGTTAGGACCTTTTGAATAGTATTTTAATTATAATGAATGTGAAAATATTTTGAAATTTTCCAATGTTTTAATAGTAGATACTTACTTATAATTTATGTTAAGTTTAGTATTTATTTTAAACCAATAGAATATAATTATTTTAACAAATGATATAAATATAAATGATGTCATTGAAAATATAATTAAATAAAAATTGTGCTCAGGGAAACTGAACCAAATCTTTACATACATACTTGTATGTTTAAATGTTATAGCCAAGAAACACTTGAAAATTGAAAGGAAATAATAATCTCACACGTTCTTGAAAGTATTCTTTTAATATGCAAATTTTTAATTGGCTTTAAAAAAGATTATAGTTATTGTGTCAACTTTAAAAAAAATCGATACCAACAAAACCCTTGAACTTTTTAATAGTTCGATAAATAACTGCAGTGTTCGCATTTTGTCATAAAATTTTTTTTAAAGCACCATCAAACTGTATAAGAAACCTAATGGGTAAGTGATTTGTAATAAATAGCATATGTATTATAATTTCAAAATCAAAACAACGAACTATGTTTCATAAAATTATTAAAAATAATAAAACTGGTATACGTATATGATATTACCAATAAATGAATTATTTTTTTGAAATTTATAGAAAACAGGGAGGCAATTGATTGTAAGGTAATTCCTTACTATACTATTCTAAATGATAATCCTCCTATAACATGGTAGGAAGGTGTAACTTTTTTATGTTCTGAGGATTGTAGGGATTCAAGCAAGCTTTCTACTAAAGTTTGCCATTTCTTCTTCCAACATGCTATTATGGTTGATCGGTTTAGTTTTTATACCGATTTTTTCGATACCAAGTTTTAATTGAAAATTTCTACCAAGCTTTCATTCCATCAATTGATTTTGATTCAATTGTGTCTAAAATCCATGAGAAGTGATAGTCTTATGTAGTACATTTTAAAGTAATACCTTGATTTAATGGTTGGATTAACGAAGTATTATTTGGCGGTAAAAACGAAATGTTTTTTATTGGTTCGAAATGTGGTCTCATTTAAATTTAGACTTTTTGTAATACCTGATAACTTTTCTCCTTTTAAGAAACCATTAAAAATTTGTATTTTTGTTTTCAAAGAAATAAATTTTCTTTCAAAAGATGTTTTCTTACTTTCAGGTGATAGTTTGGGACTGAAATTTAATTTTCCAAAAATTATTCCTAAAAACGAAAAAACTAATTCGAAATATATACACAAAATCTTTTCAAAAATATTTCTTCCAATAGCGTAAATACGAGAATTAAACAAAAATATATATTACATTATTCAATCCCTCGTTCTAGACATTTGGAACCTAGATACATACTAAATGGTATTCATTGTTTCTATTTCAAACGAATCCCGATGTAATATAATGTATTACCTGAGTGTTACTTTAATTTTTGTGTGTAAAAATTGGTATAGATACAATTACAATTACAATTAAACACTATGCGGAAGCCCCCAAAATTCAACTGAATTTTATTTCTCATTGTGAGGGTTCCGTACTATGCCAGAGTTCAAAATTAAATTTTGTGTTATGCGAGGATTTCCGCAATTTCGTTATTGTGTTAGAATGAAACGGTGTTAAGTGAGGTTTTCGTAATTTTCTTATCCTTAGAGAGCGAAACCGTATTGTAGGATACCGTGTTATAGAAAAGTTACCTGTACTATAACAAATTATTTTATAAATTATTTAAGTCTATATGATATTTTGATCTTATTGTATAAAAAATTAATATATTAGCTAAAAGAAAACTAGTATTATACATTACAAGTACACATTTATTAATTCATGTGCAATAGGTACGAGGGTCGTTCAATAAGTCCTTAGATAATCCGAGAAATTGCGCTCGTAGTGTCGGTAAAGATGTAAGTAGCATTATCGACAGGAAAGCTGTCAAAATTTCAGCTCGATCCATAGCGTAGGTCAATTTCTATCGTCGATTAAAGTTAACGACATTTTTTTGTGCATAGCAATGGAAAAAAGCGAGTTTAGGGCTGTCATCAAATATCTCCATTTGAAAGGCTTAAGCCCGAAAGAAATCAAAGCCGAGTTGGATGCAGTTCATGGCACATCTGCACCTGTGTTTGCGACGGTTTACAATTGGGTGAATGAATTTAAACGTGGCCGTTCATCCACAAAAGATGAACTTCGTTCAGGACGCCCAGTTGAGGTGTCTACTCCTGAAATCATCGACAAAATCCACGATCTGATTTTGAACGATCGGCGAATTAAAGTGCGCGAATTAGTTGAGGCCACGGGCATATCACAAGGTACAGTCGCTTCAATTTTGCATGAAAAATTGTCTGTGAAAAAAATTTCGGCAAGATGGGTGCCGCGTTTGCTCTCTAATAAGCGCAATCGTGCAGTGGACTCTGAGGCTATGTTGGCACTCTTTCATCGCAATCCTGCCGAATTCTTTCGTCGATATGTCACTGTGGACGAAACCTGGATACACTACTACACTCCAGAAATGAAGAGACAGTCATCACAGTGGATTTTGAAGGGTGAACGGGCTCCGAAGAAGGCAAAAACTGTGCCATCGGCCGGCAAGGTGATGGCCACGGTCTTTTGGGATTCGCAGGGCATCATTTTTATCGACTACTTGGAAAAAGGAAAAACAATAACAGGAGCGTATTACGCGTCGTTATTGCAACGGTTGAGCGAGGAAATCAAAGAGAAACGCCCCCATCTGAAGAAGAAAAAAATCTTCTTGCATCAGGACAATGCGCGTGTGCACACCTGCGCTTTCCATGGCCAAAATTGTGGAATTGAGAATGGAATTGTTGCAGCATCCCGCTTATTCACCAGACTTGACCCCGAGTGACTATTTTCTTTTCCCTAATCTGAAGAAATGGCTTGGCGGACGACGGTTCACTTCCAACGAGGACGTCATTGCTCAAACGGATGAGTATTTTGCAGAACTTCCGAAATCCTATTTTTTGGACGTGATAAAATTTTTGGAAAAACGGTTGGAAAAGTGTATAGAACTAAAAGGAGATCTTTTTCTAAGGACTTATTGAACGACCCTCGTAATATTCTGAAATTGGTAAATCATTTTCACTTTATAGATATAGGTAATAAATATATTTTTATTTAAAAATGTGAAAATGATAAATTTTACACTAATATGTTTATTGTGCGAGTATACATTTGCCATGTAAAATATATGTTTCCTTATATCAATTGGATGTTGATTATTTTATCAGTAACAATATCTCTTGTTACGCAATAAAATTTGTACAATGATATTAGAATCATTTATTATATATGCTAAAATATTGGAAATAAATTATTGATATAAAAAATCTAATGATATGTTTTTTTTTGTGATTTGTTAAACGATGAATTTTGTGCAAAATATACAAATATTGATTGTGATGTATTTTTTTCCCTTTTTGAATATGCAACAGGTAGCTAATTAAAAGCCAATCATGGAAATTTGTCTCTTCATACAGTTTTTTGTGAATATTTTCAAATAGACTTCTTTCAGTAAGCACGTGTACGTACTTTCTGTTTATAGATTGAAATCACAGCTTATTTAAACATTTTGTTGTTTCTCTCAAAATACGTACGACTTGTATATTTTTTTAAATTATATTGTATTTATTGTAACTAAATAAATATAAAAAAAACATAGGCATTCGGCCAATAATAAAATAGAAACAAATAAAATTTTAAGTTTTTTAAATCTTAACTGATAGAATAAATATAGAAGAATTAGTACCATTATTTATATACACTCGTGAAACAAACAAAAAAACAAAATCTTCCATGGATCTGGTATAACTTCGAAGGTTCAATTGCAAGTTCAGTTAGGTCTAATTATTAACTTTCCTCATACCAATTATTTTATTTTATCTTCCAAATCTTTATTTTTAATATAAGAATAATTTTCAAATAATAACTATGTACAATATTACAAGTGAGTATATTGTCATGATGTTTCCTCACTACCTCCTCATTCACATAGATAGAGGAGACGGTCAGGCCAAATGAAAAAGCGTGGTTTTACTCGAACTACAAAAAGGTGATCGGGGAAAAAGAGATAAACTTCCGGTCTTATAGGACCAACCCTTCTGAGGAAAACCGGAAGACATTTAAACAAGCCAGAAATGACTGTAAGGCTCTTATCGGTAGCGTTAAATTTCTTCACGACCAAACGATGAAGCAAACATATTACAGTGCCCCAGGGGTAGTAAATAATTTTAGTCATTTGCCAAAATAATCAAAAATTCCGCCTGTTTATCCATCCCAACGCTATTTCATAAAGAATACTCCAGTTGTCAGGTCAAAATACAAGGCCAATTCATTCGCTTTTTCTTCTGGAAGCTACTTTTTGAACCGTTCAATGCAAGTTCCTTTCGATGCTTCACAAATAAATGCTAGTGTTCTCCAGGTGCGGTTCATAAATGATCTAATCCAATCCACTGTTTCGCTGATGCGAGAACTTTCAGTTTTCTGATTCGAAGAACAGAGTGGAATTTAATACTTTCAAAACAAAGAGCTGTCTTCTGTCTCTAAAGCGAAACCGAAATCTCCAGCCATTACCATAATGAGTTGCACTTACATAACTGAAACCGAAAAACTCTATATTCTAGGCATATTTATTAATGACAATCTCCGTTGGAATGACCACATTTTTAATATGACTAAAAACGCTGCAAAATATTTAGGTTTCCTTAAGCAATGCAAGAAATTTTTTACACCATATGATCTAGCCAATATATACAATGCATATATTCGCCCCAAGCTGGAATGTAACATAATTCCCATGAATGTGCAGGGATTCAAACTTACTAGATGGGATTCAAAATCATGCGACAAAATTAATAGGAGTCAAAAATATTATTTTCTTTAAAGAGTGTTGAAATGAATTGTCTAGTTGCATTCCGACCCTACAATTATTTCATCGTAATATCCGTTTTGCCAAAATGCACATCAGTTTACCCTGAACTGATGGATATAAAAATTCATTTTTTAACCGTTCAATCCGAATGTCGATTTTCCCATATCATTACAATCAACAGCTATTTAAGAGCAAAGTATACCGACATCTTTCGCTTTACCCTCTCAGTACTTTACAGTCGCGCGATGCAAGTGATTTATTGGGATTACAAATGGGAAACAGCCGATTTTCAATAGATGGCGCCAGCAGTAAATGCTGATCCAAAATATCGGATCAGAAACGTCAAATTGTAAGCTTAGGCATCTGTCAACAACTGCTCATCATTACAATTGTCTCTTTTTATTGACGTTATACATTTTTTTATGCGTAAAAAAATCGAAGTTTAAGCCATAATAAGTGTAATTTGCGGGGAGTTTTGCTTTTTGCCTTCAATTCGAAAAAATCTGCGGCTGAGGCGCGTCGAATGATTGTAGAAACTTATGGTGAGGCTTATATTAGGGTGAGAACGTGTCGCGAAAAAGGAGAGTTCCGGACCGTTGAAAAAGTTTGAAGACGCAGAATTGGAATCATTACTGGATGAAGATCCATGTCAAACGCAACAAAAATTTGCAGATTCATTGGGCATGACTCAACAAGCCATTTCCCATCGTTCGGAAGCCTTGAGAATAATCCAAAAGCAAGGACATTGTGTGCCATACGAGTCATAAAAAAAATTTATCCAACCCTTTTTTAAATAATTTGATAATTACTAAGAAAAAACCTAAAATATTCGAATATATATAAACAACCTTTCATAAAAATTAAGTATTTTTATTAATAAAGTTAAAAATATATTAAATTGAATATTGTGAACAATTACTACGTAATAATATTTGTTTCTCTTTAATAATGATTTTTATTCCTGCATTCTTACTATATTATTTATATTCGTTTTGTTAATTATATGTATTTAAATGTATGCATGTAATATTATGTATGAATGAATGTATTTATGTAATGAATGTGAAAATTCTTATTATACACGTTGTTATATAGATTTAATTTTTTCTTTTTTATTACAATAATTTGGCAAGTTTTATGTAATAATACTTTTAGCTATAGTAATTTTGCAACAGGTTAATTCTAAAATTGCATGTTTTGTTGTCATTAATCATAATTATGTATGAATGTATTTATACATGTATATTAATATTTAAAAAGTTTCATCTCCAATCGAGTGGAAATACACGTTGAAATGTTTTATATATATTTATATATTTTAAACATCAGCATCCCTTATTTATTAAAAAAAAAATCTTGGATAATTTTTTATTTCTATACAATTAATATGTGCACGTGTATGTTTTATATGTACTCGAATGTGTGTGTGTGTGTATGTGTGGAATTTTTTAAATTTATAATTACTTATGTTGTTTAGTATGAATAGATATGCTTTACTTCTATAGCCATATCATACGATTCGCCCACAAAAATTCTTCTATTTTTCTTTTACTGTTAAATTGTATATTTGTTGCGCGATTATTGATAATTGAACATCGATTGGTTTTGTATCGTCATACAAAGATGGCGCTTCGCATAATATTGCAAACGTACCAACAATAGAAGCAACAGTAAAAATGAAAAGAAAAAGACGATCTAAAACCATTGCAACAAAACCCCAATCTTGATCTTCCTGCAATATAAAAAATAATATTATATGAAAATATAAAAATGGCGATGATTTTAATTACAGCATTAAATTCGTCTTGCCGTTGCATATGATGTTGTATAAACATAACGTTATGAATCGCTTTTTCTAGTTCGAATGGATACTTTTTCCGTTGTCCAACATCACTAACGGATTCATCTAGAACGGAAAGGACCGAAGGTAGTCCATTATATCCACTCGTTCCACTCAAATTACCACCAAGAACTCCGATTAGTCCACTAAATCTGTCAAATCTAATTATATAAGGATATAGTTTATAGTAAATTTTCTATATGCATTGTACCTATTAGTAGTTGAGCTAGTTAGAAGACCATTACATCCACCTCGATTATGTGATCGTCGAATAGATTCTGGACTAGATCCTCCTGAATTAAGTTGTAGTTCTGTAGCCAATGCAGCTCCTAATTTAGTTTTTTTCAAATTCAATCCATATCTAATTTTACTGGCTGCTAAGTCTCTTAACAAATCTTTTGGCACACGCATCAATAATAATCTTGGTAAAAGTTTTATAAAGAAACTTCGTACCCACGGAGCCATTTTATGTGTACTCGGTTTACGATAATGAATATTTAATATTATAATTGTTATAACAACACTGAGCCCAACTAATAGCATGGTAAAAAGTAAATATTTTCCAAGCAATGGTAATGCTAACGATGTTGATGGTATAATTTCCGATATCAATAAAAAGAACATTGTTTGCGATAATAATATACTTATACAAAGTGCAATTTTTTCCCCTGAATCCGCTGGCAAATAAAATACTAAAACCGATAAATATGATATACCAACGCATGGAATTATTAAATTGACCGTATAAAAAAGTGTTTTACGCCGTAATGTTATATTAAAGAATATATCTGAAAATTGAATAAAAAAATTTTGTTTCAATATATTAAGTTGAAGAATATATTAATTATTTTTAATTATTTTTATAGTTGTTTATGCCTTTCAATTTGATTTTTCCCTAAATAAATATATTATTAATAAACACATTTTCAAAAAAATAAATAAAAACCATTCAAATAATATAAAAGTAAATAATTAAGTTATTCTTTATTTTTAGAAAAATGGGTAAATATATTTTACATGAATATGAGATCAATTCATTTCAGTTTCTGTTATATTGGAATTAGAAATACCATTTATTCTGTGTGTGTGTGTGTGTGTGTGTAATAATATACCTGGATACGGTTCCGCACAGCATGGATAATATCTTTCATGACGTTCAGCTGGTACACCTAATATATCCCATTCAACGCTGGGATAATATTCTCTGAGATCTATACCAATTTCGACTTTATTATCCTTGTCATTTTTTTGATTTATATGTTTCAAATCAATCTATTGATTATGAAAATATTATATTAATGAATAATGTAAAAATAATTTTTCCAAACGTACTTGATCACCATCATATGTCCAAGAGCCGAATTTCATAAAGCATGTTTGTTGATCAAACGGAAAATACCTGACATCTATTTCGCATGAAGACTTGAAAATAGCCGGCGGTGTCCATACAACTTTACCCGTATAGTGTAGTATAGCTTTTGTCATAGTTGTTACGACATATTCACCATCAGCACTTCATAAATTTATAATAAACATGTTATTATTAAAATTTCGATTGGTAGTAATTTACATTCAGATAAATTGCTAAATTAATTAAGAACTTTACTGAAAGCTAAACCCAAATCTGAACTTACTTATTATATAGTACAATATCTGGTAGCCATATATGTTCGGAAGGTACGTATAGTTCCGTAACACCTCCATATTCTGAAGGGTCCCATTTAAATTTATGATCCTGCCATTCCTGTTCAAATTATTGAAGATTATTATAAAGTGTTGGCAATTATTAACTATAATATTATGCTTACATGCTCTAGCCAAACGTTTGTTGTTAAAATTTGATCCTTAAGATTCTGTAAGAGAATATAAACACAAAAGATTAATGAATCTGGTCATATGCCAAAAAGGTACTTGTTACGTATAAAGACAATATTTATGGTGACATGCAGTTTCTTTTATGTTTCTGAAAATTATGTAATTTTTATATTGAATAATAAACTAGAAAACAATAATAATAGAAGAACAAAAAATAACAAGGTCTTCACAACAGGTGTATTCATATATGCTAATTATAAATATATAGATGATGAATTTTACAATACAATAAAATTATATTCAATTTTATTATTCATTTCCTTCAATTAGCTACTTTTAATAATGTAATATACGAGTATAATATATGTACGACCAAAAGTGCGCATAACATATAAATATTTACGATTCTAAAAACTTTTAACTTGTATAGGTTTAATAAAATAGAAAATTTTAGATTAGATCGGAGTTAGGAAAAAAAAATATTTTTAAAAAGGTGTGTCAATTTGACGAATAAACTTATCCAAAAAAAAACTAAATTTTTTTTTTTATTCAATAATATTTATTTTTGACCTACACATTTGCTAATTATAGGTTTCATAAAAATTTTGAATAATGCATAGAAAATTTATAGATAAATAAAATTCATCTCTCGTTATTCCTTACCAAATCGATGAGTTGAGATAATCGAAGTCCTAGTTTAACAAGAACTGTATCCGTATTATTGCTCACTGGGCGTATAAGTCTATTATAATTACTTAATAAATCGTCATATAGTCGTTTTGCGTCCGGATTAGCTAAGATTTTCGATAGTAACAAACAATAAACTATAATGTGTACACCACAACTGCTAAAATGCGAAAAACAATCTCTCATACTGTGGCTGTATATTATTATTATTATTCACTTGATTATATGTTTTAACTGATTTATTCATGACAGTAAAAGTAAGCCAATCATCTATTTGCGCGTATAGAAATTCATTTAATACAATCGAAATTTTATATAGATCGAATTTCCTTTTCTCTTTTTTTTTCTTTTCAAAGTTATTTATTACTAATAAACAAAAAAAATATTATTTTCTTGTACTTTTTGATAATATATTATGAACACATTTTGCAAAAAATCCAAAAATATATTCACTTTAATGAAAAACTATTAGAATATAAACACTAAAAATACTGTAGATAAAGTCTCTCTTCTCTAATATAAATAATTACAAGAATCAAGCTAAAACTTAATTTTCCACGACGAAGTTTCTAAAGGAGTGTACCCGCTGGACGAGTATATGTACATCCTGAACCGAACAGAATCAGCTAAATTTCTGCACATTGCCATATCATTTTTCTTCATATAAGCTAACTTCTCTCATATAGGTGTGTTACTAATATCAAGCATGATGGAAATTTGATTGTATAAGAAAGATTCAGATCTAAACTTTTCATACAATTTTACATAAAATATACTTTCTTGTATTCTTATTTGAACAAGTGAGTATGTCAGACACTCATTCATATAAAAACAAACATACAATTGCAAATTGAAGAGAATTATTTAATAATATTTTTCCTTTTAGTTTATTCTGCGCATGCTTTTCAATTTTCTTCTCATTTCAGGAGAAAGTATCCTTCTCAGTTGTTTTGTATAGAAAACATTAACTAATCATGAAAAGAACAACAACACTTAAAAGCTCACAAAAAGTCAGAAACTTTAATTGTATCCATCTCAACGTATTGTTGTCAAAGTTCAAGTCCTGGATGTACTTATAATAATATTGTAGATAGGATCCTCAGTCTTATCAATATCATTCTATTGTATATACTTTCAATAATAACATTCTGAACAAACCAAACCTCATAAGAAGCAAAATATTTTCAATATGGAAAAAATAGATTCGCGTAGATTTTATAATTTTTCGCTTTTGTTTTACCTATTTTGTATTAAAAAAAAATAATTCATTGAAGTAGGATGAAAATCATTGTAGGACATAGTGTTAAACTTGGTGTCTACTCAAATTACTTTACTTGGCCATATTTCTATATTTCGCTGATTGACCACCATCAGTCATCATCACCTTACAGGTTATTTCTCTACGAGTTTAGAACTTACGTGTACTTGCCTCTCCGTGCTTGCTCATCCAGGCGTAGTCTATTTAAAACTGGAATAAGAAGTACTCAAATTTACCCTATTGTCGGTCAGTGCATAGGTCTACCGTGAGGATCAGTCTATGTGCTTATCTGGCATCCGAAGCAGAATTCCAACACCTTTTCTTTACCCTAAATTTTGCATTGCTCTAACTGGCAGACGTACTGCAATTCATACTATTTTATTCTTTTATATATGGTAAATGTATAAATACAATAATATGATTATTATCCGAATAATTGTTTATAATATTACAATTATTTTTTTTCTGAATAATTTTTTATTTAATTAATCAAAAAATTAACATACTGCATAAAAAATGTAGTATCGTATTAAACTTACAATGAACATCTGCTTAGAAGAATATTATAAATCTTCTAGATGAATTATTATGACCTTATTTTTTTACCAGAAATAATTTTCCCTTCAAGATGTGATTCAAGGATTCTTGCATGTACTTATATCAACATTCATGCATTTATTCATATATAATATTATCATACGTTTGTGTACAATTAGTACAAAAGTTATTATAAATAAAAACGCCTACAGATTAATGAACAACAATATATTTTTCATATATATTTTGAAGGCTTTTATGAAGCATTGCTTGTTTTAAATATAGAAGTTCAAAGTTTGCATTTATAAACTAAAAACAGTACGTATCCACGTATATTATATAGAAAAAAATATAGTATATTTTATTCAAATAAAATATCTTCTACTAAGCAAATTGTACAATATGATGAGTGGCTCCAGTAGTGTTTTTATGAGTATTGTATTATACAAAAATAATTATAATAATACTCAGTAGTCTGAACTAAATAATTCTAGTACATTTATTGTATTCATTATTTAATGATCTATTAATATTTAGATACAATATGATTCCCCGTTGAGTTTTAAATTAATAACTTATGCAACGTTTTAAATTTGAATTTTTTAATTAAAACCAAATTGCTAATTATTATTGTAAAAACTTTTTTTATTTAATTTCGATATTCATTCTCACATAAAACCTAATGTCCAATCAAATATGGGAATTTCACATTTATGATGTAGCTTAGAACAACTATGTCCAGTCAATCCATTATCAGTAGCAAGATCGTATTCAAAGGATGGTGTTGTCATTCTTTTGGTTTTCGTAGAAGAATTTACCTCAACATCTTTTGGAAAACTATAAAATTCAAATTTATAAAAATATTTTATTAATTGATACAATAACTTACTTAAATAATATTTTAAATATTTCTTTGATTATAGTTCCTTTTCCTTCAAGCATTGATTTAGACGTTTCACATAATATACGAAGTATACATTCCCTTCCATTGAAACCCATACTAAATATAATTAATATGAGTATACATATCCATTTAAAATATGATAAAGACAATAGTACTTATCAATGATTGTTTCGATTTTATGATAAAAATCTTCTCTGAAACTTCTTTGTACTCTAGGTTTAGCATCGACGTCTCCAAATGGATTTGCATGATGTGATACCCAAGTTTGATTTGGTAATTCATATGCAATACCCCAATTCAAAGCATAACTAATAAAATTAACATTTGGATTTCCAATGGCTCCAATCGTTAAACACAAAGCTGCCTAATTTAATAATAATAATTTAAAAAAATTTATAATTGAATTGTAATTATTCTAAAAATTAATATAAATGGACATTAATCAAATAGATGCGTTTTAAACTTTGGTTAGTCAACGAAAAAACAAAAAAAAACCATTATATTTCTAATTTTAGCATTTCTCTTTTAAATACTATCAACTTATATGGATAATATAAGTATCTATAGTAGTAAATAAAATAAAATCTTAACTCACTGAAAATGATGAACCTTCTGGAAAGCTTACATATCGTTTTTTACGTGAAAGTATTTTCGATGATTTATTTTTATTACTCTCTATATGATCATCGATTTCAATATTTTGCACTATTATAAAACTACTTAGTATTAAAGAGAATATGAAAGTTGTTCTTATCAAATTGTATGCCATTAAAATATACAAAACGAATTGAATATCTAAATTTATATATAGAAACGTTCCAGTCAATACGTATTCCAAAATTAAACTGACATAAAATCTGATATTTTCATAAAGGGAACACGATTAACAAAGAATGGTTAATACTTTCAATCCATTGCATATAGTTCACTTAGCATATAAATGCTAAATATTATTTCTATTCTTTAGAAATGTAAATTCCTAATGTAGAAGAAGAAGTTCTTACAAATCTGTGTCATTCTATCCATTTCTACATATAATCATATTCACTAATGTAACTGCACACATATACATACATAAATAATTTTATTCATAAAAATTCTGTCAAGTAGTGTGTAAAATATAGAATATCAGAAGTAGAACATTGATTACATTATATTTATTTATATAGATGATACAATATAATATTTTAATGTCACAGTTATTTACAATGTTTTATACGAGGAAAATATTTAACAAAAATTAATTGTAAAATATTATATTTGTTTCAGTATATGTGTATGTTTGTGAAAAATTAAAATTTTAAATAAAAGATATTTAAGATTGATATGAGTTGGGTTTGTTCTAATATGTTCTAAAAAGCAAACAAAATTGCGCCGGTTTATGCATTTTATAGTTGGGATAGTTATTTGATAAATATATTATAAATATATTTTTAATTTATGATTTGCCATTTAATATTAATGATTTACAAAATCAGGCTTAGAATGCTGCTTTTTTAAACTAATTTTCTTCAGCGATAAAGATCATTTCTCGGTCGAGATATACAATAATAAGCAAAATTGCCAGATATATGTTAGAGATCTGAAAATTCACAAGATAGTGTATCTGCGAAAAGTGCCTGTCTGATGTGTATTGTGGTCTAAAGTTGTTATTGACTGGTTTTTGTTTGAAAATAATGAAGGAGAGATCATTACCATCAATTTTGAGCATTATAGATGCAAACTAACCAACATATTTTGGCTTAAAATTGAAGATTTTAATCTAGATTTTGCGTGGTTTTCATAAAACGCTGATACAAGCCACACAATACAGAAAATTTTGGTTTTATTGAACGGATTTGGTGATGCCGATTTGCCTCCAGGATCGTGAAATTTGACGCTGCTGGACTTTCGTCTGATTTGACAATTGTATGAGATAAACAACCCTCAAACTTTATAATATTTAAAAAAACAGCATCTGTGAAATAATGGCTGAATTACCATCCGAAATGTGCAAAAAAGTCATAAAAAATTAATTCCATAGGATCGAGTCCTGCAAGGAGTTTCGTGACGACTATTTAAATAAAGTTATATACTGTGCATAATTTTAACGTTCGAGTAACATAATGAAATGAAAAGTTGAATTTTAAATTTATTTTATTTAATTCTTTTAAGTAAAATAAAAATTAGTAAAATTTTAATAAGAATAAGTTAATTTTACAAAGACAATACAGCCCAGAATAATAATTAAAGTTTAGATTGGATTCGATTAGCGAAATAATTGGAATATCAATAAAAACAATTTGATGAAAAACTAAATTTTTCTTTATTAATGCAAATTCTTTTAAAATAATATATTCACGATTTTCATTAAAACGCCTTACGATTTAAGCCAAATTTATACAATCAATTGAGTTTATGCTGCAGATTTTTCCTCGGTAACTTGTGATTGGTTATCAGCTGATGCTGATTTTTCATTACCACCGCAATTTAAGCATGGAAACTTCTCGAATAGAGCCGCCCTGTATTTAGGATGGCTGATACCATATACAATTGGATTGTACACAGCATTGCACTTAGCGAATACTGATCCCCAAATAGTAGCCAATGGTGTAAGTGTTAATGTTCCGAAGCAGCCACTGTAGTTGATAACCAAATATGGAGTCCAAGCCATAAACCATAGAGAGATTGTTACCAGAGCGACTTTAGCCAATTTTGCTTCAGCGCTCTTGTTAGCATCTTCGCCAGATCGAAGAGATGCAACGTTCATTTTCTTTGCTTGTTCTCGCATGGCTTTTTCGTGCTCCGATACAGCCTACGTATTAAGAATTGAATAAGACATTGGATAATAGTCAATATTTTAAACTCAATAATTACCTTAATAATAAACCAATAGGAATAGATGATTAGGAGCAGAGGTGTATAATAGACGAAAATTGAATATACAAGAATGTATGATACGCTGGTCCAATCCTGTGTCAAATAGTCGGTTCCGCAAGCGGTCATGTTGCCTTCTGGCACATATCGATTCCATCCGAATAGCGGTAAAAGAGTCCAGACAGCTGCAAATATCCAAATGGCAGCAATTCTGGCCAGCGCTCCACCAATCGTTAATGGTTTTCCTGCGATACCTTTTACAATTACATTGTAACGATCGAAGGCTATCATAGTCATTGACCAAATCGATGCGCATCCGAACAGAGATCCGAACATCGCATACAGCTCACACATGAATGGTCCAAGTACCCATGTTTCATGATAGCAATTCAATACCATTGGTGGAAACATGAAAAGCATCATGAAGAAATCGGAGATGGCCAAATTTACAACGAACAAGTTTGAAGGTGTTCTCAGTGATTTAGTACACGTAAATATGTATATCACAACAAAGTTTCCACAAACAGCCGTTACTCCAATCACAGTCATGACGAATCCCAATATTCCATGCCATAATGGATTCATTGGTGCGAATTGATGCCAGTATGGATCAATTAAATGATGCATATCTGGTGTAACCATGTCAACAACAGTTTTATTTCCATATGCTTGATAAGCATCGTAATGAGGCTCTGCGACTCTTTCAAACGCCATATTATAGAACTAGGTTTTGCTTTATATTTATTACTGCTGGCAAGTGATATTTGGAGAAAAAATTTCCGTTACTGAAGAAAATCGTCTAAGTTTTAACTATAACGAACTACTCCAGTATACTGTATATAGTAAGAACTGTTTATGTCGAAGTTAAGGGTTCAGGTTGCGGCTCTGCACTGTACTGATTCTGATTTTCTCTAGCATTTATATAGTATGTTGCCGTTAATATAATCCAATAATTTTACCATATTTTTCATGTAGTCAATGTAAAATTAGTTTTTACGCTATTACAGAAGGTAAATATGATTACTGTAAAAAATACAAATATCGATTAAGAATTTTCGAAATTTATACATTTTCTGTTGTAAATGCACATACAATAAGTACGATCCTTTACATTCTTTTACATGTTACAATTATTAAATAAATTTTGTTGGAAATAACGAATTAACATTGATGGAACGAAACATATTTAAACCCTTAAGCAAATAAAATATAATTTTAAAATATATTTTAAATAGGAATAACAATAAATACTTGTTTTTTAATGAAATAATTATAGCACTCGTATGGCAATGAAACAAACAACAAAATTAGACCAAGTTTACATCATAAAAATGGCTTCAACTAATTAAATATTAATTAAATTAGGTCTATGGAGTTAAATAATATGTTTAACGGAAGAATTAAATGAATTACTTAATGTTATTTTTATAAATTCTAAACAATTTTTCATATATACTCGTCCCTTTTTTAATCAACAACAGTTATGATTTCATTGTATTTTCTCTTCAAATCTTTATTAATATAAGCTACAAAAATTATGAAGGATTATTTTAGTTATTAAATTTTTATTTTATTATATTGCGAAAACTTTTTCAATATCTATAAAATATAATATTATATTTCATACCAAATGGGTGCCACGAGACTTCTTGCAGGACTCTGCCGTGGAATCAGAATCCTAAGAGGTGGACAATATAAAAATTACAAGATTGAAATCATTAAGTTCAGGCCAAAAAGATTTGGTTATCATGCGGCCATAGCTTTTAGAATTGACAGTAACGGCTCTTATTTCTTGAATTTCACAGAAAGAAATATGGTACAAGCCAATGACATCTTCAGATTATAATGGACCCTAGAAAGTCACTTTTCGTGGTTACAATGACTTCTCTACAGACACTTGTGGGATTTCCGAGCCCTATCTATGGCAATTTCGTTTTTTGATATACCATATTCATCAAGCGAGAAATGGGACTAATTACTGATCAAAATAAACAATTCATATGTAGTATATGTTTAACAGCTATCAAATGACAGAGCTCTGTACTTTTTCCAAATTATAAAATGGAGAATCTATCTAATATATAAAATTCTCGTGTCACAGTTTTCGTTCCCATACTCCTCCGAAACGGCTTGACCGATTCTCATGAAATTTTGTGAGCGTATTGAGTAGATCTGAGAATCGGCCAACATCTATTTTTCATCCCCCTAAATGTTAGGGGTAGTCCACCCCTGAATTTTTTTTTTTATTTTTTAGACAAAATTTTTAGTTTCTATTTTTTTATGATACAACATATAAAAATACATACAATCCTTAATTTTTACCCTTCAACGATCAACCCTCATTTTTTAATAGCCATTTTAGTAATTTAATCATTTTTTATCTCCGGTCGAAAACTGATCAATCGTCATTTAATTAGTTAACCTCGCCAGATGTCTTCAGGTGTCACTTCTGACCCAGTAAACAGCACGGAGTAGGGATGAGAACGAAGCCGGTCTCCTTTCTTTCCCACTCCCTACACAGTTGTCGGCCATCATTATTGTTTATACATCAAGTGTAGTAGTAACGTTGACAATTATTATTTTGCTATCTCAGTGTGCCGGTCTCCTTTCTTTCTCACTCCCTACACAGTTGTCGGCCATCATTATTGTTTATACATCAAGTGTAGTAGTAACGTTGACAATTATCATTTTGCTATCTCAGTGTAACTCTCATATAAACTTTTAATCATTCCTATTTTATCAATAATAATTAAATTATCAATTTTGAGTGTATTTTGCACGATTAGTTTATCAAGTGATTTTATAACCACAAAAGTACTCAACACGTGACACGAGCTTCCAATAACAACGGATTTTGTGTTGTAAGTATACTTTTTTTTATTTATATCGAAAATGTTGTTGATCTTATGAAAATGTAATTTTAATTTAATTTTATTAAAAAAATGTAATTGAACAATTAAGATTTTCATAGTTTCCAAAAATTCAATCATTATGAATCTTTATTTTGAAATGTCAATGGAAATATTGGTTGTATGAAAAAATTATAAGAGACAATGTTTTCATAAAATTTAATTTTTTACTTTTGTTTGAAAAATTTTTCCATAAAACTTATATTTTTGTTAAACTTTCATAAATTAAAACTAATCATTTCAAAACTGTGGCAAAAATCCTGGCCCTAATTATACTTTTAACATTTTTCATCATTAAGTAATTTCAATAATTCTATTTATGTGTGTTTTGTACAGTGAGCAATGCCAAGAAAACGCAAAGGGGCTGATTTGAGCCGTAATACAAGTAAGTCTCGAAACTTGCGAAATAGAAGATCCGAAAGAAACGAAGAAGAAATCCAGCAACAAAATACTGATGCACGTGTCAGAATGGCGCAATTGCATCAAGAAGAGCCAGACGATACACGAGCTGAACGCAATGAAGTCAGAAGATTAGAACAACGACAATCACGCCGTTTCACAGTCAATAGACGCAGAACAAATGACCAACAACGACAACAGGTACATCGAGCATTTATATCTGATTCGTTCCTGCGTCTAGCATTCCAGTATGAGCCCGATATTGAATATTATGCTCATTCAAAAGTGGTAATTGGTGCTATGGACAAGGAATGTCCGCATTGTCATGCTCTAAAATTCAAAAATGAGCCAGCTGGGATGTGTTGCGCGTCAGGAAAAGTGCAACTACCTGAAATTGAAACACCACCTGAACCATTGAACGGCTTACTTATCGGCACGGATCCAGATTCTAACGTGCTCCTGAAGTCAATTCGAAGATTCAATTCATGCTTTCAAATGACATCGTTCGGTGCAACAGAAATAGTTCGAAATACTAATGCAAATGCTCAACAATTCAATTCTACATTCAAAATCAGAGGCCAAGTTTATCATAAAATGGGCTCACTGCTGCCAATGCCAAACGAACCACATAAATTTTTACAAATCTACTTTATGGGCGGCGAGGATTCCGGAAACGCACTTGCCAATCGCGTGAATGCACGTTGTGATTATAATAACCTTGATTCACTTTATGCCAGGTGCATCGTCAGTGAGCTAGATGCTCTTTTGAACGAGCACAACGAGTTGTTGAAAATATTCAAATCACATATGCACCAATTACAAAGCGATAATCACGCTATCGTCATTAATCCTGATAAAACACCAGCTGGAGAGCATATTCGTAGATTCAATGCACCCGTTGTTGATGATGTTGCTGGAATCATGGTTGGCGATTGTACAGCTGCACGAGAAATTGTGATTCGTAGAAGAAATAATAATCTTCAGTTCATTGCTGACACACATCGTTCATATGACGCTCTCCAATATCCGCTAATATTTTGGAAGGGACAAGACGGATATTGCATAAACATAAAACAACGAGATCCCGTATCAGGTACTTCATTGATTATTAATTTGATCATTAATCATTTAACAAAACAATTAAATTATTGAACGTAATAAATTTAAATTAATTTTTATGAATAAATTACAGGAGCTGAAACAAACAATAACGTTAGCTCAAAGGATTATTATGCGTACCGATTAATGATTAGACGTGGCCTGGACAACGTCATTTTACGATGTCGTGAGCTTTATCAACAATTCATGGTCGACATGTACGCGAAGATTGAGAGCGAACGACTACGATACTTACGATATAATCAACAAAAGCTGCGCGCGGAAGAGTACATTCATTTGCGAGACGCTATCAACAACAACGCCGACATCGCCGAAATTGGTAACCATGTCATTTTACCATCATCGTACGTAGGCAGTCCACGTCATATGCAAGAATATATACAGGATGCTCTGACTTTCGTGCGCGAATATGGACGACCATGTTTATTTATCACGTTCACATGTAATCCAAAATGGCCAGAGATTACATCTTTGCTACTGCCTGGCCAAAATGCAATACATCGCCATGACATTACAGCACGTGTGTTCAGACAAAAGTTGAAGTCTTTAATAAGTTTCATTACTAAATCACATGTATTCGGTCCCACACGTTGCTGGATGTATTCGGTTGAGTGGCAAAAGCGAGGATTACCTCATGCACACATTTTGGTTTGGTTCATCGACAAAATCCGTCCTGAAGAAATCGATAGTATCATTTCTGCTGAAATTCCAGATCCATCCACTGACCAACTGCTGTTTGATATTGTTACAACAAACATGATTCATGGTCCATGTGGTACTCTTAATAGTTCATCGCCTTGCATGGCTGATGGAAAATGTACTAAAAATTTCCCTAAAGATTTTACCAATGATACGGTCACAAATGTCGACGGATACCCAATATATCGTCGAAGAAATCCTGAAAATGGCGGACAATCATTTATTAAAAATATCATCAACACAGACATTGATATTGACAATCGTTGGGTGGTGCCATATTCGCCTCTGCTGAGCAAGACATATATTGCTCATATTAATGTTGAGTTCTGCAGTTCTGTGAAGAGCATCAAATACATTTGCAAGTATGTCCATAAAGGCAGTGATATGGCTGTGTTTAGAGTGGAAAATACTAATGTGAATGCTCCTCCAATGAATAAAAACGATGAAATAACGCTCTACCAAATTGGTCGGTACATCAGCTCCAATGAAGCTGCTTGGCGTATCTTTGGTTTTCCAATTCATGAACGGGATCCAGCAGTTGTTCAGTTAGCCATCCATCTTGAAAACGGTCAGCGTGTATTTTTCACGAACGAGACAGCGATTGATCGTGCAATAAATCCACCTAAAACTACACTCACTGCATTTTTTGAATTGTGTAATCGTGCGGATGATTTTGGTGCCTTTGCACGAACATTACTCTATTCACAAGTACCACGCTATTTCACATGGACTCAAACAAAAACATGGATGCCCCGCAAGCAAGGCTCACCAGTTGCTGCATGTCTCAATTTATTTAAATCAAACGCCTTGGGGCGATTATTTACAGTCAATCCAAGACACACTGAGTGCTTTTATCTTCGACTGTTGTTGGTTAATGTTACTGGCCCATTATCATTTCAAGATATACGTAAAGTGAATGGGCAACAATATCCAACGTATAAAGATGCATGCCTTGCACTCGGCTTGCTGGAAGACGACAACCAGTGGGAATGCATGCTTGCTGAAGCTGCATTGAACTGTACAGCAATACAAATTCGTCTACTATTCGCTATAGTGTTAACTACATGTTTCCCAGCCCGAGCACAGATATTATGGGAAAATCACAAAGATTCAATGACTGATGATATATTGCATCAACATCGTATACGGTGCCACGATCTAACCATAACATTCAGCGACGAAATGTACAATGAAGCATTGATTGCTATTGAGGATCTTTGCATTGCCATTGCCAACTTACCACTTAGTAATTTCGGTATGAATTCGCCAAATCGAACTGCATCTGATTTAATGAATACTGAAATGAATCGTGAACTGCAGTACAGTACTGTAGAAATGGCAGCGATTGTTGCCCGCAATGTCCCACTAATGAATGAGGAACAAAGAACCATTTATGATCGCATTATGCTCGCAGTTTCAGCTGGACAAGGTGGGTTCTTCTTTTTGGATGCACCGGGTGGAACTGGCAAAACATTCGTTATTTCGCTAATTCTTGCTGAAATACGATCAAATAATGGCATCGCATTGGCCGTTGCATCATCGGGCATTGCAGCAACTTTATTGGATGGAGGTAGAACAGCTCATTCAGTATTTAAGCTGCCACTAAATATTCAGAATAACCCTGACGCAGTATGCAACATTAAGAAACAATCGTCCATGGCCACTGTGCTGAAACGGTGTAAAATTATTATTTGGGATGAATGTACTATGGCACACAAACATTCACTTGAGGCGTTGAACAGGACATTGAAAGATATTAAAAACAGTGACAAACTATTTGGCGGAACTCTGTTGGTCCTTTCAGGTGATTTCAGACAAACACTTCCAGTCATTCCACGTTCAACATACGCTGATGAGATCAACGCTTGCTTAAAATCATCTCCATTGTGGCGTAATGTTGAAAAATTACAGCTAAAAATAAATATGCGCGTTCAAATGCTTCAAGATCCATCCGCTGAAACATTTTCAAAACAACTCTTAGATATCGGTGATGGAAAAGTTGCTATAGATGAAACTGGATACGTAAAATTACCGACCGATTTCTGCACAATCGCTGATTCGCAAGATACTCTCATTGAACAAATATTTCCCGATGTACACACACAGTACATAAATCATGAGTGGCTTGCAGAAAGAGCGATTTTAGCGGCAAAAAATGTAGACGTTGACAATTTAAATCTGAAGATACAAATGTTGTTGCCAGGGAACTTGGTATCATATAAATCTATTGATACAGTTTGCGACGACAGCGAAGCAGTAAATTTTCCCACAGAGTTTTTGAACTCACTGGATTTGCCAGGCATGCCACCGCATAATTTACAATTAAAGGTTGGATCTCCAATTATCTTGCTTCGTAATTTGAACCCGCCCCGGCTGTGCAACGGTACGCGATTAGTCATTCAAAAATTAATGAAAAACGTGATCGAAGCCAGAATTTTAAATGGCAAGTTCAGAGGTGAAAATATACTCATACCACGGATTCCTATTATACCTACAGATGTGCCAATTCAATTCAAACGTATTCAGTTTCCGATTAGATTGGCATTTGCAATGACTATCAACAAATCCCAAGGTCAAACGATGTCTGTTTGTGGATTAGATTTGAGAACACCATGTTTTTCACACGGACAATTATACGTGGCATGCTCTCGAGTGGGTAAACCATCCAGTTTGTTTGTGTTAGCTAGAGATGGACTAACAAAAAATATTGTTCACGCTATAGCATTAAGAGATTGATATTGTTTAATAGTGTTACTGTCGTAATTGTTTAATTAATGATATATAATTTTAAGGAATAAATTATAATAACTTAAAAATAATGTTTGCCTTTTGTTATTTTTATATTCCCTCATCGTTCACAGCGCTCCATGCTTATTTCACGCATATACCACATTCTTACATACATACAATATACATATTCTAACATACATACATACTTACAATAAGTAAGCTATTTTGTGTCTACACTAGAAATGACTAGGAAATTATTTATATGGCAAAACAACGTTTACCGGGTCAGCTAGTATTTTATATATATTTTTAAGGTGCTTTTGTCGCTTTTTTAAACAGAAAATTAATAGATAATTTTTTGTAAGAAATACGGCACCTTATTTCAAAATTCACTAACTAACTAAATTTTTATTTTACTTTTATTTTCCCTTTCAATCATTAGTTAAATAGCCTACAAAAATTGTATACTCGTATATAACATCGAATGCTTGTTTGCTTGTATGTTCCCAATAGACTCCTAAACGGCTCAATGAATCATAATGAAAATTTGAGTATAAGGGTTTTTGGATAGAGGGAGTGTTTCTGAGCTACCTATTTTGCTCTTACTGACCGCCAAGAAGGATTGTTTTTTTTTATGTTTCTGGGTACTTTTTCCGCGTTTTTGGTTTCTTGGTAATTTTTAATTAAAACAATTAAGTTTCTTTGCCTTTTAAACATTTGTTTCCGTTTTCTTGTTTTAGTCTCAACTATTTATAAGTTTTTACGATGTTTAAGTCAAAAAAATATTCTGTCACTTAATGGCAAATTTATTCAGGTATGTTAGCTCCGAAGAATGATGGCTTCAAAAAAATAAACGATTGGATTCAAACAGCCAACGAAATATAAATCCTGTTGACACAGTTACATATACGGATTAAGCTTTTAATTATCCTCTAGAGTTTTTAAATTCATTGAACCCTTTTGGAATGCCATGGCTAATTTTAACTTTCAAAATTGGTGCACCAATCATGCTCATTTGGAATTTAGATCTGCCGAAGCCGCGGTAATATAAATGAAAATATGTGCAGATTCCACGCATTCCAATAAATTTCCCTTCAATTTCAAGCGACTACAGTTTCTAGTGTACCTTGCCTTCATAATTACAATCAATAAAGCCAAAGGATAATCGCTAAGTGTTGCTGGTTTGAATTTAGAAAATGCTTGCTTTGTCCATGATCAACTAACAACGTTGCTTGCTTCATAGTAGGAACGTCAAAAAATTTTGACGTTTTTGCACCAAATGGGGCCGGGTATTATCTAGAATTTACGGATTTTTAATCGTTTTTTAAATATCTTTAAGCTCACAAACATAACACTATTATGGTCGTAGAAAATTTGAAGAAAAAAACCATAATTGGTTAATATTGCCTATGAATTTATTAAATACAAAAAATAGGTGCTGTGATTTAATGTGTTATCAATTGATCTTAAATTAATTACTTGCAATTAATTAGTTTTTAAAAAATCCATATGCTTATTAGTCAATTAGAGTTATACGACACAAGGGTTTTGTTTACAGTTAATAAAAGTTTGTTCGTTTATTTGAATAAAATATTCCACGGGCTACTTTATAGCATCGTGATGAGAAGACCACATGGCGAACTCATTTCTCCTGAGGGAAGACTATGCTGGTTTATTAAACAAATTTGATTTTTGTAGCTAGTAGCTAAGAACTGTGGAATGTAGATGAAACATTGTTCTTAATTTGCGTTCACACATATAGAATTTAGTACTTCTTTAGACTTGACATTTTAATAAGATTCATTCCTTTTTAAACCAACATACAGTAAACATTAAAGCTCAAACCAAAGTATTTCACAACACTGTAAATTATTTATTTTATTTTATTTCGCCATAGCATTTCACATTTCAGATTGAATATAGAAACATACTTCGGTAAATATACTTTTCTACAGGTTATGGGCCCAGAGTGAGTGAAATAAATATAAAGTTAAAGAAATAAAATAAAGTGTGAAATTATAAAGAGCCAAAGTTGAGGTTAATCACAACGGAGACACGAAGCAAATTGCATACGGAAAATGAGTGACACAATGAAACTGAAATTTGAAAAGTTGAATGACGGCAATTATGCGTGTTGGAAATTTTGAATGGAATTGTTACTCAGAAAGCAGAATTTGTGGAAGCAAGTGATTGAACAGTTGAAACCGACGTGAGAGCTAGATGGAGATGGTGTTGTACGGAATCAAAATGCGATTGATAAATGGGAAGAACTCGATGACGAAGCAAGAGGCACAATTGGTCTTGCAGTGGAAAATGATCAATTGGCACACAAGAAATCGTGGGATGCATTGCGTTTTTACCACGAGAAAAATACACTGGCGAACAAGGTGTATTTGGTGCGATCAATTTGCGCGTTGAAGTTGGAAGAAGGTGGCGATGCAAAGGCCCATATTAATCGAATGCAGGATTTATTCACACGGTTAAATGATCTCGGTGAGGCGCAATTGTCAACATTATGGAGTAAAATATTTTTGCTTAGTAGTTTGCCAACGAGCTATGACACATTAGTTTCTGCGCTTGGTGCACATGCGGAAAGTGAGGTTACATTCGACATGCCGAAGCAACATGTGATCGCAGAATACGGGCGGCATGCAAATGTGGTCGGAGGTGCAAGTGATTCAGTAATGAAAATCGTTGCGAAGCCGGATACAAAAGTAAGTCTTTGTTTTTTCTGTAAAAAACCCAATCATATAAAGAAAGATTGCAACAAATACAAGAAGTGGAAGAGCGAAGATGAAAAGAAAACTGACAATGCAACTGACAAGGTGAACACCGTTAAAGATGGGGAATTTTTGTTCAAACTTGGAAACACACATAAGGATGGTCATACCATGGACTCAGGTGCAACCAAAACAGCAGTCAAAGACAAAAGTTTCTTTACAGAATTTGATGAATCATACAGGTGCACAGTCGAGTTGGCAAATGGAGATTTGGCAAATGTTGAGGGAATTGCCAAAGGATACATAACATTCGTTAACGAAAGTGGACACGTTCATAAAGTAGAGGCGAGCCAAGTTCTGTACACTCCAAAATTGATTGGCAATGTGATTTCTATAACTCACGAAAATGGGTTTTATGGTCGAATTTAATGAAAGGATTTGCGAGATAAATCATCAGGGAAAACAAATCGGTGTAGCAGACATAGTGAATGAATTATATGTATTGCGCGAGGTCAATAAGGTACATGTGGTTTTAGCACATAACGACAAATGCATACATGAACTACATCGTAAAATGGGACATCGTGATCCAGCGGCGATTCGAAAAATGGCATTGGATGGTTCGATCAAGGAACTCGAAATTGTTGATTGTGGACTTGAAGAAGTGTGTGAGGTGTGCTTGAGGGGTAAAATGGCGCGATTACCATTTCCAAAGAAATCGCTCAGCGAGTCATCAGCGGTATTGCAATTGATACACACGGATGGAAAGCGTTATTTGGGAACTTTCATTGATGATTATTCAAGTTTTACTTTTATCATGTAATTGGCACACAAACCGGAAGTTGAAGACACAATGAGGTAATTCATAGCATTATGCGAGACAAAATTCGAGCGAACACCAAAGATTATGCGGTCGGATCGTGCTGGTGAATACACATCAAGGGAATACACGATTTTTTTAAAGAATAAAGGGATTCAGATCCAACTCACAGCAGCAGATTGCCCACAACAGAACGGAAGGGCTATTATGTTGATAATAGCCCTATTATCGTTCTGTTGTGGGCAATCTGCTGCTGTGAGAACGTAATAGGATAATATAGTCCTATTATGTTGATAGTATGCTTAGTTGCATAGATATGGCTGTTTAAGTGGTAGTTTTTTCCACAAAGTTATCATCGAATGTGTAGCGTCATGTAGTACCATTAGTATATTTTTGTCTAGCTCGGCTCACAAGCGTCTGATTGAGTTCGGGATTGCTTCTACACATGCCCCAGTATTGTGCTGTCGCTTAAGTATTAGAAGCATAATCCTTAGTCGACTGCTTCTCTCTCTCAGTGAAAATATAGGTTTTTGCCTTTTTTGAGGTTGTTTTTGTTGAAATTTTATGTTTAAAGAGTTTTACCCCTCAAATACTACCCTTCTTTGGTCGTAGCTTTTTGGGAGTGGTACCATCTTGTAGCCCTGGAAATTCCTGACTTGTCTATGCCTATCTTGGTTATCCTTTTCTCCCCTCTAGCCTCTTAAAATAAAAGTTCTGTTGTCATGACAGTTTCAGCATGAGCTTTGACGCCGACTGCAACTTTGACGCAGACTGCAACTTTGACGCAGACTTCAAGGCTCGACCGCAAATTTGAAGTCGTCGAAGGTCTCGACCTTGACGCTGACTGCAACTTTGACGTGACTGCAAAGCTGGCTTCATCCTTGTTCTCGCCTGAATATGTCCTGGTTTCCCACGTGAATTCGGTGCAGGCCATTTTATCGAATTTTTCCACGTGCTAGCCATTTTTTCGGATTTTTCCACGTGCTAGCCATTTTGTCCGATTTCTGCCATGTGCTATCCATTTTTACGCAATTTCCTACTATTTCTGTATAAGAAATACTAGGAAATAGTAGTGATCCATGTGATAATACTCCAAAGAAAAGACATAATGAGAAAAATCAAGATTCATCGCTTGGGGAGAAGAATCAAGACGTCGATCATGAAAACAGTATCACTGATTATGGTAGCGCTCAGGAGAAGATAGAAAGCGAAACACCAAGTGAAGATGAACATCAAGTCGATCAGGTTCATCCAGTTTCACGTGTTTCGAAATGGAACAATAAAGGTATTCCTCCAAAGCGTTTAATTGCGGAGATTAACATGATCCGAAAATTAAATGAACCAAAGAACTATAGCGAAGCAATTGAAAGCAACGAAAAGGTACAATGGCTTACTGCGATGCAAGAAGAAATTGAAGCACATGAACACAACGGTACATGGGAACTTGTAGATTTGCCAAGGGGTAAAACAGCAATCGGTGGAAAATGGGTGTTCAAGGTGAAGACAATTGCGGATGGTGAATTGCAGCGATACAAGGCCAGGTTTGTAGCGCAAGGATTTTCACAGAAATACGGCGAAGACTATGATGAGGTGTTTGCACAGGTCGTTATGCATACGACATTCAGGATATTATTCTCAGTAGCTGCAAAAAGGGAAATCTTAGTACATCATTTTGACGCAGAGACTGCATTTCTGAATGGAAAGCTGAATGAAACAATCTACATGAAGCAGCCAGCGGGTTTTGACGACGGAAGCTCGAAAGTTTGCTTACTCAAG
Organism: Atherix ibis; assembly: GCA_958298945.1. Classification (NCBI taxonomy): domain Eukaryota; kingdom Metazoa; phylum Arthropoda; class Insecta; order Diptera; family Athericidae; genus Atherix; species Atherix ibis. Next base: position 131,716,428 of record OY282605.1, read on the forward strand.
AAAAGTATTTACGGTTTGAAACAGGCGGCCAGATCATGGAATACTGCACTCCATAAAGTACTCATCGAAGCGGGTTTTCGACAAAGTTACAATGATCCGTTCCTGTACACAAAAAGCATTGATGATGAATTTTGCTACGTGATCATTTACGTCGATGATTTAATCGTGGCTTGCTCAACAAAGAAACAGATGGAGGAGACGAAGGAATTTTTATGCCACATTTTAAAGTTAAAAATTTGGGACCGATCAACTATTTCTTGGGCATGGAAGATACATAAGACAATCAAGGTAATTTCGAATTAAATCAATCGGCTTACATAATGAAAATTGCATCAGATTTCAGAATGAAGGACGCAAAAACAGTAAAGACTCCAATGGAGGTAAGCTACGGAAAGTCAGATTTGGGACAACCATTGGATAACAACAGAAGTTACAGCTCGCTAATTGGTCGATTGTTGTATTTATCGGTGAATTCAAGACCCGATATTTCGGCCAGCGTTAGCATTTTGGCACAAAAGGTGTCTCAACCAACAAACGAGGATTGGAATCAGCTCAAACGTGTTGTTAAGTATTTGAAGACGAAGTTAAAACTGAGCAACAAGATGAAGTTAAAACTGAGCAACAAACAATCAAAAGATTTGTCATTGATTGGATATGCGGATGCGACTTGGCACAATAAGTTGGTCATGCAACAAGCAGAACATGGTTGAAGCATCATCGTGTGAAGCTGAATTGGTTTCAGTTGCGGAAGCATCAGAGGAAGTGAAATGGTTACGGAAATTGTTGGAAGAAATGCACGAGCAAATTGACATTCCAACAACTATATTCGTGGACAACATGGGTTGTATTGATTTGGTTCGCAATCATAAATTTTCATACAAAACGAAGCATATGGATATATGTTACAAAATGATACGCGACATGGTGAAGACAAAAACCATTAGGTGCGAATATTGCACGACCGAAGAAATGATTATAGACATTTTGACGAAACCATTATCTGCAATCAAACATGAATATTTGCGCAGCAAGTGCAATCTAGCGTTCACACATATAGAATCTTTAGACTTGACATTTTAATAAGATTCATTCCTTTTTAAACCGACATACAGTAAACATTAAATCTCAAACCACAGTTTTTCACAACACTGTAAATTATTTCTTTTGTTTTATTTCGCCATAGCACTTCACATTTCAGATTGAATATAGAAACGTACTTCGGTAAATATACATTTCTACAAGAACATCAACGAAGTTAAATTTTATGAACAGGTGACTTTTTTGTAAAATTTAAATCGAGGAATTTGAAATTGTGTTGTTGGATTCTATTCAAAAAATAATTCTACATATGGTGGCATTTACTTAACCGATTAGAAATCATGTCGGAATTTATACAATAAAAGCAATAAAAAAAGGTACGTCAAGGTGCGATAGAAGGAAGAACCACTAAAATGGACAAGGAGAGCTCATAACATAATATTTTTTTAAAAGAAAATCACTTTGCTACCGATTCAAATATATATAAAACAAACAAAAAACAAAATAGAAAGGAAAAAATATGGAAAAAATTGTTTTTATTTGACAAATAAAGCTAATAAGAATAATTCAACAAAACAAATTTTTTGAAATAAAATACACAGGAAAAAAAACCTTTTAAACCGAGTCCAAACCCAATAAATTAAAAAAAATGTTTAAATTTTACTTCCATGTTAATAGAATTTTAAAATGGAATTCTTTTACCTCCGAAATGTATAATTGCATGTAATAAAAATATGAATGGAATTTTTACAATATTTTTGAACAAATATTTGCTTTCTAATAAAATTTTGAAACGAAAATTCTTTCCTCTCTGGAATATATAATTTTGTTAAATAGCAAACTAATTTTTCGTTTCCTTTTTTATCTTATTTTTTTTTGTTGCGATTCATTTTATGACAATTTTTTTATATCCAACTAGCTGATCAGTACCCGACGTTGCCCGGGTCCCTTTTTGTTTCGAACTTGGGGATATATCAACCTAGGATTTAGTATCCACCTAGAAAAGTATATTAACCTTAATTTACATACTATATAGTTTTCCAGCTTCAAGTATTTCGGAATTGATACTGAGACTTTGAATTAAAAGAAATCAGTTTTAAAATTAATTAAATTTATTCTGATGCAGTTTCATATTTACAAATTTGTTAAGTTATTACAACATAAATATCTTAATACTAAATAACAATTCACAGGTCAGTAGGTTATTTAAAAAAATAAAAAATTTCATTCCAATGCTTTCTTGTAAACTATATTTTTAGTTTTGCCCTGAGTAGCAAAAATATACAAATTCTTTGGCGTGCCAACCCTTGAGCAAGCAACATACAGCTGACCGTGAGAAAAACATGGTCGTTCTAGATTGATGCCTGCTACTTTTAGGGATTGTCCTTGAGATTTGTTGATTGTCATAGCAAATGCAAGCCGAACAGGAAATTGCAGGCGCTTGAATTCAAATGGCAAATCTGATGGTATCATAGGAATACGTGGAATAAAAACGTTATCTCCTTTAGCACTTCCTGTTATTATGGTGGCTTCTATTACGTTTGGCATCATTGTCTTCACACATAGCCTTGTACCATTACATAATTTTGGCGGATCAAGATTACGTAACAGTATTATCGGAGATCCAATTTTTAAATTTAATTCGTGTGGCGGCATTCCAGGCGGTTCTAATGAATTCAGAAACTCTACCGGATAAAGAACAGCATTTTCACTATCTAAAACTGTATCCACTGATTTGTATTGTTGTGTAATTCCAGGAAGTTGTTGCTGTATCTGTACATTAATGTTATTGACAAATTCATTCTTAGGTGCCAGAATTTCGCGTTCACAAAGCCATTGTTGATTTTTATAATTAGTAAGAATGTTTGGGAAAACTTTGTGCACAACTTCCTGAATTGTGGGCATCAATTGACAAAAGTCAGATGGAAATGAAATGAGATTCGTTTCAGGATCGGAGGGTAAATTGCCTTCACCAAGACTTAAAAGCTGCTGTGAAAATTTCTGAGCTGCCAAATCTCCTTGTAAATGAACTCGTATATTTGTCGTCAATGTAATTTTCCGAACTTTTCTCCAAAGATACGATGCCTTAACGCAAGCATTCAGTTCATCGGCAAGCGTAGACCGCGGGATTACAGGTAATGTCTGACGAAAACCTCCAGCCAAAACTAACACAGCTCCTCCCATTAACTGAGTGTTACCCCTTATGTCTTGCATCATTCGATCGAGTGCTTCCAATGCTTTTTTATGTGCCATAGTGCATTCATCCCAAACAATTACTTTACAAATTTTCAATACTTGAGCTTGACCAGAGTTCTTGCTAATATTACATATTGGAGTTTCTGTATTTGCCAGATTTAGAGGCAGTTTTAGAGCTGAATGTGCTGTTCGGCCACAATCCAATAGCGTAGCAGCTATACCAGATGATGCAAGTGCAAGACAAATTTCACTATCGATTCGATGCTCCGCCAGTAATAAATTAATTAGGAATGTTTTTCCCGTCCCCCCTAGTGCATCAAAAAAAAAAATTTTACCATTACCACACCTGACAACATCTAAAATTTTATTGTACACCAACTTTTGGTCATCCACTAAAAGAGGCTTATTGGTTTCTACCAATATTTTAAGTTGATCAATGTTGTAATTTTTTTCTCGTACAATATCTCTGTTGAGGACATCCAAACCATTGCGTATTGGAGATTCTATTCCAAGCTGCTGAAGGGTTTTACCGCTAATTAGTATGCATTTATCTTCAATTAAAATCAGAGCTTGGTTAAAAATATCAGAAGTGAAATCTAATTGTGGTGAGAGGTTAGCTCTTCTAACTTCTCGAAGAATATCTTCACTCAAACATTTTTTATACTTCTCCCAAAGGCTTTGTGGATTTGAAGGTACGCAAGTTTTCACTATTATTGCAAAGAGATTTTTTTAGTTGCACTGGAAAATTTGTAAGAGATGCTTCTGATAACGTATGCTCCCAATGTTGATCGTGTTCAAGTAATCCAAGATTTTGGCATGCTTCCCGATATGTTTGACATACTTCCAAGTTAACGGTTTTGAGAGCTGTGAAGGAAGTTGGACCTCTCACTGTGTGAAGTAATAGTCTTAAATAATAGCATTCTGCGTTGTTCGGGTGAATCGTATATACACGTCCTAAAGCATCACTTGCACGAACGTCATATCCTGGAACGCGAGTGCCTTGTTTTCTCTTACAAAACATTTTTCTAGTTGGATTCCATGTATAATATTTTGGAACTTCTGGATACAGCAAGGTTTTGGCAAAAGAATCATTTTGGCACAAATCAAAGAAAGCAGTCAATGTCGTCTTTGGTGGTTCCGCTGCAATTTCTTGAGCATTGTCAGCAGTAAAATAGACACGTTGTCCGTTTTCTAAATGAACACTAAGATGAACAACAGTTGGATAACGATCATGAATTGAGAAACCTAGTATACGCCACACTGCTTCGTTACTGCTTATATATCTACCTATTTGGTATTGCGTGATCTCATCAATTGTTTGATTGCTGTTTTCGAGTCCAAATACTGCCATATCACTGCCCTTGTTTACGTATTTACAAATGTATTTGATTGATTTTACTGAATTGCAATATTCTACATTAATATGAGCATTAAACATTTTTGATAGCAGTGGAGTGTGAGGCACAACCCATTTGTTGTCTATCTCAACTTCTCTATACTCATTGTTTATCTTCATTTTAATTTTTGCTGTGTATCCTCCACTTCCTGGTGTTCTTCTTCGGTATAGTGGGTAGCCATCAACACCTGTTTCAGTCTCTTGTCTTAATTCTCTAGGATATTTTTTTGTGCAATGGCGTTCTTTCATGCAACTCGAATCAAGATTGAGAAGTCCGCAGGGTCCATGAATCATATTCTTTGTAATAATTTCAAAAAGTGTTTGGTCTTCTGGATATGGAAGCTCTGCTGATATTACTTTGTCAATTTGATTTGGATGAATTTTTTCTTTAAGCCAAATTAAGATATGAGCGTGTGGTAGACCTCGTTTTTGCCATTCGATTGAATACATCCAACAGCGTGCTTCACCATAAATATGACTTTTAGTAATAACATTCATAAGTTTTATAATTTTTTGTTTAAAAACTCTTGCTGTCAAATCATGTCGATCAGTTGAAGCTTGACCAACCAAAAGCTCATCTTTAATTTCATTCCAAGTAGGATTACACGTGAATGTTATGAATAGATCGGGGCGTCCATATGCTCTTACATATGACATTGCATCTTGGGCATATTCGTGCATGTGTCTTGGACTTCCGGTAAATGTCGCTGGTAATATAACCATTTGTCCAATTTCAGCAGCATTTCCATCATTAACCACAGCATCTTTTAAATGTATGTAACTATCAGATCGAAGTTTTTTTTGATTCAGCCGGATATACAGAAGACGCTCACTCTCAATTTTGGCATACATATCAACAATGAACTGATGATAAAGCTGTCGGTATTTTAAAATATAGTTTGTTGATCCAGCTCTAATCATTATTCGGTATGCATAAAAATCCATGGCAGATATTTTCTTATTTGTGGGTATTCCAGTGCTAGGGTTAGTTTGCACTAAGTTAAAGTGATATCCATCTTCACCATGACAAAACATTAGTGGATATTGTAGAGCATCATATGATCTGTGTGTTTCTGCAATTCGTTGCAAAGTATTGCCTCGCCTCTGAATTATTATGTCGCGGTTGTTAAATTCGTTTCCAACCATAACAATTGCCACTTCGTTCACATTTGGAGCATTAAAACGCCGTTCATGCTCATTGATTGGTCTTTTATCGGCTCGAATAACAATTTTATAGTCATCGGATGGCATTTTGTCCAGTGCCGTTTTGAATATTTTTACTAAATTGTTATGTTGATGCAACATTCGCTGCAGATTCAAAACCATATCTCGCCTTGTACCAGGAATATTTTCACATCGTTGATTGGCTTCTATTTCTTCATCTCCTACAAAATACACTTGCAAAAACTTGGGTGTCTCATTAGGTAATGGAAGAAATGACCCGACTTTATGATAAATTTGACCTTGCACTTTAAAAGTTGGCAAAAAATTGGTTTCTTGGATTCTTGCAGTTGTACCAAAAGAAGTCATTTGAAAACATGAATTATACCTTCTTATATTTAGTAGGAAATGTTTTGATTCTGAAGTACTACCAGATAAATATGTAAGAAGTACATCTGGCGGCTGAAATAATTGTGGTAGGTTGACTTTCCCATTCGAGCAACATAATCCAGATGATTCATGCTTAAACTTTTTTGCTTTGCAGTAATTACATATTACATTCATTTTGCCAATCATAACTGTGGGATGAGCTTGATAATCGTATCCACGATTATAATTAAATGCTTCAAATTGCAAGCTGGATCTATCGAATGTATGTCTGTGTTGTAAATTGTTTGTTCTCTTTTGTTCAAGCCGACTTTGCCGCTGTTCACTTGTCTCAGCTGATCTAATTCCAGCTATTCTTATTCGGTTTTCTTCAAGCCGACTTTGGCGCTGTTCACTTGTCTCAGCTGATCTATTTCCAGCCATTCTTATTCGGCTTTCTTCAAGCTGACTTTGGCGCTGTTCACTTGTCTCAGTTGTTCTAATTTCAGCCATTCTTATTCGGCTTTTTTCAAGCCGAATGTCCCGCTGTTGGCTTGTCTCGGCAGTTTTTTTCACAGCTTTTCTAACACGATCTCTTTCCAGTCGCAGCTCACGCTGTTCGGAAGTTTTTGGTCTTGAACACATTTTAAATTAATTTTCACTTCACTTTCAATTTCAAAACTTGCGATTTGCTAATGAACATTTTTCGGCACTTCGCGGCTTTTTATACAATTTTTTAAAATATTCGAATTTTCTAGAGTTTTCTTAAACTTTCAAGAAGTTTCCAGAATTTCATGAAGCATTTTAGAAGACTTAAATATATTCGAATTTTCCAGAGTTTCCTTAAATTTTCTAGACGTTTCCAGACTTTCAAGAAACATTCTAGAAGATTTTCATATTTTCGAATTTTCCTGTGTTTACTTAAATTTTCTAGAAGTTTCTGGACTCTCATTAAACATTTAAGAAGATTTTCATATTTTCCAATTTTCCAGAGTTTCCTTAAATTTTGTAGAAGTTTATGGACTCTCATTAAACATTTAAGAAGATTTTCATATTTTCCAATTTTCCAGAGTTTCCTTAAATTTTCTAGAAGTTCATTTTCATTTCTGAAGTACCAGGCATTCATAAAAAAGTCAGAAAATCAGAAACAAAATCATCACGTACCCAGCGCTTACTTCCGCAGCCTTAGATCCAGCCATTTGTTTACTCAACCATGACACATTTCTAATACTTATACTACTCTACTCTTCTAAGGCTATCACGACACGGGCACGACACGGTCTCGCAATGAGGAATAAGGTGAGGGGTGAGGAGAAAAGACAGCGTAGAAAAGAGAACACGGTTTTGCATTTTGTATGAGCGCCTGGTATTTCAGAAAAGTATTGTAGTGACGTAGAGAAGAATTGTGGACAAGCGAACGAACGAACATACATATTTTGACTTTTATATATTAGATTGTCCGCCTTATATAGTAAACTTTCAATAAAGATAATTTAATTTACCTATGATAGAAGCATTTATATATAAATAAGAGTATGTTACTATATTTCTATACATGTTGATAGAAATATACTCGGATTACAGTAACCTTATACATCTGTAGTGCAACCTTTCGATAATAACCGATTAAATTAATGTAAATGTATTGAAAATTTTCATCAATAATCTTATTAAGAAGCTTTAACCACACATATAAATTATTGAATAGATAAATATATTTACAATTTTTTATTTTTTTTGCCAGAATATAATTGTTATTTTTATAAGAAATAATTGATACATTCAAAAATTAATACGTGTATATCGCAAAAAATATGAATGTTACTGCAAAATTTCAATGTAATCCAAAAAGACTCTTGATATCTTCCAAGCCAAGCGTCTTCCAATCATTCGATTTTGCACCAGAAAGAACACTGTTTGCTAAGGCAAGCTTTTGGTCTTGCAAATGCCTAATTCGCTCCTCGACGGTTTCCTTCGCAAAAAACCTATTATAAGCAAAATTAAAATATACATAACCACATAAATATCTTATATATTGTTTGCATTTAAGTTACTTGTATATGAAAACTGGTTTAGTTTGACCGACACGAAATATTCTGTCCTGCGCCTGTGCCTCTAACTGTGGATTCCAATGTAAATCAACTAAAAATAAATGATTTGCACCAACCAAATTGAGACCAACTCCACCCGCAGTAAGAGATAAAAGCATAACCTTGCCAAAATTAAAAAAAAAAAACTTTTTAAAAAGCTCATTTTACTATGCATTTAATACTAACTCTTGGACCCCTATTTATTTCATTAAAAGTATTAACAATGTCATCCCTCAATTTTACAGGAACACTACCAGTCAAAGAACAAAAATTAATGCCTAACGCTAAAAGATGTGGCTTGAAAATATCCAAAACTCCACACCATTGAGAAATAATGACTGCTTTGTCGTTTGTTCGTAAAACGCTATCTTTTAATATATTCAGAACTTTTTGAATCTATTTAAATAAAATAAACGGTATGCATTAAGACGTCATATATTGTCAAATTAAGGTATTACTTTAGAACTTGCTCGATTCAAATCAAATACTGGGTTATCTTTATGAAGAGTTTTTCCGGAACCAGCTTCCTGGATTTTATGAAATATATCTGAACACATACATGAAGGTCCATTTTTATCATTAATACTAAGTTTTTCCATTTGTTCTAAAATATTTATATTAATTTCGGAGCTTTCCCGTTCAAATTCTTCTGCTTGGCTTCTATCTTCGATATCTTCTAAGACCTAATAAAAAATTTAATATTTTCAAATTTTTCTTACGAGAAAATGAACATTTATATAATAACTAAAACATTATTTACCGCACTTATCAATCCTGGATGACAACAAATTTGCCTCAAACGCAAAAGAAGTACTAAAATTTCATGTGATTTGACAATTTTATTACTATTCCAAGCGCGTACTTTTTTGTGTACTTCACAAAAAGCACCACCTCTTACTTCATAATTTCGTGAATATGTAAGCCCATCACTATTTGCTTGCCTTTCCTTCTGTTGGTGCAGAAATTGTGCAAGAAGAGTTTGTGAAAATGCTAACATGTTCTGATATACACGCATTTCTTCCTTATCTAGTTCAACTTCAATCAATTCTATTTTCTTTTCCGGTAGGCACTGCAATTCTCCTGTTAAAGATAATTGAGCTTTTGTACGTCGCAATAATAATGTCTTCATAATCATATTTAAGCGCTGTTGACCACCAGCGCTTTTATTAATCCATCTCCGCCAATTCTAAATTTTTTATTGATTTGAAATAATTGATTTCATATTAATACGTGTACTTAATAAAGCTTTCAGTTCAATAAAAAAAAATTTAATGGAATAATATTAAATTATTCAATAAAAAAATATTTTTTTTACTTCCATTAAAAAACGATATTTTGTTATGCTCATCATGTAAAGGAAACTTACATTTAAATCATCAAATGGCGCACACCGTAAGAATTTTAAAACTGCAAACATATCTAACTCCTTGTTGTGTATTGGTGTACCAGTCAGCGCCCACCTATATTTACTTCGTAAATCAGAAACTGCAATAGAAGACTGATTTTTGTGATTACGGACCACATGCGCCTCGTCCAAGACGATACGTTTCCATTTAATATCGAATACGGCTGCTTGTGATTTATGTTCTCTTGCAACTATGTTATATGTTGTAATTACCACATCATATTTGCATAAATTGCGACCCCTTGTATCCCGATTATTTCCATGATGCAAGCAATAAGTCAATAAATTGGGATGCAATCGTCGCTCAATCTCAGTTTTCCATTGACCTATCAAACTTGCTGGGCAAACAACCAATGTCCCACCTTTATTACCTTTCAAAATATATTAACTCTATAAGTTTTAGATAAATTTTATATTATTTATTTCAAATATGTAAATAAATTGACTGAGTAAAACGTTATAAACACCCAATACTAAAAACAATTATTATTTTATGATAATACCTTTTTTAGATGTATTTTCTTTTTCCGGGTCGGCTTTTTGTAGTGAATCCAGTATAAGTGATATCACTGTTAATGTTTTTCCTATACGTATAAGAAATAATAATTACTATTGTTCCAAATTTTATATTTTGCTATGTAGTTTATACCAAGGCCCATGTCATCAGCTAAAATTCCGCCGCGAGGTTTTTGTTTTTCCCTCCAATTCATCCAGAGCAGAGCATGCCTTTGATGATTCATCAAAGTCACTTTCAAACCTTTAGGGGGTTCCGCTAAGGCTTTTTCATTTGGTTGAGTTTCCAAAGATCCGCATATATCCTAAATAAAACAAATATCATTCAATCTTACATAAACATCAAAATCAAATTAAATTAACGAAAAAATAGTATACAATACCTTAAGACAATCTAATGCGGCCACCTTGTGTTGTTCAAATTCTTCAATTGCTGCGGCTGCATATTCACCCACACGATTTAATTTAGTTCCATTTTCATTGGCACTTGGCCAAGGTGGTGAAAGGGAACTTTTAAATTTTATATCATTACTTTTGTCTATTTCATTCTTGACTTCCTTAAGTTCTCCTACTAATTTGTTTTGTCTTTCAATTTCTTTAATCAATCTTTCGATTCTATCTTGCATTCTACTTCCATTATCGGGCAACTTATTCCCAATTGTATTAGCCAAATTTAAGCAAGTAACTAATTCCTGTTTTAAACTTTCCAATTTCGTTGACGCTTGATTTATTTGTTGCCTACGGAAGCTATCGAATTCTTCTGAATTGCTTATAACAGGCGAAGAGACAACATAATTTGTTATTTTATCTTGTATCAGATTTCTACCGTTTTGATGAGAATTCACAAATTTTACTGGCGATAGTTGCGATAAATCTATAATTTCAGGTTCTGTAGTGGAAATAATTTTAACAGAATCACTCGATTCTTTTAATTCAATATTCTCTGCCGATTCATTGCTTCGGTTTGAATCTAAAGATACATTTGCAAATGATTCTAAGGAATTTATATATTCGCCTGATACAGTAGAAGAGAGTTTTTTAGAAATAGAGGAATTGAAATTATTACAACTATCATCTAAATTATCGGAAATAGTTTTACGCAGATTACTTTGGCGCAATCGAAAATTTCTTTGAAGTGTGTTTCGTTCATTATTAGAAAGGGACTCCCGTTCGATACGTCGTGATATTTTACTATACTCTTCAATTATTGAATTATTTGTTGCACTTTTATCAATGTCGTCGTCATTTTCACTATTATCTTCAGAATCAGTTATAATATAATTCTTTTGACTTTCTTTTTTAAATCTTGATTTATTTTTGCTACTATGTTCAGTATAAGAACTATGATTTTCATTATTTTTAGAATTATTAAAATTGCTGTCATGTTTGTCATTGTCATCTTCCGAAATCAATTCGTCAACGGAAGATTTATTTTCTGAACTTTTATGCGGAGAGTTACGAATCTCTTCTGTATCCTCATGAGATTCGTAAACATCCGCATCTGTGTAGTCAGAACCTTCATCGTATGTGCTTCTATTTCTATATGTACTATTCGCTAACGAAAGTTTTTTTTCATTCATTGGCTTTTTAATTAATACACTGGTATTCTGGCTGTTTTGATCTGATGGGGATTCAATTTCCGAATCGGATGAAATTAAAATGTTTCTTCTTATTGTTTTTCTTTTAATTGGAGTTAATGTTTCATTCAAATTTGAAGTTTCAAAAGATTCCTCGATTATTTCACCATCACTTGAATCATAAACAATGCTGTCGCTATTATCTGAACTCGATGCCATTTTTATAATCTCAATACGATTAATATTTTTGCTATTTGTTCTTTATAAACATTACAAACGTTTTTTTCAACACTGTAACGGATTCTGCGCCGACACGAAAAATTTATATTTAATACTCATAAACCGTTATATATTTGAAAAGCTTTATAATTCAAAAAAATATATTTTTAATTTTATAACAAAAAACAAATTAAAAAAAGATTAATACGTTCTTTATACGCTTATATTCTGTCCGCATTTATCACAAATAAATAATTACATATTAACGTTTCAACATGAAAGTCAAACTCAGTACCAAAACCTCTAAGATATGTTTGATGTTTCTATGCGTCCGCCATTTCTAATCCAATATGCCATCAGAGAATATATAATTTAAATAAATTAATAAACTTTAATCATCGAAAACTAAATTTGAAGTAATTATATATTACAAGTGATTTTACAGCTGGTTTTCATACAGTTAATTTTATTCTATTCGTCGTAAATTATTTTTAGAGCTATAAATATGTGCATAGGCAAGCCTTGATAATTATTTCTGATATTTTATAATTTTTCTATTACTTGTTTTTCTTAGTTGGGTAAACTAAATAAATTTGGTTTTTTTTCTAAATATCAATAAATATCTATGTTTATAAGAATAAATAAGAATATCAATTTTTATGATATTGATTAAAATACGGTCATATTTATTTCTTATCTATAAGCCGCTGTCGTAATATCTTTTCTAAGTATATAGAGAAGTGAATTTCCAAGTTCAATATAAATACTGCCAACCTGACAATCAGAAAACGTCAAAGTGATTGACTTTAGTTGTTTATAAATTTTCTGGTGCAATTAGGGGGGAAATGTTTTTCGAAAAACTTGTAAATAAATAATTGGTGTAGTAGAAATCGTTAATATACACCTTTGTGAATATGGACGTGGACAAAATTTTTTATAAAATTATTGGTGAAAATATATTTGGGCAATTTCATGAATCGTCAAATCGTAATGTTGAATTCACAGTGCAAGAGTAGAGAAATGTTTGGCATATTTTATTGTATGTATAATGTGTTATTTTTACAGATATATTGCCTATTTGAAATTTTGGTTGGATAATAAATTAAAGCAAATACCACCAAATGCACCTCATACAAGGAATTTTTTTATTGGCCCTGAAAAGATCCTTTTCGATATTGATGTGGATTCAACATGGAATGTATCTCAGAACAAATTAAATATTCAATCTCGGGGAGCGTTTAGTACAATCAAAGCCAATTGTTGTATTTATGGTGGAAAATGGATGTATGAGGTAAATAATATTAAAATCGTTCAGTTGCTTATGAAATTAAATGATAAATTGAATTCTTTTTAATATAGGTACAACTACGAAATAAAGGTGTCATGCAAATTGGTTGGTGTTCGAACAAATGCGAATTTAGTACTGATACTGGTGTAGGAGATACACGATATAGTTATGGATTTGATGGAAGTAAACAACAAATTTGGCATGTGCAAACAACAAAGTAATTTACCATGCTCCTGAACAATATATTTATAGATGAAACTAATAAAATTTACAAACCTATCGATACAGATATGGGCAAGCATGGCAAAGTGGTGATATAATTGGAGTATGTTTGGATATGGATAATGAAAAGATAGAATATTTTCGCAATGGAGAGTCGATGGGTATAGCTTTTAGCGCGATCGAAAAAGGTCCTAATTTAGTTCTGTACCCTGCTGTATCTTTGGCTTATAATGAAGGCGTATCGGCTAATTTTGGTGGTTCACCGTTCAGATATCCTATAACATCATATCAACCCTTGCAAGTGAAGCCAGACAATGAACTCGCGAGAGCCGATATCCTATTACAATATTTGGTAAATTTAGCTGGTATTATTTCTCGGCAAAAATATCGTAAAGAAAAATATGAGAAAAAATATAAAGAAAGTAAAGTTTCAAAGAAAGCTATTCATTTACTAATAGCTGAATGTCTTATTGAACGAATATCACCATTATTGATGAACTCCTATGTTATTGAAGATAAATTCTTTCCCTATGTACGAAATTTATGCGTGTTAAGGTATTCATAATTATTATGTAGTAATATATTTCAATGATCACCGCTTGTATATTTCTTCTATATTTTATTTCACAATATTTTTTTATTGTTTTTGTTTGCTTTATGTCCGCTTGATTATTTTATATACGTATTTGATTATTTTTATATACCTATATTTGCAATGAAAATTATAGTTAGTTTTGTTTAATTTTGAATTAATTTTTTGAAAAATATATGTAATTTGATTTTTAGAAGCGAAGCAGATAAGGATGCTGTTATATTACCTGGAAGTGTTGAAAGTACATTAGGCACAATGCTGTCTTTATTTTGGACACTAATGGAAGATCACGAAGTGACGTTAATTTTTAAACTATTTTTGCACATGTTACTTAGTATGTTCAGGCAAACACCACGAGATTTGGACTACGAAAGGCAACGGAAAATCATTGTTATATTAACTTGCATATGTAATCATCCAAGAACACGAAAATACTTTATTGAAAAAGAATTCTTTTCAAAAAATTGGTTAGTTTATTTTTAAAAAGTACTAAACTGAATGCTTTAAATTTCTTATTTGTTAACTATATTTTTAGTCTGCCATTATTTCTCTACTTAAGACCTCCAGAATATTCAATAATGGTTAATCTATTACCCGATGAAATAGTTTGGGCTGAAGGTTACTAGAACAAAATCAATATTGAATTATATGTGAAATATGTTTGTTTTAAATATATTTTAGGAATAAGTGGAGATAAACAATTGTATTTAACGTCATGCATTAAATTAGGTTCCGCTGTACAAATATTGTATAATTTACAAAAAAACTTGATATTTACCTTACTAAATAATGAAGATGGTACTAACATGTCTCCATCGAGCAGAAAACTATTCCTAACTTTATTGAGAAAATATGTGCTTGATAATAGTGTTGAACAACGTGTAAGTGAACTAATTATTTATATATTAAATTTGAATGCGTTCAATTAAAAACTTATTTAAAATAGGCATTTTTCCTGCTTCCAAATAACTACAATCCGCCAATGGACACACCAGTAGCATTTTCATTTTTTTGTATTCTCGTCGACGTGGTGCGTACTTTATTTGACAAAGAACAATCAGAATCAATAATTTTTGTTAATCCACAACATTTCTTCGATGGTTCATTTGGTTATCGAAATTTTGACCGAGTGGGTGGAGTTCTGTCACATTTGCACAAAGTATTCCGTAATGAAATCGAAGCACAATTAGGTGATGAAACGGATGTGATATTAAATTTAGAAACAAACGAAAGGCAGGACACAAATGACGTATGTAAGTAAATTACTTAATGTTTCATTTGATTTGGGATGAAGCACTATGTATCAATACTTTTCCCATTAAGATTCTGCAATGTTTTTGTTATCTGGAAACACGAGTTCACCTTTTCCAGCTGTAGGACGATCAACCGGGTATATTGTAATACAAATTTGTGAATATCTCAAATAACTCTAATATCTTTTCATTTTTTTTACATATTGTATTAAGGTTGGCAGTTGCAAGGCAAATGGAGCCTTTAATGCCACCTATTACGCCAGGAAATGTTGATAAAAGAAATTCGCTCCACGATTTTCTGGATTTAACAATTATTTATTTCTTTGCTGTTGGCCATAAACATATCATGAAAGTAAGGGAAAAAATTCTAATAAAACATTTAATTATTTATTAATATAAATCATATTGTAGATTGCAGCTATTCGCGATGAAATAGCCAATTTAACAAACAACCTTCGCGAAACAATTAATTTAGAAGAACAAATTAATAGAACCGAGGTTTGTTCTAATAGCAGTATAACACTTAGTCAACTACAAGAAAAATTTGAGCAACGAAAAGATGTCTTTAGGGTAAATATTTGTTGTTTATTTCATGAAAAAAAGCATAGATCGCTGAATTTCTTAAATATTTGAAAATAAGTAATGATATTTGATTTATAATTTTTTTTATTTGTAGAAACGTGCTATTGAATTGGCGAGAAAACAAGCATGGTATAGGTCTGTAGCACTAAGTGATCACCGCAGAGCCTTACTTATATGGTTACTTGATAAAGTACTAATTACACTTAAGGTGCTTGATTTAAACTATTTCCGAATTTGTTCATTACTTAACTTATAATTTGATAATCATTTAGAAAGCATCAATGCTGGAGCAATTGTTTGCATTTGTACCTGAAATTTACTTAAATGTTTTACCTATACTATTAGACGCGGTTTTAGATTTCAGTATTTATGAAATTGATATTCAGTATGATTTATCAGGTAACATCATCTATGTTATTACCAAACATGTGAAATGTATTCAAATAAATTTAATTAATATGTAGATGCTGAAAATATTATTATGGAAGCAGGAGAATTTTTAGGCAAACATTCAGCCGATCCACGAGTTATTTTAGCATCGTGTAAAGACTCTTTACTTCAATCTCTAGGCGCTTTGACATGTCATGAAGTAGGGATTCACGCATTGGAAAACGCATCACTATCTAGGTATATTCCTATACTAATAAAATAAAATGTTTTATGAGTTTTGTCTTAATTTTTAAAAAAATGTATTTTAAATATAGCAGAACATACGGCAGCTATTTATGTTTATTATAGTATAATTTCGATGTAAAAATGTTTGTGTTCTAATAATTAAGAAAGTAGATTTTTTCAGTACAGAAAGAAATATTATAATCTATTGAGTATTTTTAAAGTAAATTCAATAAAACCATTTTTTCAGTCAATTATCATTAATTCGTGCCTTGTTGCGACCTTATGAAAATCGTGCCTGGGGTCAAAGCAATTGGTTGTTATTAAGATTTTGGTTGGGTGATGGATTTGCATTTAAAGAATCAAGACCAACTTGTATTTGGCAGGGTGGAAATGTTCCATTTTCTCTTGGCTTATACAGAAGTCGGGCAAAGAACGAAACACATACAGGACTTCTACATTATGTTGCGCCTGCTTGTCCATCAAAACATTTTCAGGTATGTTTTCATCTAGATATTATTTATTAAGCAGAAAAATTAAACAAGCAGTTCAAAATATATTTAAAGTCGTTGATTGCAAAATTTATAATCGAAAATGAAGAAGTAACCACAACATTTATAAACTCAGTCTTGTCACAACTGAATTGGGCATTTTCGGAATTTATACTACTACTTCAGGAGGTTTGATATTTTTCTTATAAAAGTTAAATAATAATTTGAAAGGTCTTTGAGAAGAATTATTACTTTCGTTATTCTAGATTCAAAATATTTCCAATAGGCAGGAAGCTGAAGCGGTTTTTGAACCAAGGCAGCTGAAGATATGTGCAATGTGTTTTGAGTTAACTGTTTCGTTAATGCGATCTCTTGAAATGATTATGACAATAGCACCAGAGATTACACAAGATCCAAGTAGACACAATAGTGAATTGATTCTTAATCGAATATGTCAGCTTGTTAGTCAGGTGCTATCAAGAGTCACTGTACCACCCGGTTGTTTCCAACATGTTATAGATATGTGTTTACCGGATTTAAGCTCGGTAACGCATTTTGCAATTATATCCGCAGCTTTGGGAATTATATTAGCATTACTCAAACAGGATATTCATAATGATAAGCCCATTAAGGTATGTAATAAAATATTAATTATAACGAAATATCTTTTAAATTGATTTAAATACAAAACATTTTAGGTTTCGCGAGTTACACGAGCACTCTTAACAGATCCAAGTTTTCAAATTGCTAATATTGAGTTTGCGCTAGGCATTGTTAAATCAACTGTTGTATCTAAATGTGATATACCGCGAGGTAATTTTGATCCGAAAACAAGAGCTCATATTGATCCACTAACAAATAACATTCGAGTTCCGGTTCCTTCAACTTCAAAAAAAATTCGCGCCGACCCACCAATTATTAAATTTAACTTACGTGATTGTAAGTATATTTAAATTTGGCTTTGGAAATTGTAGGGTAAACTATTTTTTATTTTTGCTTGGCTTTATTTCAGATCCAACACATGTTGATGAGGAGGAAATTGAACATGTTCAAAAGTTAATAAAGTTGCTTTTTGTGAAACAATCTTTATTATCCGATATAATAATACCATCTGAAGATTCGTTATGTCCCATTTGCTGCGCAAAACCCGTGTCAGTAATGTTCTCACCTTGTAGTCATCAATCGTGCAGGTAAGAATATAATAATACGAATTTGAAAACAGATTATATATTATACTATTTTAGAACGAATTTATATCCAAGCCAATTTTGTTTGCCTTAAATTTTTTCTTTTTATTTCAGTAATTGCATTCTACATCATTTGATGAACAATAAACTTTGCTTTTACTGTAAAGCTCTAATAAGAGACGTAACGTCATTTGACGGTACAATCTTATATGATAATACAAATTACCTTGCCTTTCCAGAAATTTCCGAATAAGATGTAAAAATATTGAATTCAATTTGTTGCTGTAATATTTTATGCCAAAAAAGACGCCGTTTAGATGTTATGTAAATTAAGAATAGAAAATTAGTTGAGCACAAATTAGAAAAAGTATAATTAGTTATACTTGTTTGAAATAAAAGAAATAAATTGAAAAATTTTAAAAGAAACCGTGTGTTTATGCTTAATTTTAAATATTACGAATATTTTGTGCTTCGTGAATTTTTCTGTTTTCTTATGGTTTCTGAATTTATTGAAAAATATCTTTTAATAAATTAATTGCTGTATTAATAGGTGACAATACGTATTCGAAGATTTTTTTAAAAGTAAAATATTGTAGTGTTTTATAACTTTCATTTATTATTCTCATACTTGATTTTTACAATAATTAGTCACGGTTATCGTTTTGTTTACTTATTTATTATATCTAAAAAAATATATGAAGCAATCAGTTTCGGTCAGTGCTGTATAAATAATATATACAACATTTAGATGAATGATATTGCAATCTCATATAAGGCAACCACAAATAATGAATGTAGGATAAAATAAAAAATATAATCTTAAAAAGCATTCGTGAATATCTACAAATAAATTTCAAATTTATTTACAAATCTGATTTTTTTAATTCTTAATAAAAGTCGTTTTTCTAATGTTATGTTTATATATTTTTCAGCTGAAGTTATATAACATTATAGGTATAATATACAAATGTTAATCTATATAAAAATATAAACACAGAATTGGTAATGTTTCCTTAACAAATTTGTTCAATGTATTCTATTTTTTTTATATTGGTTTACGTTTAGATTGCTTCTTTTAATAATATTTATCTTTATTTTGATGGAGTATGCTTTTTGACTAATGAGATATCTATAATTTTGATGGAATATGCAGTTTAATTTATTATGATATCTATAATGCTTCAACAAAACGTGTATTTGCAAATATAATGTTAACGTTTTATTGCTAATTAGATAATTGTATGCCTATGTCAATATATTCCTGTAATTGTTTTAAAACAATTGTGTCAATTGACATCATGAGCGTTTTAAAACGTTCAACACCAAAATTCGTTTTCATAGTAGTAATCTGCAAGAAATATTATTGATAATTCGTTTTCATATCAAGAAAGAATAGATATTTACTTGAGATTGTAGATAATCTTTCAGGACAACTGTATGGACAGGATCTTTTTGACATAATTGGCTACAACGATCATAGTGAAACGTCTTGCATTCAAAGTCTTCCATTGTCCATAATGTAATCGATCCAAATCCATTATCATCAGTACAGACAAGAGAACTATGTATACGATTTATATTATTTTCTACTTAAATTAATACGTTCATAAAGATACATACTCTACAAGTACGCCATCATCACCTTCCCTCATTATATCATTAAGGGACTCCCATATACATTGAAATATTCCAGGAAGACGTTCTATAACTGCATTGTTATTAAGGGTAATAATATATACTAAGGCTAAACCTAAAAAAAATATTTCAAAAATTATTAGTTTATTTATTGGCAAAACAAAATTTTTCTTCATTCATTTCCGATTTTTATACATTTAGATACATGATAAGAAAATATTTAAAAAAAAACAATTCACTTACTCAAAAGTTTTCGTTTTTCCGAAAGAGTTACTATTGGCATAGTTACAAGAAAGACATCTAAGAATGTCTCAAATGCATTTGGTATATTTGTCTCTTGTAGTGCTTGTATAAATGCATATTGATTCAAAAGAAGAATCCTAGAAGCAATTGCAAAATACGTACTCATGACAACTGGACAATTTTTGTTTTCACAAATGTCCCTGGAGGAAAAAAATATATGTAATTTAAATAAAGATGCATTAAATAAAATTTATAAGCCTTACTTAAAAATTGATGGCAAATGTGGTTTAAGAAGTTCTAAAGAGAAATTTGGTTCGGCCCGCAAACATGTCTCGAAAAGTTTCATTACATCCGCTATACCAGCCGGACGCATATCACTTAATAAGTACGCGCACATTGAAATTATTTCTTTACCATATCTGCATAAATACGCTTCAGGATTGAGTAATATGTATGCTTGCACAATGCAAAATATAGTGAACATATTTTCAGATGACATTTCTAAAAGTAATAATATAAAATTTATTATGAAATTCCAATGAACGCATATAAAATACAAAATTAGCTCTTTACCTATCATTGGAACAATATTTTTACATAATTCTAGTAATTCAGGTGATATTGTCTCACAATTTTCCACTACTGCTAACCATAATTCTAAACCTTCATGTCTTAAATAAACGTGCGATGCTTGTTTTACATCAGTGCTTAGATCAATGATTGGATAAAGAAATGGTGATAAGTTCGGCGGTATATTTCCTAATGCTTTGACTACTTTTATCTATAAATATTTTTTCAATCAATAATAATATGAAAGTACAAGCAAATATAATCTCTCACCATAGTTGATATAATGGCACATCTTAACATTTCATGATCTTCGCTTTCCTTCCATAGTAGCGGTAAATACGATATTAATTTGTCAGTTTGTGGTTTTATATAATCAGTCATTTCACCCACAATAAACGACATTATAGAAAGAACATTCATCTAGGCATTCGATTAAAGTATAATATTTAGTTAAAATATATTTTCTATATAAGATACAATAATTATATATGTAACCTTTGAATCACATTCTTTAGCTTCTTTGAGTAAATTAAAAAGTGCATGGAAGGACGAATGTAGATATTGTAGGAAAGGTTCTGCTTCAAAATCAAAGTCTGTTATTGTGCTTATAAGTGTCCTGCAAAGAGTAATTTCATTTAATTTCTTTAAAATATTAAATCCATTTTAATATAAATACTTTGACGCTTCTAGTCTTACAGCCATATTTTCTTCCGGCTGAAGAAAATGTAAACACAACTCATAGACTTGTGTACGAAGGTTACGGTCAAAGTTAATTGCTGTCCATCGACCTAAATCATTGAATTTATGAAATTATAAAGTTTACTGAAATGAATTATTAAATATTGGATAAATTTATACTTGATATTTACAAAATCAGTAAAATTTATTTTGCATAACAAAAATTTATACATTATCCAAATTTAATCTTATTCTAGCTTTCTACAATTATATTAACGAACAGATATATAATTACATATTACGAATTTTGGTTTATACAAAAATTATTAACCTACCTACAAGCCAAATAATCCGTTTGTGTATTATACAAAATTGAGCTGAAGATCGAATTTTTAATTCTGATGATAACTGATTGATAAACCATGAATTGAAATCAACCTTTTAAAACAATGAACAATTTACATATATTAATTAAATTTATATAAATATATGATTTTGTAGGTAATTTTTACCTCATCATATAAATCAAAAGCAACTAATCCAGCAGCAAAATATATGGCGTCCTTTGATAAAATATTATTTAGTGTAGAATTTTCTGTTAGAGTATTTTCCTGAGCTTTTGAGATATATTTACAAACTTCTGCTGTGGTATCTTTACGAAATTGACTAAACATTGTTGAAAATAATTTTCCAGTACAAGGCTATAATTTAAACAAATTTAGTTTTATATAAAATACAAATATATATTTCTTTATATACTCTTAAAGCATATTTCCAACTTTCACCTCCTTCGTCGGATGAATAAACTTCAGGATCATTACTCCAAATATCTAAATCCGCTTTTGTAAGCAGAAAATAGTGCGTTAACAGCTTTTGGCATATATAACTGACACGTTCTGTCGTACAAAAGGTTGTTTTTGCTGTTGCAATAAATGAAGCATCTTCGTCATTAGAAAACAGGTCAGCATCTTTATTTCGTGCACTACAAAATGAACTAGATAAAATTCGCTCCATCAAATTTATACAGCGAATTGCAAAATTCGTAAAATTTATTGTATCGCCATCATATATCAAATATGTATCCGAATCAAAAACGTAATTAAAAGAAAATTCTAATGCTGTTGGAATAAGCTTAATAAAAGAATAGGGATGATGTTCTGCAAACTCGTTTAGAATTTTCATTTGCTTTATAATAAATTTTTCTAGTGGATCAACAAGCATATTGACATTCTTCTGCCTTAACTGATATCGGCATTCAACTGATTCCTTTATTCTTTGAAATAATGATTCCATAAATATCATACAGTTTTTTGACAATACGGGCTTATAAATTCCGTAAATAGTTAATTTTCTCATAATTCTTAATGCTAAAATTGCTTTTTCCAAATATGATCTCGATATTTCAGATGTATTATTTTCTTGGATACATTGAAAAAATAAATTAGTAAATCTATCGCATAAATTCATAATAAATCCGTAAAGACTATGGGTTAATTCCTAAAAAATAAATATATAGTTTAATAAATGTACATTATTTTAATTTTTATTCATTATTAAACACTTAATCGTAGTTATATAGTTACTTCAAAGAGTTTTATTTCCGAAACTAGTCGCTTTGATGATAGTGCTTTTATTACATTTTGTAGTATAAGGAGAGCGCGATGCTGCTGTAGCTCGTCAGTGGTATCCACTCGTTCTAGAAGATTAGGCACCAAATCTGGCCAGTCACGAGGGCAATCAAATCTAAAATTATAATTTAATAACATTACAGTAATTCTTTAAGAAACTCCTTTCTGGAAATTCAATTTTATAATAATTTTCAATGATTTTAATAGCTTTGTGTTAAGACGAATGCCCTTAAATACAACAGAATCAAAAGCTTGTGTAATTTATTATATTGTTTGGTCAAACAAAACACTTTTAAATTTAGTCTTTGTACAATAAATCTTAAAGCCTTCATTACGTATTGATTAATTTGAAACATCACGAATATTGAATCAATACACGGTTACTTTTTTGTGAAAGTATAATAAATTGTCTTAATGTTCCAATTGATGTTAAATCGTAAGTTATTTAATAAAATCTTAAAAATAATTGGGTACCTTGCTATTTTTGCAATTAAAGCTGCAATCTGCTCTGCGACTTGCGGAACTGGTTCATGGAAAGTATTCATTAAATGAATTCTAATTTGAATTTTTTCGCTTGCTTCAATTTCACTGAAACAAATGATTTGTTACTTGACAAATGAACTTACAAACAATAAAAAAAAACCGTCTAAATACTTTTTCGCATTTCTTCTCCAATATTTGTTTATCCCATTTTTAAAGTACACAGCTGCCATCCACCTAATATTAACATTTGTCGATTGATTTGTTAATATAGATGCTAACATTGTGTAAAAACCGCGTTCAGTCTCCCATTCTGAAAGCTTTGCTTCTGCTTGTTTTAATAAGTTTATATCCTGGCTGCAGGCACATTCTAGAGCCTGGCACACCATATGCTCCGGCGAGACGGTGTCCATTTTAATGTAAGTCACCTAATTCTATATAATCGTCTCAATATCAGAATTTACGTTTACGATACAGAAAACTATTTTAACGAATAAATGTATACTAAAATAATTAATACATTTCTGGATAATATAACGCGTACATTTAACGCCGCACAGAAATAGAAATGTCACTTAATATTGACATTACTGCAAACAGCTGATTTATTATTTGAAACATTTGACAAAAAGTTCAGTGGAATTTTCTCCGTAAGATTAGTCTCGATACCGCAATTTTTAATTTGCTTAATTTCAATTCAAAACAAATTAAATGTTTTCCATAAATTATATGATAATCCAGTTGTTTTATTAGCAAGTCATTTTTCATTAATAAATGTCTTGAAAGTTTGAAAATTTCGCAATTTATTGTTTCAAAAGACTTTTTAGACAATTCTAATACCGGTTTCTATATTTTGAATAAGTAAACCTATTTATTGGAGCCAATATCCCTTAATATTTATAATTTTTAAAAGGCTGTTTTTCTACAATAAGTTAAACATATTTAAATATATTTACAGTTGTGTAATTTTATTTTTATATCAAATTAAAAATACATTTTTATTACACCAATGAATATCGAAATAAAATATATTTTCTTTTGAACATATCTATTTTATTGGATAATAACTGCATTTGATTCAAATAAATTCAGTCTTCCGTATTATTTTCCAAAGGAGAATTCAATTTTTCTAAAAACAAATTCATTGATACTTTTTTAAATGTAATTTTTCTTCCAAATTTTGATTTAATTTTTGCTCTACGCTTTTGTGTTGTTGTCTTGTTCGTAAAGGCCCCATCGGAAGGTGTTAGAGATCTACGTACTTTTCTTGTCCCAACAAGGCATACCGTATTATTCATTATTTTAGGTTCTTCATAAATTGTTTCCAAATTTGACGGTTTGAATTTAGTTAATTTTTTGTTCAAATATGTTTTTTTAATGTTCTTAGAATTTTTAGATAGTTTCATTAAATTTCCTTTGATTGGCTTATCATCAGAACGAAGTAAATCGTCGAAAAATTGAGTTTTTGCTTTTCTCGATGGAAGTTCCCTTCTTTCAATTTGTGCGGCCATTTTAACTGTATGAAACATATTATTTAAATGTTCATATTCAACTTCCATTCCACTTAAAAAGAAAATGAGAGCACATATTAAATTTTTATTTTACGAAATATGTTGTGTTTCCTTCATATTTAAAGAAAAAACTTCCAATTACCTTTCAGATGTTTCAATAATATTGTTATCAAAAATGTCCTCCTTATAAGAACTTTTATCGGATGATGTATTTGGAAGAATATCGTTCTCCATCGGTTTTATTATAGATAAATTTATAGATGCTGAAATAAAAATACATTTTCATACTGTATTAATAAATTTTAGAACGCTTTAGGAGCAAATTTTACTTGTGAAAGTTAATTTAATTACAGTTATAATATTTGACAAGTTTTGTAAGATTTTTTACAAATATTTTAAAATACCGGCGCAATGACCTCCATGTTTATACAGTGCAGTTTAAAATTTGTATGATTCTTTGTATAATAGATAAAATTTACCTTTATATTAAAATATGAATTCAATTTTTATTTCAATAAAACTTTTCGTTGATAATAAATTCATATGTAATTAACTACACAAAACGTGATAACATACATTTTCTACACATAATATAGCAAGAAAATATCCTTATTTTTATTAAAAAACATTTTTGTTACATATTTTTGGTGCACTCGCAATAACTTTTCATTTACATATTGTGTAATACAGTCACTTTATCTGCTTAAAAAATACAAATTTAAACGAAAACAACATTTATTAGAGTAATGTTCAAATGTACACTTCAGACCAAGTTTTTTTTAATTGGTTTAGTGCTGACAGTTGTGATGCCAACTTAAGAGTACAATATTTACTATTGGAATAGTTGGATTCTACTACTGTAAATTAACACAGATCCGATTATATACTGCGGGAATTTTAAATGATTTCGAAATTTTCTGTGATATGAAACACACTGAGTATTCATATATTTGCTAAATTACTTGTTATTTATTAATGTGAGTAGTAAAATATTTGCTATTATTATAGTCAAATGAGAGGAAAACATTACAAAGTGCTATTCAATATATACAATTGACAGCCTAGATTCATACCGTGAGAAGCATGTACTTAAATAGTCGAAATCATTTAAAAATTCACAATAACCAAAAGGATTTGTTTAATGCAGAATGATATAATAAATTTTATGGAACAAATTGTTCTGGGTGCATGTGATTATTATTATATTAGTATTATCTACTTAAGTGAATAAAACTACAAAAATATGTTTTTAATTATATAAAAAAATAATAAATATATAAGCTATAATAATATCTTACAAAGAAAATTAATCTATACTTCGGCTTTTTGATTTAAACTAGTGTATCCCATTGGTATATCTTGTAGTTCTGTTTTCAAACAAAGATATTCACCGCCTACACACATGAGTGTTGCACATATCGCATTCAGTAGCCACCAAGAGAATGTTGTAGGAAATGAAGAATTGTACCACCAACATATTAACATATGTATACTATGAAATGTACAACTAGAATAAAGTTACATTATTTTAATTTAGATTTATTCATAAATATAAAATTTATCTATATACCTAAAATCTAAACACAGTTTAGTTCTCTTCACAATAAACCACAGTGCTATGGATCCGACAAGTGAATTTATTATAAAGCCACTTATTACTAATTGGCCTTCTAAATCTGATACATGAATCTCCTGAAAAATCGTAATTACTCAAATTAAAATCAATATAGATAAATGACAAAACACTATTTACATGATATTGAAACAAATGCGCCAATGTATGGTTGCTACCTGCGATGAAATCCATAAAGAACATAACAATTCCAAGGCTAACATACAATAAACTTTGTATTGCGATAATTTGGCAAATCAGTAGAAACGGGTCCCATTGTGTATTTCTAAATGAGCCTCCTTTCATTATAATATTTTCGTATTGTGTTTTGATACGAAAAAATAATTGGAGGAGCAATTTTTATACGAAAAAAATTAGCTTATTAAGGTAAACGTCATTTTCCACTTGTCAAAAATTCTACTTAAATCATAATTAGATGAGCTTGTTTGTCTTTAAATCAAATTCATGCGATCGCAAGCCCTGTATACAAATTGAATGAAAATGTAAAAAAAATTCTTTTCTATTTATTATTGTTCCTCTAAATTTGCTCTAATCTAATATCATTCGTTGATATTAGAATGT
Organism: Atherix ibis; assembly: GCA_958298945.1. Classification (NCBI taxonomy): domain Eukaryota; kingdom Metazoa; phylum Arthropoda; class Insecta; order Diptera; family Athericidae; genus Atherix; species Atherix ibis. The sequence goes on from OY282605.1 coordinate 131,743,555, forward strand.
CAAATTTAAATACGATAATGCTTAATTTGGTTCAATAAATTTACATAAATATTTAATTTTATACACACTATTTATTGAACATTTTTCGTACAATTTATACATATTTTAAACAGTGATAATGTAAATATACTTTAGGTATTTAATAACCATTCATATTTTAATTTTATGCAACTACAATTATAATCCATGACGATGTCAAAACAAAAACAAATACTAAGTTTTATAGAATAATTTTAAGTTAGTATAATTTTAATGGAATAACGTATTTTTTTTATCAGCTTTATTAATATCAAGCGATTGAAATAATACTTTCTATTTATTATCTTTTCGGAAGTTCTTGTGCAATTCTGGAATAATATTGTATACATATTGCAATATTTCCTTAATAACTGGTTCTTTTCGGGATTGTAGAGCACGATTCATTTCCTCTAGTTTTACTTTTGTATCAGCTTCAATTTTTTGTGCAACATCCTCTCGGGAGCCCATATGCTAATATAAAAACATATTACATGATGCCATTAGGAAAATATATTAAATTTCTGTGAATAATTATATAGACGACTATTACCTTAGATTCGAATTCTTTAAACTGTCTTTCACGTTCGGCACGATATTTTTCGATTTCTTCAGTGGCTTCATCTTTAGCTTGCTTCAATCGACGTGCTTTGCCTAGAATTTATAACAATTTTAACTAATGTACTTTAACAAAAAAAAACTTTGGATTCCGTAAATCATGTGATCAACTTGTGACACTGGGCTTCGTAGGATAAAATTACTTACGTTTTCTAGCTTCAGCAATTTTTTCTGCTGCTTTCTTCTCAGCTGCTAATAATTGCTGAATACCTTGAGTTTGACTAGTCATTTTGTATTATTTCCACAAAAATTTACAAATTTAGTATCTTGTATAATCACTTATAGAAGCTAACTTTATCGACTCAATGGCACTTGACAGACCATGTAAATGAAAACTTTTCAGTACACTACAAGTCACAAGACAAACTATCGAACGAGAGTCGATCGACTTGGATGTATACTTATAACACAAATGCAGGGTTGAGAATAATTACTAAAGCAACTCTTCTGCACATAATAATGCTAAAAATATTAATTATAATATATATATGATATTATATTTTTCATTATTTTGAATGAAATTAATTGGTGTAAATTCTTATTAGAATAAAAACTGTTAATTTGTAATTATAATTTTGATGATTTTACTTTAAAGAAATTAAGATTTTACAAGGTAAATAATTTTTTATTAATTACAATTGCATTTAATAATAATACCGCATAAAATAGTATTATTATTAAATGCAAATGTGAGTAAATAAAAATATTAGATTTAAGGTAATATGATTGATGAAGTGCTATAATACCTACAGTATTGTTTCAAACTTCAGTGTTTTGATGCCCTTGTGGTCTGTCAGTTTTGAAAGAAGGTTTTAATAGTACATAGTTTTGCTAAAAAAGTCGTTAAAATGGCAGATCCGTTAAGTTTGTTAAGGCAATACAATATTAATAAGAAGGAGATAATTGAGCGCGATAATCAGATTATATTTGGTGAATTTTCGTGGCCGAAACGAGTGAAAACAAATTATTTGAAATATGGGTATGTTCGGACTGGCCAAAAGAGGTTAAGGTTTTCACCTAAATATATGTTTATATTTCCTGTAGATCTGGTAAAAAAGGGGCGCCCCGGGAGTACTACACACTAGAGTGCCTTCTTTACTTGTTGAAAAATGTTATGCTTACGCACTCAGTGTATGTACGACAATGCGCGGTAAGTATTTCTTGGTTTATGTTCATAAGTTATGTGGCAAAAACCGAGGTAAAACAATACGATGTGTTTCAGGCTGAAGATATACCGGCCGTGAATCGTCCTGATAGGAAAGAACTATTAGCCTATTTAAATGGAGAAACATCAACATGTGCTAGCATAGATAAAAGTGCGCCGCTAGAAATTCCCACACAGGTGAAGCGGCCTATGGAAAGCGATGGATCCGCTTTGGATTCGCTTGCTAAAAAGGCACGCTATGAAGATACACAAGTGCAGAAAGTGAGGGAGCAACTTGCGGCAAGATTAGATGTAAATAAAAAAGAGGCATCCGTAAATATTGACAATATTAAATCGTTGTCTGAAACAATGTCGGTTGAGAAAATTGCTGCAATTAAAGCTAAAAGGCTGGCAAACAAAAGAACTACAATAAAACGGCATGACAATGATGATACGATGGGAACTGATTTACGGGCAATTTTAGATTTCGATGTAGACTCAACGAAAGACATCATAAGCAGAGAGAGACAATGGCGTACACGTACCACCATACTACAAAGTACAGGGAAGGTAATTTTCAAAATTGCCTTGGTCTTATTTAAGATATTTGCAATTCTGTTTACTCTATTTAGTTATTTGCCAAAAACATATTTGCAATATTGCAAGGAATTAAAGCAAGAGAAGAAGGTCGTACAAAACCACCACAACAACCTATAAGAATGCCTGAACCACCAAGAATGTCCAGACCACAACCACAATTAGCCCAGTATAATCGATACGATCAGGAAAGATTTAATAGACAAAAAGAGGGTATATTATAGAATATATATGTAGTAAAAATATAATTTTAAAAAAATGCCTTAATATTTTAGAAACTGAGGGTTTCAAAATTGATACGATGGGTACATATCACGGAATGTCATTAAAGTCAGTCACTGAAGGATCGACACTACAAAAGAAACCACAAGTCTCATCAATGCCACCGGGTGAGATTTACTTTATTTATATATATTTTTGTTGTTCTAATAATAGTTTATACGGTAAACTTAAATAGGGCGGCCAAAAGAACTTTTACCGACTAATCAAGCTAGAATGTTACCTCAAAACATGAATAAACGGGTTTCTAGAACACCAATTATAATCATTCCCGCAACAACGACTAGTTTAATAACAATGTACAATGTGAAGGATGTACTTCAAGATTTAAAATTTGTATCGACCGAAGAGAAAAAATCAATGGGAGGTCAGCGTGATAATGAAGTCCTTTTACAGGTAAAAATATTTAATATTTTTTATTTTTAACTGAAGTTATGTGCCGGATTATATTTTTAATTTTATATTTAGCGCCGAAAAGATGGTAATATCACAGTTCCATATCGTGTAATAGATAATCCGCAAAAATTAACAGCGCATGACTGGACGCGTGTAGTAGCGGTATTCGTAATGGGACCTGCGTGGCAATTTAAAGGATGGCCTTGGGATGGGAATCCTGTGGAAATATTTTCAAAAAGTACAAAATCTATTTTTAGAAGCAAAAAAAATTTTTTTTTCTGCAATACAAAAAAAAAACAATTTCATAATTTGTAAAAAATAATTTATGTAATTTTTTTAGTTTGCGCCTTTCACCTAAGATTTGACGAAATGAAATTGGACGCAAACGTGGCGAAATGGGCTGTAACACGGCTAAACCTTTCACAAACAAAACGCCATTTAGATAGAGCTGTGTTAATGACTTTTTGGGAAAAATTAGACAAGTAATTTTATTTAGATCAAAATGCAGTTATAATAGACAGTTTAATTTATTGACATCTCTCTGTTTAAATTATTCTCACAGGTATATGCTGAAATACAAACCGGATTTACGCTTCTGAAATCGGAAAATAACAATATATGATTTTTTTTATGGATATTCTGTTATATACAATTTTACATTGTACTGATATAAAATAAATGTAAGCGATTTAGGACAACAAATTGAATTGAGTAATTTACATATTTTTGTTCTGTTTTATTATTATTTTGTTTTACTTTCTATAAAAAAAATATATTATTTTTGGATAAATTTATAAAAACTGAATATAGAATAATGAAAAATAAATAAAAATAGTAGATACAAAAAACAGATATGCTGATTTTTTTCTAGTTTTCATTTTTATTTTTTAATATAATGTATTGACAATAAATTTAGAATTATTTCAATAGTATTCAGTCAATTTCGACAATTATTACCCTTAGACAATTTTTTTAGTATGCCTTATTTACCAAAATTCTTTACTTAATGTATGTATGCAGATAAAATTCTCGAATTTGTGCGGCATTTCAATAAAACAAAAATTCATCAGTTTTTTGACCATTTTGGAAATTTTAAGGTAATAATTTATACTTTTGAAGTTTATATATTATTGTAAATATAACTAATATGTGATTTTGAATAAAATAATAAATATAAATGCTTTTTCGTTTCTATTTGTTTTCGGTATATTGAAAATTCATATAAGAAGCCATTTTTTTTTAAAATTTGCTTCGATATGTTAGATATAATAGAAAGATTATAGAATATTCACATTCAAACCGCTTTTCAAAATGATTATTTAATCATTCAAAAATAACCAATTAAATTTTTGATTTTACTAAAATGATCCAAATCTATGGTCGCTCACTTACGTGTATGCATGTTATACATATCTAATAAAATGTACACAAAATAGTGATTTTTCTATTTACGACACAAGAACAAGAGGATTTCGATACATTTGTTAGGTTATGGAAATTATTCGTACATTGACTAGTTCATAACAAGAAAAAAATATACGATTTAAGAATATGTTTTTTACTACAATTAAAATAAAAATTCTTTTTTATGAGAGTACATTTAAATTTATTTCTAAATGATAAAACAAAATATAACATTTTGTTAGTATGATCAAAATTATTAAATATTTTTGATCAAATTACTGTTTCTAATTATCACTATATGATTGATTATAAGCACTATAGTATGGTAAGTGCCCGCCATTTTTAATATGAAAATTCGAATTTTATTTTTTAAAATTGATTGATTGCAAAATTCAATTATTTATCACAAATATATATACTAAAATACTTAAATAAAGTATTATTTAAAAAAAAAATCATATGTATTGTAGTTACTGGCAGATATGTTTCGTTAATAATAATTCTCATCTTATCTATTGCAAAGCAACATTTAAACATTTAATATTGTGTCAAATAGAAAAAAACAAAACAAAAAGAAAAATAAAAATGAATTAATTAATAATTTGTCTTTTATTATAAAATGAAATGGTGAACCTTTTCTCAATTACATTTTATTTAAAAATTCACTTTACTTAATTACTTTTTTTTCTGTGAAATCGTACATACACATTATTAATTTATTCTATAATTTAACGTGATCTTTGGCTTATAAAATATTGTCTATATTCTGATTTATTATTTTATTATTCAATAAGTGAACATAAAACGTTGCCTTCTTAATATATAATAGTACGTTACATAAAACATTCAATTGTACTACTTGACTACAAAATTTGACATGCATTAGAGTGCATTCTATGCCGTCCATTTTGATGAGGTCCAAATCCAGCGCAACACTGATGGTCTCTTGCGTATGTGAAACTTTGGCTGTTTGGAATTTTCGAATCATGCATATACGGATTATGATGACAGCAGGTATTATGGGCATGTCCACAGGATCTGTTCAATGATTAAAAAATATTCAACATATAAATGGAAAATGAACATATCAAATTTGTATTCAATTTTACCGATTCAGATGGCAAATATTATTATCTGAATGTGAGTTCGATGGGTGCAAAAAGCTGAAATTGCAAATTTCTGGTAATTCGTTTTCGAATACCTCTTCCACCATTCTGTCAAGTTTCTCAATAGTTTTTGTTTGTTTTGAAACAGTGCCTCCTTTCTTCTGTGATTTTGTTTTCATATGTTTCTTTTCGAAATTTCTGTAATTAAAACAATAATTAAATCCATTATGTACTTGATTTCATAAAATGAATTTAAAAAAAAAATTATAACATTTGCAAAAAATTATATGAGATATTTTTAAAAAAAAATCTAAAAACAAAACCGAAACTAAAAATTATTAACTCGATAGAATGTATGGTATTAAATAGAATAAATACTCGTATTATTTACCTTTTATTGATTTCGTATTTTTTATCACCAGCTGAAGGTGCAGTTTTTAATGGTGGCGGCTGTTCTAAAACGATCATTTCTTCTTCAGTATATTTTCCTGGTTTATTATTTCGAGATTTTGAAGGGGCAGTTCCAATACGGAATGGTGGTGTCATGCTGAGGGCTGATGAAGTTGGAGAATTGTTTTCATACGTAATTGATCTACGATGGTGGTTCATGTGGAGATCGTCTAAAAATTCTTCAGTGTCACTAATTAAAGATCCAAAAGCATCACTTGGACTTTGCATCATGGAACGTGAGTCTCTTCTACTGGCACTGAATAAACTTCGAGCCGGTGAATTTGTTGTACTGCGGCGGGCAACATCTTGCAGAGTAACTGGTGAATATATTGACATTCGACGTTCTTCGCCTGGATTTTTTGTTATTGGTCCATTTAGTTTTATGGGGGATGTGGTTATATCACCATTGGTGATAGCTGAAGGAGCTGGTGATGTGAGGAGTTTGGGTTCAGCTTGAATAGACATTCCCAACTCTAATGGTATTCGGCCTTTCTTTTCGTCTAGCCAGAAAGTTTGCATTGCGCCTTTACCTTTAACTTCAATTTCTCCACGCTTACTTACGTGATATAGTGAGCCCAACAGTTCTTTTGTAGACTCGGATATGTGAACTTTCATAGCTGTACTTGTCGATTCCATTCGTGACGCTGTATTTACCGAATCTCCAAAAAGGCAGTAACGTGGCATTTTAAGACCAACTATTCCAGCAACTACAGCCCCTGAATGTACTCCAACACGTATTTTTAAATGTTGCCCAGTCGATGGATCTTTTAGATCAGTTATAGCTTCGACCATATCAAGTGCCATATCGCAAACTTTTTCCGCATGCTGACTATCTTTATCTGGTGCTCCAGATACAACCATATAGGCATCACCAATTGTCTCAACCTTGTACACATTATTTTTTTCAGTTAGATTATCAAACATTGAATACATGCTATTCAACATTGATACGACTTGCAACGGTGTTATTCGACTGCATATCTCAGTAAACGTAACAACATCCGAGAACAGAATCGAAACACTATCAAACATCTACAATTTATAGAAATATATAATTTCCATACCATATATATTTATAAACATTATAATTATATCAATATATGAATATAAATTACAATATATTAAATATAAATAAATTTTATTAGAAGCATAAAAATGATAGTAATAAATTTCATTAGAATTGATTTTATAATTCGGTTATACAATATAAAAAAAAAAAATATTTTCCTTCATCAAATATAATATATGTAATTTCAACATAATTTTTTACCTCACAAGTATCTATAGGACTTTCGCCACGTCTCAACCGATCAGCAACTTGTTTCGGTATCATTTGATATAAAAGCTCATCGGTACGTCGCATTTCTTCATCTAATTTTCTCATAGATTCTTCCAATATTTTTGATTTTTGCTGTTCTTGATCCAGGGCTAATTTAAGTTCAACAGATTGTTGCGTACCAGCTAACATCAAATCTCTGAAATAAAAATGTGATACATACACAAAGCTCTTCAATACATTATTCGATTTTTTTTTGAATTACACATTTATTAAAATTTTTTTGTAGAATTGTTTAATAACTGAAATTTTAATTAAACATGCATTTACGAGATGTGGCACAGAAAAGTAATTAGAATCTGGACACAGAAAAGTAATTACTCACTCCCAAACATGCAATTCAAGTTTCAGTCTCGTTTGGTAACTACTTCACCTTACAGAAGTTGTGTTTTTGCAAAATTTAGAGCGACGATGTGCCATCACATTTTGTATTAAGCTAGGTACAAGTTTTTCGATGGCACTAACCATTTTTGAAGGAACAAGAAGCAGTGGAAGACGTACCATCTATCGCTTATGGAGTCCTTGAACATTGGTGTTAAGCTTGACGAATCGACGAGTTTAATTTTCGAAAAGTTTCAACGAGTCTATGGGAAACATTCCTTATTAATAATTTTTAAAGGGGCCGAGAAGTAGTTCTTCAACATCGACAACTGATGAAAATGTAGAATGAGTGAAGGATCTTGTGAGTTAAATTTAATAAGATTTTGATTGAATATTTGTGTATGAGAAAGATGTGTGCTGAAATGGTATCAAAAACTTCATTTTTGAACTAAAGGATAATCGGTGTGCTTTAAGCTTGTAGACTGAATCAAAAATGACCCATATTTCCTAAGTTGTGTAGTTACTGGCGATGAATCTTGGATTTTCAACTATGATCTAGTAACAAAACGTTAAAGTGAAGAGTGACACACTGACAAATCTTCTCTATCACCGAAAGCTCAAATAAGCAAATCAAAAGTGAAGTTTGCTTTTTGACCCTAGGAGGTTTGTGCTCCAAGGACAAACTGTCAATAAAGTTTTTTTTAAAGAGATCCTTGTAAGGTTCAGCTAAAAAAGTTCTTTCCATCAGATCGGGTATTGCAGAAATCTAGATTCTTTTTCTCCGTGTGACATTTATTTTGTTACCCAATATCAAAAAAAAACATTTGAAAGGACATTATCTTGGTATTGTTGATTGCATCCAAAAAAGTGTAACTGATAAGTTGAACGCCTCTGCCGATTTATATCTGCTCAAGGATACTACTTTGAAGGGGATAAATATTGATGTATAAAAATAAAATAAAATTCTTTTAAGTATAAAAATGTATAAGTACTTATTCGCATTACTTTTCTGTCACAACTCGTATATACCATATGTATTTTCTCTGATCATACCTACTAAAATCGTGCATTGACAAATCATTAATATATAGTCCATTACTAATTAAAGAAGTTAGATCCGGCATAACAGGAGTGCCAAGAAACATAATCATTTTCCAATTTTCCATATAAATCATTTGACCTAAACGAATATTAACACAACAAATTACTTTTAATTTTTATAATAGAATTTTTGATTTGTTAACCTTTTAAAGTTAAATTTTTATCGGTCTCAACATCGTCATCATTTAATAAAAGATCTCGTTTACTTTGATCCATCTGCTTATCACTTATTGGTTCAACAGCAACCAATTCAAATATATTATTTGTTCTGTTTAATATCTAAAATAAAAGTAAAAAATAACGTATTATTACTGTTTTATACAATATAATATTTTTGAAAGTTGTTAGAATTTATTATTATATTTACCGTATCAAAATTAAATGAAATTAATGGTCGAATCAAATCAAACCAGGTTGTAATCTTTTTTCCAACCAAATCTGGTAAAATAACCATTAGAGAGTTACCAATACTTTTGACAATCATATCGTTGCTATAAAAAAATTACACAATAATTATATATTTGTTTTAAAATTATTATGTTTTATAAAAATTTATAAATTTATATAGCTTTGATTTTACAATAAAAAAAATAATTGTAAATTAAAATCGTTTAGTTCAATAGTAAATACTTATCCAATTTGTTTTTTTAAAAGAAAAGTTAAAAAAAAACCACTTTTTTTTTAAATTTATTATTAAAATTTTAATTTTATTACATTCTTTAAAATTTGCCATTACGTATAAAATATAATATTAATTCAATAGTTACTACGAGACATCTTGCAGAATTTTTGATAACTATTCTGCACATATTGGGCTGTAATTCGACCATTACATGACGGATGTTGGTTTTTAAATGTAGTAAAAGTGTAGTTGTATAAGAAAAAATCTAACTGCATTAAATCATATGATCTTAGAAGCCAACAACTGACATCGAAAATAAATCAAAATTACAGCTTTTGGGATTTTTTTTTTGTAATAAAGCAAAAATTTTTCATGTTGTGTAGCTTGTGGTTCCGGTTTGTTAAAACCACACTATGGTTAGTTAGCATCCAGCCATATTCCGCAGAACTGACGGTGAGGGTCTCTCCTTCTTACTTTTCAAAGAAAAACTTCAGACCAAAATGCACATCAGACAGTTACTTTTCACAGATACAATGGCTCCTCAAACAGTCACTTGCGGGTTTTCGGAACCTCACATATGGTTATTTTGCTTATTGGCGTATCTACGAGCAATAAATGATCCAATCAAATTTGGTTTCGAAAAAAAACGGCATTTTCGAACAAAAAGAAAATGTTGTTCGAAAACTAAGCATCCAAAATCTATTTATTGTTCAGTCATTCAGTTTGCGTATCTTTTGTGCATTCTATAGTAGTTGGTTGTATGATAGTTAATTGATCCAATAATAAAAAATGGCTAACTTTAAACTAATTGTTTGACAGCTGTCAAATAACAGGGCTGTATTTTTTTTAACCACAAAATGGATAACCCGATATATGAAATTGGGTGAAGCATAATTACAATAAATTGTTTGTGAAATTTTTATGACATATTTAACAAAATTTTCATATGCAATAAAATTATATATAACATAATAAAATTAATATTCATAATAATTCATCAGATAAAAAGTGATAAAAAATTTCTATGTTAATTAAAATATTTTAAATACTAAATTATAAAACGATAGCATGAAATTGATGTGCTCTTTTAGTTTTAGAGCTGATCAAAAGTGAAAATATAATAAAAAAATTATATTTATTTTATAATTACCCAAAAACAATACAAAATGGAAAAATTTCAAATAGGACATGTGCACTAATTGGCAATGGATTCTCATCCTTCGATAATGTATACGAGGTCAGCGTATATGCTCTATTGTCGAATGTCAACTGAAATGTACAATGGACCGTATCGAATAGAATTTCTTCTTTGATCAATTCGATTTCCATTTCTTTATTATAGAAAGTTTTTGCAACCTGTACAAATATATTAAAATTATAAAAACTTTATTATAGATGTTCATAAATAAAATATGTGTATAATCGAAACATACTTGTCTAATTTGTCCCATTGTATAATAAACAAATCCACGTCGTTTTGATCTGTAATGAAGTGTGAGTCCTTCTTGAGTTTCATTTTCGCAAATAAATGATGGTGCACGCATTCTTGGATATGAAAATTTTAAATATTCATGCAGATTATCTAAACCATTAAGAAAATCCCGCAATTGTCTGCCTAATACTGATAGAACACGATCGTAACCGTATTGACCAACAAAGTCTACAAAATAAACTCCCATTTTCTCCATGAACTCTGTGTCACTTACACCAAGTACCTTAAAAAATATTATATCACAAAAAATAATTAAATTTAAATTTTTTTCCCATTATTGATAAAAATTAATATAATTACTTGTTGCGCTTTCTTCGCCAATTTATTAAGTAAATTTTCGGGATAAACTTGGTGTACACCAAAAGATGGTGAATCGATCCCAGCCTGTCGCCGAATATCCTCCCATTTTTCTTCTCCATATTGAGCTTTTATGAATTCCGAAAGATTCTCCAACAACAGTCCGTACATATTTTAATTGTCTGGAATAAAATTAATATTACTGGCTTTTTAAAAAAAATATACATTTATATAATATACATATATTGTTAATAAGGTCCTAAAAATATTATTAATTAAATTTATGGAGTTTGACAAAATAAAGAACATTAGGATTTGGAGAGAATTTAATATAATACAATAAATTTACTTAATTTAAAAAAAAAATTATGGTGTATAGTTTTTTAGGTACATTGCTAAATATGAAATCTGAAATTTATATAATACATTAAATGTATTATATAAATTTCAGATTTCATATTTAGCAATGTACCTAAAAAAAGTCCTTGAAAAGGCTCAGAATAACAACACCATCTCCATCAACGAGATTGTACCCAGTCCACCTTATTTACCAGATCTAATTTAAAAGGAGTGTAACCGAGGAGCTGAAGGCGATTTTAGTTGAAGCGATTCTACGAAGAGTAGCATAGCTGCCCAAAGGAACTTGTTTGAATTGGTAACACTGATTTGTAAAAATAAAATAAAATTATTGAGAAAAACTTCACTCTCATTAGTTACGTATGTGTTATTAAACTAAAATCCTTTCTTTGTTTAAGCTTATATTGTATAATTTTTAAGAAAAAACTTCATATCAAAATAAATTTTTTAAATGCTTTTAAAGAAGAATTTTTTTAAAGAAATTATTAAATAATATTAAATTTTTATAATATTGTAGAAAATATAAATAATTTGCGTAAGACAATAGTGATATTTTAATAATTTTATACTTTTATAAAAGTATTAAAAATATTGATTGTATTTAAAATTTTCTAATAATTGAATTTGTTAATAAGACAATTTTTATTTATACTTTTACTAAACATTTAAGTAAACTAAAATAAATTTGATCTCAGATCAAAAACCATCAGAGATTAAAAATAAAATTACTTTTATATAAATTAATAAGTTTTGATATTCTTATGGAAGATTTCTCAAATAATTACTATTTTTTGACAGAATGCATCAATAATTTGATAATAACGGGCATTTTTTACTCAATGTGTAAACTCAATTATTTAAGTTAATAAAATTTGTTTAGTTTAAGCTTAAATTAATTTTCCAAAGCCGACAAAAATAAAGGAGAAACATTTACTATGCATGATGGCGGATTGCTTCGCGCAACTTGCGCATAACTTGCAGGTAATAGTCCTTATTGACCGTTCTATCCTGTGGCAAGAAACATTTACTATGCATGATGACACAATGGCAGAAACCATTCTATTAAAATCGAGGTACGAATGATTTTTACGTTACCAATCTAGTATATTCCAAATTAATGAAGCTAATAAAGTCTCAAATATCTGTTCGATAACTGCTGGGGTCCCACAGAGTAGCACGCTTAGTCCAATGCTCTACACCATTAAAACATCTCATATTCCAATTTGTTCTAACTCCTTCTTCTGCTAATAATAAATACGATTTGTTTATGTAGTCATATAAAAAAGTCCAATGGCATCAAATCTCACGCTCTTGGAGACCAATTGACATCACCAGATCTTGAAATTACGTGTCATGGGAATTGACAGTAAAAGTCTCTCCTCCTTCGTTTTCAAAGAAATACGGTCCAATACTATATTCAAACCAAAATGCATAACAAACAATCAGTTTTGCGGTTACGAACCCACAGTTACTTAAGAGTGTAAAGAGTCACATATATGGCCATTTTGCTTATTGACATATTTACTGAGGAAGAAATAAGCCTCATCGCTGAAGAAAATTGTACTTATAAAGTTCGAAACGAGGCTATTTCATAGTTAAGCAATCAGTAATATAAAATGGTAAATTTTAAGGTAAACAAATGCTATCTTAACGTGCCAAGTGACACGTTAAGATAGCAATTTTATCAGCTACTGTCCGCCAATTTTCACTTTGGAAAATTGGCGGACAGTAGCTGATAAAATTAGGCTATTTGACGGTAGGCTAAGTTTTAATTTCTGAATCGCAGACGACTTTAAATTTTTGAGAGAAAAATTGTATGTCTATGCAACAGTCAGCTAGTAGCCAGCTATTAGCAAGTCAGCTACTGAGCCACATCCAAGTTTGACACTATGGCAGATGGTATTTTCAGTTCGCATAAACACATGAAAACGATCATTCAACAATGCAAATACAAAATCTCAAATATATTAAATTAAAACAAATATATATAGTAAATACCTGGAAAATCATAAATAATTGAATAAAAAAAATACTACCTTGAAAAAGGTATCTTCGATTGTAAAAAAAAAATCTTATCAAATTTGGCAATCCTTGAAAATTATTTACTAGAACAAAAAAACGGGCTTTCTACAGCGAATAAAACGAGAGAAAGGCATGACAGACGTGGCGGGAAAAGAGGCAATCTTTTCGTTGACTAACCAAAATGTCATAATAATGCTATTGATGGTTAGCCAAAATTAACTGATTCGTCAGCCATTCCGTCTGCCAAAATTGGTCGGTTGGCAAGTCAGCCAGATCAGCTAACGTCACAAATCGGGCTATTTGCCGATCATCCAAATTTAGGACAGATTCCAGAGTAATTTTATAACACCTTTAGATGGCATCTACGTTTATTAGCAATCACAAAATAGATAATCATTTATTGAATTAAAAAAAATCACTTAATATAATAATAATCTAAGAGAAATGTACAAAATTAATAAATTGATTTTTAAAAGAGACATCACATCACATAAAATCCAATTTGGTAGGATAGTTGGTGAATGTAAATTTAATTTTAAAAATAGATAAATTTAAATGAATAAATATAAAAGTGAATTTTGTTTAAAAAGTGTCTAGGAAAAATGTAATCGAAAACTAATTAATCAAAGTCAACGCCAAACGGAGTTTAACTTATAGAGATAGATTTGATAGTGGGAAATCGTGCTTGAAAACGTTCAAATATTCGATAAAAGCTTCCTTTTCAAAATGGAATTAATCAATTTAGCTGGGAGTCGGTTTAATTAAATGTTCATTAATGCGTTTGCATCTATACTTGACAGATATTTTATTTTAATCAACTTGAAGTTCTTATAATTGAACAAATTCTAGTCGAAATTATTTTTTCTTTGTTTCTCTTATTTTATATTAATGATAATATGTATAGAAAAATGTTAAAAACAATACAACGAACAACTAACTATTCATGATAAATTTATCTAAATTTAATTTTTTTTAGCATATCTTTTGTTAGTTAGTGTTCTAAATTTTTGCAATTTAAACAAAAATAGACTTGAACGTGTCGAATAATGTATATCTGTGAATATTTGAAAATTTTTCCTTCGAAAATAGATGAAATTTACAATTTTCTTCTATTATAAATATATTCGTATTTGTATAAAAATAAAATAGAATATTTGCTTTTATAGTTTTCTTTGTAAAAATTATATTGTATTTAGTTAAAAATTAATGCATTTGAATTTGGCATTTAATGAATAAAAATAATGCTTTGAGCAAATATTAGAAAATGGTTATTTGGTAATTCGATAACTTTTTCCAAGCATAAATTCACTCATTGTTTTGAGTTTGACTTTTGCGTCAAAGACGAAATTCTATTAATAATTATAGTCAGCAGTTGGAATAGTCGTCACAGTTTGAGTTTCTCTTTATTTATTTATGTGTGCACTAATTCGTATGTTTTTTTAAAAAAAATTCTTAAGTTTATTCGTACTAATTTCGATAGAGTATTTTCTTCATAATCAACGTTTATTCAAGTAATTTTTTTAAAGAAAATATTATGAAATTACAATATAATATAGTATATTATATTGTAATTTCATAATATTTTCTTTAAAAAAATTACTTGAACGTGTCGAATAATGTATATCTGTGAATATATAATGGAATATACCATTTTTTTAGTATATTATATTGTAATTTCATAATATTTTCTTTCAAAAATTACTTATTATATTATAGTTAATATAGCAAAAAAGGAAAAATATTAAAAAAAGTTTGCTTGTCCAATTTGTTTTGGACACCACTGTTCGAATATGTACCATATCGTAAAAATATAGCCAAATAATTTTGGTGGATAATTTTTAATTTGATAATTTATATACATGACTGATAAACAATTGTTTTATATATGTATGGTATATGAAGGGTTATATAATTTGTGTGTTTGGATAGTACCTATAGCTAAATAAAATATATTTAAAATTGTTTGGATCTTGTCATTATGCGTGGAATTATAACATCATTTAAATGGCCGCCACAAGACTTTTTGCAAGCTTGATTCCCTTGCAGTAAATGTTTTTATCTTTAAGTTAACATAATATGAAAAAAAAAATTTAGAATTGATGGTTACGGTCTTTCCTTCCTCATTTTTAATGAAATAGAGCAAACGACCAAAATACACACCAAACAGTGACGTTTTGCGGATACAATGGCTTCTCTACTCTTAAAGCTCGAAACTTGGCTACTGCAGGATCACCAATATTGTAACAATTATTATGGCAACTTTTTTAACAAATATATGTTATATTTAGTATCTGTCAAATAGTAGTACTATGTGTATACTATGCAAACTATAAAATGGATAAGCTTTTAGAACTTTATTTTTAATTCAGTTATTCTTCCAAATCGGTATTGAAAGGTATTTCGAAAAATCTGATTTGTTCGAGCATAAAAATTAGCATATATCAAATAATTCGATGGTTATTAATTAATAACCCATTTGTCAATTTATAATATTCTGCTTGAATTTTCAATATTTAATTTTTTTTTAAAATTCTGAGCCAATTATGTTAAAGTTTTATTTTCAATCGGTAGAAAGTGGATGAGAAAATTTCTTGGCAATAAATTTCGTTGGTTGTTGGAATTTTTTTGCAATATTTTCCTATTGTTTATGCAATTCATTCAATTGTAATATACGATTATATAATTTATATAATTAATGAATTCAATCATAACAGAATATAATTATATAAATTTAAGAAGAAAATAATTTTTCTTGAAATTTTTATATTCATTTATTTTTGAAATTATTATATTTTTCAAAATATTTTCACCCAATGCCAATGCGTGGGTGAGAATTTATTGTATCACCTTGGTGGGGAGAAATTCTGTTTTTACTTGTTCATGTCAGGTAGAGGAAGATTTTCAAATATAAATACATTTTTATTTTTTGACAAAAATAAAAACCAATAACCGTGTAGTTAATTTAGAGAAAAATTCTGATACTCAAATTTAGAGTGTTTAATGTATAAGAGGGGAAAACAACAAATAAAACTGCAATAGACGATTTTATGTTTGTGTTCTTTCTATAATTAAGTAATTAAAAAAAAATTGGTCATATAAAAAAATTGTATTATTTTAAAGGATTACTATTTTTGCTAAGCAATTTATGATTAAAAATAATAGTTAAGAATTTTCCTTTTAATATGACGATATTAACAAAAAAAAAATTAAAATAAAATAAAAGGGGTTCTATAAAAGTAGAAAATATTATTATTTTATAAAAAGGGACTATATAAAAAGCTTAATTAATAAAAAATCTGATAGTTTAGTTTAAAATTAACTTGAATTGTTAACAATAAAAATATATCAACATTTAAGACATATAATCAATGATTTTTTAAAAATTTTGGTGTTCTTTTTATTTGATTTATAATAATTCTTTTTAGAATTTATAAATTTTTTAAGATTTTATTTTTATCTGAGGCCTAACACTCTATAATCAATATACAAACGATGTGGGACAAGACGATACCACTACTATGGCAACTTTTGCTGATGATACAGTGGCTCTCAAAATTTTTAGTGATACAGCGATTCTTTATGCCGTAGTAGATGACGGTGTTAAAAAATACTCAGAAAAACTGCAGTAAATTTGATCAGCGAATAGAGTAGTCTACGATGGATAAAGACAACTGACGTGAATTTGACTTACAATAAAGATAAATAAATTGTCTTTAATAATTAACTACCAGGTCAAACCATATAGCAATTCACTTATGTAAATTGTATCTGGGTATGAACCTGTACATAAAGAAGAAAAAAGAGGAACTATACGAAAGATACAGACATCTCTATTGATTGCTGGGGCGGAACTCCGAGCTTACAATAGAAAACAAACTCTTGTTATACAAATAGGTATTAAAACCAACATAGACGTACGGCATCTAACTGTGGAGCTGTATGAAAATAATTAGTCGGAGGAGTATCCAAACTTTCTAAAATATGGTACTACGTGGAATAGTTAATGCCCCGTGGAACGTAAGAAATTCAGACCTGAATCGTGACTTGCAGATTAACATGATCATGTTAAAATGTATGCGATTAGATATATTGGTCGCCTATGAGACCCACGAAAATAGTATGATTTCAACTGTTCTAGGCGTTTACGGTAACATCCGTTATTTAAAATTAACAAATCCATATAAACTGGTGGTCTGAAAACATGATTCTGAATTTTTACTTTAATTAATTTTCACAAAACATGCATTTAACAACACCAAAAAATCTATTAGTCAAACTAAGATATTCGTAGTTACGTTATGGTCATGTGTTGGTAATTTTAATAGGTTAGAATGGGTGCGCACCACTTTGAGCGTCTTTTAAGATTTTCATCCTCGTAAAATAAAAGTTAACAACGAAAATTAATTATTTCAATAGACTTCTAAATTCTTATTTACTAAATTTAGTTCATGTTATGAAAAAAGAAAATTTTTTTAGACAAAGTAATTTTTATTTCCTTTTTTTTGTTTTTTTTTTTAATTTTTTGTTTTAGAAAAATAAATATCTAAAACCCCAAACCACAGTAAAAAATAAATTCTAAAATTCGGGGTACTTACAAAAAAGAAAACTATTAATCTGCTACTTTATCTAAATCAATAATGCATGTGAAATTTGAGTTGAACTTTTCACAAGTTTTAAAAAAAGTGGCGTTTTTTATTTTATATTTTTATAAGTTTTTATATAAAAATACTTCTATATATACGAGGAGTGGCATCACCGGGAATAAGTCTGATATCACTGAGAGCAATCTGGTAATATTGGGACCTTTACATCCACACAAATCTGTCAGTTAGCCCTTTTTAGACGTACAGTACGGGAATTTTCCTTTTTGTCTGGTAATTGCGCGTTCCTATAGAATTTTTATAGTGCGCTTGGAATTATGGCACAAAGAAATGTGGAGCAACGATGTTCCATCAAATTTGGTGTTAAGTTGGTAAATCCACGAGTCTATGGGGAATATTTCTAATTAAGAGTATACGGTTTTTAGTGGCATAAAGCTATTTTGAAGAGCCGAGAATTAGTGGAAGACGTGAGAGATCTTGTGAGGTCAGGCAGTCGAATAACATTAAAATCCTTCAACCAGACATTAAAATCCTTAAAAGTATTCAACTGATCTCAGCCGGTGTTGTTTCAATAAATTTCTAATATACGGCATTTTCTGACCCAATTGGCACTCCTTCGAAATAACGACTATTATGATTGCGCAAAATTCACCTTTTCGCTTCCTGTTTTTTTTCCTACCTAATACATTTAAAAAAAATTACTGTCAAAATAAATACATCTATCAAAGAAATTACTGTCAATACATTGGGAAAAAGTATTGGATTGTCCGGAAAGTAATTTTGTTGTTTCCCAACAGAGGACTTAATTGTATTTTTTCACAACCAACTTCACACTTAAGCCGCACAATCATACGTATTTTGACAGCTGACATAGCAAGGCTTGCTTGTGAAAAAATTCGATTGATTCTGTATAATAGTTTTTTGTTGATACTTTCTTTTAAATATGGAAAATGAAAAACAGCATTTTCGGCATATTTTACTTTTTTGCTATAGAAAAGATAAAAATGCTGTTCAATTCTTTGCTATAGAAGAGATTAAATTAATCGAATTCGACCGTTCATGATCATTTGAAACGGCTAGGTTTAATTTCAAAGCTCGACATATGGGTTCCTCATCTTCATACGAAAAAAAATTTGTGCCGTCGCATTGACGTTTGTCAAACGCCAAATAAATAATCCATTTTTGAAGAATATCATCACTGGGGACGAGAAATCGGTTGTCTACAACAATGTTAAGCGCAAAAGATCCTGGAGTAGAAAAGATGAACCGGCCCAAATCACTTCGAAAGCCAATATTCATCAAAAAAAGGTTATGGTATCTGTTTGGTAGGATTTGAAAGGTTGGACAAATTGAATGATTCACTTAAAGAAAAAATACCAGAATTGGTTAATAGGAAAGGTATAGTGTTCCAACAGGATAATGCGAAACCACATACAAGTTTGACCACTCGGCAAAAGCTTTAAGAGCTTGAATGGGATATACTGCCACATCCACCATACTCTCCAAGCCTAGCACCTTCTGATTATAATTTGTTCCGGTCTCCACAAAATTGTTTAGACGGTAAAAAGTTTAATTCAAATGAGGAGTTCAAAAATCAATTGGATCAGTTTTTTGCCAGCAAAGAACAAAAATTTTATGAGCGTGGAATCATGCTACTGCCAGAAAGATGTCAAAGGGTATTGGATCAGGCTGAATAATATTTAATTGAATAAAATTTTAATTCACTATAAGAATATCGTCTTTTATTTTTATACTTCCCGGACAACACAATATTATCAATACTTAGCTTCGGATAATGCGAATATAAATATTTTCTTTCTGTACACCCTCCACCCCCCATACCATATAATACTTAATAATGTTTTATTAAGTATCCTAACTTAATTTTATATCTCAACTTAACAAATATAAAATACTTCTATTAAGCTATATATCAATCCTTTTGTAAAAAAAATTAATTTAAATATAAGTGCAATAATTTATCGTAGATTTAAAAAAAATAATTATTTAAGGTTATTTGTACTTTTTTTTCTTAAACAAAGTTCGATTTTGCTTAGTTAAAAATTAACTAATGTTTTTTTTTTTAATATCTATAAATTAGAAATCTTAAAGAAGTATCCAATATAGAAAAATTTATAACTAGACAAATATTGTGTATCTAATCTTACACATTTTATTAAAGAAATCTTAACAGACGAAACAATTTCAAAAATGACCTTTGTTTAATATTGACTATTTGTTTATATAAATTTTCTTGTTTTATGTTTATAGTGTATTGAATTGAATGGAACTGTTCATAGAATTCCCAATAGAATTGAAAAGTGCAAAGTATAATTTGCACATTTGTGATAGATCCATATTGAATTGGATATACCACGTACACCCGAAGCACTACATTAATAAAAGGAAACAATTCGGTAATTGAATTTTAGTTGAAAAAAAAAATGAAATATTTACATTGTGATTGTAGTTATTTTATTAAATTTAACAAAAGTAAATGGAATTGTTGAATGTATACCATTTGGTAGTAACAGCAATAAAAACACGAATCGTTAATGCGAAATAGAACCGTGGCTCTTATACAGACAGTGACTTAAGTCACGTATTATCGCGTGTAATCGGTTTCGCGTTCATTTCGAATAGCAAAATTAATATCAAACGCAGACATTTTCCTTCTACGTTATGTCAAATTTATCAACAATAATTTATATAAAGAATTTTAATCGAATAATAAAAAATAAAATAATAATGATAATTACAATTTTTACAAATGGTGTCATTAAGAATATCGAAGAAAATGAATTTCACTCAATCATGCAATATTCATTCTAATAAAATATTTGAATAATTTGACCATATAAAATTGAAATGTTATAATTAGTTTTTCATATAAAGTTTTATGTACTTTATTTAAAAATTGGTTTTGATTTTAAACATTATAAATCGGTATAAAAATGGTTTGACATTGGGGATGCTGGAGTAGTGGAAATAGGTCCTTTGGAGTAATGAGTTCCAATTTGCTTAAAACAATTTTATACCTGTAAAAGGCGGAATTTTGTTCATTGGCATATTGGTAAGATAATGTTGAAGATTTATGAGGCTTGGCAATGTAACCAGTGCAGAAGAAATATTTTAATTTGGATATGCTTCAGCACACTTTTAAAATGAATGCGTATAAATGCAGAAACTTTGCGGACTAGCTTTATCTTTCAGCAATATAGCGACTGTAAGTATACTTTTCTCCTGTGCTTCTTATGTTTGCAGAAGTAGAAGCGGCAAGGATCTATAATATCAGTTAGATGGTCTTTCTTCCATTGAAGATTAATGGGGTGATTTGGACCGAAATACTAATGCAAGGAATACAATAATCCAACTCTTCGAAGTTGGACTGAAATTTAAAAACTTAATAAAAACTGCTTGAAAGATTAATTTACAAAGAAATATTTTTTTTTAATTGGGCGATTATTATTTTTTTAATAAAGCAACTATCAGAAGTCAAGTAAATTCTAAAGGTTCATCAAAATATTTATACATATTGTAGATAAGGCAAAACTTTTTGAGGACTATTGTATAATAGTATTTGTTATAGTAACGATTTTAAGCTATTAGGAAGCCATTAGTAATTTGATATGAATAGAATAATTTTCATTTGAAAAACTCAGGCCATGTTAAAATTGAACTGCAATAATTTTATTAATAAGAATATTCTGTAATACACAAGAATTTACATAATTAATTATATGGATTCATTTTAAAACATAATTCCGAGCATTTTTTTTTTATAATTTGTTTTTATTTTTCTAACAAAATCCAATACATAAAGAAATAGTTCTTAAAGGTTTTTAATCGAATTTCATAAGAAAAACTTAAGAAAAAAAATTTCCTCGAATTGTTTCGAAAAGGATCTTTTTATTGAAAAGATTATTGTTCTTCGATAAGATTTCATCTTTGAACTTTCATCAATATTTACTGCTCCAAGAGTGAAAATACAATTTTTCTTATCAACATCTGAAGTCTAGACTTTTTCGTGAATTGTCTTCTTTTGATATTGGAAAAAATGCATTGTTCACTTTTATGTTTAGAAGAAGGTTTTAGAACTTTTCACATTAAAATTTAACTTAACTGACAATCTTTTAAAATAAAATATTAAATTAAAGCAAAAACCAAAACTTTTCAGTTAAATATAATTATTTATTTTTATCTTCTATATACAAAATAAAGGCGTTACGAAAAATAAAAAGAATCTATTGCACTAATAATCAAGGAAAATAGTACAAAATAAATAAACTTTTCCAGATAATGTGAATTAGAACTACAAATTATCTATAGTTGTTTCTATAATTTACCATTTATAAAATTCATTTATGATTTTGTAACTCCAAAAAATATGTACTAACTCATACAATTATTGAATTTTATGGTAAATAGGATAATCTGGATGTAACGGTTATAAATGAAAGATATTTGGGAGGATCTATTCTTCAACCCATCTCGTACACGCAGAAAATTCAAATAAAATTTGATTTTATTTGTTCCCTAATATATGGTAAAAAACCACTTGATAAGATATTTTATTGATACAGTCGATAGAATCCAAGGAAGTTTAGTTAGGGAGCTGAAGGAATAGCAGAAACGCACTCGCCGATATGTAGAAGCCCAAGTGAACTACTCCAAAGGGGATAAAATTGACATTTCTGTCACTGCTCGTAATTATAAAGTTTTTTGATCATACATATACATATAATTATAGTATAAACTTATAGGCATCTTAAAGAATACAAAATGACCACTGAGCTTAAGGGAAAATGACTATAGAGCTTAAGGGAATTCAAAAAAAATTCTTATTGATTCATGAGCATTTCTGGTTTGAACGCAGTAAACGATTTTTGACACAAACCTGGTTGAAAAAAAAAATTATTCTAAAATATTTAAATTATGTATTTACTTATATAATACTGCCTACGATAACTTCAGTTATGCATAATATAAAATAAAATTTTTTTCTGAACAAAGTATTTTTTTTCAAAAAAAGAAAAGTTCTTGGATATTCCAAACGATTAAGAGTAATTTTGATAAATTTTCATACAAAATAAAGTATTATAAAAGGTTGAAAAAATTGTCAGATGCTTAGAAAAAGTTTTTTGTTAACAAAGATTTTATTAAAATATTACTTTTAAGATATTTTCACTTCTTATTCAAACAGGTTAATTATGGTTTCTACATTGAAGTATGTCGAAAGATGTAACAAAAATGCAAAAATATAAAATAAAATAATTTTTCTTTTTAATTTTTACATATACTCTAGTATACATAGTACCATATATTTATAGAATAGAATTGATTTAAAGTCATAATATTGAATAGAAAATCGTCTCTTTTTTCACACATCATAAAGTTGTAAAAGTTACTTGATTTTTGTGTTGACAAAAATATTATATGTTTTTGATCTGCACGATGGTTTATGAGGAATGCATCAA
Organism: Atherix ibis; assembly: GCA_958298945.1. NCBI lineage: Eukaryota > Metazoa > Arthropoda > Insecta > Diptera > Athericidae > Atherix > Atherix ibis. The sequence continues at coordinate 131,767,190 of OY282605.1, forward strand.
AAAATAACTGAGCAAATAATTATTTTTATAAAAAAACCAAACAAATAAGTATTTGGATTTTTAAATTCATAACAAGATAATAAAGAGTGGATAAAACCAGTTGCGTGTATCTATAAATATTCAATATCTGTAAAATTACACAAAATTCTTTAAAATCTGTTAATCAATATTTAAAATATAAATTATCTTTTTTATAAAGAACTCTCATGTAACCGCAATAAATGGTGCTACATGGATATTATTTTGTGTACCATAACGAGTATGTTATTAGTTAGAAGAAACTGAAAAAAATATCTGCCTGCATCCATTTAACAATTGATTCAAATGAAATTACTAGTAAACACAGAGAATATGCTTTAAAAGCAGATATTTTTTTTAACCATAATTATAAATGCAATTGAAATTGAATAGCTAATCAACAATTATAAAAATTGTTGGTATAAAATACGCTTGACTGAGATCTGATTTTGAATGCAGAATATTAGCTAGGATTTGGTTATAGTGGGAGTGAAATGTTCAAAGGCTTACTATGCCTAAGAAATATTGGTTATTGAATTGAAATTGGCAGAACCATCTAAAAATAATATCTGATAAAAAAATTGAAAAAATATCACTTTTTTTTAAAACGTTCCGAATATTGGTTCCAATTTAATGATTATTAATGACGGAGACAATTCCTTAGTCCAAAATAAATTGTTTTGCTGGAGATGGACTAATCTTAAGTCTTCCGATTCTTCATACATTTGCAGAAATCAAGTCATAAGTTCTAGAATTATGTTATTATATAAATTTAATTTTAAAATAGTAATTAATTAAAAAAATTACATTTTGTGTTTATTTATTTGCATATTGAAAACTGTTAAATTTTCAGCTTCAGAATTACTACGCTATTTAAGTATCTTAAGAACACGAGTGTGAGTGAAAAATTATAGCACATTAATGTATTATAATAAATAAGAATACTTAATAAATTTATAAGTTAAGTTTAATTTTATTAGAAATAAAAAAATAGTAGATATTTTTTTGTTAATTCTATTGAATTATGGAAGAAAAATGTTTCGTTTTTTTTGTAGAATAACAATTGGACGTGAATTGATGCGTTATTATTTTATGGAAAAGATAATACTGGATGCTCCGAAGATAAGTTTATAACTTCTATTTTCAAAGAATTTTAGATTTAAATAAAAAATTAGTTATTTGTTTGAACAAAAAATATCGGCTTAATGCGGTCTCTTTTAATTTGGTCAGAAAAAAACTGTTGCAGAATTACCACTCAGATGAGTGCAGTATTAGAACCACATGACTGTTAACCTCAATTGGTCCAATTCACGGATGAAAAACTCTTTAGCATCTTTCTATATAACTTACTAGTCAACGTAGCAGCGTTGCCAGTAGCATCCTCAAAGAAATATGGACAAATCACACCTTAGAGTCACGCTAAGAGGGAGTAGAAATCAACTTCTGGATTTTGCCGTCTTCAGAAATGGCTATTTTGTTTAGTCATTATCAATTTTCTGCAAACATCAGGGTCTTACATATCAAGGTCTAAAATATTTTCGCTTCTTAAAAATTCAATTCTTATAGACACAGGAGGCTCTCGAACTTTCAGCTATATTTTGACGCATCGGCCATGCTTTTGTCTATCGAGCACTGTGCCATGTCCGACCTAATGTGTAATGTTATTTCCAAAGTATCACAATAATTAATAAATTACTTTCATGATGTTTTAATAATAATTACACATGAATTTTAAATATCAACTGACAGAATGACACCCAACCAAAATGGCGTCAAATTACAGTAGATGCCATTTTTTTTAGCTGCTATTCATGTAGTAAACCTTATATTTCATAATGGAGACTTAAAGGAAATTTATTTTGAGTAGCTTTAACATATTGAGGATAAAATTGGGAAATCACCGTTTGTCAATTTATGGCGCCAGCAGTAAATGCTGATCTAAAATGTCGGATCAGAAACGTCAAATCATAACAGGCAACTGTCAACAACTCCTCATTATAACATTTGTGACTTTTTATCGGCGTTATATATTTTTTTGTGCGTGAAAATATCGAAATTTGAGCCAAATAACGGCATTTACGGAATCGCTTGAAAGATACGAGTAGAAGCCGGAATCGCTTGAAAGATGATATGAAGACATACGAGTAGAAGCCGAGATACGTCGAACGGCGTTTTTTCACGTGCGAACAGCTGCTCCAACGGCAAAAAAGGAAGGGTTTCTACATCGTATTGTGACTGGGGATGAAAAGTGGCGCCATTACCACCGGATTGGCCATCGAGGTTGATGCATGGGTGCCGCAGGCTTGCATCAACTTCGACGGCGAATCCAAACATCCTTGGCTCGAAACTCATGCTATGTATTTGGTGAGACCAGCTCGGAGTGGGATAATATGAGCTGTTACAATCAGGTGAAACCACCCCAGGAGCTCTATACTGAACACAACTGATGCGTTTGAGCCGAGCATTGAATGAAAAACGGCACAAATACGAGCAAAGACACGACAAAGTGATTTTGAAGCACGACAACGCTCGGCCATATGTTGTTACGGTCGTTAAAACCTACCTGAAAATACTAAAATGGGACGACCTATAAAACCTAACCGCTGTATTCTCCAGATATTGCTTCTTCCGACTACTACCTCTTCCGATCGATGATGTTTGGCCTGGCTGAGCGGCATTTCCGATCTTACGACGAGACAAAAAATGTGGTCGATTCGTTGATCGCCTCAAAAGACAAGCAGTTTTTTCCACACGCACTCCGTATGCGGCCAGAACGATGGGAAAAAGTTCTGACTTTTTAGCAATGGACAATACTTTAAAGCATGAATAGGCGAGTATTTTTCCATAATAAAGCCTACAAATTTGAAAAAGGCGCTTTTTTATTTGTACTCCAATAATTACAATTTTTTTTTTTTTTTTAAGCAATGAATAAAAAATGAAACAGAAAGGATATCTAATTTCTGTAGTAAAAATATATGATTACAAATGCTGAATTACAATACTATCTAGGATTTAGAGACTACAATAGATCAATAATTAAGAGAAATATCCTCGGAAAATGAAGTAAAAATGGCAAAATCAATTCCAAACTATAGTTTTTTTGTTGTAGGTTAATTTGATGGTATGATTTACGATTTCCGTCCAACCGACAAATTTATCTTTTATTATTGTTTTTTAAAACAATTAGTACATGAATAATAGGCAATTCCTCGAAAGAAAAAAATCTTCATATTTTCCAATAGCGAAAGATAGTTTAACTGAAGAATAAAGGATATACAGGTTTCAATCCTATAATATGGAAGATAGATACCAATAAAATGATGTGTTGTATAGAACTGTTTTATTTGTGGTTAAAACACAGGAAAATAGGGATGGTAACTTTCCCAATCTTTTAAACTTTTTGTAAGAAATTTCCTGTTTCGATTAAGTATTAATCAATGTTAGTTCACTATAAGATTTGCGAATTAACTATAAGAAGATGATGGCCTTTTGGAATAGAAGTGCTTCTATATAAATGTGCGGATCGTGTCGCATAGTGTTTAATGATTTTTTTTTTATGTGGAAACGTTTTCGTGATTTATCTTATCGTAATAGAGCAGAGCCGTGTAGAGGATACCGAGTTGTACTCGTCAATATGCTGTATTTGTATAAGACAAGTCATAAGAAAAGAATGTCGAGTTATAAACAAAACATTTTCTCATCCCCTGTCAGACTGAATTTGGTAGTAGATTGAATAATGAATGAAAAATCTATTTACTACGCTATAAGAGATAATCATTGGAACGTGTCAAAATAACCTTGAAGTGTTGAAAATTTATAATTAGCATGTTTAGACGTCACAATCGAGTAATCAAAGTCGTATAAAATGATTTTCATTGATTGAAAATATAAGTAAACAGATAATTGTATTGATATATATACACATATATATAAAATTTGACACCAACATGATGGTCCAAATGGTCATAACCTTTACGTCATGGAACTACACATATTTAGTTTGTTGTTTATTTCAAATTCGATATCCTTTGTTGATTTTAAATAGAACAAGTAGCAATTTCTATCACTACAAACTTATTTGTATATAGATATATGTCAGAGATTTATTAGTTCATGCTGAGGTATACAAATCCCCAAAAAAAATTTTCCAGCTACAAATATTTTCATCATTTTCTTTATTGTAGCTTTTCCGAAAATGAAAATTCCCAAATAAATAAATCCTACGCCAAAGTTGATACATGTTTTTTCAATGTGAATGTGGCTACTTCCATTAAATCAAATTATAAAAATAGAATTTTTTTTTTGTTGCTTTGATAGTTCGAAATATAAAGGGAGGAAAAATGAAAAGTTTCAATGGTATTTTCCAAAAATATTTAAAATTATTTGTAAAATGTACGAATAAGAAATCATGTAAGAAAATGTTCTTATTATGAATCTTAATGAGAAAATCAAAAAAAAATATTTTGACATTATTTAATAATATATCTAGATACTGTCAGAAGAAATTATTTGATTTTTATAAAAATACAAATATTTTAATTTTTGAATATCAAATTATAACTGCTGCTGCGTAATAAAATGATATAAAAATTACGGAAACGAAATTTGTTCGTAATATCAAGTGTGCAAATGAATTATGAGAAGATATACACGTAGAATTGGAACATTTTAAATTTACATTAGTATTTGGAGAATATTATTTAAGAAATAATAACGAATATTTTTTTATTTGTTATTATTATTTTTATTCCAATTGTTATTATTATTATAGCTATTATGCAGACGTAAAGTATTGGTTGAAATTACGGCGGAGTTATCATGGTAAAACCTTACAAATGTTCATTTTTCATTTATTTTCGAAATTAAAAACATATTCAATTCGGTTGTACATTTAATTATTTTTACCATATTTTTTAAATGAATCCATAATTAAAGTTGTGAAATTAGTTTATAGACAAGCTTTCATTAAAAATTATCAACAATTTTGAAATATATAATTAATTTATTTTATAATAAAAAAATTGTTGAAATTTTTTAGAAATAAAAGTTTCAGAAATTTGCATTTAAACATGTAATTTTAATATTTCTTTTAATTATTTAGTTTTTGCTGTTATATTTACATTTTTTTTTTGATGCTAAATATTTAAAATATATTTTTTTTCATTACTGAAATATCCAATAAATTGAGAAAAGAAAATTCTTTAATTAGCAATGATTCGTACAAATTGATTGAAAATAATATTGAAAATCATCGATTAATTTTAGATCAATTGGTTTTAGTCATCGTTTAATTTTTCAAAATGTTTTCACTATGCAATAAATTAGGAAAAAATTTTTATTTGCCTACCAAATAGTTTTATTTTATTTATTTTTGTTGGATATTTTATAAAATAAATATTTGCAATATTATTGATTTTATAATATGATTTTTTATTGAAATTGTTCAAGAATTTTTCTAAAAATAAAAACAAGCCAATTTATTAATATTTTATTAAAAAATAATCTCTGATTTGTATTATACTTAATTAAAAGTATGCCATTATACTTTTAATTATCAACTTCAACATTGAAGTTATAAATTTTCAAAATAACTCCAAGTAAACAATTTATAATTGAAATATTTTAATAGAAACTGAAAAGAGATTGAGTTAAAAGAATAAAGTGGTAAGCATATAAAGCTATTATTTGTGCTCTAATATTTGTCAATTAGCACATAATATGTATATTGAATAGATTAAGTTTTTAAAATAATATACAAAATTGTTTCCTAGTTACAATTGTAGAAAGGATACGTGCTGGTATACGTCTATCTAAACAGAAATTAATGCAAAATTCATTTAAACTTAAATCTGAAAGTAAATCTATTCAATATTCTGAGCACGTTCTTTCATTATCACGAGAACAATATTTGCTTATTAATAGGGTTTAAAAAATATTGTAAACCTTACAAAATCTATGAAAATTAAAATTGCTACCATATAAAGCGATGATTGTTCTAGTGCGGTATATGTTGTTCCTGTTACGTACATATACAGTGCAGGCCAAAAGTAGGCGACCGTTTTAGTTTCAAAGAGTAGAAAAACCATATGAACTCGTGAAGAAATTTTTTTTAAATTATTTTAGTTTTGCATTCATATATGAAAAAAATATTATTTATATAAGAAATATCCAAACAATTATTTTTTTTCGACACAGTTTATACGTTTCTAGGCATTTGGTCGATCAGATATTTTTTATTGTATTCTTAAAAATACTATTTCAACATTGCAAAAGAATCCTGCGCAAGTTTCTGTTTTATCTACCTCACCACATTAAAATACTATAAAATTAATATTGGTGGTCATGCCCTTATTATCAAAATGCGTTCCGGTTTTAATTTTGTAGAAAATCACAACATAATTTTGAACTATTGGGTTGGCAACTTAGTGATTGCGGATTTTGTCAATAGATGGTATTAGCTCATTATTTTGTTATGTCAACGTGTTCAAAGCACCTAACCTATATTGTTTTTTTGTTGTTTGGACTTCCGCCTTTCATTTAGTAAAAAATTGTATGGTTTAGCTATTTAGTTTTGTTTTCATCCAAATTTAAAAGTGGAAGGACAAGACGTGCTTTTTAGACATATTTTATTGTATTATTTCCGAAAAGGCAAGAACGCATCGCAGGTACACAAGAAGTTATGTGCCGTATATGGGAATGAAGCCTTGAAAGAAAGGCAGTGTTAAAATTGGTTTGCTAAAATTCGTTCTGGTGATTTTTCAAGGCCATTATCGATTCAGATCGTCATAGCACAACACGTGAGATTGCAGAGAAGCTGAATGTATCGCATATGGTACATGCATTGAAAACAAATTGAAACAGCTTGGCTATGTTAAGAAACTGGATTTATGGATTCCTCATCAGCTTAAGGAAATTCATTTGACGCAATGCATTAGCATCTGCGATTCGCTTCTGAGCCGCAATGAAACGGATCCATTTCTGAAACGACTGATAACTGGCGACGAAAAGTGGATAGTTTACAACAACGTTACTCGAAAACGATCGTGGGTGATGCGAGATGAACCACCTCAGACGACATCAAAAGCTGAGATGCACCAAAAGAAGATTATGCTATCAGTTTGGTGGGATTATAAAGGAATTCTGCACTTCGAACTTTTAACAAGAAACCAAACAATTAATTCCACCGTGTACGTTCAACAACTCGTCAAACTGCGCAATGCAGTTCAAGAACAGCGGCCAGAATTGGCAAATTGTAAGGGTGTTGTTTTCCAGCATGACAATGCAAAGCCGTACACATCTGTGGTCACTCGCCAAAAATTATTGGAATGAGGTTGGGATGTGTTGTTACACAAATACTTAGACTACCCAAAAAGCATCATAAAATTTTAACAGTTTTTCTTTTTTTCTTCAATTTAAATTTTATCTATAGGTTTTTTTTAAGCGAAGATACAAGAACTGGATGGTTAATTTTATAAATTTAAAAAATGTCGAGGCCACAGCTGTTTTAAATGTCGATAAATGTAATAATGCAAGAAGAGATTAATTTCTTTCCTAAAGGATTAGGATGGTAAGATAGACGCGAATAGAATATTTTATATCGGAGGATGCAAAGTTCACGAACGAATGGATTATGATGGATAACACTGTTTCGTACATAAAAGGGACCATTGATAATTTTTTGATGGATTTGGCATTTAAGTCCGTATGTCCATATCAATTTCAGTTTGAGTCTGTATGTCCATATCAGTTTCAGTGCCGTGATGTATAGTAACAATTCACTTTTTATTGTCAGTTTCGACCTATTGGCTAGGAGCTGTAGCAATTTTTTGTACCGTCGGTTAATTTCACATATGTTTATTTTGTGTTCTCGATAATGTGTTCTCGTTTTTTGTAGAATATTACTACTATTTAGCGTTACATCAGGAGTCTATTGGCATTCAGAGTGTTAAAGTAACATTAGAACATTTTTGCACAATCATTCTTATTCTCCACCTTTTGAATCAGGCTCTTAAGCAATTGCTTAGGTTCTGTTAAATAGTAATGGTTGAGGAAAGTTTTTTAATACTGGATAAGGATACTAACCTGAAGGATAACGACAATGATAGGTCATATGTCAAAATACGATTTGATGATGTAGTATACGAGGTCTGTTCAAAAAGTATTGCGAATTTTGAATTTCTGCGGGTTACGTATATTCGATTTTCGTTTTTTTGTGGCGTTATGTTGGTACTCATGTCTCTCACTTAGGCCGATTAGTTCGGCCATTTTGAATGTTCAGTTAATTTTTGACAGCTGCTTTGCTTGCACGTGTTTTGGCTCGTTTTCGATTTTTGCCCATTTTCGACCTACAACAGCATCGCATTAACATTGCTAAGGAATTGTTGGACTCTGTCCGCGACAACCCAAATTTTCTCTAGAGGGTCATAACTGGTGACGAATCATGGGTTTATGGTTATGACGTGGAAACCAAAGCTCAATCATCCCAATGGAAGCTGCCGCACGAGCCAAGACCGAAAAAAAACGCCAAGTTTGGTCGAATGTGAAGGTTTTGCTTACAGTTTTGTTAGATTGCAGGGGCGTGGTGCATCATGAGTTCTTGCCACAGGGTAGAACGGTCAATAATGAATATTACCTGTAAGTTATGCGAAAGTTGCGCAAAGCAATCCGCCAGAAACGCCCGGATTTGTGGAAGAACAAAAATTGGCTTTAGCATAATGATAACGCCTCGAGGATTAGAGCTTCGAGGATTAGAAAAATGATTTTTTGAAGTGCATCGAGGATTAGAAAAAATATTGACACAAGTGTATAATATCTGGTGGGGATTACTTTGAAGCGGACAAAATAGATATTCATAAATAAATAAATAATTTTTGAAAAAAAAACACAAAATTAGCGATTCTTTTTGAATAGACTTCGTATATTGTATTATTATCTAATATAAATCGGACCGAGAATTTAGAACTTGTATTTGATCTGTTAGGATTAAAAAAAAAACTTGAATAGAAACTATGAATATTTTTAATGTTTTACAGAAAATTAAATATTTAATCTATTATTTAATCTAATTTTAGTATTGATTATATGATAATAAACATGCAACGATATAATATAAGTTTTAGATTTATTATTATTTTAACCAACAATATTTAGAGAATTTGTTGTTATGAAGGTGGTAACATAATTTTGCCCTGTAGTGTACATATGTACAATCACAGGGTTAATAGAACTATTTAGTAAGATTCAAAAGGATATTCGAACATACATTCTTCTACGCACATAACATATGTATGTATGCATATAATATTAAGAGATATAAGACAGTAAGAGTATATAATCAATTAAATACATACTTAAACAAAGGTGTATGTTCTGAATTTCACATAAATATACTACTGAATGCATTACCTTTTATCAATTCAATAAGATTCAGTTGAGATTTTGTTAGCACAATAAACATATTTAGAAAAAATGCGCAAAATTATGTGGATGATCAGATGCCAGATAATACATTATTGTTTATACAATACAATTGACTTAATGGAGAAATGTAGTATTCAATATATTTATTTTTATACGTACATATATACCCATTAAAAGTGTTTTTTTTTTCACCAGAAAACTAAGAATTCGTAATAAAAGCTAACAACTTCAAACAGAAGAATATGTTTAGTAATTGTGTAAACAAATAATACTCAATAAAATTCAGTTCTTTCTGAAGGTTAATGTTAAGAAAATCCTGAAATCTTTAATGTGAGAATGGTTAGTGTTTAAAAAGGAAAAAATATATTTTTCTTTAAATAAATATTTATAGAAGAAGAAAAGTTTTTGGTTGGTTTTAAAAAAAATTGTATGCATTTTTTTAAGCTGATTTATTATATAAAATTAATTTTGCTTCAAGGACTTTGACTTAATCAATAACAAGGAAAATATTTTTTTATAATAAATTAATTTTTACTACGCACAAAAGTTAATGTAATAAGATTTAGATGATAAACTGTGTATTTAGAATCTCCTGTAATCCGGCTTCTCGGAGGTTGGAATTCAGGGGCGGGGTGATATTGTGTCATCAATATGGGCATCATGGAAAAGTTCCCGGCATACAGCTTAGCTAAGGAGAGATAAAAGGGGCCAGGAGTGACAAAATTTAGATAATATTGCTGAAATGTAAAATGTAATTTTTTTAAGTTAATTGCAGGATACCCTACCTATGCGTGCTTCGGAAAGTAAAGGTAACATAAATAAAACACACATAAAAATCAGATTTTGATAATTTAATTATACTGCTTGGACCTTGACACTCATTTAAATAGCCGCAAAGCATATTAATTCAGCCTATACTAGACGGATATGGTCTAAAGTTCGAAAACTATCTGCGCAAACACGATCAACTTCACAAGAAAAAATCCGACGGCGTCAAATCGATTTATCTTTGATTGACATCACCAAATCTTGAAATTATGAGTTCTCGAAACTTTTTGTACAATACTATATATCCAACTTTTGCCGTGTTTTATGGCTTGTGGTGCCATCTTGTTAAAACTACATATAGTCTAGACCAAAATGCAGAAAAGTAACAGTGCCATAGAATGATTTCTTCACAGTTATTGAAGGTTTTCAGATATTGCCCCCCTCCATCCATATATGCAAATTTTATCTAATGACGTATCCCCCAAATGAAAGAAAATTTCATTTGGAATTCATGCGAAGCCTATTGTTCCAGTACTCTATTAGCGTAATTTCCTGCGCAATTTTAGCGCATAGTTTGATGATTAAAGAATCTATAATATAAAATGGCAAATTTAAAACTAAACAAATATTATCTATAATAGTATATATATATTTAATAGCTATTAAAGAACAGAGAGGTATTTTTAAAACTATAAAATGGATAATTCTTTATATTCTTTAAAGAATTGTGTAAAATAATTTTTTTCTATTGTACTTTATCTAAAATAATCATAATGATGCAAGATATATATTTATCTAGAAAGAAAAAAAAATTTAATTTTCAATAATTCTTATAATTAAAAGTTATTTAATATAAATAAATCCTAATTGTTTATTATCTATTTTAAATGTTCATATTTTATTCAAAATACTTGACAGTAATTTTAACTCTTTATTATAAATAAAGTAAGTGCGCATTTTTAAACGTTATACTTATCGTTTTATATTTTTGATCTTTGTCATTATATGTACTTAAAATAAATTAGTTACACTTTATCGCTTTTTTCTACAGGAATGCATCCTTCACTGCATACTGTAAGCATTTTCATTTTATATTAAGCACGTACATATAATCTATAATTTTACGACAGTGCATTAAAATGCACACGTTTCACGTTTTACCACCATTAAAATACGTTACTTTTTTACCACCGTACTCGCATAAATGTGGATTATCCTAAGAGTATCCAATCTCTCTTGATTTTCCATTATAAGATTTAAGATAATCGTAAATTGTAATTTATTTTATCAGTAAATAGTCCAATTATTATTCAAAAATATTACGTGTGATTATTAAAACGTTTTATTTATTATGTATTTTTTTCAAATATTTTAAATGAACCTTAAAAAATATTTGTTATTTGTGTAATCAGACTTATGAACTCATTTTGTATGGTGAACTTGATTTAAAATCAGAATTTTTTATTTTTGACATCATTTTAACTTAACTACTAATAATAATTTTAAAAAATTTAACTACCAAAAAGCATAAGAATTGTTTTCGAGTACATAGTATCAGAAAGCGAAAAGACGTATTTTTCGTAAGGAGAATTGTCGTTACTTAGAAGGACTGAGTAACTGTCCCCATATACGAGGTGTGTGAGAGAAGTCATGAACTAATTTTTTTTTTGCAAAATGTTTTCATATTTTTTTAAATATATTAATATAAAAACTCATTGATGGAGATGACCGCGTGACAGGACCAGTAAATATGATGGAGAATCCAAAAGACTACATTGTCGAATCAGATATGAAGAACTCTTTTTCTGAGCTTTTCAAGGACTTTTTTTTTCCACATTTTATCAGTTTTCGAACACAATTTATGCCTCCAAAAAACTTGTACTCTTTTCATAGGAAATATTCCCCAAAGGCTCGTCACTACTTTTCTTATATCAAAATCATAGTTCATTAAGCTTTACACAAAATTTGATGGCACATCGTTTTTTTATATAATCATATTGTTACCGAACGAGGCTAAAACTTGTATTGCACATCAAGAAAGGACTAGCGTATAATATGTGAATACGGGAAGTCGGCAATTTTACCAGATCATTCATAATTTTTCCGCCACACTTTGTTGGGATTTGTTTAAATCAATTAAATTCACTAAGAAAATAATTAAACTGTTTTATTTAATAATAAAAATATTGTAATATATCGAATATAATGTAAAAAAAATTGTTTCCTTGTATTCTAATATTTAACATATTTATAAATTTGTGTTTTCATTATTTTATAAAGTAGTTTAATTCTTGGCTGCATAAGAAAACTTACTTATACTTTTCCTGTGTAAGGTTAATATTAGAATATAAATTCGTGGTTTGGTCGCCTTATTGTAATGTTTATATTAAGCAAATTAAATTTGAATTCATCCTCATATGAAGATCACCTTAATTTGTTGCAGATGCCTTCAACAGAATTAGGACGTAAAATTGCTATTTTCATTTTTATATGGTACATAAAATTTTTAACTTAAATATCGACTGTATGGCTCTCTTAAAACTTGGTTCCAACAGTCTTATACTGCACGTTTATTGATCCATAATAATATATTCAACAACATATGCATGATATAGAAGACAAATCGCATACTAACAAAATCATCGAAGAACTAATGTTTCCAGTCCCTATGAGGCTTCCTCCCAACAATTTTAAGCCCTCGGAAATTAAATCTACTATTCTGCGCCTTTTCAATAAAAAAGCTCCTGGTTATGATCTAATAACAGCTTCTATTCTGAAGCATATTTCCCAAAAAATGCTTTAGTTGTAATTACATCTATTTTTAATAGTATCCTGCGCATAACCTATTTTTCCTTACTCTGGAAATTTTTGGTTATTAAAATTATTCCAAAACCTAATAAAGCCATTAATTCTTCTTCTTCCTATAGACCTATAGGCCTCTTACCAATTCTTAGTAAGATATTTAAAAAACTCTTATTAAAACGACTCTACCCAGTCCTAGTTAATGAAAAAAATATTCCTGATCACCACTTTGGCTTCCGATCTGAACACTCCACTATCGAGCAATGCCATCCCATTGTTGATCATATTGCGTCCTCTCTCTTAAGAGAGTATTTCCCAGGAGTATTTTTAGATATCTCCCAAGCTTTTGATCATGTGTGGTATTCTGGACTTCTCTGGAAATTCAAGACCTTTCTTCCTTCAACATACTACCTTATTATAATTTCATATCTCTCCCAACGATATTTCCTAGATGCAATTAACTCCTCGGAAATATATCCTATTCTAGCCGAATCCTCTGAAATATATCCTATTCTAGCCGAATCCTCTGAAATATATCCTATTCTAGCCGGAGTTCCACAAGGCAGTATTTTTGGTCCATCTTATATAATATTTATTCCCATGACATCCCAGCTGATCGTAATACTATCATTGCTACTTATGCAGACAATACGGCCATACTTGCTACCCATTCAAATCCTTACATAGCTTCCAACAATTTACAATTCCTTATACACAACCTTCAATCCTGGTTTAAGAGATAGAAAGTGAAGGTAAATGAATAGAAGAGTTCTCACATTACTTTAACACTTTGTCATGGAAAACCTACCCCTTTATACCTTAATAGCAACATGATTCCACAATATGATAAAGTCTGTTATTTGAGACTTTACCTGGACAAGAGACAAACATGGAACCCACATACTAGACTAAAAAGAGTTCAAGCTAACAGACGTTACCTACAACTTCTTCGCCTACTTGACAAACGCTCGAAACTAACAATACAATTATAAAACCTATTTGGACATATGGAATTGAAATTTGGGGTTCAACGAAACGTGCCAATTCCTATCGCGTCCAGGCCTTACAATCCAAGATCCTCCATAAAATTGTTGATGCCCCCTTTTATTTTCGTAACACCGTAACACATCGTGACCTAAATGTTCTCTTTGTTCAAGACCTGTGCATTTCCCTACATCAAAAATTTCACTCCCGTTCATCCTATCATCATAATCCACTTGTGAGAGAATTGTCTTGTACTGCTTTCCCCGGAAACACTCATAGGAGTCTTAAGAGACAATGGCCTAGAGATTTTCTAGAGGAATCTAACTCTTGCTAGTTGGAGAAACGCCGATGGGTGTTTACTCCCACTTCATGATGCTCAAGATTGTAAATTAAAATGTTATGTAAATCTGCTTGTTACAATAAAATTATAGTTGTGCGTTTGGCTGTTAATAACTTCAAAAACCGATACCCTCGTTTAACAGAGGAATTATTAATATTCAGATTGAAAAGAACTTTATATTCGGCCCATCTTGAATTGGTAGTGGATTCTTCTTAATTTATATTATTTCTTTAAGTGTGGGAAGCGTAAAGTCATAATAAGTGCGTAAGTTAACTCTTTCGAACCTTATTATCGGTATATCGTCGGTATTTATAAAACGAAAGTTAATTTAGTAAATTGAAATTTTAATATTTTTATTATTTCTAATATAATATTCAATAGGAGTTTTCAAAGTCACAAATCCACCAAATCTTCATTCAGTATTTTGCTGGCTTTGATTGAATATATAGAGTAAATTTTGCATTGAACGATATAGTAAATGTTATTCATTGATTGTGATGTACTCTCTATATGTGAGCATAATTTCGATAATTTATGTTTTTAATGTCGAGATTGCTTTTTGATTTGTGTGACTTTTACATGTACCGACCATTTTTTTCGTAAAAAACCCACTTAAATGTAACCGGAACTGATAGTATTTTGGTAGTTCTATGAGGACCACATTTTTCACAAATAATCTTGTGAAAAGATAAAAGGTTTTTTTTTTAATTTTCTCCAATTTTTTCGAGTTTATAATCGAAATCCAGTTCCGAATTTCCATTTTGTTTCTAACCGATCCTTCAGTAAAGGCAACCATTCTTTATCATTTTTACCTATTGTAATAATCTTTGTAAGAAACATTTCAAAATGCATTATCGGCTTATAAAGGATAAATTCCACTATCTGAATATTATAATTAACAAATAATTCATAATTATTGAACATCTCCACTGGCAGAACTCTTAGTTCCTAATAGCACGTTGCAACGAACATTTTATTTCGGTACGTATTATTAATACTTCATTGTATAATACTATCAAAAATTCGTTATGGCAACGATATTATTATATAAATTATAATAAAACACCGATAAAGCAGTTAACTGTTTAGGCCTGCTGGGACCGAGTCTTGGAGGCTCTTGAGAACATGGAGGTGCCCTACTACCTACGGAGGATGGTCAGATCATACTTCAGTGACTGACTACTGTACTACGAGACGGAGGATGGACCAGCGGAGTATGGGGTCACGGGAGGGGTACCTCAGGGCTCTGTTCTGAGGCCACTCTTGTGGAACGTCATGTACGACGGCCTACTCCATCTGGAATTACAACCGAACACAACACTCGTGGCTTTCGCGGACGACGTAGCAGTTGTCCTTGTAGTCAAACACCTGGAGGAACTGGAAGCCGCATTCTCCACCACCATCCGGAGGATAAGACAGTGGATGACATCGGCAGACCTGTCTTTGGCGGAAAATAAGACCGAGGCACTCCTTGTGTGTAGCCGGAAGAAAATGGAGACCGTCACCATAAGAGTAGGCGACCACGACATCCGGTCGCTACCCTACATCCGGTATCTAGTAGTGGTCTTGGATGCCAGACTCAACTACAAGGAGCACATCTCCAGCATCAGCAGTACAGGGGGCGCTTTCGCGGATAATGTCCAATATCGGACGCCCCAGGCAAATCCGAAGGCGACTACTGGCAACTGTAGTTACCTCCGTCCTGCTATACGGAGCACCAGTGTGGGCGAAATCGCTAGAGTTAACAACATACCGCAAGACAATGTCATCAGTCCAGCGGCTCTCAGCGATCAGAGTAGCGTCAGCATACCGAACGGTATCACACGATGCGGTGAACGTCGTGGCATCACGCCCACCCATCGACATCCTGGTAGGAGAGCATGAACGCCAACACCGTAGGAAGAAGGAAAAGCGGCAAAAGATCCTCTGTGAAGAGGAGAGACCCGAGTGTCTTCGCATCTGGCAAGAGAGATGGGACAGCTCGACGAAGGATTGGTGGACTCATCGGCTGATCCCAGATGTCACCAAATGGGTCACTCGCGTGCACGGGGAAGTCCGGTATTACATCACCCAACTCTTGACTGCGCATGGATGCTTTCGGGCATACTTGCACAGATTCAAGAGAACTGACTCTCCAAACTGTTAGCACTGCCGTGATGTGATCGAAGATGCAGAATACGTATTCCTCCAATGCCCCTTCTACGAGAGGACACGGGCAGATCTGAAAAAAATCTGGACCGTTCCATCAGTCCAGAAAACATAGTGGAGTATGAACGCCCCGGCGAAGTAGTATTTACAAAGAGTGCCGCCGAGGAACAATCGTTCCGGAAGCAAGGGTAGAGGTACAGGTAGGTTTTAGCGAGGTAAAAATCCCGCATAACTCGTCTGGCAGGTAGAAGGTCTTCCAGGCGAGTACCTTTTGAAGGTTTACCTCTGTACCCCATTAATCTAAACAAAAAAAAACAAAAAAAAAACATAGTCATGGCTGTATCTTATTTACAAGATACAGTCACTCCTTGATCAAAGAAAGTACTAAAGAGTGGATGTACACATATCTTACCCATATCATTAGCTCCTAATGACGTAAATTTCATACAAAAATGTAACTCAATTTGAATAAAAAATACGTCGAAAAATAAAAATAGTTTGAAAATAATAATCATCACATTTTTTTACAACCCTCGTTAATGAGAAAGTATTAATTATTCTTTTCGTCCTCATAAATTTACATCCCTTTTACAGAGAGACGGTTTAAGAAGCATGTATAAAAGTTATTATTCATTTTTTTCTAGTGAGATATTATAAAATATTCTAAGCAGTTTCATTAAGATTTTATGACTTTAAATTGAACTTTAATTTGACATATTGGATAATATAAGTTGAATGAATGTTCAAATAAGGATTGATTGTACGAGCAGAGTGCTTTATAAGACTCTATGTCTATACCCAGTTACATTTTAAAATGATGTTAGCTGAAAAAAAATATCTCTGTTGACAAATAAAGGTATGTGAATTATTTTTATTTGAAGACGAACATAATATTTTTTTCCAATATGTTGGCTTAACAAATGTTAAGGTATTCTGAAGCGTATATAAAATGCTTGTAGAAATGTTGAAAAATTATTGAAAATGATGCTCCATTAACTTGAAAAATGTTTGTACCCTCTTTTCGTAAACATTGAATTTCAGGAATAATTTAAACAATCTTGTCTAATAATATATCAAACCTATTGTAGAAATGTAGTTTTTTTTATTACGAGTACATTCAGATTTTTTCTCAAACATGTTGTTAATAAAATGTTTTTTTATTTTAGTATAAGTTAAAGAAAAAATGAGCTGTTTAATTGCAGCAAAATTAGAACGCTTATAATTAGATACTCGTAATTCAGCATATTTTATTAAATTTTTTATTACAAAGAAAAATTGTATGTTTTATTTTATTGTTAAAGTTTTAATATTATTCAATATAATTCGGCTGAGGTTATGTTTCATCAAATTAAAGTATATTGACTTACACCAATTGCTGTTGAAACTTTTGGAATAGTTTATTTGCGAATTATCAATAAATATATGCGAATATAATTAATGAATTGCGTATTACTATAAAATGGATAATTGAGATTATTTAGGTCTTCAAGAAGGAAAATATAGAAGGGCCCCAATCGATATTTGAGGATGGACACTAAGTAGATTGATGCAGTACGGATTTGTTGTTGTATAACTAAATGTATGTTTGCATGGATTTAAGTGAACTACATAAAAAAGGTCTGGTCAAAGCTAACTTTGAGGTTTGTGAATCCTTCTTATGTTGGATGTTCACAAAAGGGGAAGCTAGTAATTAGGGACGCAAAAAACATAAGCGTAGTAAAACAGTTCCAATTACTAAATATAAATGAATAAATAAATAAAAACCCCTACTTTTAATAATAAAATATATTATTACTCAATAAGAACAAAATCTAATTTTAAACAAAGTTTTGCAATAAACGAACTTAAAGGAAATCTTCAAAATTAAGATGGATTAAATATGATGTGTGTATAAGGACGTAGTAGATAAGTTATATATATATGTCTGTGTGTTGGTAATAAATTTCAATTGATAATAAAAATTCGTACATATGTACATAGATTTCCCACATCTATGTAGATCTGGGAAATATATTGTATAATTTTAAGTAATGGTTCACAAAGTTAATATTGACTATGAAAACAAATCCTTTTTTGAAATATGCATTTTAAAAAAAAAAGTCTTAGTAATCATACCTTTAAACGATTGAGTTTTATTACATTTTTTTGAATATGTAATATAATAAAATAAAAGTTTTAATAAAATCTAAATTTTAAATATGCTTTAGTTAGTATTACTTTAGTCAGCACAAATTGGATTACGCTTTATTATTTACTTGTTACTATAGTAATTTTGTGATAATTATTAAATAATTTAATAATTTAAAGTATACTATAATTCCATAATTAGAATTTAAAATATATTGTACCAAGCTGATTTACATCACAACGAGGTAAAGACCCATCGCCATTTCTTGGCCTAATGAGACTTTGAAGATTCTAATAAATCTTAACGCCATTGTCTCTGAAATCAAAAACGAGTGTTTTTATTAAAAGACGGTAAGTAATGAAAGTTCTTTAACGACAGGATTATGATGATAGGATAAACGGAACTGACATTTTTGAAAAAGTGAAAATTTAAATGAAAAATATTACAAAACTCCAATTGTAAGGACTGGATGCGATTCGAATTGAAATGTTTGATTGAACTCCTAAGTTCAATGCCATAAGTCCAAATAGTTTTGATAATATATTTAATAGTATATTAAAAGTTGACTGTTTATTATTAGTTTTGAACGATTGCCGAATTATCTAAGTAGTTGTAGATAACATATGTTAGTTTGAAGTCTATAGTTTAGTTTATCTCTTAAGTAATTTTTCGTCTAGGTTAGGTGACTTTTTGTAAAGAGTGATAGTAATATGAGCACTATTCTATTCAATTGCCTTTAATTTCTTGTCTTTAACCAATAATTGGAGATTAGTGATATGGAATTGCAAATTATTATAAGTTATATCAGAATTTGTATCGCTAGTAAGTATACATGAACGAGTCATTCGCAGAAATGACAATGATAGTTTTATACCTTAATGGCATGTCATGGGTATAAATATTAAAAAAAAAGGGGCCATTTGTAAAAAATGTGCACCTACAGCTGAAATAGGATATATTAATTGCTACTTGGAAATGACCTTGGGAAAGCTAAGAACTTTTATCAAGATAGCATGTAGATGGAAGGAAGCTCTTGAATTTACAGAGGAGCACAGGCTGTATGTTTGAAAAATAATTTTAAGAAAATAGTAGAGTGAGAAAATTGGTAAGTTTTTATTTTCCCTAAAAGATTTCTAAGAAAAAACATTCCTAAATCGATTTTTTTATCAAGTTTAAAATGCTATAAGATCACTGCATAATATAATTTAGAGAATATTTTAAATGGTTCGCTTTTATAAAAAATAAAAATAAAACTGAAATAACTTAAAAAAATATTTATAATTAAACTGAGAAAAATTCTTTAATTACCTAAATTCGTTATGTTTTAAAAAAAAAAAAACATTAAAGAAAATAAAACCGGAATAGAAAAAAAATGCTGATCATATAAAAAGATTTTTACAATAGATTATTATTGATTTCATGGTACATAATGCATTTTTAAGTGAAAATTTATTGAATTTCAAGTATTTTAATGATTTTGGTATTTTATGATTGTAAATATGATTTCAGGCATAAATAAGTTGAAAATATAATAAAATTGATGATTTTCTAACTACTAAATCAATAGACGTCATATTCTAAATTTATATTGATTTGATGCAAATCCATACACAAGAGTTTGAAATATTTGTTTGTAATATTTTACGAGTTTAACATTGATAATGGTTTTATTTACTTTTGAAAAATTTATAGATTGTGATTTTGTAGAGCCATAAAATGTATCTATGGTTACAAGCACTAAGTTTTAATTCAAAAGTTAGAAAATTTTTTATTTACCTTCAATTCGAATAGTAAAAAAAAGGATTTTTTTTTAAAAAGATTATGTTAAAAAGCAAATAAAATTATTAATGTAGAAAAGATTAAAATGAAACGAAATGCAGCACAACGCAATGGTGCAAGTAATTCATTTTTAGTTGACAATGGTATTATGGCAAATGCAATGCAACCACCTCCCCTACAGGAGTACAGTTGAAAAACTTAGTAAAAAATCAAGCATGATAAACAAAAATATTTATTAAAAGCAGGGCAATTTGCTAAAAATAAATGTGCGTCTACAGCTAGGCCTAGTGAAGAGATTTTGGTATTTGGTCGCTGGTTTCAAGAGCACTTTTGCGAAGTAATTCGGTTGCGGCCATTCTTTTTGCAAAGCAACTGAGGTATGCGAAGTGAAAAATTACCGTAATTCCGTGATCTCATTTTGAAGATATTTTGCGATTGCCAAAAAATATTTGCTTTTTCTTATAATTCACCGGTATAGTAATAAATAAAAATTAAATCTAAAAATATTTTCTATTAAATATAATATGAACTCGTCTAATTATACAATATACCATTCTTATTATTAATATTCATTATATTTTATAGGAGTCGCTAGTGAAAATTACAATTATTTTATAAAAAAAAATATTTTTCAAAATATTTTCTGTTCAAACAAAATTTCAGTAATAAATAGTTTCAATAAACATTTTCTGTTACAATTTTTACTAGATAATATCTTTTACTAAACCGTTTAAGTAATTAAATCCCGTAAATGTTTTCAGTAAAGAGCTTAAATAAATTGTTATATTAAAAATTTTCAGTAAAAAATGTTTCAGTAAAATATTTCAGTAAAAATTGTTTCAGTAAAAATGTTCAGTAAAAATGCTTTTGTAAAAATTTTTTTTTAAAAAATGTTTCAGTAAATTTTTTTAGTAAAAAATGTTGCAGTAAACTTTTTTAGTAAAAAATGTTTCAGTTTAAATTTTCAGCAAAAAATTTTTCAGAAAAAAATATTTCAATAAAAATGGTTCAGTAAAAATTTGCTGTAAAAATTGTTTTAGTAAATAATTTTCAGTAAACATTTTCAGTAAAAAGTAAAAGTTGTTTCAGTAAAAATATTCAGTAAAAAATATTTCACTAAAATATTTCAGTAAAAATTGTTTTTTAGTAAAAAATAATTCAGTAAAACTTTTCATTAAAATATATTTCAGTAAACATTTTCTCAGTAAAAAATATTTCCGTATACGTTTTTCAGTTAAAAAATGTTTCAGTAAATATTTTCTCAGTCAAAAATGTTTCAGTAAACGTTTTCTTATTAAAAAATGTTTCAGTAAACATTTTCTCAGTAAAAAGTATTTCAGTAAACATTTTTTCGCTGAAACATTTTTCAGTAGTTATTTTTTCGGTGAAAAATGTTTCAATATATACTTTTTCAGTAAAAATTGTTCCAGTTAGCATTTTTTCGGTAAAAAATGTTTCAGTAAAAATTGTTCCAGTAATAATTGTTGCAGTAAAAATTGTTTCCCGTAGAAATTTTTCCCGTAATAACTTTTTCCGTAAAAGTTTTCTTACGTACAACTTTTTTCCGTAACAATTTTTTCCATAACAATTTTTATATAACAATTTTTTCAGTAAATTTTTTTTGGAAAGAAGTATATTTTTTTTCTAATTTTTCAACGCTATTTTTATATGCTATATTAAAAAAAATCTTTCTTAATATTTTAATATTTACATAAATTTTATTGCTGCACTTTTTACTGTAAATTTGTGCTGAATATTTTTACTGAAACAATTTTTACTGGAACAATTTTTACTCAAATAATTTGTACTGAAACAATTTTTACTCAAAAAATTTTAAATGTAACAATTTTTACTGAAAAAATATTCAGTAGAACATTTTTTACTGAAACAATTTTTACTGAAACCGTTTTTACAGATGACAATTTTTACTGGTTTTTTTTTACTGATAAGTTTTAATAATTTTTTTCCGTAAAAATTTATTCAGTAAATAATTTTAAAAGGAGTCTATTTTTTTGTTATTTTAATTTTTCAACGGTATTTTCAGATGCATTATTCAAAGTAATCTTTCTTAAAATTTTATTACTTTACTTTTTACTGAAAATTTTTACTGAACATTTTTACTGAAACAATTTTTCCTGTTAACAAAATATACTTAAATATTTTTTACTCAAACAATTTTAAATGAAACAATTTTTACTGAAAAAATATTTACTAGAACATTTTGTACTGAAACAATTTTTACTGAAACAATTTTTACTGAAACAATTTTTACTGAGAAAATATTTATTACAACATTTTTCACTGAAAAAATATTAGCTGAAACAATATATGTATACTGAAAATTTTTAATAATTTTTTTTCTGAATGTTTTTCGTAAAAAAAATGATTAGTATAAAATTTTGAAAGGAGTCAATTTTTTTATTATTTTAATTTTTCAACGATATTTTTAGATTTATAATTCAAGAAAATCATTTTTAATATTTTATTATGTTAATTGTTAATTGTATATTCTTAATATCGTATTAAAATTATTTATTTATATATAAAAATTAAAATTTCCATCTATTATTAAATTACGATTATTCATCTCCGTTTTAGATATATTGTAAATAAAATTTTGCAAAATCATGTTTTGAATCCTATACTTATAAATACGTCTACAAATCCTGTAATAAATTATTAAATTGTGACGTTGTTTGATTAAATGGTATATGTGAGATAAATCATTTAAATAATCTTCACTAGTTATATCCAAAATGAAATATAAATTTTAAAAATAGAAAATTATTTATTTACACATTAAAAGTAAATAAATTGATTAAAGAGTTCATAGTCTTTGTGTATTTTTAAATTGTGCGTTGCTGCTTTCTATTCGAAATTTTACTGCGAGCTAAGGAAATTTTATGTTCTTTCGGAATTTACAATGTTTCATAAAAAATTTTTTCTAAAAATATTTCATTCATAATGATCATTTTTAATTATTTACATTAAATAATTCTACTATTTAGCAATATTTATATTATTTACTGTTTTATTGTACGATTATTTGTTAGAAATTTTAAGAGTAATTTCGTTTAGACGGAAATATTATATATTTTTTTAAAGAAATATTTTCTTTTTCATTTAATATTGATAAGTCTTGTATTATATAATAGTTTCTTGAAATCATTTCCATTAGTTTTTTCATTATTTCCATTCTATTTTAAAGCAAGGATTTATTTGGAAATATCTGCTATCCTAAAGCAAGGATTTATTTGGAAAATACCTGTCGGTTGCTAGCTTATGAAATCATTTGGCAAGTTTCATTATTAATTGAGGATAAACACATGTATTATCTTATATTTATCCCTATTTTGAGGATATATCATATTTTTTCCATAGCTTAGCCTATTAAATCCGAATTGGAAAAAATATCTTTATATTTATGTCTCATTTTTACACCTTATTGGTTTTAATCTTATGTAAATTTCTCATATTTACTTTTCTATAAGCCTATTTCATAAAAATTGGGTATAAAAAATAAAAAAATCAGTAAATGGCGGAAATAATATAGAGATTTAAAAAAATTAACCCTCTGGCAATTGCCTTGTTATCAATATTTTATGAAAGAAAAATTATTATTTCGAAATTTTTGTTTATAACATTAACAATTTCATTTTTTTTTATGTATAATGTAAATTTTTTTATATGTATGTAACTATAATATTATTTAACAGTTGTTTACCAAATATATTAATTAATACTATACTTATTTAGTTTACAATTTGCCATTTTACACTATAGATACTAAAATTTCCAAGAATATGTTCAAATTATAGAACCTTTCTAAAAAATTGGTAGTTCTTTCCGTAGCCACGTTTCGCATTAAATTTTCTTTAGCGATGAGGATCATTCCTTGCTCGGTGAATATGTCGACAGGCGAAATTTCTATATATCGGACTCTTAAAAGATCTTAAATGAGTGCAAAAAAGCCATTGTATCCATGAAAAGTAACTTTCTGGTGTGATTTTTGGCCTGTTGTATTTCTGTGAAAATGAAGAAGAACGAACTGTTACACTCAATTCTGTACAATATAATAGTATGATAACTGCCTTTTATATCTGACCTTGAAGATTATAATCTGGAACATATGTGGTACAAACAAAACGCCACTGCAAGCCACACAACATGACAAATTTCGGTTCTACTGCGTGGAATTCTCCAGGACACGTGATGTCAATAATCTGATTTGATGCCATGAGACTAATTCTTGTTAAATTATACAAAACACCGTTTCTACCTAAACAATCCTAAACTTTGGAAACCAACATCCGCCAAGTTATGGCCAAATTATAACTCGAAATGTGCGAAAAACTCATTAAAAATCACCTAAAAGTAAGCGAGTCCTGTAAAAAATCTCATGGCAGCCATTTGAATGGTGTTACATTTAATGGCAAGGTTTAATTAATTAAAATGAAATAAAAATTTAGTCAAAATCTGACAATGCAGCTAGTATTTTTGAGATCGATTTTATTTACAAATCCAACCATTTAATATAATAATAAAAAGTATAATAAAACAAACAAAAAAAATACATTTTTGAACATGATCATTATTTTTATTAATTTCCTATGTAAAATTACCCATAACACCTATTTCACATTAATGACTATAAAGCTTTAGTGGAGCAACTATTGTAAAATTAATAAAAACAAAGGCATGTGCATACAGAATTTTTTTGGGATGTGTAATTATAAAAAAAAGCTCGATGATATGTTATTGGGTTCGGGCCAATTTTAATACGACAAAATTTCTTTTTGTATACTTTAAAGAATATAAAAATAATATTTAGTGAATTTAATTTTAAAAATATAAATAAAATGAAATATTTCAAAATTTTATGTTCATAGATATTTTGTATTATGTAAGATTTTTCGGTTTCTATTAAAAAAAAAAAAAATAAAGAAAAGACAATTTTTTTTCTTTAAAAACTTAAATGAAAAACGTGTAGGCTACAAATATATTTTTATAAAAATCTTTAAAGATTGTATTCTAGAAATGTGTGTTTAAAAGTTTTCCTTTTTTTTATATTTTTAAAAAATTATTTTTGAATTTGTTTTTATTTTTAAAATATTATTATTTATTATGTTTAGTATACAAAGTAGAAGTTGTTAATTATGTATAAAATAATTGAATAATATTTATTGAAATATTGTTTGGAAGCTGAGCACATAATCCTTTATATTAAAATTTTTAATTAAATATTTTTCCATACAGATAGAGATATGACCATTATTCTAAAGTAAACAAAATAATGTAGTCATTTTAATAATTAATGAATAAATAATGAATTTGGAAAATATATTAATGTGCAGGCATTTCCTCCTGTTACAATTAATAGGCAGATTGATTATAGAGAGTATCTAATGACTTATTCATATCCTCATGTGAATTGGATACCTGATAAGATTGAGAATATTTCATAGAATTGATAGATTAGAGGAATTCTAATATAGTAATTATTAATATATTCAGTTTTCATAGAAATTCTTTTTAACATTAAAGTTGTCGTGATAAATTTTCCATTCAATGACATCAATTATTGTACATATTAAATATTTTATTTAATTAATTTTCATCAGTATTTAAATCTATAATTTTTTCCTTAATTTAATTCATGTGTTTTTTTTTTAAATTTTTCTTCTAATTCGAATAAAAATAAATAGGAATTTTTACTATTTCAGTATGAATGTAAGGAAGCAATATTGTTCAATAAAAATGTAGTTCTTTAAGGATAATTTTACAAAACCCCTTAAACTATTTAATCTATTAAATATATCCAATCTATACTATGAAAAATTAAATTAAATAAAATACTTTTAAAATTCAGAAAATAAAAAAATTTAGATTGCATGTCTTAGAGGTCAACTGCTTCTAAGACATGCAATCTAAAATTTCTTATTTGATAATGTCAGTTAGCCTTTAAGATCAAATCGCATGATCTTAGAGGCTAACTGACATTACCAAATCTTGAAACAACAAGTCCTGGGAATTTTTCGCGCAATAAAGACAAATTTTGTGATGTTGAATGGCTTGCGGCAATGTTTTTTTAAAACCACATTAAGTTCAGAATAAAAAAAATAGTTATCATACGGCCATAACGCTCAGAATTGATGGCGACGGTCTCTATTTTTTCATTTTCAAATACATATGTGCCAATGTGACACCTTTAGACTAAAATGCTCACCATAAGTCAATTTTTCTAGATACAATAGCTTCATTATAATCACTTGAGAGTTTTTAGAACCTCATATATGGCAATTGTACTTGTTGATGTATGCACCGAACAAGAAATGAGTCTTATCGTTGAACAAGAATTGTTTTTTCTAAAATCACTTGAAACTTGGCTACAGTAGAATTATCAATTTTGAGTTTTAGTACATTTTTTGATAATAAAATGATCCATAGTTAAAAATGACAAATTATATACTAAACAGATATTATTTGAAATAATATATATTTATAATAATAATAATAATAATAATAATAATAGCCTTTATTTAACAATCTTAGAAAAAAGTTACTATCACTTATGTTAATTGACACCGGTTTTGAGATTGTCTTGCGTTTCCGCAAAGGCCTCCCCTAGAGCTTGCCACACTTTCCGGTCATGAGTCGTCCTCTTCCAAGTAGCACCGGCTATTTTCCGAATATCGTCCTCCCATCTCAGAAGCTGCCTCCCTTTCTTTCTTTTATTTTGTCTTGGACACTATTCGGTTGCATCCTTAGCCCATTTTTCTTGTTTACTCCTCATCATATGACCTGCCCAACTCCATTTTAGTTTTCTTATGCAGTATGTTACATCGTTAATTTTAGTTTGGTTACGTAATGTTCCTAGTTTTACTTTGTCTCTTAACTTGACTTTGAGCATACTTCGCTCCATGCTGTGTTGACAGGTTTCTAGTTTGTGTAAGTTTTGTTTTGTTAGACTCCAAGTCTGACATCCGTATGTCATGATAGGTAGAATACAGGAATCAAATATTTTTTTCTTAGCTTTAAGTGGTACCTGCGGGTTTTTGACAATTTCTTTAAGAGACCAGTATCTTTTCCATGCTAATTGTACTCTGTTGTTTATTTCTTTGGTTGTAAGGTCTTTTGGTGATATTATCTGCCCTAGGTATGTATATTCATCGACGTACTCTATTTTGTTGCCGTTGACTGTAATGGTGATTTTGTCGGAATTAGTCATTACTTTGGTTTTTGTATTATTCATGGAGAGTCCGACTTTATCGCTTTCGTACACCAACTGTTCAAGCATTGCTTGCAGGCTTCTCGGGTCTTCAGAGATTAGAATTAGATCGTCTGCAAATCTTAAATGGTTTAGTTGCATTCCGTTAATGTTTAGTCCATATTGACTCCATTCGAGACGTCTAAATATATATTCAAGCACCGCCGAGAAAAGTTTGGGTGATAGTGGGTCTCCCTGTCGGACTCCTCTTTTTATAGGGAAGTATACACCTACTCTTTCTGTTCTTATTTTCGCTTTCATGTTTTTGTATATATTTTTAACAATTTGTATGTACTTGTTTTCAAAACAAATATATATTTATAACAACTGTCAAATGAAAGTCCTGTACTTTTTAAACTACAAAATGGATAACAGCAGTTTGACAGGTGTTAAAGTTTTGAGTTATTAAATAAAAGTTAATTATACGATTTTCGTTTTTGTTGTTATTATTAAAAACTTTATGGAAGATCTCTGTGACAAGAACTAGACGTTATTTTCTAGCACTACAACAAAGAGGCCACTTGGCGACTTTAAGTAACGTACGGGTTGGCATTGTTAGCATAGCTTTCGTCATGAAACTGATCGATACGTAGTTAGAGGGCAAAATTATAAGTGGGTAAATTTTATAAAGCATATTAGATTCTTTTAAAAAATAAAAGAGAGGACTTGGGAAAGGAGTAATTGAATCTTGGAGTTTCATAATGGAACGAGTCCTATTCAAAAAGAAAATCTAGATTAGGTGGCAAACACTTAGTAAGTTGAATAGTACAGAAATGGCATAAGGGATAGGGTTGGTCTTCATAACGCACTTTCTTGGAAGAATAATTTATAGGTAAATGCGGTATGAACAAGTTCTTTTACCCAGAAGATGTTAAATGCCATTTGATTAGTAGATATGTGTACAAAACGGTAAAGAGCATTTCTCGCACGGTGATTAACCCCCCGCTTATTGCAGAGGGTACTTAGCATGACTTGGAACTCAACGCAATTTGACATTTTGATTATTCAGTAAACAATATCGAATGCAGTTAAGCACCAGGTCAGCTGATGAGACACGAATGGACCCCAAGGCTGTGAGACCAATGCTAAAATTAGTACAACTGCCGTCCTAATTGCTCATGATTTCCTTTTTTTATTATTTTTTTCTATTTTTCTAAGATTCATAAATATTTCTTCTTCTTATTATAAACACATTCTATTTTGTATAGAAATGACCTTTATGTCCAGTTAGAAATTGGGTTAAATTAATTAAAATAAAATAGCTAAAGTAAAATTCAACAGAAAAAAAATGCGATTTTTTTTGCAAAATATCGAAAGTTTTAAATAAAATTCAATTATAAATCCTTGATTTTTTATAACTATTCAATAATGTGTATTAAGTTTAAGCTAAATGAAGCACGATCATATAAATGTGAATGCAAAGGCAGAATTTCATTCGAAATATAAAAAAAAAATTGAAATGAAAATCTATTTTTGTTTTGATTTTATTTTCAACATTTAATAATACACATTTGACACGATTTCGTTTTTGGATTCTTGATTAGAGTAGAACTGGAGATAAAATTTAGGACAGAACACCTAATTCTATTTTGATATTTATGTATATTTAGCCCTTCGTTATCTATCAGCAATAGTTTGGTCTGCCCGATCTTGAACC
The DNA here is from genome assembly GCA_958298945.1 of Atherix ibis. Taxonomy (NCBI): domain Eukaryota; kingdom Metazoa; phylum Arthropoda; class Insecta; order Diptera; family Athericidae; genus Atherix; species Atherix ibis. The sequence goes on from OY282605.1 coordinate 131,796,501, forward strand.
ACACAAAAATCAATTCATCACCAACAGTTTCTTTAGTTTTTTTTTTTTTTTTTTTTTGTTATTTTTACACGGTTTTAAGGTATTTTTATTCATCCTGACATTGAAAATAAAGTGAACAACGGCAATAACGAAATTAACCACCTAACCTGACATATTGTACAATATCAAAAACGACTGTAAAGAATACCAAAAAGAAAAAAACTAGTAGATAACTAAAAGCCAATGTTATTTTTGTATAAGCCTTAATGATGACCAATACAAATATAATTGAAAATCTATTTTTCTAACATTTTTGTATCTCTGATGAATACACGTATATGTATATATGTTACATAGATTTTTATTTTATTTTCATTCTATTTATCTATTTACTAAATATTTATTATTTTCAGCTATGGCTAATAATAAAGTTTTTTTTGATAGAGAATTCAACAAAAACTTAATAAATTTATCATTATTTTTTACAATAATAAAATCACAAAATAATAAATAATGTGCTATGAAGTATTTATAAGGATATGAATGGATATGAAGTTGGTGATTTATAAACATTGAGAAAACCTTTACTTCAAAATAATTGATATTATTTTCAATTTTCACTATTGTAATTGTAATTACACGAAATGAGAATAAATAGTTAGTGAGGTTAGGTGTAAAACTTAGATAAGATTGTATTTGTGTTGTTTTTTTTGACTGAAAATTTATTATACAAAGAATAGAAGCCTTGAAATTATTCAGTAAAGTATGTGAATGTAACCGAAGCTAATAATTCGCCTTCTGGTTATTGGTCTTTCAAAATATTTGGTAAATTGAACTGAAATATTCACATTACAAGTCCTGAAAAGTATTATATCCACATACATGCACACACACAGGCACGCCTACACACATTAGGTATGAGTAAAGATACTGAAAAATTCTTATTCATTACAAAAAAAGGGAAAAAAGTAACAACTATTCGTGATTTAGGATATATATATATATAGTGAAAGAAATATTTAATATATGTTTTTTTTTTTTATATTATATCTTAGATCTTTTATGTATGCCGAATGATCTGCTCTCACTTAAGCGCTAAATAACTTTAAATATCTTTTTATGTCATATACGCGAAAATTTTGTAGGTAAATGTAACATGATGAAAATGTTAAAAATAACTATACTACTACTACCATCACAGTACTACTTACTATTTGATAATGTATTAAAATCTGTATTAATGTTAAATAGAATAGATACATTCATTTTTCGATCTTTGGTATTAATGTTAAATAAAGTAGATACAATATAAAATATAATATAAACTTTAACTAAAAATAAATAAATTTTTAGTCTAAAGAAAAGAAAAATAAAAAAAATAAAAAAAAAATATTTTTAACACAGAAATTATATAGTATACATACGTGTATGTGCATACTATGGCATAACTAGAATAAATAAAAATTATTTAATTAAAGGTGTATTGAAACGGGATAGAATTGAATGCTAGCTCATCTAAAGAGGCTATATTTGATCGTTGAACAGTTTGAAAAAATTCTTCGTTGAGGATAGATCGTTATTTAAAAATTGTAAGAGTTGCTAAATTTTAATTTAAAAAAAAAAACAAACATTTTTTAAACTAAAGTATAATATTTCGTATCGTTATTAATATTTATTTTAATGGAAAATTTTAATTTTTATTTAAACATTTATATTTATGCATATATGAAAAATAATTTATTATTATTATTATTTTATTTTTTTTTTTAATTTTTTTTTAATGATAAATGATAAAAGTTTCAATCAATTCTATAAAGTGCACTTTATTATTCACAATGAAACGGTCTAATTACAATAATTGTGTGTATACTAAATATGGCAATACATATTTATTGAATTTGTGATCTATTATTATGTGAAAACAAGGAAAAAATTTCAAAAATATTCTATTTTTAACTATATTATTTTGTTAATATTTAAAAAAATATAAATGCTTCTATATGTAAAAAGAAGAATATGAAATTTTTAACATATTCTTCATATAAAAGATTATGTGGTTTATATTAAGATTGAATTGAAAAATTAAGAAATATTGCAAATATTTTCTATTCATATTGAAATATTTTCATAGTTAATATATCGTTTTTATATGGATTTTGTAACAAATTTATTTGTGCTAATACATTAATAATAATTATGTGTTAAGTTTATTATAATGTGACATTTTATTAAAATAATATGAAACTACAAAAAAAAATTATAATTTCTGATTGCAAAATTACCAAAATTAAATTTAAAAAAAAACAAAAAAAAAATAACTTTAATAATAATTAATTGAAAAATGAAGTGCTCTAAATAAAATTTTGAACAATTTAATTTGAACATTTATTAAAAAATATTGATTAAGACTTTTTATATAAAATCACAAAAGAAAAATATACATAAACTGCTGTGAATTATAACTATTTTTTTTTGGTTAACTAATATTTATTAGTAGAGAAATCATTTTAATTTTTTTTTTTTAATTGTTTTATTTATTTTTTAAATTTATATTAAATTTTTTTATTGTTATTTAAAATTAAAAATCCAGTGTTAATTATTAATAAGAGTATTTACAATTTTTTTAAAAAAATAATTCTTTTATCGGTTTAATTATATGAAGAGAAAATGAAAAAAGAAAAAAAAACTATTTCAATTACAATTTCAGCGAACGAGACAGGAACCGAAATAAAAAAAAGTCGCCAAAATGTTCAAAAATCACTTGGAAATGATCGGGCGGAATGAAACCCCCACCAAGAAAGCCAAATTCTGGCAATCATACATCAGATCCTTAAAAGGTAAATTCATAAGGACACAAAAATTCCTAAACAAAAAAAAAATTGAATCATTATTACTCAATTAAGAAATATAAATTAATTTGTAAATTTTTAAAAATTGAGAAAAAATAACTATTAATAAGATTAGATTTGATAATTTCAATAAAATATTATCAATATTGAAAATATTGATAATAAATTTAAAGAAAAATATTTTAAAAAAAATTCCAATTCATAAATATAAATTTTTTTTTTTTTTTGGATATATAAAAAAGTTAGTTTTTTAAAAAATATACTCATTTTAAATATAAAAATTCTAAGTAAACATGTTAGTGTAAATTTTTTTAATAATTTTTTTTGTTGTTGATGTAAATGGCGTTATAAAATAAAGGATCAGAAGATATTCGTGCTCACGATTCACCAAAAGTTCGCTCATGGAGGCCATACAGTGCTTATGTAGATTCACCTCTACCACTAAGGAGCATCTATGAAGAGCCAAACACACCTTCCGAAAGGATTTCATCGCACGGATATCGTTATCTTCCAGTTCATAGAGATACTTATGGTTATTCACCCCGACCAATTTATGAACATCATTATCATAGGACAAGTAAGTTTTAAATTTAAAACTTTGTCATTCCTTAGTATATATAGCATATAAAATAAGTTGAAAAGGTTTCTTTTTTATTAGAAAAAAAAAATACATAACAATGCATAGCATCACAATCAAATTAGAATTAGTAAAAGAGAACATAATAAATATAAAATTTGCAAATCGATTCAAATACTACTAACTCTACCTTAAAACTACACCTGATATTTTCTGGCATATCATATAACCTAATTTTTTTCTTTTTCAACTATTTATATATATAAGTATATATATATATAAATTTTTGACAAATTTATTTAATACATGCGTACACATACTATATCATCATTATAGCTGAGCTCATCTATTTCGAGAGAATTTTCGAATTTTCTGATATAAATAGTTTCATAAAGCATTTTCTTAACATGAATACTATTCATATTTTCCTGAATAATATTTTAAAACTTTCAATTTTTATATTATTCAAATAACTATAATTGAATTGAGGATGGGAATTTTCTTTTGGGTTTATTTTCTCACAGAATTTTCACCCCTTTTTTTTTAAAGAAATACTATTGTAAATTCTTTTAATAAAATGTGAATAAGAATATGTTTTATTTTTTTGATGATTCTATTGAATTTTACATAATTTTTCCTTGAGAATTAATGGTGATGAAATTATATTCCGAGAAAATGTTTATTATAAAATTTAGCCAATTTTTTGTTGCAAATCTTGAATCTTTATTATAATAAATATTTTTTCATAAGAAAATTTCAGAAATAAATTCAAGTTTAATTTTTTTTTTGATGAAAATTACATTCCAATGTTGAATATTTTATCTAATTTCCAATAATAAATTATATGTGAAAATATTCTTATTCAATATAAATGTGGTTGTGCACATTTTATTTGTGTATAAAATGATTTTTTTCTCAATATCTGATAAAATTCTTTTGATGATCCAAATGGACTTGAAGAATAGATTTCCTCTATTTTATATATTTAACTCTATATGTGTGTTTATTCTATAGATGTAGATGATGATGAGATGCTCATAAAATTGATACATAAAAAGAAGAAAAAAATAAAATATTGAAAATATTTTTGCAATTGTATCTGAACCACCATTTTACGTTTATACGCTCAAATCGGAATCTGGTACTTGTTGGTTTTGAAAATGTTCAAAAATAGATTAAGCATTAATTACGTCATAGAAACGGTGGCTATACTCCGATTATATTCGGCCACATTTAACCAAAGCTAAAAGACGCGATCTTGGCAAAAACCATAAAGTAGATTTTCCTTACCTCATATATGCATATGTACGTATGTACATATACATGTGCACAAATAAGTCTCTATGTATGCAATTTTTAGGGAAAGGTATTTATATCGGATCGAGTATCAGAACGCTTAAATACACAAATTCTTAAATATTTCTCTGCAAATGACAACAGTCTCATAATAATTTGCTTTGCTTTTATTAACATCCCCTCGCCGAAAAGGAATGTGGTAGAAAAGCTTAACAAAATCTCATTACAATTATCAATTATATATTTATACTAAATACTATCAAAAGCTCAATATATTACTGAGTTATATCATACTAATTTATCTGCACACATAGTCAAAGTCAAAAACAATATCTTTTTCGACCAACAATCAATCTTCCCATATAAACAGATTTTCGTAAATTTTCGAACAGACAAAAAAATATTCTTTCTATTAGTGGGTGGATGGATAGATTTACTTAAACATATGTATATACAATATATATACAAGTATATCCCGAAATTCTGTGCCATCTTGAAAGATTATCTTTGTTAATTTTTCAAACAAAAAAAAAAAAAATATTTCCCATACTTTAACACACTTATTCATTTATTCTGGTTAGGTTTTTTTTTTTTTTGATTTCGATGGGAAAAATCATGAATTTGCTGAAGATATGTGTTATTTTAAAATGAAAACAAATACGATTATAGTACATAATATGCCCCATTGGCTATTTTTGTTTTATATTTCAACAATCATAGACGAACGGCTGAGGACGAACATTAACGACAGATAGAAAAAATTTTCATTGAAAAAAAAAAAATAATAAGATCGGACGATATCTATTCACAGGCAAAGAACAGTTTTGTAAACCTGAAAATTGAGCCAGTTTATTTTAGTATCCTAAGGCACCATCGAATATTATTGGGATTTTTCTTACCAATACAAAAAAAAAATAATACTTTTTTTTAGTATATAAAAATTTTACATTTTTGATATATATTTTTTGCTCTTGATATTTTTCTATTTGATCAAAAAAAAAAGGAAAAAAGATATATTAAAAATTTTCCATTTTTATGTGTAAAAAAATTATATATATCTTTATTTATATTACCAAAAATGTACATGCGATTTGGATGGACAAATATTATTTATATTTTCTTAAGACTAGAAAAATTAATTAAAAATATTTTCATAAAAAAAGTATTGCTCTCTTTTAAAGATTTCTTAGAAATATTATTTCAATATGGCAGCATAGTGAAATTATGATCAAATATATGGGAAAGTCACAAGATATACTCAAAAATGGTTGGCTTCCATTTTTTTTTCGAGCACTTTCGATCAATTAAAATCGCACAAAATCGCTTTTATTTAAATCAGTTCGAAATCAATTAAATAGGGTCAAGAATTACCTCTCCGTTGCGAGTCGTGTGAGAATATTCAAAAAACCAACAATTTTCTTAATTTTAATATTTTCTATTCACACATAATTTTTTTGTTGCTTTTTTTGTTTTTTTTTTCTCTTAAATTTTTTGAAAATTAAAAATTTCAAACAGTACTGATTTTATAGGAATTCTTTAGACATTTTCTAAAAATAATGCAACGATAAATGTGTTTATGTAGCTGTAAACAAATAGTTGAAAATACGCAAACCTCTCAGTAGTTGAATCGCCATGACTCATATATTTATACATATACTATTGAGAATATATTACGTAAGTGGGAATAAGTATATTTGGCTGAGAGCACATATTTGTTTTCGTGTACTTTTCGATCACTTTACATTCGAAAAAAGTTCGAAAAAGCCATCAGAATGACCCCAAAAGAATCAAACACTATCTATCATTTTTATTTGAAGTTGAAATAAGTATATTGTACACGGACGAGTATATTTTAGATTATAATGCATATAAAATTTTGTTAATTAATTAAAATTGGATATATTATTAAATTATATTATTTGATTAGATTAATTTTCTTCGAAAAAATAATTACCAAGAAAATTATTTTTTCAAAAGAATTTGTATGCTTTTAGACTTGTCGATTTTCAATGGAAAATGTATAAAAAACTTTAATATTTTGAATCAAATTCATTTTGATTTTTTGAAGAATTATCTTTTAATTTTCCATTTATACATAGTATATAATAAAATATTTACAGTTTCTTTCTATAAGTAGTAAAGAAACTTTCTAATTTTCAATCCTAATTGATTTAATTATAAGTTAATAGGCACTTAACCAATTTCTAATTTTGTGATATTTTCATATTGAAAATACATTTATTTTCCAATTTACTATTTATACTATTCGAAAATTCACCAAATTTCATAGTACAAATTTAAATATACTCGTACATACATAAAACAGATTTCATAAGAACACATTTTACAAATTCTATGGAAATTCATCCTTTTTTCATAGTTACTCTGAATTAGTATATACATATATAAAACCAATCAAAATTATAAAATTTCACCAAACTCCATTTTACTAATATTATTTAACAAAATTTATTAGTAGAATTCGATTTAAAGGTAACTATCTCTATCTTTTTCGTATAATTTCAGCATAATTCTTGTTCATCGCTTAAAACTAAACAAATTTAAAATATAAACTGAAAATGGTCATCATCGCTTAGCTACTAATCATATTAAAAATATTATATAACAAATTGCAACAAATAAAAATAATGAAAAAAAAAATTAATAAAACAAATCAAATAGAATGAGGAATTGAAATAAAATCGCTATCAGTCATCTAAATATTATTATTTTTATATTGGAAAAAAAAACATAAAATAAATAATAATTAAAAATATTATTATTTAAAAAAATATCAATTCAATATTAAAGTGTTCAGTTTTAATAACAATTTATAAAAAAAAGTTTACCAAAATATTATACGCTATTTTAAACACGATCTGTCCTAAATCGATCATATTTTAAATAAAGAATATATTGAAAAATACAGTTTTAAATTGATTTGTTTTTGTTTTGTTGTTTTCTTATTTATTAAATAATATCGATGATCTAAAAAATTAACTATATTAAATAATTTTTTCTAAAACAAATTTTTTGGCTTGTCGTACAAATAATTATTTTGGTAATTTTCTAAACAAAAAACTTTGCTCAAATTCTATAATATTTAATGTATTATATTGGACTAAATTAAATATTTTCTTTTTTTGTAATTTGTATCGCTAATAATTGTACTAAAATATGTACAGTAAGTCTTCAATTGACTTGAATTAAAGTGATTATATTTAAATATATGAGAGTATTACAAATAAATGAAGTTAATTATTAATTTTGGTTTTTATTAGTTAATAGTTTATAAGTTAATAATTTTGAAGAAAAAAAAACACTCCAAAATTTGTTTGAAAATTAAAAGTAAAATTATTTTATTGATAAATAAAGTATAAAAAATCAACGATGGTTTTGGCTTTTAAAAATTTCGATGTAATTTGTTGAATATTTAAAAAAAAGGAGCTTACAAAAACAGCATAATTGCTCAGGTATATATTTTCTATGTAATTTTCATGCTGTTTTGTTCTTTTTCAATATCAAAATTTTTTTTTTATTGACAAATTCATATATAATAAAGTAAAAAACAACAACGATGGTTTTGGCTTTTAAAAATTCCGCTGTAATTTGTTGAATATTTAAAAATATGTTTTTCGTATGTATTTTTTGTACTGTTTTGTTATTTTTCAATATCATAAATTACAAATATAAAACATGAAAATTTATATCAATTTCATAACTAAATAATAAATTCTTTTTTTCTTCACAATTTTCATATATCAAATTCTTATGTTCACACTTCCCTGTCTGTATGTGAATATTTTTATATTACATTTTATTTAAATGTAAAATTATCTTCTGTTTAATTTGACAAAAAAAAACAACAAAAAATATTTCATTATGCAACTTTTTAATGCTTAAAAAACAAACAAACTTTCATTAAATCTTTTCGAATAAAATACTAATAAATCCAACATTGTCTATGAAAACCCTACAAATGTATTCCCATTAGTGTACTTTCAATTCCTATAAAAGAATAAATATCCTCTTATAAATTGATTTATGTTATCATTAAGTGTATCTATTTTGTTTTCGAAGGGAAAATATAAAAATAATATTGATTTTCTTTTTGTTATTTTATATTAGTTCCAGGTGCCACATATGACGTAGAAAAAGCATGGAATGAACATTTGAAGCGAATGTCAGACATTGAACGCAGGTCAGCCATTAAAATGTTTTTGTTTTTTTAATCTTTTACATTTTTTACACACAGCATATTACAATAGATATATCATAAAAATAAAAATGCTTTTAATACAAGATTTTTTGTCAGAAACATATGAGTTCTATTGGCAATATTCAAAGGGTTATCCAATGTGCGCTTTGGAAAGTAAGGTTAAATAGAATTCAGATTTTGATAAAAAAATTATCATATTGCTTACACCTTGTCGTTATGCATGGAATATTAAAAAAAATATTCAAATATCCACCATATGCGATTTACTGCACAACTCGATCCTTTTGAAATAATTTTTGATGAATTTTTCGCATATTTCGGGCTGTAATTCGGCCATTATTTGACGGATGTTGGTTTGAGAATTGATTTTTTTATTCAAATCTTTTTTATTATGGGGGTTACGGTCTTTGGCGTAGCCCCCATAATAAAAAGTATTAGAGGTCAATTGACATTGCAAAATCTCAAAATTACACCGCCTGAGAACTTTTCCGTCGTTTTGTGTGGCTTGTGGCATCGTCTTACTGAAACCACATATGGTTCAGTATAAAATCTTTATGTTTAGGTTAAAAAAAATTTGATAATCAATTGGCCATAGGGTTTAGAATTTACTGCAACATCGTCTCCTTCATTTTCAACGAATTTTGGGCCAATGACAAATCAGACCAAAATGTACACTAAACAGTCACTTGTGGGTGCTTAGAGCCCCATATATGGTATTATTACTTATTGAAGTATCCAACAAGTGGGAAATAATCCTCATTGCTAAATAATATTTAGTTTGAAAAGTCAACATACAATAGTTAAATTATCCATAATATAATATGAAAAACTTTGAGCTTAAATAATATATATGAATTTTCAAATCACAAAATTTGGATAACCCTTCATTAATGTATATCGAAAATTATTTATTTAATATAAATTTATTTTATTTGAAATTTTAATTAAATTATTTATTGAAATTTTCTCATTTCGTATAGGTATCCATCCCGTTACGGTTTATACCTGAAAGACAAACCAAATGCATTGGTTCCACTTGAATACGAACCAGAAGATAAGCCAATTCCCTCTGGTAAGGATCACTAAAAACAAAATTTAGAGCAAAATAAATAAACAGAAATCAAACAATACAGATAAAAACTTATAAAAATGATATCATAAGAAAAATTAAAAACATTAAAAAAAATATATATATAAATTACATTATAATTTAAATGAAAACTAAGAAGATAATCACAATTCTATATCATTTAAAAAAATTAAATTTTAAATCAAAATGAAAAGTAAGAAAATATCTACAGATTTTAAATATAGGATAAGAATTTTTGAAAAAGGATTTATAAATATTTATTATTAACTCTATATATCTGAATTGGAGAATAATTAAGATGATAAACAAGAAAAACTGAATTTAATAAATAAATATATCGAAAAATAGAAAATTTTCAATTTTCGTCTAAGACGATTTATATAAGACGAAATTATTATTATTATTTTTTTTTGTGCGTCTACTACTTATTAACACTTGCATATTCATATAAATAGAATCATAAATTACGATCAATTAAATCACAATAATATGATGACAACTTTCGAATACATCCATCGGTAAATTATTCGATGGAAAACTTATTCAATTAAAAAGAATTTTTTCAAACGTGACTGTTAAACAGATCAATTCGTAATCGGTGTTTTTTTAACAATTCCATCGGGCTTTTTTTACACGATTTCGAAATGATTTTGTTTAATATATTCGGTTTTAAGAAAATCTTCAAATCAATTTAATTTATCAATTATTTACATACATACATAGATAATTAGCTATTGGCATTTATTTGAAAGTAATTAGAAGAAAGAAAAAACTTTATAGACAATTAAAAGATTTGCATATAAAATGCTAGAAATTTTTGTTTAAATTTTGATTTGATTGAGAAAATAATTTTATTTTTATATTCAGTTAATTTATTACCGTTAATCGAAAATATTTATGTATAAATAGTGAGAAAGCTTAGCTTGCATTATTGTATCAAATATGCGATATCATTGTGACCTAAAATAAAAATATATAAACATTTGACTAACGTTTACAGGATTTCATGTCATATTAAATCAATTCAATTTAATAAGCGCATGATTTCAATGGCCATAATGTATATTTGATTCATTAACATATGAAAAAAGATTTTTATAATTTTTTTTTTCAAACGAACTATTTACAATAAATCAATTTGCAAGCTTCGCTTAGTATATTATTTTTAATTTAATAATTTGTTTTGGAAGAAGAAAATTTCTCTGTCTTTATTTTTTACAAAAGAAAACATAAAAAACACTGTTTTGAAATTTGAATAAATACTTTTTTCAAAATTGTCAATTGTTTTTTTTTACTCTTCATTTGAAAATTATTTTTGATAAGATTTATTTTTTTTCTATATATATTTTTGAAAACCATATCAAGTGAATGTAAATATAAAAAAATGAAAAAAGAAAATCAACGTATATGAACAATTCAAAATCGTACATGTAAAAAATAATTTTTTTGTTTATTTTTCATTTTTTTGAAAAAAATTATAAAACAAAATATCTAAACAAATAATAATAAATTTACATAAAATTATTTATGTATGATTGGCTTAACAGTTAAAAGAAAAATCTTTTAAAAAATAAAATTAACAATATTAAAATTAACTTTATCAGTTAAATATAATAAAAAAAAATTTAAATATTTACCATAAGAAATATTTTGAATAAAATACACATTTTTGAATAATTAAAAAGTTTAAAAAAAAATAATAAAAATTAATTATTAAATAAAAGTAAAACAAAGAATATATAAAATAAATAAAACAAACGAGTTCGAATATTCTGAAAATAAAAATAAAAAATTTAACACTCACAATATGTGAATGACGAATTGGAATCATGAAAACAGAAACAATACAGACAAATGGATACGTGAAAAAGAACAAGGACCAAAAAAAATAAAATAAACTCAAGAGTACCAACAGCAACAGTAAATAAAATAAAAAAAAATTTGCCATACAAGAATAATTAGAACATAACGTATTAAATGGTAGGAACACAATTTCGACGCCAAACTACAAACTACAACTGTTAATACTGTCAAAAATTGACGAATTTCACCCCAATTAAGCAGTTTAAAAAAAACTGTCAAACAACAATCCTGCCACATAACAAGACAATAAAAACTTTGACTACAACTGCAAAATTAAAGCAAGATCTAATTCGGCGATAAAACAGTCGACATTTGGCGTCTGTCGTCGGAATTTTGCTTCACTCCCATAAAATTGTAAAGATTTTTAACAATTGGCAGTTATCGTCGACCAAACAAATTATATGCTCTAACATCTAGTACTACAATTACTATTACTTCTACTACAATTACTATTACTGTTACTGCTACTAACCACCTAGTGTCAGTTTATTTTTGATTGGTAAACCTGTCTATATAAATATATAAATATCTATCTTCATTATTTATACGTGTAAATAAATATACACGAGAACAAAAAACAAAACCAAAATAATACGTAAATTATTAAAAATGCTTGTTTTATTTTTGAATAAAACAAAATATTTTTGAATACAACAACAAAAAAAGTGTTTTATTTTTTTGCTTTTTGGAAAAACACTACTTTTTTAACTAGTGTAAAAAAAACAATTTTACCTAAATTTTTGTTTTTATTCTTTACTCCAATCCAGTCCAATTTTTCTCCAATGCATGTATATTTTTATGTTTTCTTTTGTTGTAGATATTTTTTTGTTTTCTTCTAATTAACAATTTATAAAGAAAAATTCGTATTATTTTTTCCCATATTTTCACTTGGTGTACTAACATTAGCTTTTCATTGAATTCATATTAGTTCATTTTTTTTGGGTGTAAAATCTATAAAGGATCATCTTCTGGTTTGTGTCTGAACTATTTCAGATATGGTAGAGAGTTTTTTTTTTAGAATTAATTTTGAATATACGAATTGTCGTTTGTTGATATAAGCAATATTGGTGTGGATGTTTTTTTTTCTATTTTCAGGAATAACTGTATCAAAAGAAAAGTTAGGTTATAACATAGAAAGAAAATAATTGGAAAGAATCCATATAATAGAATACATAAAGCCAATATATTATTTCAAATAGAAAAATTATTTGCTGACTTCTCTGTTTCGTATCGTATAAATATTCTGAAATACTCGTATTACATCTGATTGCGTATTCTTCAGTGCTTTGGTTGTATACAATGGTCTATGTTTTGTCATAAATTTCGAGTAAAATTATTACACTACATCTTATATGAATTTTAAGCAATGTTTAGCCATATATTTAATATATTGTATATATTTTGATTTTTATTCTATTTTAATCTTATGTAGGCAGGAATAAATATCAGTAACATGTAAAATACCTATTGACATTTTGCTATAATGTCGTTGTTTTCAAATGATTTTCTTTCATATCTTATATCACAAAAGTATCAAAAAACAAGGTGAAAGGGATGTGAATTTTTTTTGGTAAACTCTTTTAAGAAATACTAATGTGTATTCGGTTCTAATGATAATAATATAAACATACATAATATTTAGTTTTTATTATTTATTTATCTGATATTTCAGTTGAATTCGTAGTTATTATTGTTTGAAAATAACAATCTTGGGTTATTTAATTATTTGCTATTATTCTAATATAAAGATTATTAGTGAATAACATACAAAAATTTGATTTTTTAAAGTAGTATAAACGAAAATGCTATTTTCTATTTCAGAAAACTAATTAAAAATAATATTCATTTTTTGATCACAATTATTTATACGGTTTTGTACATTAAAAGGAGAACGAGTTGTGGGAGGTAAAGTAATAAGAATTTTTCTTGTAATAACTTAATTTTATTTTATACATCAATATTATTGAGATAAAAAATAAAATAAACCCTTAAAGGTGATTCGATCGGGGAGATATACTTTGTACTCTTCGTAGCAAGGCTGGAAAGCTTCGCTTTCACCTTTGGATGTTATCAACAGTCAGTTCAAGTAATTTTTATTTTTGGAGAACAAAAATAACTCGCAAGGACTGAAAGTACCTGAATAAGAATCACTACCTGAAAACCAGAGGAATCATTTTTTCCAATAAAAAAGCATTGATGGAGATAACCATGTGATAGAGGTCATTGTCTGAGAGGTATGTGCAATGTCTGATCTAGTCTTTCAAGGATTTCTTTAGTCTCTCAAGGGCTAAGTTGAAAGTTTGCTTTACTAAGCTAAGTTCATTTTTTACTGCTTTTCCCCACTCCAAAGTTGCTTTTGATAAAGAATATTTCTCATAAGTTCGTTTTAACTGCTTGGAAATAAAATTCGCGGATGCACCAAGCTTAATATAAAATTTGATGGCACATATTTGCTCAATTTATTGTAACGCACTATAAAAGCAGAACTTTACTTGTCACGGCTTTCATCTATAGGATGGCGTAGTTACCCGAAGATTTTTCATAGTATGAAACTTATACTGAACGTCAAGGTAGAACTGACGTAGAAGCTTCGTGGAGGGGACATCTGCAATGTTGCCAGATCGCCTCTCAGTGATGTCACATGTCTGCCACACCTCGTATGAATAGAATAATATATGAAATTTGGATTCAAACCCGAATTGAAGGTCTTATTCAAAACCAACAATCCTACTATGGATCTAAAATGTTAGCATGTCCATATTAGTTTATAAAGAATGATCATCTCATTATTTAGTATTTTGTGTAAATCGTAGATTGATTAAGAAAATTACGAAAAACACCATTTCCCTATAGAAGAATATCGAACGTTTTATTTAAATAAAGTGTAAATAATTACATTCCAAAACTATTCGTTAATCATTACTGTTTTTTCTATGTATACTTAATATAAAGTATATTATAATTTTCTAATCTAAAATTTATTAAAACTGAAACTATTTTTAAACTGAAATTGAAAATCTTACCCTATGTATTTTTTTTAAATAATTCAAATAATTATATTTGAATTATTTCTATTTATTTTGTTTTATTGTTAAATTAAGTTAACTGTGTCAACCATATAAAAATAATAACATAATATAACAAGAAAGCTGAAAACAAATCGCTATATAACAGGAAATATTGGAGAAATATTATTTTATTTCAGGTAAGAAAAATTATTTTTACTATTTATTTATTATAGATTAGTAGTAATATGTAGAAAACTCTCTATACATTTGAGATTACTTCAACATATTTTTGGCAAATAAATAAATAATTGTTTAGTACTTCCTTGATAATGTAACAATCTTTGCATAATATGGTTTGTGCTTCCAAAAAAAATGTCCCTTCCAATTGTTATTTCAATAACTTTCCTTATAAGAAAATTATTATTTCATTTATCATTTTCTTAAAAATCTGCCACAGATAGATACAAATAGATATTATATTTACGTAATTTATTATTAATCATTTGACCAAAAATTTAAATTTTCTAAAATCATCCGTTTTCAGTATCTTTTATTATAGGAATCTAAGACTTATTTAAATAAATCTATTTTGCATTAAATATATTGAAAGGCATAGAACTTTTTCTTCAAAACTCCTTAATCATTTTAGTGAAGTAATTTTCTTCCATAAAGATGAAATATCATCTCTGTTTTTAATATTTCTTATTGTGAATTGTGAAATTCCTCCAAAAAAGTTAAATTTTTTAAATATTCTTTTTTATTAAAATGTTATTTCAATCTTATATAAAACTTTTTAAACTTTTTAATCTTATTTTAAATGTAAAACTTTTCTTATGCTCATTAACGTATTATCTCAACAAAAGATTTTGTAGAAAGTTTTTTCACAATTATATTTATTATTTCCATAGATTTTATGAACAAATATTTTTATTATTATTTTAAAACAGAATTTTTTTAAAGAAATTAAAATTTATT
Organism: Atherix ibis; assembly: GCA_958298945.1. Taxonomy (NCBI): domain Eukaryota; kingdom Metazoa; phylum Arthropoda; class Insecta; order Diptera; family Athericidae; genus Atherix; species Atherix ibis. The sequence continues at coordinate 131,812,357 of OY282605.1, forward strand.
AAAAATATTTTTTTTTTAAAAAGAGATGTTGTTTCAAGTATTTTGAATGGAAGTTTTTTTTAAAGAATATTTTGAAAATTCGTTCCGCATTTTAAAGAAGTTTGAACGTCTGGTGTTGAATTTTGATATTGAATCGTTAAAAGCATTTTGTAATATAGAAAATAGAAGAAATCGTTATAAGAACGTGTTCGTATTTGAGGAAATTTAAATTCCGAATTCAATTAGATTATTATTCAATGACTTTATGGATAAGTTAAATTCGAAATCAGAATTTAAATGTTTGAGTATTTATGGAAATTTAATCGGTAAAATTTTCCAATAAAGTTTTGTAATACAACTTTGATCAAAATAGGAGTGAAATAAAATAAGAGACGTTCATGTTGAGTTAATTTTACGATAAAATTATCTTTTTTAAATATTTTAGCGAAAAAGCAATTTTATTATTTTGAAAATACAGTTTATTTAAATTATCAGAAAAAGTAAGTTATTACAAGCCAAAAATTCTTCTACTATTTTTGTAAGACCTAAAATCTTTTAAAAATAGTAAAAAATGATCAAGAAGTACATATTCATACATTTTAATGATACGTATTTATAATTTATTGAAATATGTATATATCAAGAGCACATTTTTTCATATATGTAATAAAAAGTTATTTAATTTGAACTTTTAAAAGTAAAGTTTAACAGAATGTACTTAATATTAAGATTTTTATAAAAATTTTATTTCATAAATTGTATAAATTTTATGATAATATTTAAAAATTATATAATAATATTTTAATTGGGTGTCACGAAACTTATTACAGGACTCGTTCATTTGAGGTGAATTTTTTTTGATAAAGTACCAGACGAATTTTATTGTAGTTTTTAAACGCTATAAAGTTTAAAGAGTATTTGTGTTAATAATGTCTTTTGCATACTCTTATAGAAACAATTTTTACAATGTCAATAATAATACTTTTACGATTACTTGTGAGTTTTCAGACTTGCAATTTTCATTATTAGCATATCTAAAAAGAGCAAAATGAGCTTCCATGAGCTTCTCTTAAATTTTATCACTTTAACATACTGATAGTTGGTTAGGTAGTCTTTATTATAAAATGGCAAACTTTATGCTAAACAAAATTTATCTTAAATATTATATAACAGTTCGGCTGAAAAGTTTATAAGGTTGACGTCTAGATGGCGCCTCTTGCAAAAGTCTACTTAATTGACAGCAATCAGCATGCTTCAAATGATTCCTGTCAAAATTTGACAGCAATCGGTCGATTGGTTCGTGAGATATAGCATTTTGAGTGAAGCAACTTTTGTTATTGAAAAAAAAATGGATAAAGACGAATTACGTGTATTGATAAAGCATTGCTTTTTGATGAAAAAAAATACAGTGGAAACCAAAGCATGGTTTGACAAACGTTATCCGGACTCTGCTCCAGCTATTTCAACTGTGAAATATTGGTTTCGTCAATTTCGAACTGGTCGTACGAGCACAGTTGATGCAGAACGCAGTGGACGCCCAAAAGAGGTGGTTACGGCAGAAAACGTCAAAAAAATCTACAAAATAATTTTAAATGACAGTAAAGTGAAGTTGAGCGAGATAGCTGAGACTCTGAAGATATCGAAAGAGCGTGTTGGACATATCGTGCATGAATATTTGGGCATGCGAAAGCTGTGTGCAAAATGGGTGCCGCGTGAGCTCACTGTGGACCGAAAACAACAACGTGTTGATGATTCTGAGCAGTGTTTGGAGCTGTTAAAGCGCAATAAACCCGAATTTTTGCGTCGATATGTGACAATGGATGAAACATGGCTCCGTCACTACACTCCAGAGTCCAATCGGCAGTCGGCAGAGTGGAGAGCGAGCGACGAACCGAATCCAAAGCGTGGAAAGACGCAACAGTCGGCTGGCAAGGTGATGGCGTCTGTATTTTGGGATGCGCATGGTATAATATTCATTGACTATCTCCAGAAGTGACAGACGATCAACAGCGTCTATTATATAGCGTTATTGGATCGTTTGAAGAAAGAAATCGCTAAGAAACGGCCTCATTTGAAGAAGAAAAAAGTGTTGTTTCACCAAGACAATGCACCGTGTCACAAGTCGATGAAAACGATGGTCAAACTCAATGAATTGGGCTACGAATTGCTTCCCCATCCACCGTATTCTCCAGATCTGGCCCCCAGCGACTTTTTCCTGTTTGCAGACCTCAAGAGAATGCTCGCTGGCAAGAAATTTAAGACCGATGATGAAACTGAGGCCTATTTTGAGGCAAAACCGAAAGAGTACTATAAAAATGGTATCGAAAAATTGGAAGATCGCTATAATCGCTGTATCGCCCTCGAAGGCAACTATGTTGAATAATAAAAATGAATTTTGCAAAAAAAAAAATTTTTACTGTGTTACCTTATAAACTTTTCAGCCGAACTGTTATGTTTAAGAACTATCAAATAAAAGGGTTATTTTTCCAAATTACAAAATGGATAATCTTATAATTCTATATAAATATTCAATCATTGTTTTAGCGAGACTAAAAAATATACATGTAATAACTTATTACAAATTTGTTTAAACTTAAATTTTAGTCGTTTATTAACACAAACAATTTTAAAATTAAATTTTAGTCCTTTCTTCCAAAGACAATATCAATTCAAATTTCAATTAAGAGGACGTATTATTAAACTATTAAGTTTAATATTATATTCTCATACTATTTTTTAAAAATAATAGTAAAAGTATTTTTAAACAAGACCTTTATAATATGTATCAAGACCCTAATTAAGTAAAACTTAAGTTATGACGTATTTTATCTAAGGAGTTTTACGATATGACAAATTCATAAATACTCGTATTTATTTATTGAAAGTACTTTTCATTTATAAAATTTACTGATTGGTATTTATGAAAAATTATTTTTCTTCTTCTTTTTTATTTTATTGATATTTAAAACTAATAATTATTGTTACAAGCATGATCAATCAGTGCTATTCTACTTCGCGTGCACTATTTTAATATTTAAAAAAAATTCGAGGTCATAGTCTGTTAAGGCCCCGATACCGCTTTTATGGAGGGTAGTATATTAGAGTTGACGTACAAGAGGACTATGATAGGAATAGGGCGGTCATAGAATTTTTTACCAACAAGTTTTAGAGGATTTTAGGATGAAGAGATTGTTTTCTATAAAAATTTAAAGACTTAGTGGAAGTCCAAAGTTCTATTCCGTAAATCCAAATGAGTTTTATTACTGTGATATTTATTAAGAGTTTACTATTTAGTGATACTTTAGATCTATTATCGAATAGTATAAATAATTGACGGTAAGTCTTTATAGTGTCGCGTATAGGTTCCGAGTGGCTCGTTCATTCAAATATGGTCCTACGTATCGTACTTTTGTATTTTCTGAAACTGAGTTGCCATTAGGATTTAGGAGGGAGCTGGTTCAGAGCGGAGATTGAATGTAACACGAAAGTTTTTCTGCTTATCCACTTTTCGAGCATAAGGAAATGGTTTTGTAGAGTTCAACATATACTTTTAGGTATTTGTGAGAAGTAAATATACCTGTACTACCATCATATATGGCTGTAAGAATATTATTGGATGTAGGGACATCTGAAATAAAGCTTTTATAATGAATGGGAGCAAGAATGCTATCCCCTGCATTAACCCTAGATACTAATAAACTTCTAAAATATCCTTTTATGCTAAAAAATATATACTGAAATTCATTTTTATTTGAAAATATTCCAAATATGAAAACATCGTCGAATTTATTTATAAAGTGGTTTATTTATAAATTAAAAGAAATGAATTTTGAAAGTCTTTGGCCATATTATTCTTCGATAAATTTTATTTTAAAATAAAATAATCTGATTTACATTGGTTAATAAAGATTTTATCATTTCATTCATATATGATATAAAAAAATCTATTTTTCTATTTGTTCTATTTATCTGAATTTTCTTTCTGTTATGTACAATAGTTCAGTTTAGGAATTTAATTTTTAATATACGATAATTTTTTCTATATAATTTTTTAACAAATACGAGTATATTATAGATATTTGGTAAATAGTTGAAATTTATCATTGGTAATAATTTTATTTATTATTATTTAACTATGGCAGAAGAATTTTTTACAATTTTAGTTTGACTAAAATTCGTTAATATCACTTTTTAGTTACCATTTTTCCTACCATATGTTAGAGAATTTCACTATGAAATACTCGGAAACCATATTATTAATATAATACAGTATTTAATAGACTATGTACCCTATAAGATACTGGGATGTGTGTGTCTTGATGCAGCAGTTTTGATTTAACATCCAGCTAATAACATACACTAGGTGGCCTTTAGTTTTTTTTTCCAAATATCACTAAAATACTATCAAAAAATATAATAGGTCGTTATCCACTGTTTCATATTAGAAATTTTAAGTTCGCAATCTAATGCTATCGTATGTTTAGTGGATGGTTAGAAATGGGTCGATTTAAAAAAAATTAAAACTTTATGACTCAAAATGTTAATCAATACTTTAAGGGTTTCCGAAAAAAGTTTCTTGTTTACTACAATAGTTCAAAAATACGAGGTGTTTTGAAATTTCATTTTAAAAAGGCAATCTTATACCCTTTAAATTAAATACTATCCTTAGGCAGCTATAAATTAATGAAAGAAGCGATATCTTCACTCTTTACTGCAGTGCTGGAAGGTTTTAACTGGAACCACCTTTGTCTCCTTGGTTACACTCCTTTAAATGTTATCAACAGTATAAAGTTCACGTCTTTTCAAGTGATTTTTTATGTTGAAAACTTACAATAGCTAAGGTCACGGGGCCGGAATCCAAGTATCTACAATGCCCAATTTGACGCTTAAAACTCATTTTTTAAATCTTTCAAGGACTTTTTCTATTAAAAAATCTTTGTTACGCTATAAGAGCCTTCACTCATATCACTTTTTTATCAATTTTTGCTGTTAAAAGTCCTCTTAAGCGAGGTTCATGTTCCCTAAAAAATTGCTTAATGTCACCGAAATACTTGTGCTCTTGATAAGGAGTATTCCCCATAGGCTCATTGTAAATTTTTTGAATGCACCAAACCTCCCAAATTTTGCTATACAATTCACCGTAACGCACAACAAAAACACGATTTTACTTTATGTACAGTGGCGCAGTTACTGGAAGACGTTGAAAATGGTACTGCACCTCTTAGAAAGGATAAATTATAGGCTCTATAAATGGAACATTCACGGTATGGCCAAATTGCGTTCAGTGATGCCAGTGTCATTACTTTCTGGTAGAAAGGGAATTCTTGAGTCTACCTTTTAATAGAGTATAAAAAGATGTAAGTAAACTTACTAATACATATATACAATTTGGTCTTTTTAAAGTATAGAATATAAATTATATATGATCCTTAAAATCTACTGAATTTCTTAAGCATTATTGCAGAAAGAAAAAAAATGTATGCACAACAATATTCAAGAAAGAAATTAGAATAATACCTTTCTCATATGATAATTGCAATTATTTCCTAAATTAAGTAACAATTTATAGTAAATAAAATTTAATTATAGGCTTACGTTTTATAAAATGTCTATATTTTCATCTTAGAATGAACACGTTGAACACATTTTTGCTATAATAATTATATGCCTTGATGTTTTTCTTACGCATCATTGTTGCTAATATTAAATGAAATATGAAACATTTTATGTTCATATGTGATAAGGATTTTAACCATTTTTCTTTATTACTGTTATTAATGAATACTGAAGATTATTTCAAATTGATGATATTTTTGAATTATACTCACACAAATGGTCATGAGAGCACTAAGAATCAACTCTATTTATATACAGATTTATATTGGTAAAACCAAGAGAAAAATATAATTTTCTAAAAATACCACTTTTCATTCAAAAACTCATTTAAAAAAAACTGTCCTTTAAAATTACTACCTACAATAAAAGTTGTCAAATACAATACTAACTGGTCTTTCAAATGTCATAGAAAGTTTTATCAAAAGACTATGAAAAGGAAGAAAATCATTTAGTTGCGTTTATTCAGCAATATTGAATTTTTACTAAACAAAGAGTACATACTCGAATTAGAAAATTCTTAAAAAGGATGTTTTTTTCTTCTTTAGAAATAGCATTTCACTTTGATATCAATCACTTATATTTGAAAGAAAAATAATATCAAGTTTACAGTTTTTGTCAGTGGATGTGAGATTTTTGTGCACGTAGGCTATATTAATTTTGTAAAAAGAAATTGTCCAAGTTCAAAAGTTCTATGCGGAAAATGTCCTTAATGTCATATAATACGTGTTCTCTGCCAAAATATAAGCATGAACAATTTACACTTATTCTTCAGTTATATTTATTTTTTATCTTTATATACACATCGAAATATATTATAACAAATACTTGTTTGCGGTGGGCGCTTCTATTACAATTCACATACAAATTTGAGTGGTTTTTCTCATGAATTATTTCTTTTCATATTTTATTAAATACTAAAAATTCTATTATTTTGATGAAATGGGAGAATTTTATTTCTTTTAGAGATTAAAATAAATATTTGGAAAAGAATAAATACAAGTGTTTAGAAAATATATAATATATAAAAATATACGAGTTCAGAATAATAGGAAATATTTTTTTCCAAAAGTTTATATTAAAATAACACTGCAATGAAGAAAAGGATATAAATAGAAACGATTACATTTCTATATAGTTTTATTAATTGTTTAATTTTATAAAAAAAATTTTAAAATATCAAGATTTTTAAAAACAAATAATAATAAGAAAACATAATATAAAGTTACCGAAGAAAACTTTAATATTGGAATACGACTAAATAAAAAGTAAGGCAAAATAACAATAAATTTAGAATTTTATTTATATTATTTCTATCTAACATCTTATAACAGGTTTATAGAAGAAGAAAATCCGCATAAGCTTAATTAATCTTTTAAATGTCTAGACACAATTGTCCTTATTGTTTGAATTTGTAAATGTAATAATTGCTTAGATACTGTTTAAGAAAGTTTCAATGGGAATCATATGGTTTCTTAAATTGCTTTTGAAATTGGATTGGTGATTAATGATATTGACACTAACTCATTGCAGATATTTGGTTTATCGTTATTGACAGTCGAAATTAAGTTTAGTTAAAGAATTAATCGAAACTATGTTTAAATTGATATACACGAATATGTATATATATAGATGAATATTTTTTTATACTACAAAAAACTTTATTCTTATCATATTATTGATTTGTATCAATAGAGAAGAATGTCTATTGACAAAAGAAATCTGAACAAACTTGTTGAGCACTTTGCTTAAACATTTACACCACAAAAATACTTACTAGACAGAACGCATTCTATTAAAATCAAAACAGAACTCACTATTCCTTTTTCAATGAGTCTTGTACCAAAAATATTCTCTCCTTTTAAAGTTACAAATTCCATAAAATTCCTTCCAAAAAGCAAAGATCTCGGCTATGATCTGATTACCTTTCTAAAAGAGTCATACTTAAACAACTCTCAAAAAGATCGATAGTGTTACTTGCTATATTTTATAAAACTATCCTTCGGACAATAGAGTTTCCAATTTTGTGGAAATTCGCAATACTTCAAATGATCTTTAGGCTGAGAAACCAATTAACTATCCTATTCCAAACTCTCAGTACGGCCTTAGAACAGAACCTTCCACTATTCAAAATTGAGACAAATGTGTCTATCCTCTTATGGTATTTTCAAGGGTGTGTGAATTTTGAACAATTCCCAATATCTCTTATAGTCGCCATTTTTCAGAGTAGTATCCTTGGCCCTATCTTCTATAATCCCTACATGTCATAAAAATCTAACTGCAACTTATGCAGACCACACAACCATATTAATAAGCCACAAAACTCTTGTCTCCGCCTTGAATATTTACAAAATTATAATCTAGAATGTCAAAGCTTTAAAAAGAGTACATTCCTTATTTAGGACTATATCTAGGACAAACAATTGGCCTGGAACCAATATACAAAATTCAAATAATCTGAAGTGAACAGATAATACAAACAACTTGTGAGAATGTGTGTTGGACTCACATTCAAAGCTTACAACTTATAGAAAATTACTTATTTATAATAAAGTACTGAAAGCTTTTTGAATCTCTGGGTTACTACCAAGTCTTACAACTCCTGTCGTTTTCAATTCATTCAGTAAAATAACATTCGTAAAATTGTAAATGCTCCTCATTATGTTCGTAACACTGTCATAAATGACAAAAGTTCCTCGTCTTACAACTCCTGTCGTTTTCAATTCATTCAGTAAAATAACATTCGTAAAATTGTAAATGCTCCTCATTATGTTCGTAACACTGTCATAAATGACAAAAGTTCCTCGTTATAAAAAGTTTCGTTTATTATCCATTTCTCTTATCAGAGAATTATCCAGAAACATTCGTCGTCACTTAAGATCGCAATGGCCGCAAGACTTTTTAAGCTAATCAAAGTTTAGTCTCATTAAGTCCCAATAGTTAAACAGTATTGTAATGACCTCTTTAATAACAAATCTGCTCATTTACTGTAGTAGTTGTAGACATTTAACTCATTTAAAAAAACAATTTTTATATAAGTGCAGGAAAAATATCATTCGGTGGATATTAACTTTCCATAGCTCTTTAGGTTAATTAATAATATCTAAATTTTTATATTACTATTTTGTAGCTGTAGATATCTATGTGTATCTATAAAATTACTAAAAACAAAATTTTTTTATATCAATCTATCTACTTTCTATTAAACATTCCTTTCGAAACATGGGACCCTTTCCATAAATTTTCTAATTAATTTTTGCGTCGGTTTTATAACCATGTTTTTGTCTTCACTTAGCCGATGATCGATCCGGTCCGCTGCCACTATCCTATTGCTTATTTTCGTGCAGTTTGGTGCGGTGCCATGCTTCGTCCAGTAGGAGTGGCAGCCATTATGTTCATTTTGGGTTGTTGTCTTTGGGTGTTTGTACATGATTGATTTTTCTTCCAAAAACTGGTATTGATATTTTCATGTTTCTGATGACTGAACTTTTTTTTCGCAGCTTTTAATGGTTAGCAAAGTATAACGGGATATTGAAATTAGAGTGGAATGGAAAGTAAAGTGGTTTTTAGGAATTAGCGTAGGACCATACGTTTGTGGGATTCTTATCAACCAACAATCACAATTGTTTTTACCGATTACCATGACAAATAAAATTTTAATATTATGTAAATATATTATAATTCATCAATAATCGTTTATAGGCTTCTTTTGGAAAATCTAAAATAATAAAGAATGTTTCCAAAAACTATTCAAAAAAGAGGCTTGCCCAGAATTAATCCCTTTTTTAAAATTGGGATCACTGTTTTCCTATTTGCAGTTAATATAAAATTGATATTTGAATTTCAGTTTTTTTTCCTCAATTGTAAATAAAAAAATATTCCCAATAATTTTATCTCATATTTTATTTAAAACAAACAAAAATTGTTTGAAATTTATATAAACTCAATTGATTGCTGAACATTTCTTTTCTAGCTTGTGTCTATTTCAACCATTAATGAAGGTAATATGCTGAACCGAAAATATAATGAAAATAATCAAAAAGACTTTCAAACTTTAACTTTCAAAACAGTGAAGCTTATCCTTTCATAGCATATGATGTGTACAATAAATAATGTACTTCATTTCAAAATCTCTCTTTCATCTATGTGTAAGCAGAATATATAAATTATTTGAAAGCCTATATTATATTTAAGCATCAATTTCCAAACCATCAATTTGGGATTCTATACACCGCCCAGCACATTCCTCAATCTATCAATGCCAGAGAGATGTCGTAACCCAGACCTTTTGCAAATAAATATTTTTAGCTTATGTTTATATCAATTGTTTCCTTATGTCATCCTAAATTCTAATAAAACTTCTTTAGATGCGATAATATAGACAGTTTTACTTTAAATGACAATGAAATGTTATTTAGCTCACCAATAAGTTTTCAGTAATAACACTCAGTTTATTTTGTCTATGCAAATAAATAAAAGTAATTTTTAAAGTCAAATATTAATTTCAAGAAGAATAAATAATATAAATAGTCATGCCATAAAGGACTATCATCAGACGGTTCAGAATCTTTCGTTAACACTTCGCAATAATGTTTCTTATTCCATTCCAGAGCGGTACTCGTACGTAAATAATATCTTTGTACGTGTCAATGTTTGCAGTTAATATAATAAATTCCATAATAATTTTCTACTAGGTCATTATAGTTTTCTTATATAAAGATTTGTGTCTCTGTGGAGTAATCATTTTACTAATATTTTAGTTAAATCTTTAAGAAGCTTGTTATTTACGAATATCAGCACTTTTTCTTATGTTTATAAATAAATAAAAGATACTGTATTTATTATTTGACTTATTCTGTACGAGCGAATTTTTGCATAAATTATGTACAAAGTTTAAGTTTACAGTTTTATTCTTTGAGTACGTTTTCATAATACAGGATAAAAATAACTCAATAATAAATATATTAATTTTGAGCAAATAGTTTATTCAATAAATAAAATAACTAAATAATTATACATTATATATTGAACTTCTTATAAATATTATATAAATTAGTATTTATAAGAAGTTCAAAGAACAGATAGTATTTTCTATTTGGTCTTTGAATAGAAAATCAATACCGAACAGCTTTAACTGGAAGCGCCATTAGCTCTGTGGATGTTATCGACAGGGCTAAGATAATGACCTTTCTAATATATTCTGATCTTGGGGAACAAAAAGAAGATACACGGACTGAGATCAGATGAAAATTGACGCTGGGAAACCAAAGGAGTAACTTTTTTCTGATAAAAACTTATTGGTGGAAATGGCCGTGTGACAAGTGGCATCGTCATATTTGAGCACCAAGAATTTTCAATGTCCGAAGGATCCATTTTTCGAGCATTTGTAATATCTTTTGACGCCCAGGACCTTTTTTTTGGAGCTTTTTCAAGGATTTTTCATCAGTTTCCATAGTAATCAATGATCTGACCTCTCAATAGCTCTCATTCGTTCTATATTAGCATCAGTTTTTAATGTTGAAGACTTCCCTGAGCGAGAATCGTTTTTGATTGCTTCTCGGCTCTCCAAAAATTATTTATGCCACTGAAAAACTTCCGCTCTTGATAAGAAATATTCACAATTGCTAGGTTTTATAAATCAAACTCATGGATTCACCAAGCACTAAATTTGATGGTAACATACATCGTTGCTTGAAATTTCTCTGTTCAATGTTACATAACGTACTACTGACCGGATGACGTTAAAACTTATATTGCACTTTAAGGAGCCAGGCACTTTTCTGCCACACCTGATACAAATATATTCATGTGTGTGTCAAGTCTATAAAAAGGCAAATGAAAAAATTCTTCCTCCCTTTAGTTTATATTAATTATTGTTTCTGTAACATAATTGAGATTTGCGACTCGCGACTGCAACGGCGGAACTCGTTACCGAACATAGTTGATTTGTAAATTTAAACCAAATTATATAATTTTATTATTTACTATACATCTAATTCTCTTTTTATACAATAGATACGTTCCCAAAAAATTCGTGTAAAAAAAGATATTGGCCAAATGGAAGAATAGTAGATTGGATCCAGACTTAAAAAAGCAACTGAAAAGTACAATAAACAATATTAAAAAAAATCTTGATAGAGTTCACTTAAGAATTAATTTCGTGCTTACACATTTTAATTCATTAAATATATTATAAAAAATAAATTATACTTTAAAAAAAAAAAAGAAGATAATATCTAAAGTTCATTAATATAAAAAAATAAAAATAATATAGACATAACAAAATTTTATGCACTATCACTTTCTGACAATAAACGCATACGTTTGCGTAAGACTACAATATCACTGCTATCATTAGAATTATTTTGTGAAAATATTTTTGTATTATCATCTTTATTCTCCTGTGTTGATAATTCAGTAGTTTTTAGAAGGAAATCAGTCATTAAAGATTGTGTTTGATTTCGTGATAAACCGTTATAAAGTTCCCTATAAGATGCCATTAATGATTTCAGTTCATGTTTAAATTTTGCTCCTGAAGCATTGAAACCAAACAACAATGTTACACGGTCCTTTGCTACTTTAAAACCAGCGGCAGTTTTCTGCGATTTTGCAACATAAGTTCTTCTAGGCATTCTTTTCCAAAAAAGGCCACAAGTTTTTGAGGAAATTCTTTGGCAGCCAATTCATCTGCATACGCAATTTCTCCCTTAATATTTATTTTATGGAGAGCATGTCGTTTAAGAAAACTTGACATCCAACCTGTACTTACCGAAAATTCAGGTTGTTTTGACTGAGATGAAGTGCCTGACTCAACTTCTTTAATACGTTTATAGATTCTTAATGCTGTTTGCATGATAGTAATTCCATCTACTGGTATTCTTTTTTGTTATTTATCTTCAATCCACATTACCAAAACTTTTTCCATCTTCTCTTTGACAACATCTCTTATGTAAGACGATGATTTAGCACTTATTTTTGTCCCAGAACATACAGATTTTCTGATCGCAGTTTCATTTTTTTTAATCGTTCTTATAGTAGCTTCATGAATACTAAAGTGCTTTCCGGCAGCCATTACACCTTGTCCTGTTGCAAGTTGATATAAAATTTTAATTTTAGTATCTAAACTGATCGCCTTCTTCTTCGTTTTTGTTATAGGAGAATTATTTAACATTGTGTTAAGGCTACCAATAATATTTTTCATATTAATAATGCGAAGATTTGCAAATTATTTAAAACTTACCTGTTATTGAGTTAGTAAATCTATACGAGCACTAACTTTATTTTACTTATAACTTTTTAAATATCCACATCAACTAAACGTCTTTTCTTTCCAACTCTCAAAACCAAACTAAATTGCGTAAAAAATATTGTCTTTATCAATACATTATGTCTTTATCCTACGCATAATTCGGGGAATCCCACTTATATAATCGACATAATCTAACTGATTTGGGAAAAATTTAACGCGAAGTTACAATGCATATTTGTGAGGAGTGAGAATAAAATAAATTTATCAGAAAAATTCTCGGAAAAATTCATAAAAAAGTTCATAGAATATTGAAAATCGTGTTAAAACAAAACAATTTGTGTAAAAAAAGAATTTTTTTTTCGTTGTAACTCGTGTTAAATCAAATTCGTGTAAAAAAAAATTCGTGCAAAAAGGGAATTCGGTGTATAATACTTAATACAATATTTAGGTTTACTATGCACTTTAAAATAATGTGTTGGCATCATTACGAACAGAATAAAACAATTTAAAATAAGTTCAAAGTCAACGTTCGACGGATAAGTTTTTTTCATTGCTGTTTGCAATTGTGTGCACACTCATTAGATAGTGAAGGTTTCAAAAATTTTGGTACGGCAATTTTACAGTCGCTAATCACAACTGTCTTCTAGGCTTTGTTGTTAGTTTCGAATGATTCTCAAGTAGTCCTTGGTAAAAGTGGGTACCACTTGTTAGTTTCAAGTGTTTTTGGTGAAGAAAGTGGGTTTCAGGCCAATCATACACATATATCAAGATAAAGTCCTCACAAAGGACATTTAATACATTGTGGAATTAGGTTGTCATTCGGCAAAGTGTTATACTTATTAAAGTATAAAAGAGTAGTTGGCTTTCCAGAAAGAGTGATATTCATTTTAACTCTCAATATCCAAAACCAGATTAAAAGACTTTGAATAGAACACTATAAATAATTAGAAGCTATATCAGGATTTTTATGAGTAGTTAGTATGGTTGTATCATCTGCGTTAGTGACAATGATATTCACAGAATCAGCTAGGATGCCTTGTAGAATTCCAGATCAAATTGAATATTTGTATTTCTAGAATCCTTAATTAACTACTACCACTTGGAAATGTCTTTAAAAATCCGATTGATCAATTGAATACAGCAAATTCTTTAGTTTCCCCGGGTAGCTCAAGATCAAAATGATTAAGATATAAAAACTTATTAAAAGAAACATTCTAATTTTTGAATAATAAGTACTTAAATTTAGATTTGTTATTTATTTTTCTCCAAAAAGAAAAAAAAACAATTGCAATTTTTCAGACAGGACCGTATTAATGCTTTTTTTTTAATTCTGAAACCATGACTTCAAAGCTTTTACTGTCCTTGTGCTCTTATATCTTAATACTATTTATTTGTTATCCTTTTTATAATTAGTTTAAATTGACAGTTAATATTGTATTGTATAAATATAATAATTTTGTATATTTAATAAAAAAATATAATCAAAATAAGTTTCTATAATACTTAGACCCAATTTAGATAAATACGTGAACTGAAGATATTTTTCGAAGAAAATATCACTTAAGGAACTACACATATTAACTGAGTTAACGAATTTTTTGTAAAATTTTTCAAGTTTATTATTGGTTTTTTTTTAAATTGGTCTGGATCTATGTGATAAAGATAATTATAAATTAATCAAAAAAATTTAGCTTTAAAATGTTATCACAAGAATGTTTATTCTTTTTTTTTGAAAGTGGAATAAGTGCATTTGTAATAATCATAATTATTTAAATATATGCGCATGCATTGAAGGAAACTAGAGGTTCAGGCGAAGTAGCATGTAATAAAAATATTACAACTAAAGACTATATTATAGCATATAATGACATGTGTACCGGGATATGTTGGATGTGGTTTAAAGGGGATGAGCCACACAATTATTTTTAAAAAACCTCTAAGAGCGTCATTTAATTTTTTATTTATTTATTTGGAAAACAAGGAAGGCCTAAATATTTAAGTAAAATTGCTACGTTGCCACTGTATAAATTTTTAAGACCTATAACTAAAGAGATATATAGTAATATAATGGGTTTACTACGAGAGTCGTTCAATAAGTCCTTAGAAAATCCGAGAAATTGCGCCCGTAGTTTTGGTAAAGATTTTTTTTTGTAAGAATTATTAACACGAACACTGTCAAAATTTCAGCTCGATCCATAGCGCAAATCAATTTCTATCGTCGATTAAAGTTAACGACATATATTTGTGCATAGCAATGGAAAAAAGCGAGTTTAGGGCTGTCATCAAACATCTGCATTTGAAGGGCCTAAACCCGAAAGAAATCAAAGCCGAGTTGGATGCAGTTCATGGCACATCTGCACCTGTGTTTGCGATGATTTACAATTGGGTGAATGAATTTAAACGTGGCCGTTCATCCACAAAAGATGAACATCGTTCAGGACGCTCAGTTGAGGTGTCTACTCTTGAAATAATCGACAAAATCCACGATCTGATATTGAACGATCGGCGGAATTAAAGTGCGCGAATTAGTTGAGGCCACAGGCATATCACAAGGTACAGTCGCTTCAATTTTGCATGAAAAATTGTCTGTGAAAAAAATTTCGGCAAGATGGGTGCCTCGTTTGCTCTCAGAGGAGAATAAGCGCAATCGTGTAGTGGACTCTGAGGCTATGTTGGCACTCTTTCATCGTAATCCTGCCGAATTCCTTCGTCGATATGTCACTGTGGACGAAACCTGGATACACTACTACACTCCAGAAACGAAGAGACAGTCATCACAGTGGATTTTCAAGGGTGAACGGGCTCCGAAGAAGGCAAAAACTGTGCCATCGGCCGTCAAGGTGATGGCCACGGTCTTTTGGGATTCGCAGGGCATCACTTTTATCGACTACTTGGAAAAAGGAAAAACAATAACAGGAGCGTATTACGCGTCGTTATTGCAACGGTTGAGCGAGGAAATCAAAGAGAAACGCCCCCATCTGAAGAAGATAAAAATCCTCTTGCATCAGGACAATGCGCGTGTGAATACCTGCGCTGTTTCCATGGCCAAAATTGTGGAATTGTTACAGCATCCCGCTTATTCACCAGATTTGGCCCCGAGTGACTATTTTCTTTTCCCCAATATGAAGAAATGGCTTGGCGGACGACGGTTCACTTCCAACGAGGACGTAATTGCTCAAACGGATGAGTATTTAGCAGAACTTCCGAAATCCTATTTTTTGGACGGGATAAAAATTTTGGAAAAACGGTTGGAAAAGTGTATAGAGCTAAAAGGTGATTATATTGAAAAATCAAAAATTTTTTTTTTTTAAAAACAGTTTTTTTCCATCTTTTTCTAAGGACTTATTGAACGACCCTCGTACCTTACATTATCTCCGATTCATTGTCTTAACGAAGTAATTTACTTTTTTACACTTATTCATTTATATTTTCTTTTTATCCTATAACTGATATTAATTTTTAATAAAACTAACTTATTCATATACTTATATCTTCATTTAAGTTATTATTTTTATTATATCTAAGAAAATATAGATTTAAAATTGCTTCTGTTCATATATTTCTGAATTTGTTTATTGTTGAAAGTGGTAAAGGCCAATTTGTAGCTAAAACAATCGTTTATTTTCTTCAAAAATTTTATTAATTAATTATTTTCTAGTAAAATTTAACAGATTTAACAGTGCTTTTTAACAGGATGAAAAAAAATAAACTTACACCACTATCAAAAACAACGGCTCAATTCTACAGTTTTCGGTATTTGCAATATAATCTTTTTCTATATAGCCATTTATTTTTATATTTTCTATAGAAAATGTTTAAATATATTTTAAGATATTTTTCTTCCTATATTCAATATCATAAAGATATTAAGAAAATTTCACATAAAAGGGTTTAATCAGGTATGGTTTGGGTGAATTACAAAAAAGTAATTGAGTCATAAAGAGAATAAAGTCTAGTTTCTTGTAAAAGGTTTTATTGTTGGTACAGTTTGGTATAACGGAAACTTTCCTTAAGAATTTCATTCTAAACTAATTTTCATACCTAAATATCTAGCAAATATATTAGTTATGAGATAGTTTAAGTATATAAATTAATAGACATTTGTAAATATTTCGCGCCTTACTAGTTGTACTGAACATTTCAACAACACCTTGTTTTTCAAGATGTTGTCGACTAGAAGATATTTACTTTCGGTCTTTTGACTTTATCAACTACGTATATAAATTGTATTCTGTAATCACTATGACATTGCGAAATTGTAAAGTTTGAGAAATTTTGCAATTTCCAGAACTCGTTAAAAGAAAATTAAGTTTTTGACATATGCCTCCATAGTAAATGTAATATTTTTTACTTACTACAGGCTTTGCCATTCCTCTTTTCACTTTAATAAATGACATTTTTATTAAACTTTTCTTAACAACAAATCAGATTCAAGTTAAAGTTTTTACAAGGTAGGTGTTTTCATTTTAGTAATAATATTAGTTAAGTTTTCTTCAAAAGTACTTCTACAAATGGACTGACAGATAAAAATAACTAGATACATAAGAAAAGCTCATTTTTATGGATAGTAATTTATTTGACCTTTTTTTGGGACATTTTATTTATGGATAGCATCCATGTTTAAAGTAATTACAAAATTATTTACAAACGAAATGAAGCAAATAAATTCGAAACAAACTGTGTATGCGTATGTATATATTTATATATTGTTTAACATAAGAAAAATTTGAATATTTTGGAATAATCACATTTATATACTCTTATAAAAAATAAGGAATACATAAAAATGTGGAATGGTTGAATATTTTTAAGTGTTCCACTTTTCATTGTAAATTCTATTTGATTTAAATGATATAAAATAAAAAATAATTAATTTTTAACAATAATTCCATTTTTATATAAAAGTTATCAGTAAATTTTAAAATAATTTTTTTCACAAAAAGTTATATTTATACATTAATTTTTGTCAGTGTGATACAAAAAAGGTGTCATGACAAATAAGTAAAGGGACTGATATTCTTCAACAATTTTTATCTTATATTATTCCCTTCAATGTAGTCCGCTTGGGTATCTAGTTATTGGAGAAAGCATTATTTTATCTCTACTCATACGTAGCAGTGCCGGCAAGCTTCAACTAGAATCCTGTCGGCTGCTCGGTTACAATCCTTTGGATGTTATCGACAATGCCACTTCAAGTGTTCTTGATGTCCCTTCAAGTGTTCTCTGATCTTAGGGAGCAAAAAAAAGTCAAAAGTAATGTGATTAGGAGAATAGTTGGTCTAGCCAACCACAGAAAATTATTTAATATTACAGGTTACTACTATTTTTTATAAATTAATTTTTTATTGGTGCAATATTAGATATACGAGGTCTGTTCAAAAAGTATCGCGAATTTTGAATTTCCGCGGGTTACGTATATTTGATTTTCAAGTTTTTTGTGGCGTTATATTGGTATTCATGTGTCTCACTTATTTCGGTCATTTTGAAAGTTCAGTTAATTTTTGACAGCTGCTTTGCTTGCATGTGTTTTGACCAAAAACAGCATCGCTTTAACATTGCTAAGGAGCCGTTGGACTCTGTCCGCGATGACCCAAATTTGTGACGAATCATAGGTTTTTGGTTATGACGTGGAAACCAAAGCTCAATCATCCCAATGGAAGCTGCCGCACGAGCCAAGACCGAAAAAAGCGCGTAAAGTTCGGTTGAATGTGAAGTTATTGCTTACAGTTTTCTTCGATTGCAGGAGGGTGGTGCATCATGTGTTCTTGCCACAGGGTGGAACGGTCAATAAGAAATATTACCTGCAAGTTATACGCAATTTTCGCGAAGGAATCCGCGAGAAACGCCCGGATTTGTGAAAGAAGAAAAATTGGCTTTTGCACCTTGCTCACGCATCGTTGCTTGTGCGCGAATTTTTGGCCAAAAACAATACACTAATAATGCCGCAGCTACCGTATTCCCCAGATCTGGCCCCCTGTGACTTTTTCTTGTTCCCGAAATAGATTCTTTGATCCATTTTTTGGAATGGGCAAAAGTCGAAGACGAGCCAAAACACGTGCAAGGAAATCAGCTGTCAAAAATTACTCTGAACATTCAAAATGGCAGAACTTTTCGGCATAAGTGAGAGATATCAGTACCAACATAACGCCACAAAAAAAATTCAAAATTCGCGATACTTTTTGAACAGACTTCGTATTTTATTTTCAAAAAATAAATATTGGGTTGTCAGAAAAGTCATTTTGTTCATTTCTGGAAGTACTAGAGTTATTCATATCTATATTATTGTTATGCCATTTAATAGCTGATAGTTTACGCATTATTTTTTAAATATTATTGATCCATTTTCTTAGTTTTTTACGGATTTTATAACAAGTTGAAGACGGAAGACCAAACTTCATATTTTTGCCATATTTTATTGTTTTACTTCCATAAAGGAATGAAGACGCGTCAAGCTTGTGAAAAGCTGCGTCAAATTAACGGTGACATTACTCTTCAAGTGCCAACGATAGTTCACGATATTACGTGCTAGTGACTTTTATCTCAACGACGTACCTTGGTCAGGAAGGACCTTAACCTGATGTTCATGACAAAAAAAAGACATGAATTGAGTCAAACCAGCATTAAACTGGCGCGAGAGAATGTAGAAATATTGAACATTCATCATTTAACCGTTCACGAGCACCCGAAGAAGTTGGGATACATAAATAAGCTCGATGTTTGGATTCCACATGAACTCAAAGAAGTCCATTCGACGGCATTAATAAACATCTGCGACATGCTCATTAAACGATCCTATTTTGAAACAATTTATAACTGGTGATAAGAAGTGGATCGCTTATATTAATATCCTGCGAAAACGATCTTGGTCCCGCAATGATAATCCATCTAAAACAACAATGAAAGCGAACTTTCATCAAAGGAAGATTATGCTTTTAGTGTGGTAGGATTTTAAAGATGTTGGGTTTCTTTGGGCTTCTACCAAGGATCCAAACAATCGATTCAGAAGTGTACTGTCGATAATTGAGCCGTTCGTAAAGGAGTTTCGCCGATAAAGGCAGGTCATTCTGTGAACGACGAATTATAAAGCTTGCTGAAAGATGGCAAAAGGTTATCTAGCAAAATGATTAATATTTCATTATTGATCTTTGTTCTTTATTTAAATAAATACACTTCTTTAAACATAGACAAAATGTGACATGACTTTTGATGTGCGTTCTTCCATAACGAAAAGGACGCACGTCAAGCTTGTGAAAAGTTGTGTACAATGGTGTAAAAAGAGCGATGGTTAATGAAATTCCGTGCTGGGGATTTTGAAAGAGCGATGGTTAATGAAATTCCGTGCTGGGGACTAATAAAAGTGATAATATCAAAAAATTCTTCCAATCAAAATAAATTCAATAGTTTTGATATAATATAAGAATTAATTTATTTATTTGTTTTTAATTTTTGTTAAATTAAATTTGAAAAAAAAAACAGATAATATTGACTTGTGGTATGGTGAAATCGAGTTGGTTTATGATAATACGTAAAGGTATTCAAGATCGAATCTGGCTTAGGCCATTGTGTCGCTAAATGGCGTTTAGATTCATGGCGGTAACAAAAAATTATTTCAGTACTAATATTGCTGGAAATAATACTAAGAAAAAAATCAAGATAATTCTTACACTTTAGATAATTTCAATACCGAGTAGATATCCATTTTTGACCATAACAAATTCACATGTGCAAATATTGATGAGCTTAATATTTTTTTAAAGATATCGTATGGAACAGTATTCTCTATATTTTCTCTCCTCATTAAATACTCATATGGTTGACATTTGCCTTAAGAATTATATAAAATGTTTCACGTTAATTCTGCTAATGTGATTACCATGTTTAATAAACGTTAACATACTCGTATTATCAGAGAATTTGATAATTTCAATGAGAAAGTTTTTGTCGGTTATCACCAGGTTTTTTTTATTACTCATACATCTCATAGGTGGAACGTACATGGAGTAGTGTACAGATTATAGGTTTAATTGTTGGGAACACGTGCTTCCTTAATTTTACCAAACGTATACATACACACCAAATAGATCAGCCACATTAACAAATGAAAGTCTTACCATACGCAGGCTCAAAAGACCACACGTCCACACTTCATTTATGGGCCAATAATTTTAAGGATAACTGTAAGAACATTACTTCTTACACATGCATGCATATATAGAAATATCCATGAACACATTAGAATATATATACGAGTACAGTGTGAATAGGAACGTAACCTTTCCAAAATTCCACATCTTTTTCAACTTATTCCAAGTTTAATATTTGCAAATAAAAAAATCTGTTAATTTAGAATCAGTTTGTAGCAGGTTTCAGAGTAATTATTTTCTGTGAAGAATATTATCAAATAGATGAATACGAGGATACATAGTCCTAAGCACAAGTATGTACGCAGTTCATTGCACGTCTTGAATTTATGCTATTGAAATTATGTTACGAGTGAGAATTTATGTGTCGCATTTTATTTTGTCATCCTTTTTCTATTTTATATACAACACATTTCCTGCTATCAAATGGTTATTTTAGCATTTATTTTATGTTGTTTGTATTTTTATTTTTGTTTTTTTTTTGCTGTCGCAATTTGGACAATTTAAAAGAATAAAAAATTAATGTTTACAATAATGGAATTTTATTTCTTCAGACTTTTTAGTTATTACAAAATGTCTTCTTGCAATAAATTGATCAAAAGAATGTGAAATTACATTTTAAATTTAAAAAGCTTTCTTGTTTAATATAGTATAATGTAATTGAAACCAATATTGTTGATATTCTAAATATGGCCACCTGAAATATTTCTCACCTGCGTGGCAAATAAACGATATCATCCACTGAGTGTAGGTAGATTTTCATTCACTAAGCAGATAATAGAAAACTTTTATTTGATGTGAAAAGAAAATAAATATAAACAAAATGCTGGTTCCGTTTTATTTTTTGTTAGTATTTAATATCATTTATATAACAGCCTATACATAATTAGAATGATTCATGTTTGTGTTCGCTTGTTTCATTGCAAAAATCAATCAACATAATACATACTCGTACAAGATGAAATTGAAAAAATTCCTCAGAGACAACTATTGTCAAATAAAATTGAACTTACGACTGTAAAGGTTAAATAATTTTATAAATTCAATATTTCGAGGAAACTGTACACAGTATCATTAATAATTTAGCTACTATTTATATATTATTATTGCATTTGTTTCCGGTTTTAATATTGAATTGATTTTGTTTATATTCTCAAGAGACTTTTCCAAGCAAAGCCTTTTTTAGGAATTAGCTAACGACAATGCCTCAGTGTGATTCGAATCCACGACTCTTTGGATGGTAAAAAAAAATTAATATTATACAAATTTTTTACTGAAAAAATGTTTACTGTCATTAATTTTTACTGCAAAAATGTTTGCTGAATTAAAAATTTTTACTGAACAAATTTTTACTGAAATGAATTTTTACTGCAAAAATTTTCACTGAAATAAATTTTTATTGATAAAATTTTGACTGAGATTAACTTTTATTGAAATTTTTTATAGAAATTAATTTTTACTGAAAAATTTTTTAATGATATTAATTTTTATTGAAATATTTTTACTGAAATTTATTTTTACTGAAATTATTTTTTACTGAAATTAATTTTTGCTGAAAAAATTTATACCTAAAATATTTTCACTGAAAAAATTTTTACTGACATTTTTTTTACTGAAATTCAATTTTACTAAAATTTTTTTTACTGAAATTAATTTTTAATGAAATTTTTTTTACTGAAATTAATTTTTATTGAAATATTTTTTACTGAAATTTTTTTTTTGCTGAAATTAATTTTTACTGAAAAAATTTATACTTAAAATATTTTTACTGAAAAAATTTTTACTGAAATTTTTTTTACTGAAATTCATTTTTACTGAAATATTTTTTACTGAAATTTAATTTTACAAATATTTTTACTGAAATTAATTTTTAATGAAATTTTTTTTACTGAAATTAATTTTACTTGAAATATTTTTTACTGAAATTTTTTTTACTGAAATTAATTTTTACTGAAAAAATTTATACTTAAAATATTTTTACTGAAAAAATGTTTACTGAAATTTTTTTTACTGAAATTCATTTTTACTGAAATATTTTTTACTGAAATTTAATTTTACTGAAATTTTTTTTACTGAAAACAAAAAAAAATCTATTGAAACTATTTACTGAAGAAATAAATATTACCGGAAATTTTACTTTTAATTTTTTTAACTGGTATTATTGAAAAAAAAAATTTGCTTTTATTGAAGTATGCAAATTTGTTTGATGGAAAACTTTTAAAATTTAAATTTTTGTCCGTTTCTCAAAAATACTGTCTGTAATAGGCTATAACTTTTAACTACAGAACAAAGAAATATACTTTATTATTCTGACGAAAACCATAATAAATAGAGGAAGTTTTGAAAAAATTACGTTCAATATTAAATAAATCATTTCCTCTTCTACGTTGCTTATTAAAAATGAAACTTCCCGAAAAACTTTGAATAAGGAAATCGTGATAAAATATAAAAAAATTTTATGTGTTTTGTTTAGCGAAAAACTTTTTAGTTGGAAATAATTTATGAGCAAAACCGAAGTTTCACTAACAATTATTTTTATCCTTGAAGTAAATTTAGAAAATAATTTTGTAAGTTAAACAATTCCTCTTTGATATGGAGTTTTTTTATATTTAGAATGCGTAAATTATTTGGAAAAAAATAATTTCCAAAAGTTGGAATAAAAACCAGAACTAAAAATTTATAATAGTTTCTAACAGAAAATAATTAATGCAATGACATTCATTTTCGTAACATTTGCTTCTTCGTTGCACACAGTAGACGCAAACGATCGGCAACCACTGATTCATTATGGAGATGCTGTTGTAAGGTTTTGTTGTTTCCAATAGACTTCTCTTTGCCACAAATAATAAAGTGTTATCCATTTCGTGGTTCGGGAAGTACTACTTTAGTTTAAGTATTTTAGCTACACAAATATCTTATTTACATAGACAAATCTTTCAAATTTGTGCATTAGGGTAAGGTTAAAGTAATAAAATAAAGTAAATTGTAAGTATATTTTTAATTAAATTTACTTTCTGAAGCATGTATTGGATAATTATTTATATTATCTGCAATATTGTGTTATTCATGATCGAATAAAAAGAATTTTTCATGAATTACAAATGTAGCTGCCTTATTTTTAAACCATTTATTTTTATCGAATTACTTAAAATATAAAATTGGTTTCAATAAAATAAGACTAAGCAAGAGATTGGATAATATTTGTTTATTTCTTAAGCAGAAAAATGTACACTAAAATACCCACAGCATATTTGGCCAATTACTTCCTGTTGTATAAGAACACTCACAAGGATAATACATATATTTAGAAATAATATTATTTCGTATACGTTAATATCGAATTTGTAAACAATATCAAAATAAATTTGTTTTGCTTAAAATCTTTTGTTAAGATTAAATCAAATGCTTTTAATAATGACACGGTTTTTATTTTTAATTCTAATTTAATGCGCACCTGAATTCTTTAATGAAGTATATGTGTACGTATAGATTAAGAACAGTCAGCTGATTTTTGTTTACGTATAATTTTTGAGATATTTTGTAATTAGTAATTGGACTATTATTATGCAATAAGATAATCGCATTTCTTTGTTATCGTGTATTATGAGAAATTTGAATTGTCGCCAAATTTAATTTCAAATAAAATAACTTAAACGCTTCAAGGGTATTAAAGCCGATATAACTTTGACATTCAAAATATTTTACCATTTCGCATACACGTACATAAACGCATAAATACAGAAGTACAATTTTAGACTAAAAAAAACAAACTTATGTAAACATACAATATAAGATGGAAATAAATACGAAAAGTGAATATATTCCAACACTTGCCAAAAGCTTTGTTTACTTTTTATATGTTTACGTAAGCATATGGTATTTTTTTTTTTTTTTTGGTAAAAGTACACATAATTGCAAATCCGTTATTTACACATCGATATTGATATCATTTTTTATAATATACACGTAATTTGATTAAATGTTTATTTATTTTGATCGTTTTTGTTTTTTTTTTGTTTTGCAGGTTATCCACGAGCAAGTAGTGTACCTCCATTAGGAGGTCTTTTAGATCGCGCATCTAGCCTTCCACCACTGCCGCGCCATCTGCGTGCCAGTTCGTTGGAGCCATTGGAACCATTATATAGTAAGTCTAATATTCCGTTGGAAACCCGCTCCAAAACCCCAACGCCCGTTAAACCTAGAACATGGGCACCCAGAGATTGCGAAGTAGCCTTTGACGTCGATGGTAAATTTACTGAACGCAGAAACAATTTTTTTCTCTAGATTTTTGACAATTGTTTTCTATTTTTGATTTTTTCCAAATTTAATTTTATTAATTGGGTTAGTTTTTCCCAAATTTAATAGAATAATTTTTTTTTGCTTTTTGTAATTATTTTTTGCGCCATTTAGATCCTTTCTAATTTTAGTCCTTTTGTATATTTTGAAGATATTTGATTTTTGTCATTTTAAAATCATATCAACCTGTTGGACGTAATATCCATATAAGAATGGTATATAATATATTGGTTTTTTTTTTCTCCAGTTTTTGTTAAATATTAATATATGTATATAGTAGCAATCGGCACTGATAAGCACGATTATAAATCAATATATGAAAATTTCTTGGAATTGTTTTTGTTTGTTTCTTTTTTTTACAAAATCTGAAAAAATATTTTACTACAAATTTATGGAATATTTTTTGATCAATATTTCAGGAATGTTTGATGTACACATATTTATACACAACATATACACAATCACCTAATTTGAAATCGAATATTTTCTACAATACTACAATATTTTTTGTTATAAGAGTTTTTTTCAGAATTTTTACTCCTGGTTAACATGCATACAACTACGAACATTTTCTTAAAAGGGTCATCATTTATAGTAACATTTAGTATAATATTATACCTTATCCTTTCTAACGTAATATTGAGGGGATTGTTCAATATGCTTGGATATCAAATAAATTTTGCACAATTTTTTTTTTTTAGTATTTATATTCGAATTCACGTTGGTTATTATATTTGTGCCTATAGTAATCAGTAATAATCTTATTACTCAATACCTTATAGTATAAAAATAAATTGGCTAATTGAGAATATTAAAAACAATATTTTTCGTGACTTTATTATTTACGAAAAAATAAATTGTAAATAATTTTTTTTTTATGTTAATATTATTTTCTAATTATTATTTTTAATTATGATAAAGGATTATCTATTTTGTGGTTTGGAAAGTACAAGGTTGTTATTTGACAAAATTAAAATTGAAATTTTATGCTAATGGAATGCTATTAAAATAACATTGAATTTGCATAAATTTTGCCATATTATATTTTGGATCGTTTAACTACCAAATAGTTTAAAAAATTAAAAAAAAAATTGTAAAAAGGTGGTGGATCTTGCCAATAGCCATATTTAGCGCCTTTACTGAGCAATCTATTTCAAATACAATCAAAAAATTTTATTATTGTAATACACGTTCTACTGAAAATTTTCCTACTATTAATGAAACTCAAAGAACAAAATTTTTCGATTTCATGGCACGCTCCAAAAATTTGGGCTAATCTTATGTCACACCATGGCGCATTTTGTATTGTATGGCCGTATGATCACCAAATTTTTTTTGGCTTTAACTGGAAGATTTTAATTTGGATTATATCCTGTTTAAATCAATTGGTTTCAAAAGCTAATTAACACAATAAATAATTTAAATTTTTTTTCCGAATTGCACGATTTGGTGATATCAATTGTCCTCCAAGATCTCATGCGATTTCATGATTTTGGGCGTGTTTTTTCCGAAACGTGGGAAAAATTTATCAAAAAAAGCATTACCTCAAAAGGATCAAGACTTGCAAGAAGTTTGGTGACGGTCCGTTTAAAAAAATTATTTTTCATTTATAATACGAAAGGCCACTTATTTATTTAAATAAATAATAAATTTTAAATATTTGTTATTTAACTTTACTTTACAAAGCACAAAATTAGATAATCCTACCATTTTAAAAACTACCATGAATCATGAGTAAAATATGATTAATATTATTTTAAATATTTATAATTAACACTATGAAATAATAATTACTAAAATAACTGAGCCAAAGAAATTTTTCTTCGAAAACACAATTTTTATACAAAGTTCAAGTTGGGTAGTTATCTTTTCACAGTTGAAATTTTTTTAAAAACATTTTATAATATTTTCAGTTAAATTTGTTAATAATACTTTCATATTGTTTAAAAAGAAAATTTATTTTTTCAAAAATATCATTCAAAAAAATTACTGAACGATGATATTCATTTTATATAATTTTCTAATATTTTTATTGTTTTTTTTTTAAGAATTGTTTAAAAATTGAATATATTCAAAAAAATTTAGTTGTTTAACTTTAAAAAAAAAACCTTTAATGTGTAGTAGTGAAACTCAATACTACATTATATTGTAGTAAATTAATGTACAGTGTTTGGAAATATTAATAATAATAGAATTGTTCGTATGTATGCATTAGGTAATAGGTATTCTTATGTTTAGGATTGCCGATGTATAATGCTGGTATGAGAAGAAATAACTTTCGAGACCTATTGAATCCAAGCCATCATATGCCATTGTCAGCATTTACACGTGATCCATGGTGGTGGAGGGTGGATGACTTGAAACCATTTCGACCACATTTGAGAGAGTCAAGCCTTCCACCATATTTACGAGATTCGTTCTTATCGCCTGTGAAAAGGAACTATTTATGGGAGAGACATCCAATGCGGCCGTTTGGTAAATATTTTCCATCTATTATTTAACATAAATTTTTTTCATTTTGAATCTATATTAATAAAACTATAAAACATTTTTTTAATATTATATAATTTAACTTTTGTATTAACATTTTTGCTCTAGTTTTTGGAATTTGTTTCTAGTTTTTGGAATCAAAAAAAAAAAAAATATCAATCAATCTATAACCAAATAAAAATCAAATTACATTTCTATAAATTTTAACAATTTAGAGGACGACATGACATATACGTAAATAATTAAGATCAACTTTCATCTATGCCGGATATCGCATACATAAAAATGTGTTTATTTTATTTTATTTTTCTCATATGCACTTTTTTTTATGGTAAGCATAGAATCTACCCAATGTAGAAGTATTTATTCTACAAAATCAAATAATTTATGTTTTTGTTTAAGTAAAATCCTACAACAAATTTTTTCCGAACTTTCTTTATTCAGTTTGATTTTTCCAAAGATTTAAAAAAAAGTAGTAGTTATTAAAATTTCTATGATTAAAGAGTATGAAAAAATACGCAAACTGGGATTATTTAATATTACACAATTTCTTAAACACAACTACTTGTATATCATATAATATAATAATCTTATTAAATACCTAGTTTACAGTACACAAAACATATACACTTTTATCCAGTATTCCTTATTTATTTATCTAAAAAGAATTTTTATTCTCTACACGAAGTACTGGATTGTCCAATATTGCGCTTTGAAAAGTCAAGTCAAATAAAGTATATTTAAAATTCTGAATTTGATTTATATAATTTATTTAATAATATTGCCTAAACTTTGCCATTATTTATAAAATATCAGATTATTCAAAGGACTGCCACAAGACTTTTTGCAGAACTCGATCCTTTTGAAATAATTTTTTTTCGCTTTTCGGGCTGTAATTCGGTCATTACTTTATGGATTTGAAAATTGTCTGAATATACATAATCTATAATTATAGTTTCATATATAAAAGCCTAACGTTATCAAATCGGACGGTTTTGAAAGTTTGTAATTGACAGGACAAATTCTCAATATTAGGCATCCTTATTGCGATTTTTTATTAGAATTATATATTGTCTAAATTAAAATCTTCAAATTAGGGTAAAAAAAATTATATATAGTCTAAATTAAAATCTCCATAGTACGCAGAATTGAGGGTAATAATCTCTCCTTTTTCATTTTCAAACAAATACGGGCATTTTTTAATGGTAAAACGATCTACATAATAAAATGTCAAATTTTTTTATTAAATATATTTGATCTCAAATGAGATTGTTGTACTTTTCAAACCGAAAAAAGGCTAGCTATCGAACTGAGTTTGAAACAATATTTGTAGGTTAGGTACATTTGTATGCGGCCGCCTTACTCTAAAATCTTAGGTTATTACATTATATTATACACATCCAAAGAAAAAAAAGTATTCGATTTTATTAAGATTTTAACCTAAGATTTTTAGAGAATATACTCTAAAAATCTTAGGTTAAAATCTTAATAAATCGAATACTTATTTTTTCTTTGGATGTGTATAATATAATGTAATTTAAACATTTTGCAATAGGATGAAATATTAAAAAAAGAAGACATAATTATTCCAACCATGTCCCTTTTTTTAGCACTAACAGGCCAGGTACAATTACCGAAGTCGTGTCAAATCAGTGTTTTTAACAATGATTAAAAAGCGATTGTTAGCTGCTGGTCTATTTGATCATGTAACAGTTAAGCAGCCATTAATATGCCCTTGAGTTTTTATTCTAACCAAAACTGGACTGCTCAGGATTTCAAATATACTCTGATCGAATGAGTACAAAGCTCCAGATCTTTAGGTTTAAAAGAAAATCTGCATACGTCACAACACTGGAGAAAAAATGCTGCCTAAAAAATATAGTGGCAATCGTATCGTGAAGCAAGGCGTTGGCTTGATTATGGCTTAGAATGGTTTCTCCTACGAATAGAGTAGGGGACTTGGTGCGAATTGAAGGAATTTAAAAAGGAAGCACTGTCTAAATATTTTAGTCACCAATAGTTTTTATTAAAGATTTACGTTAATTAGTGAAGGATTCATTATGAAGCACGATAAAGATCCCAAACATAGCTCGGAATTGTGTTGAGAAATAGAGGAAAAACAAGAAGGCATTTTGAAAATATTACATGGCCATAACAATCACTCAATCTTAACTTGGGATCAATTAGAGAGAAAAGTGTGACAGCACTGTGTCGGAGGTCCTTTTGCGAATAGCTATTATTGTGTAGCTACTATCTTGCAGTCATTGCTTATCTGTTTTTTTTTTTTGTATGTGAGGTCTGTGCGACAAGAGCCAAAGCCATTGTGCAGCTCCACGACCATGACGTCATTTGGCCAGTGCATGCTTAGTATGGCTTAGCATCGCTAGCTTCCGTAATTAAACTGGTCGATAGTTAGTTGGAGGAAAAAGTCAGATATTGTTTAATTTTGTAAAGCACATTTAAATGGTTGAAGAAGGTTGAAAAGAGGGTTTGGAAGATGAATTGTTGAGTCTAGAAATGGAAGGAGTCTTATTCAAAAATAAATTCTCAGTTGAGTGGCATTAAGGATGACATTGATTACCAAAAAATAAATCACGGGTTAATGCGATATAATTAATCCTAATTCTGAGAGATTTATTTGCTCAGAATTTCGTAATGACTGTTTATTAGACAGGTTTTCGTTAGTCCAGTAGGACTAATGACATTAAGTACCATTATGGTAGTCGATTCGGCGATTTAAACAAATTACGATGAATATTATTGTGTGCCAGATCATTCGGCGATCCAAGAATAGCTTCGAGAGCTAAAAGACTAAAAAATATATATAAAATTAGAAAGTTGATGGCATTCTGAACTATACTCTTAGTTGCTCACTGCTCTACAAGGAAAAGGGAGTTTTTAAATAGCAGAATTATACTGCATATTCCTAATCTAATGATAGATTAATATAAGGTGTTGTAAAAGGAAATCCATTATTTTTGCATTAAATTGAAGGTTTTATTTAGCATAGATAGAATGATACGATTTAGGTCAAATATACACCGTTTTGTTCGATAACTTGTTGCCATTTTGGAGGTAATTCCACAATGCCTCTCTCATAGAAACCCTCGTCCCTATTGGCAAAAAACTGGGACAGTCGATTTTCACAATCTTTTCTTGAGGCGAATTTTTCACCTGCAAAATCATTCGTCATAGACAGGAAGAGGTGGTAATCACTTGGTGCCAGGTCCGGACTATAAGGTGGATGCATAAGAACATCCCAACCAAGGTCCCGGAACTTCTGGCGAGTCACTATCGATGTATGCGGCCTGGCGTTGTCCTGATGGAACACAATTCCGCTTCTGGGCGATTGCTTCTTTCAGACGGTCCAATTGTTGACAGTATAGGTCCGAATTAAGAGTTCGGCCGTAGGGGAGCAGCTCATAGTAGATGATTCCCTGCCAGTCCCACCAAACACACAGCAAAACCTTCCTGGCTGTCAATCCTGGCTTGACCACCGTTTGCGCCGGGTGACCGCGATTTGACCACGACCGTTGTCGCTTGACGTTGTCGTAAGTGACCCACTTTTCATCACCAGTAACCATCCGCTTCAGAAATTGATCGATATTGTTGCGATTCAGCAGCGATTCGCAGATGGAAATTCGGTCCATGAGGTTTTTGTGCGATAACTCGTGTGGCACCCATACATCGAGCTTCTTTTTGTATCCAGCCTTATGTAAGTGGTTCCAAACGGTTTTTTGTGCAATGTTTAGCTCCTGGACAATCGAAACAGTGCTTACGTGACGGTCGGACTCGACGATTTCCATTATTTTATCGACATTTTCGTCAATTGGCCTTCCAGTGCGTGGTGCATCTTTGACATCACAATTACCGGAACGGAATCGACGAAACCAAAATTGCGCATGATTGACTGTTACAGTATCAAGACCATAAACACTATTAACATTTTCAGCTGCCTGGCTTGCGTTTTCGCCTTTATCGAAGAAAAACTGTAAAATATGGCGTATTTTCTCTTTGTTGGTGTCCATCTTTGACGCGTGCTAAAAAAATACTGAGTCAAGTAATCACAAAACTGTATGATAAGCTTTTTTAGTACGAAATCTTATCTTTCTAACGCCATCTAGTGCAATCTGATCGCACTTTTAAAACGGGAGATACAGACTCCTAAGGCCATCTATTGGCAAAATAATGGAATACTTTTTACTATACCTTATATGTCATAGGGTTACGTCAACAGCTGCATCCGTAATCATAAAAATCGAATTACTGAGTCCTTCAACCAGTTATAAAAATGGTTAGTTTGAAACTATGTAGATATTTTCTTCAAAATTAAAAACAAGAAGGATTTTTGCAAAATATGATATGCGGAAGGACTGTGGATTTTCTAAGAAAGCATTGTAGAGGATAAGACTTTTATTTACCATAACGTTCCAACATAACATATATTTAATTTTAAAATTTTATTTCATTTCCCCTTCATCGTTCAACAAAGACATAATTTTTTCAGTTTAATTAATTTTCCTCTCAAAAATAATGTAGTTACATACCATACTTTTGGCCTACAGTGTATGGTGCAGTTCAATTATTACAACATCAGATAAAAATGGATACGATTTAAAGATTACATACTAAATTCACCAATTTTATAGTCAATTAGTAATTTTGCTTAATACATAAATAATATAATATATTTTTTAATGCTTGTGCTTTTTAATAAACACTCGACAAAGCTTCAGTTGTTCTAATCTCACATCTAAGACACATACTCTTTTTTTTATTTTAAAAACGATATTTAGTTTTTTTTTTGCTATTTTAAGTAAGATTTTCTTAATAAATTAATGGAAATTATTATCCATTGATTTATAATTAATGGAATATATGAATGGTAAGAGAAATTTCATAAGTAATTACTCAGAATATTTTATCTAAAACATGAATTTAATAATGATTTCAGTTTGCGTATTTATAAAAAAAAAATTAATTAAAAAAAATCTTTAGCAATTTCTTAGCATATACGATCATATTTTTTAGTAGATTGAAAATTAATTGGAAATAACATTTTTTGAATGAAAAAAAAAATATTAAAAAAATTTCATTGCTTAAATAAACTAATTAATAAATTATATTTTCTTATAAAAAAAATATTTTTTAAAAATGTTTATTATTTCTTTTGCAGCCCATCATTCTATGTACTACTACTAGCCTAACCGTATTTGTCAAAAACTATATCATCAACGAAGAATTCTCTCCACCTTTGTAAGGTTAAAATGAAGAACATTAAAGAAAATATTTTAAAATAAAGTGTCCTCAAAATAAAAACGAATTAATTAAAAATTGTTGTGAATCAAATATATATTTCTATTCGAGGAAAAGTAAAATTTTTTCGATTATGAAAACGAAACGAACATACACATATGTGTAATTTAAATATATTTTATTAATAAATTGCCAATAACTTTTATTAATATAATTTCAAACTTCTATTATATTTAAATATTATTATTATTATTAATATTATTATTATGGCATATTTGAAAATATTGCAATGACAAGAAAATTATGTTAAAATTAAATTTATGGTTCTCTTATCATTAATTATTTATTTATGTACACAGGCAATTGGATTGTTTTCCTACAATGATCATATGTAAAAAACTATTTATAATAAATAAATTTTTTTCTCTCGGATAACCTAAAAATATGTATTTCTAATTTAAAATCTCCTACCTTTATTATTTAGTTGTTGAACTTATAAAAAAACCATTTTATTCTGTAAAATAAAATTTATTATATTTTTAGTTAATTCAAAATTTATTTAAGTATAAATTTAAGAAATTTGAATGATTATTGATATTATGACTTGCACCTTTAAACAAGATAAAATCTTACAAACTTAATAATGAGAATGTTCAGATGTGTCGAAAACCGGAACATTTGAGAATTTAGGGCAACTAACAGATAAATAGAAGGCAATTTTACTTTAATCACACTTAAGATGGAAGTATGTTCAAAAAGCTCTTTATCTGAAATGTAATTAACACTTTTGCGGATACAATATTTTTTTCAAGTTCTTAGAGCTCTCTTCTAAACACCTGTTATTTTTATTTCAATTACGCTTATCGTTTGGAAAGTTCGCAGAATGAAAGGAAAAGAAACTTGTTCAGATTTTTTATTTTTCAATAAAATATAATCCGATCAGATTCCTTAATACAAATTTCTATAGATATTAATTCCTCATTCGGTGAATACCTCTTAATACGATGGATGTTCCAGTAATTCGTAGGTGAAATTTTTGTATAGAGCTTTGAGTTAAAGCACTGGTGTGGGTAGGCAGGTGCATTATCCTAAAATATAGAACGTATTTCCACTTTAATCGCGGTTACTACGACTTCAAAATAAGAACCATGCCATCTATCTCATCTACGAGGCAGTCTGATAAGTTAATGATAAATGAAACAAAAAATTAATTTATTTAACAAAAATAGATTAATTTTTCAATATAGTGTTATTTTGGCTTGATACATTTTACCAATAATATTTCAACCGCAAAGCTGGAGTTTTTGCAATTAATTCAGATATACGAGGTTTTTTCAAAATGTATCGCGAATTTTGAATTTACGCGGATTACGTATATTCGATTTTCGATCTTTTTGTGGCGTTATGTTGGTACTTATATCTCTCACTTATGCCGACAAGTTCGGACATTTTGAATATTCAGTTAATTTTTGACAGCTTCTCGTCTTCGATTTTCCCCTCAATTTCTACCAAAAACAGCATCGCATTAACATTGCTAAGGAGTTGTTGGACTCTGTCCGCGATGACCCAAATTTGCTCCAGAGGGTCATAAGTGGTGACGAATCATGGGTTTATGGTTATGACATGGAAACCAAAGCTCAATCATCCCAATGGAAGCTGTTGCACGAACCAAAACCGAAAAAAGCGCGCTAAGTTCGGTCGAATGTGAAGGTTTTGCTTACAGTTTTCTACGATTGTAGGGGCGTGGTGCATCATAAATTCTTGCCACAGGGTAGAACGGTTAATAAGGAGTACTACCTGGAAGTTAGGCGCAAGTTGCGCAAAGCAATCCGCCAGAAATGCCCGGATTTGTGGAAGAACAAAAATTTACTTTTGCACCATGATAACGCCCCTGCTCACGCATCGTTGCTTGTGCGCGAATTTTTGGCCAAAAACAACACACTAATAATACTGCAGTCACCGTATTCTCCAGATCTGTCCCCCTGCGACTTTTTCCTGTTCCCGAAACTGAAGAGCCCCATGAGAGGACGACTCTACGCTACGATTAAGGAGATAAAGACGGCATCGAAGAAGGAGCTGAACAAGATCACAAAAAATGATTTTTTGAAGTGCTTCGAGGATTAGAAAAAACGATGGCACAAGTGTATAATATCTGGTGGGAATTGTTTTGAAGGAGACAACATTTTATTTTCACGAAGCCAATTTTTCAAGTTTTTGAACTAGAATCGTCTTCAGCTTTGCGGTTACACTTCTTTAGATGTTATCGCTATTACCAAGATGATCTTATTTTAATTGTTTTTCGATCTAGGGGACAAAAAAAATCTAATGTATTGTGACCATGCCAACAATGAAGTTGGGGAACTACAAAAATCACTTTTCCGGGAAAAACTTGTTAATGAATTTAGCCATGTGACAGGGGGCATTTTCAAGATGGGGCACCAAAATGTCTGCAATGTCCGATCTGACGCAAAGAACGGTTTTTCTGAACTTTTCAAGGACTACTCATCAGTTTCAATATTAATTGATAATCTGACCTACCAGAGCCCTGAATCGTTCCACATTTTTGTAATTTTTAGATACTGAAGACCTCCTTGAGTGAATTTCGTCCTCCACTGCTTCTCAACCATCCAAAAATGGTTAATACCATCGAAAATTTTGTGCGTTTGATAAGGAATATTTCCCATAGGTGCGTTAAAACATTTTGTAAGTCAAACTTACAGATTCAACAAGCTTAACTAAAAAACTTTGCAGTTCCATTTTTTTATAAAGTACTACAAAAACAAAACTTCACTTATCATGCCTCTGTAGGGTTTTATAATTTCCGGAAGAGGTCTAAGAAGAAGTATCGTATTAGCTATGTCTAAGAGTAGATCACACTAATAGCAGATCGCTTTCAGTCTTATTACTTCACTGTCACACCTTGTACATATAGTCTATAGACTTTGCATCCAAAAAATAAATAAAAAAGCTAATCTAGTTCAGAATTTTCTATTGATTTTTACTTAGAAAATAAAAAAGTCCAGTACAAATTAATTATATTTGTACAAGAAAATTTTTGATGCCATTTTTCAGATCAATATTCTTACTACGAGTATCTAATATATCCGAAAAGCATAAAAACTAATTGCGGAACAGAATCTTTAATCAATTTATTTTCTGCCATAAATTGATTATTCAAATAGTGAAGTAAAAAAATTACCAGTTTTACTTCTTATTTTATGCATAGAATTTCTCGTAGCGAATATAAGTAGAATAAATATTGAATTTTCATTTTGCAAATTACGTTCAGAAAAGGACTACTTTCGAACGATCCAATCGAAGAGTTTTCTTATCTACAGCATAAAGGTTTGCCTGAATTGTGTTCAAATCTTTAGCTAATCATTTTTCTTACATAGAAACTATATTTCGTATTCAAATAGGCAATAGATACATGAGCATTTCTATACGAGCAAACGTAAAGCTTTTCTGGCGAATCTTTTTCTTACAGTCAACGAAAAAGAAGTCAGATTAGAAATTATGTAACAGTGATACACATATGTTTGAGTATATTGAATAATAATTTCTTATTTACTAAAGGATCAAACTGTAACCATCCAAATAGTTGGGGTAGATATACGAATATTCACACATATAAGTGTATCAAATATGAGTATTGATTTATCCTTTTATCTATTGTTTTGGATGAAATTGTGTACGAAGCTTTAATAGAACATTTGATCGGATCCGTATTCGAAAATTCGCTAACACTTTGAGTTTACTAAATCAACATTGGCAGCGTTGATCCTTCAATAAAGAAAGTTGAATCCAAACTTAATAGTGTACAGTCTGCGTTTTGTTTTTGCCTGAAAAGTATTTGTTGCGAGTAGATTTTTATACGTGTCTCCTATTCAAAATAAATATTGTTACGCGATGCGTGCATAATAATGACAAAGTTCTCTTATATTTGCAAAAATATATTCTACCAAGATTATTTTTTTGCCATACAGTTTTGCATATGAGAATGAAGAAAAGTTCTGCTGACGAGTGCTATTTACAGGTAAATATATATAAAATGAAAACAAGAGTCTAGTAAATACTTCAATTTATATAATCATAGCAATTTTCACAAACAATTTTATTATTTGCTGGTGATAAAAAAAAGCAAGGACAGACAAATAAAAATAAAGCCGCAGCAAAACTTTTACAATCATCAAATTCGAGAGGAATTTATTTTGAATCTCTGGTACCATAAAAATCCCGAAATATGATGGCTAATTTACTTTCAACTCCCACATGAAAAAACGTTCTAATACCAATGTAGCAATAGTAGTTAGATGATATGGAATTTTTTTTATTCACACAAATCCAACCGACATAAAGAAGGTGACAACGATTTTAAAGTTTTTGTTTGTCTTTCAAATCGACAGACTTTCATTGCAGTACTAATTTTTTTGTTTTCGTTTCAATGATATATCCTTCTGCAAAAAAAAGGAGCAAACTAAATAGGGTTTATCAACTTTCATTAAATTTGTATATTCAGCAAAATGTGATACTTTTTATAAATTTCAGCCAATGTGCACGAAATAAAAAGTCAATGTACTTAGTCTACTTTGTTTATTTAAATTTGGTGAAGTTTTTTTTTTAAATCTGTTAATAAAATGTAATTAAACCATTTATTATCGTCTTTTTTTGTTGGTACATTTAATTTTTTTGCTGAAATAATGACATCACGTTTTTCATATTCACATAAAGCTACGTGCACGAAAATAAGAGGCACTCGAAGTGTGCATTTTAAACAGTATTCAAGGCATACTCAAAGAGTGCCTTAAAAATCCTCTCGTTTTAATCTCATTTTATCTATATTGAATGGCTATTATTTAGCTTAAACATATAATTAAAAAAAAGGTTTTATTTAAATAAATTTTCAAATACTCATATATAAATTTTAATACTATAAATATCAAAACACATTTTAAAAATAATTTTCATTTTTTGTTTCGAAAAAAAAATCGATAATAAATTCTTAAGAAGAAACTTATAAAAAAATGAATGCAAAATTTAAAAATATATCTTTATACATGTTCGGGAAAAAAGATTTTTGAAAACAGTCAGCATCGTCGTATTAATGTACTTAACGTCTTTAAAAAATAACGTCTAAAAATGTTGCTAAAGTAGAAAATAGAAGAGGACTGGAAGCTTGGAACGATCTGGTAATACCGGGTATTTTCTCAAGTTTAAATCTTTTTTGGTATCTATGCTATCCTTAAGAGCGTGATAAGTTAATTTGTGTTTTTGTAGTGAATTACGAAACATGGAACAGCGTAAAATGGTGAAGCAATGATGTTTATTTAAACTTGATAATTCCGCAAGTTTGACTTACGAAAAGTTATGATGAGCTTATGGGGAATATTCCTTATCAAAAGCAGAAATTTTGTCGATGGTATAAGGAATTTTTGCAGAATCAAGAAGCAGTGAACGAAGAAATTCACTTATGTAGGGCTGCAACATCTAAAACTGATGAAAATATGAAACTATTAAGGGCTCTTTTTTAGTCATAGAAAGATATGATTGAATCTTATAAGCAAAAAGGTTTCTTAAGATCAGACATTGCAGATACTCGATTAAAGTAATATGAACGCATTATCTTGTTCCTAATATAGCCACGTGGAACGGAAGAGGTTATAGAGAAGTAGACCACAATATGGTACAATTTCTGATAGGACATGGTCTCAAAAGGGGTGTGGTAGCTGAATATGCATCCCGAGTAATAAAGAAGCTTCGGAATGAGGAAAGGGCAGCCTGTAGTCTGAATATGATAATATACTTGATGTCAGTCTACTCACCGTCAAATAATACCTGAAGATGGTCTCATGGGAAGTTATACGAGGTCTGTTCAAAAAGTATTGCGAATTTTGAATTTCTGCGTGTTACGTATATTCGATTTTCGATTTTTTGTAGCGTTATATTGGTACTCATATTTCTCACTTATGTCGATAAGTTCGGCCATTTTGAATGTTCAGTTAATTTTTGTCAGCTGCTTTGCTTGCACGTGTTTTGGCTCATCTTTAATTTTTGCCCATTCCAAAAAATGGATCAAAGAATCTGTATCAAATTTTGTGTGAAAAACAAAATTAATATTGCGGACGCATTCCGAATGTTGACCGTGGCATATGGTGAAGCTACCTCGGACCGTAGCAACGTTTATCGGTGGTACAAAATGTTCTCAGAAGGCCGAGAAGATGTGAACGACGAAAAGCGTGCCGGACGCCCGACCACGTCAACAATAGACGAAAACATTGATGAAGTGAAGAAAATAGTATTGGCCAATCGTCGAATCACCAAGAATTTTTCTTCGATTTTAGGGGCGTGGTGCATCATGAGTTCTTGCCACAGGGTAGAACGGTTAATTAGGAGTATTACCTGCAAGTTATGCACAAGTTCCGCGAAGCAATCCTCCAGAAACGCTCGGATTTGTGGAAGAACAAAAATTGAAATCGGCTTTTGCACCATGATAACGCCCCTGCTCATGCATCGTTACTTGTGCGCGAATTTTTGGCCAAAAACAACACATTAATAATGCCGCAACCACCGTATTCCCCAGATCCCATGAAAGGACGACGCTACGCTACGATTAAGGAGATAAAGACGGCATCGAAGGATGAGCTGAACAAGATCACAAAAAATGATTTTTTGAAGTGCTTAGAGGATTTGAAAAAACGTTGGCACAAGTGTATAATATCTGGTGGGGATTAATTTGAAGGGGACGAAATAGATATTCATAAATAAATAAATAATTTTTGAAAAAACACAAAATTCGCGATACTTTTTGAACAGACCTCGTATTTGGTGTCAGTCTACTCGCCGGCAAATAATACCTGAAGATGGCTCCATGGGCAGTTATATATTTAGAAAAGGGAAGTGAGTTTTAGTGAGTAAAATTCCCTACCCACGTTAAAAAAAGACACTTGAATGACAATCATGACAACACCACCTGTCACACGACCATTCTCATCAAGGAGTTATTGTCGTAAAAAGTAATATCCCCAGCCTCCGATAATCATCTGATCCAAGTCCATCTGACTTTTTTTTTTGTTCCCAGAGACCAAAAAAAAAACATTTGAAAGCACATCATTTTAGATCGGTAGTACAATATATTCCAAGAAGTGTAACTGAGAAGCTGAAAATGATTCTATTGTAGTTGAAGGTTCCCAGCAGTGCTGCGAAGAGTGGAAATACTATCACCGTGTACTCCTAGTAGATTAGTAATTTTTATCTATTTTACAATTGTAAATTTATTTAAAAATATCTGAAATTCTTTATTTTTCCTTTTATTTATGGGGATTTTTAATAAAATACCCCACAATAAAAACAGAAAATACTATCAAAATTAATTAAACAATTTTTGTATTTAATTCAATTGACTTTACTACTAGTCAACCCTAATAAAGTGTTTTATTTTAATTAAAAGGGATTAAATTATAGCCAACCACAGAAGCGTCCTATAATTATAGCAAAGCTACAGATTCTCTTTTATAGTCAGGAAAATAATTACGAAAAGAATACTGAGTTGTTTTTCTTTTGGTAAATTATAAATTTAGAATTTTCTAAACTTTATAATGATGAATGTGTCATAAACGGACTGCTTCGTTATTGTTTTTAATTTGTGTACTTATGTATATGGCCATCAATTTGATTTATTTATAATTCTAATTAAGGATAAATATTTCAAGTACTTTTCAATAGTACGAGAATAAATATCATTCAACTGGTTTAAATATTCAAGATTATTTATCTATATTGGGTCACAAAAGTCAAAACGATAATATAAAAGTGCATTTATGGATTGTTAATTTATAATTTTTATTTTATGTAAATCTTTTGGTTGCATTATTTATATTATTATTTTAAATAAATAAATAAATAAGAAAACATAAATTATATTAAATCAATAAATTTCAATAAAAAGATGTTAGCTCACGTTACCCTAATCGTTAATCGAAGAAATCATATTTCGTTATTTTATGTTTCCTTTTATCTTATTAGTGCTTATTGAATGAGTATAATTCTCGTATGGACGAAAATCAATCTACAATCAATATTTATACACATATTTGATGCATGATATAAAGTATAAAAATAAACAACTTATAGTTTACTCCCAATATCCTTAATTCCACATAGTACGACTAGTTACCAATTATTTTTATTATGCCATACTTAGTTGATTTACTCTGACTATTATTTTCTCTTCATTTTTTCAAAAGATTACCATTATTTCGATATTTTGTAAGAAAAATATCCTTAATTTACTATTTTACTAAAAAAGTATTTTTCTATTTTAGTAAGAATTTTTATTCGTACTAATGGAGTCTTGCTGATTTACTCTCTACAAACACATAAAAAAATATATATTTGTTAGTTGATTATGTCATTTTTTTGTGAAAAGAATTCTGTTTCGATTAGAATAAATGATATAAAAATTTAAAAACGAATTACCATATGACACTTATAGTAGGAACACAATTCAGACTGAAACTGGAAACGGCATCTATGTGGTTAGTCAAAATTTTGACTAACCACATAGATGCCGTTTTGATTGGTTTGACAGTTGATATTGATTGGTTAATTCGGACGATTTTTTTTAAATTTTTTGACAATATTTGTTGTTCAGTTTGCATTTGGCATCGGAAAATGTGTTCCTACCTTAAATTAAAGAATACCTGGATAGGTCCGTACTTCAGATTTCTGTATATGTGTGAGTACACACAATTTTGTTGCACAATTATTGCGAAAGCGGCGAGAAATCACACTTCTTACCTTAGATTAAAGAATACCTAGATAGGCCCCTACCGTATATGTATACGAATTTTTGTGTCCAAATTATTACAAAGGGATATTGTTGTCAAAA
The DNA here is from genome assembly GCA_958298945.1 of Atherix ibis. Taxonomy (NCBI): domain Eukaryota; kingdom Metazoa; phylum Arthropoda; class Insecta; order Diptera; family Athericidae; genus Atherix; species Atherix ibis. The sequence goes on from OY282605.1 coordinate 131,854,268, forward strand.
TTTTTTTATGTAGACATGACACCCACTGCCATCTAGTTGTCGTAATCGAAATTTATTGAATTGCAAAAGAATAATTTATATTCATTTTAATTCACTTATTGGAAACAAAAATACAATTTAAACACAATGACAGGCAATTTTTATTTTTTGTACAATCTTTTGATACGAAATGGATTTCTATTTTAGGTTTATTATTCATTTCGTAAATATCAATCAAATATAAAGCGCCTCAATTTTGTAGACTTTCGGAGAGTTTTAAAACGCGCCATTCTCCATGAAATTGGTAACATACCGAATTGCTTAGCTTTTCTTGTCATTTTTCAAGTTGTTATTTTGGCACAAAAAAAGTGTATTTTTCATATATTTAGAAGTATTTACAAAAAAGTAAGTATTTATATAAATAGTTATATTATTAAAAACATTTAATACGAAGTTTTGATTTCAGAAAATGAAGTGTTTTGTCAAGAATTGCTCTTTATTCAATGTAATGAGAAAGCCGGGAATTTCTTTCTTTCGGTAAGTTGACATCTTCATTTTTACTAAACAAAATAACAAAAATTTAGTTTCTGATGTGTCTAAATGGCTTTTAGTGATCTATTTTGTCCAAAAAGTGGTCTAAAAGTGGAAAGTTCGGCATTCAATAAATTTACACAAATGTGATGTTGACATTTCAATGTTTACCAGAAAATAGTTCAGTGCCGGTATATGTAAAGTGTGTATAAGAAAGTTTAAGGGGACGAATTTTTCAGTCTGTTTTCCATTGTTGTTTTCATTGTGTTAAAATAAATAAAGTATATTCGATAAGCTTATTATTTAAGTAAATTTGTTTGCATTTATGATTTCGCTTGCTCTATTAGACCATATAATAATGCATTTACTAAATAATATTGTTTACAATTTTTTTAAAATATTAGTTATTAATTATTTAAGTACATTAAATTAATCGTATTGTAATTTAGTTTTGAAGAATTTGTTATAATGTTGTATACGATAAACTTCTATGTAGTCAATGGTTTCTTTTTGAATTTAAATTAAATACACAATGCCTGTTTAAATTACCATTTCTATTCACAAACACACATTTATATTATAATGAAGCTTTTTGTATCTATTTATGCTTGTTTAACATTAAAATTTATATTTACTAAGTTGCGGTGTGGTTTTATGTCAACATAAGCTTATTTCAACACTGTTTTTTAAAAAAAAAATTTTTAATTTTTAGACATAATCTCCTTTTAGCTCTATACACTTTTCCAACCGTTTTTCCAAAATTTTTATCCCGTCCAAAAAATAGGATTTCGGAAGTTCTGCAAAATACTCATCCGTTTGAGCAATGACGTCATCGTTGGAAGTGAACCGTCGTCCGCCAAGCCATTTCTTCAGATTGGGGAAAAGAAAATAGTCACTCGGGGCCAAATCTGGTGAATAAGCGGGATGCTGCAACAATTCCATTCTCAATTCCACAATTTTGGCCATGGAAACAGCGCAGGTGTGCACACGCGCATTGTCCTGATGCAAGAGGATTTTTTTCTTCTTCAGATGGGGGCGTTTCTCTTTGATTTCCTCGCTCAACCGTTGCAATAACGACGCGTAATACTCTCCTGTTATTGTTTTTCCTTTTTCCAAGTAGTCGATAAAAATGATGCCCTGCGAATCCCAAAAGACCGTGGCCATCACCTTGCCGGCCGATGGCACAGTTTTTGCCTTCTTCGGAGCTCGTTCACCCTTGAAAATCCACTGTGATGACTGTCTCTTCGTTTCTGGAGTGTAGTAGTGTATCCAGGTTTCATCCACAGTGACATATCGACGAAGGAATTCGGCAGGATTGCGATGAAAGAGTGCCAACATAGCCTCAGAGTCCACTACATGATTGCGCTTATTCTCCTCTGAGAGCAAACGCGGCACCCAGCTTGCCGAAATTTTTTTCACAGACAATTTTTCATACAAAATTGAAGCGACTGTACCTTGTGATATGCCCGTGGCCTCAACTAATTCGAGCACTTTAATTCGCCGATCGTTCAAAATCAGATCGTGGATTTTGTCGATGATTTCAGGAGTAGACACCTCAACTGGGCGTCCTGAACGATGTTCATCTTTTGTGGATGAACGCCACGTTTAAATTCATTCACCCAATTGTAAACCATTGCAAACACAGGTGCAGATGTGCCATGAACTGCATCCAACTCGGCTTTGATTTCTTTCGGGCTTAAGCCTTTCAAATGGAGATGTTTGATGACAGCCCTAAACTCGCTTTTTTCCATTGTTATGCACAAATAAATGTCGTCAACTTTAATCGACGATAGAAATAGACCTACGCTATGGATCGAGCTGAAATTTTGACAGCTTTCCCGTCGATAATGCTACACACAAAAAAAAATCTTTACCGACACTACTACCGACACTACGAGCGCAATTACTCGGATTTTCTAAGGACTTATTGAACGACCCTCGTATCACATTCTCTGATTTAATTCATTTTACATTTTTGGAATGGATTTTTATATGCTCTTTAACTTTATAATTCTGTTTTAAAAGATATAATATAGTAAAAAAAATAATAAATAATATTTTAAAATAGGATTCTGTATTTGATTACAATTTTCCAAAACTAATTCCATCAAACAATAAAATTCGCAATGTTAAAAAATCTATTTCTTTACGCATAAATGACATCACATATCAAAATGGTTTTAAACGAACCGCTTCAAACGCATCATAACTGAAGTTTAAAACTGTCCCCCAATGATTTACGCCGTTTCTGTTATTTTGCATGTGTGTGAGTTCTACGAATGTATTGACAACAAAATTGTGCCACAATTTTTGTGCAGAGGCCTACCCAGTTCTTCGATAATCTAGGTTCCTACCATTTGCCTGACGTAGAATGTCGTCAGCGGTTCCTTCTTCCAATATTAACGGTATTTTTTTTTTTGAATAATTAATTCAGATTAGAACTTTCACAACGAAGAATTATATTGAAAAATTAAAATTAGATTTATTTATAAGGCAACCACCATTTGTATTTCATGATTTAATCGCTGATAATTTTTTTTAAAAAGAAGTCGAACCAATTAATGACATTTTTTTTTTATGGATAATAACATGAAATTTTACAAAGAAATAATCGTAACAGTATTAATTTCTTTTCAAAAAAATATTATTTAATTAGTATAATGAGGATAGAATTTACCCATCCTTAGATATTTTCGCAGGATGACAAAAATTATGATTGTGCGAATTGAAAATCAATACTTCTACCGCAATAATTGGATTATAAATAAGAATTTCAATTAAATATGATGATAATTTTTTTTCTTTCAATCTGATCATTATCAAAAACCTTTGAAGTCGATATGAAATTTCTAAGAATTCCTTCTTGACAATTTAACTTAATAATTGAGAGAATACTTAAATAAAAATATTGATTTTTAAATATATTATTGGGTTGATGCAAAAGTTATTATGATTCTAGGTAAAAAAAATTTTTCTTCAGATATGATGAATAGTATTATATGTTCTTTTAAATGATTCCATTGTATAAAGGATGCTTTCCCTCTACTTTCTATTCAGTTTTGGCCTGGCCAGAGTACAGTGAAGAGCCCTTGTATTTTTTCAAAATGTCAGTCGATAAAGTGCATTTACGTCATTGTTTACTTTATGAATTCCGTAAAGATAATACCGCGAGTGTGGCAACCAAAAACATTTGCGAAGTGTATAGAGCAGATGTCATCAAAGTTCGACAGGTACGAAGATGGTTTACAAAATTCCGATCTGGGGATTTTTCACTAATTGATAAACCACGTACCGGGCGGCCATTGAAGTTTGATAACGAGAAGTTAAAAGTCATAATTGACACCAATACCCACGTCTAACCACCAGGGAGATCGCGTCGATGATGGGAGTCAACCAGTCAACCGTAGTTAGACATTTGAAGCGTATGGGGATGGTTTCGCGGTACGACGTTTGGATTACCTCATCAATTGTCGGCTGCCAATTTATTGGATAGTGTTTCAACGTGCGTTGCTTTGAGTGCGAGACAAAAACATGAACCTTTTTTGCATCGTTTGGTAACGGGAGATGAGAAATGGGTCGTGTACACCAACGTGACAAGAAAAAGACATTGGGCTACACCTGGACAAGCCCCCAGGATTGTAAGGGTATTGTGTATTTTGAACTCTTGGAACGCAATCAGACAATTACAACAGAACGATATTGTCAGCAGTTATCCAAATTAAACATCGCCCTTCAAAAGGATAGATCAGAATTGGTAAACAGAAAAGGGGTAGTGTTTCATCACGAAAACGCGTGACCACATGTAGCTATAATGACCCAACACCAGCGAAATGAGTTGAATTGGGATGTTATCAAGCATCCAGCGTATTCTCCAAATCTTGCTACTTCCGATTTTCATTTATTCCGATCACTGAAAAATTTTTAAATGATAAAAAATTTGATACAATAGAGCAAGTAAAAACATCCCTTACTACATTTTTCGCATCAAAATCCACAGAATTTTACACTAATGGTATTAATTAGTTGATAGAAAGATGGGAGAAGGTTATAAGAACGGATGGAAATTCCATAATTGATTAAATAAATAATACAAATCTAAAAAAAAATTCATAACTTTTTCATCAATCCGATATATATTTTAATATTAGAATTTTTGATATGAGAACACATAAAAAATATATAACTGACATGGAAATATTATAAATCTGGAATTATTAAAAATATAATATATTATTTTCAAAATTGACTTTTATACATTTTGAAAAAAATATGTAATGGATATGTAGGAATGTCGAAATGTACAAATACAGAATTTAAATGGCATCCTTCTATGTATAGGGATGTCGGTAGCCAATGGCAGATATTTATGAAAAAAAGGAAATAAATTTATTTCTTATATAATAAGGGTCATGTTGGAATATGTATTTTGAATATAGTAAAATAAAAATGGTATCGGAAAAAATCCTTCAAAGAACACGTACAATATAGCAAATTGAAATTTGGAAGGAAAATCTCAACATGAAAACAGGAAAAGTAATAATAATAATAATAATGCTCGAAATAATGAAGAACTGTACGATGAATTGTAGCTAAATCACGAATAAACCAATGCTAAGAAATAGGAAAACTACGTGCATATCTGTAAATGATGATAGAAACTTGAAAAGCTGCTTGAAAGGCGTATCATGTCATTGAAGAAGAATTGAAGCAGACCATCTTGGGAATTGTCGTACTTGTCGTTGTACATGTTATCTGAATTTTGGATGTTGATGGCAATCTTGTCATATTCTTCTCTTTATTGACACAAATGTGACAAGTTTTTCTTTTGCTTTTAGTTATTTCTTATTAAATATCTATGTCAAGCCAATCTAGATGAATTCAAGTTTATATTATAAGTGGAGCATACCAAAAAATAACACTTTTTCTTTATTAGATCTACCACCTACGGTTGTTGAATGTTGAGTTCGTAATAAATTTATTACGAATTTTCCATAAGAACTTACACATTTACCGAATCAATAGCTACTCGTACATCTAAATAATAGGACATATTTACATATATATTAATTTTTTTTGAGGGAGGATTGTAGGATATACAATTCATAAAACTAGTCGGACACTAATTTCCTGTAATCAAAAAACCAACCGAGACTTTTTACTCAAATCATTTTTCGATACATCAAATACATATGTGTATGTAAGAAATATTTAATTTGTTAATATTTTTATTGATTAATATATCCATTCACATGAACATGATTCTTATGCTTATTCCAATTATTTATTTCGGCATATGTTTTGACGTTGGTTTTTATCAGATCTCCGAGAAGAAAGCACAGAAACGCATAATTAGACTAGACAATGACAACTGATGTGACATTATAAAAGAAAAAAAATTACCAAAAATGATTTCCTTGAATTTTTTTGACAGTGTTAGAAAATAGTTCCTTTAAAAGTATGAGCTAAATAGCCACAATGAATGTTCTTCGAGACAATTCATAAAATTTCTGTGGTGTTAAACTTTCCATTCTCTATATTTTAATGGAATGTCGCTTGAGACAGAATATTTTTTGGACGTGACTTCTTCCATTATGAAATTTCCAACTCTAACAACACATTTTCCTAGTCTTCTAGTTAACTTGCTCAATACACCAGGAAATAGGAGAATCTCTACCTGGTCACTTTAATTTAAAATCGACTAGTTTCAATAGGGACGCCTCAACCTACATGAAACACGAAGTTCCCCAAAACGACCTTATGGTTGAATGACTACAAAATGGCTGCTGTGTGGTCTTGGCTTATAGGTATTATTAACAATTTGATTTTCAATTTGAAGGTTTATTTTATGCTTGTGGTAATATTAAAAATATTTAATATTTTTATTAATGTCAATTTTCTTGATATATCTAATAAAAGTAATTTTCTTAAAGTATCGGGTGATTTTTTTACGGTATCGTACTTAACATTTCTCAAAGTTAAAAAAGCTCAATTATCATTGCCATTTTATGATAGAAAAACTTACATCCAACTAACACTTAAAAATTATTGAATTTTTGATCATTGTATGGTCGTCATATTCGACATACTGAGCAAGCAATTTAAGCCATAGTGACAATTTTTCGAAGCAATTTGACGCTATTGGACATCAAACCACTAACCCGTGTACGTAGAGTTCGTACAGAGGAAAATATTGGTGCCGTAGCATGCAGCGTTGGTGAAGACGGCGATTTGTCCATTCGTCGCCGTTCACAGTAATTGGGATTGTTACTCGACTATGTGGAAGTTGCTCGATTATGTGTACCAAGGCTATAGCGTATAAAATACAGCTCGTGCAAGAACTGAAGCTGAACGAACTGCCAAAGCGTCGAACTTTCGGTGAGAGGGCCTTAGAACAGCTTGAGGAAAATCCGTTTTTTTACGCATTTGATTTGATGAACAACCACAGACAAAACAAGAACTGCCACTCCACCCAGAAAATGCACATTTGGTCCGTATTTCTTTAAAGATGACGATGGTTTGCAACGTAACCGTCAATAGCGCCCGCTATAGCTCGATGATTTTGATTTTTTTTTGCCCAAAATGCAAGAACTCCATCTGGTCGATATGTAGTTTTAACAAGATGGCACTATATGCCACACAGCACATGAAACAATGGACATATTAAGAAATCAGTTCGGTGAGCAATTTATATCACGTTTCGAATCGGTGAGTTGGCCGCCAAGATCGTGCGATTTGACGCCTTTAGACCTTTTTTTATGGCGCTACGTGAATTACTCTGATAAATCTTGCAGTCTTGGAAGATAATAATACACGTGTTATTAGCGAGATACCAACCGAAATTTTCGAAAAAGTAGTTCTAAATTGGATCTTTGCATGGATCACTTAAAGGGTTAACATTTACATGAAATAACCGTTAAAAAGTAAATGGAAAGAATTGATTTATTGACTGTATTTCTTGTTTTGTCACATAATTATTTATAACCCCCTTTACTATTACTCTTCATTTAGTACTTTTTTCCAATACTTTCTACGTTATCCCTAATTTTATGCTTTCTTTGTATCAGCACAAAAAGTAATGAAACTGATCCAATCCATGACGCGTTGGATGGTTGTCTAGAACGGAAACTATTGTGATACAAGGCAGCCTTTTTATATAACAACCTACCATAAAAAAACGCAAAAGTATTGGTCTAATTAAAGTAATCCCTGACACTAAAATTATTACTTCCACTAAACCAAAACTTATACGAGTTAAAGCTATCCCATATCAATTCACACTCTTTACTAATAGGTGTCTAGTAGCATTCTTTTTATGACGAAAGTTAACGACTAAAAAATTACAAAAATAAACTTCAGTCGTCAAGGTAATAATTTTTACAAATTTGTCTATTCGAGTAACATTTAAAAAGAAACCTTTTTAATTAAATATATTATTATCTATAATATGAAGAAAAATTCTATTATTTAATTACTGAAGAAAAGTTTTTTTCTTTTAAGTAACACAATCAAAATGATACTAAAAGTGTACGGAAACTTTTTGACTAAGTAAAAACGAAACTTTTTGTAGTAGAACATAAATAAAAACGCAGTTTTTGTAACAAATCTAAATAATTCCCTTCAAAATACAATAGTTTCGTTGGGAAACTATACAGCAGAAGATGACTTGTTTTCACTATACGTGGAAGTGCTAGAAAGCTTCAAGTGGAATCTACGGTCCAGTTTATCGATTAAATATTCAATATTTTCGAAAGTACCAAAATAACATTCTTTCTCTAGTATATTTTGATGTTGTGAAACAAAAACAAAGTCACATGGACTTAGATTAAGTAAAAAAAAATGCTGATAAACGATAAAAATGCCTTTTCCGAGAATAAATTGCTGATAGAGATGGTCTTGTGACGAGGGCTTATTATGGTGAATATCGCAGTGTAGCCTGACTTTTTTAGCAGAAACCTCGTCTTAAACTCATCACTCACTGCTCATCAGCTACAATGTTAACCGACGATCGTGCTGTCACTCCTTCCCCATTTTCATCAGTTTTTGATGTTGAAGCCCTTCCAGTGTCTCTTGGCCCTCCAGAAATCGTTTATCTTACGGATTTTCTGTTCCTTTTTTGGGGACTACACTTATCAGACTCCTTAAGGTTTGTAACTTGTACTGCACGTCTAGGATGAACTAGACGTACAGGTTATGTATAGGGAACAACTGCAATGTTGCCAGATCAGTTTCAGTAATGTCAGTCTCATAGGTGGCCCATCACTCGTAGAATTTTATGCTAGTTTTCAAAAATATTGATTTCAACTTAAATGTTACAATAAAAATTGTTTTAACCCAAAAATATGAAAAAAAAATTCTTTTAAAATCAAAACTATTGAAGGACAAGCTAAAATTAGGCAATTTTCTATAATATTTTAGATCCTTTTTAAAGTAATTAATAATTTTTAAAAAAAACCATTAGAAACACTATAATTTTGAACAAACAAAAATATCCTTTCAACTATTATATTTAGTTTTGTGAAAATTATATTTCCACAACCATATGATTGGTACTGATAAAAATAGCAACCAACCAATTGATTCCAATTTTTCCAAGTACCAATCTATAATATAATACAGTCGAGCTTTTGTCCATCATGATTTCCTCGATCTGAGAAAAATATTTAATCAATAGTCCTAATCAAAATTGAAACCTGACCTTTGAAGATACTTGTAGCAAATATATGTTAATCAACTTTTAGAAATATAATAATTAAGTTGTGTAGGATATTCAATATAATCGACGACAATTCGCAACATGGTAGAAAAGTTTGAAACTTATTAATTAAGTTTTGCCACAAATTTATTTATTTAATAAAGTTCAGATAATTTATTAATTTGAGTAAAATGTTAGTTATTAAGAGACGAACGGAAACGTGTTAATACACTTCATATCATACAATAGATATGGAGAGCATTGAAATCGAATATGTATAAAAGTACACAAATTCCATTTACATATTATTTATTTCTGATATAAAATTATAATAATCATTTTGTTAATTTACAATTTACTGTGATTTTGATGTGAATTGAAACATCTTTTCAAATTTTATAGTGAATTTTCTGTAAAAGTTTTCCATAATTAATGGCAATTTTACTTAGGGGCTATTTGGTAAAATTGTATACACAAATTAATTCCGCTTTTCTATTTGAATTTAATTCTCTTTAATTTTCTGTTAAAAATAGGTATAAAAGTATACATTTAGTATAAAGAATTATTCTATAAATATAGTTTTTCAAGCAAATTACTTTAAGCAATATTATATTTTTTCGAAAAATAGTGGGGACATTTTGTAATTTTGATATATACGAGGGTCATTCAACCAGTACTTAGCCTACAAAAGAAAAACGAAAAAGGAAAGGTGGCAATTTATTTTTCCACATAATCTCCTTCAAGCTCGATAGACTTGGCCCAGCGATGCTCTAACTTTTTTAACCCGTCCAAAAAATACATTTTCTCGAGGGAAGCAAAATAGGCCTCCGTGGCGACGATGACCTTTTCATTCGACGCAAATCTATTCCCGGCGAGTGATTTTTTCAGGTTTGGAAACAAAAAGTAGTCACAGGGGGTCAAATCTGGAGAGTACGGTGGATGGGGTAGCAATTCGTAGCGCAATTCGACCAATTTGGCCATGGCGACGGCGGAGGTGTGAGCCGGCGCGTTGTCGTGGTGGAACAGCACTTTTTTCTTCGCAAAGCGGGGCCGCTTTTTCTTCAATTCGACGTCAAATCGGCCCAATAAGTCAGCATAGTAGCGCCCCGTGATTGTTTTACCCTTCTCGAGGTAATCGATGTGGATCACACCTTGTGAATCCCAGAAAACGGTGGCCATCACCTTTCCGGCCGATCGAACAGTCTTCGCCTTCTTCGGAGCACGTTCGCCGGGTGAAGTCCACTGTTTCGACTGTTCCTTGCTCTCTGGTGTGTACCAGTGAATCTATGTTTCGTCGACGGTCACGAAACGACGCAAGAACTCCGCTGGATTGCGCTGAAACAGCGCCAAACACGTCGCCGATGTGGTCTCACGGTTGCGCTTGTTTTCCGGTGTGACAAGTAGGACCGTTCCTACTACGATGCCCACAGTCCCAGCTATCTCGTGAACCTTCAATCGACGGTCTGCCAACACGATATCGTGGACTTTTTTAACGTTTTCCTCCGTAGCAGCCGTTTTCGGGGCACCTGGGCGTGGCTCATCAAAAACCGACGTGCGGCCACGAACAAACTCGTTGAACCAATTTTTGACGGTCGCCATCGAAGGAGAAGAGTCACCATACATAGCATCCAAGCGATCTTTGATTTCGCTGTGCGTTTTCCCTTCTAAAAACCACAATCTAATCACCGAACGATATTATTCTTTTCCATTTTTGTGCAACCGACCGACACGCTCGCTTTCAAAAGCTCTCAAAACAAAACTAATGAAGGAAATCGACTGAAACTTTGACAGTAGGCTACTAAAAGAATGTACTGCACGATGGTAAATTTCTTTTGTGACAGCAGTTCCATCAGGCGGTGAGGCTAAGTACTTGTTGAATGACCCTCGTAATATAACAATTATTTCAAAGTGTTGAGAAGAAATAACTATTATTAAATTATGACACCTAAAAATTTGAACGAGAGCCAGGTCGAGAGTTAGGAAATTTTTCCGTGCATGGCAGTTTGTGAGAATGTGTATGTGAACATATTTTTTAACACAAACAGGGAACTTGTATGAGTACATACCTTTTGTTTGAAACCAGGTCAGACTGGTGAAAGGAGATTTTTTTCGGTCGCTTGGTCACTCGTCCAATAAGACAACTGGGTCGCAGAACAGAAAAACATGATTCCGATCACAGAGCAAAGACTGTGAGCATTTTATTTTGCTCATTGACTTTAACTCTTCACCTAGTAAACAAATTTGATAGGAAAAGGATATTATTTTGAAGTTTATTGGAAGCATCGATTAGATTTATATGGCATCTTAGGTTAGGTTAAGTTAGAGTTGCTGCCCGTTGTTTCAGTCGAACACACTTTGACAAAAGTTAGGTCCGCTTTGATAACACGTGATCATCAAAGCTGATGTCACTCTGGGAACCAATTGGAAGCGAGTGTAAGGTGTTTGATTTTTCACGCAATATAAGGTGTAAGGTGTTTGCACGCAATATCACTCAAATCATACAAAAAAAAGTCACCCAGAGTTCTGCTTATGAGGGATGTAAAGGCTGGGCTTGAACATAAAACGTGAAAAATTGTCTCCTCTTCCTCCTCGTCTTTACAGCTGCGACAGAAGTAATTTTCGGGTTACCTAATCTTTAAGCGTGTCTCCCTAATATGCAATAATCCATAATAATCCCGGTAACCATGTTATCCTCACTGGGATCTCTGTTTTCTTCTGATCTAGCTTATGGCAGATAATTTTAGAGATATGACACAAGATCAGCGATATGAGGTGTTACTTCTATGTAACGGTGGGCGAATCTAGCATGGTACAATTTTTGGCTAAACCACCTTCTTTACAGATTCCTGAAATATCCGGGAACCCAGCATAGATAAATGGTCAGTAATAGAGCTGAGCTTAGTGACTTTGAAAAAAAAGTGTTCTCAAGATTTATGGCCGCGTAAAGATGGAAATTGGAGAATTTCCAATTTTATCTGAAAGATAAAAACAGTGAGGTTGAAATGGCTAAATACAACATGGTGCCTGTAAAAGATTTTTTTACCAGAAACCCTTCTGGCAGACGTACACGGGCTGGACCGTCTTTTACTTGAACTCCGCAAGAGGTATTTTTGGGAGGGGGAGGGGGTGGAACGATTAAACTATGATCAATACCAGAATGACCTACGGTTCTTAACAAACACGCGGTATCTGAGCTATCGTAGCAGTCCCCAGAAATTAACAAGGTTCCTTTAGTATAGCTCTTTGAGTGGGAGTACCGTCAAAGTACTCTTTAAACAAAATTGGTATTACGGGGATCAGAGTGCCCCACGGTATTAAAACACATTGTGCCTGATCAGAGAGATGTGATTGCTTTAGGTGAAACGTGGCTTAATAGCTACATCACGGGAATAGTCTTCGAACTGGAGGCGAGAGATACCAAAATCGCGAATGATATCACTGCAGATGATGGCAGAAGTTTAGCTTGTAACCGGTTGCTGGCTGTTTGAATTGGTCCTACCTGTTATTAATGCAGCTAGTTCATGGTAGGCCTAGGTAAAAGCACAAAGGCATGCGAGTTGAGGTTATTCACCACTGAAATTAACGGATGGTTAAGATGGAATGTTTGACTGATTTATGCATAGAACATGAAAGAAAGTACAAAAAGGAACTGAAAGTAGTTCAAGTAAAAAGGGCACTTGATTAAACGGTGCTTGCATGAGCTAGTTTAAAGAGGAAGTCAAAGAGGAAATAGGGAGAAGATGGATTCGTACATGCTGGGTGCTATCATCTGAATCTAGTCAGCAGAGCTGGAAAAATTCATAAGTGGACAGGTGTGATTTGTGTGTTGATTGGGCGTATCTATAAAATATAAAATATTATGTTTGATGATATAAAATAATTATTGTGTTATTTACTTGGAAGGACTAGCCGAACAGTAAAGAGGTCATCAATAAAGTAATTTGGCGAAGTCTTTTTGAGGAGACCCCAGCCCACAAAGTGTTGTGGTGCCATTAAATATAATAATAGTAATACCATTAACAGGTTAAATAATTGAACAAAAATCCAACAAATATTTGATGAGTTTGTCTTCAAATAAAATATTTTTTAATTAAAGATTTAAATTTATTTTCCTTTTTTCAGTTGTCTCAATTATTGGTATTTCCAGATAAGAACAAATATAAAATTTAAGCTTCTATTCAATGTCATAATGATAAATCCAATAAAATCCTTAGACTACCTTGATCAATTTTATTTTTATTTTCTATAAAACGTCAATGATAATAATTAAGGATGCTTAAAAAATACAATAACATTCAAAAGAAATTAGATTTCTGTTTAGGTATTTACATGTAGTCGCTAATATTATAATTATTGTTTAGAAGCTATTTCACTTAAAAAATGGAAGCTATAATAATTTTGCCATGAAGTTACCGTGAAATTTACCATTTTTAATAATTTGTGAGTTTATTTATTTTGCATACTTTGAAGAAAGAATTCATTGTATAAAAATAAAATGAAAGATATAAAATAAAGAAACTTTTTATTACTTTGGCAAGGTTAGCGGATTTCTAGATTATCAGGAAATTAATTATGTTGACTTTTTACCGAGAGCTATTAAGTAAGAATAAAATTTTTTTTCTTATTTTCGATAACACAGCATATTTTCAAATTTATGAAGTCAAAACCATGGTTTTTATTATTTCTTTGAGAGTTCCAAATTATTTCCGCCAAAATAATTATGATAATTTATTGACAATTTTCTTTTCGCAAGACCAAAGAATTCATCTGCTGATACGAATCATTTTCTTTACTATGATAATTTGCCTTAATTTTTTGTTTATTAAGAAACTGTTTATATTTCTTACAGAATTTTTATAATATTCTATGATAGGTATTATAATATAAACACTCTTATATGTATGCATGTGTATAAAAATAATTATAATATTGTATAAAAAAAAAAGAAAATATATTATAATAAAGTATAAAATATACATCAGGGACAATGACTATATAATCATTTAGTGATTAAAAATTCTAGATGTGGCAAAAGAGCATTGAGGCTGGTACCACTTAGAGCAATTTGGCAACAATGCGAATTTCGCCATACAGATTTTAAATATTAGTGCCTCGTAGTTAAGCAGTACACGTTTCAATCTTGTTCGGTAGCTCCATGACCCCATAGAGCATCATTGGTGAATTTGTGTACTCGCTGTACCATCAAATTTTGTATCTAGCATCGAGATTTCATGAGGGTTGACTTACAAAAAGTTTCAACGAGCCTATGGAAAACATTTTTTTATTAAGAGCACTAGTTTTCCGTTGAATAAAGTATTTTTTGACGGACAAATACATAAGAACTAGCAAGACACAATCATTTTTTGATGATAAACCCTTGTCTACGGTCGAGAGGAAGATGCTTCAAAGCATTTTCTGACCCCCTACATGAGGATGGGAAATTCTAGAGCTTATTTAACAACGATATCCTGGTGCGTTGCCGCGACCACCCAGTTGTGGATAAAATTAAGCTCAGTGGTCTGAACACCCAATCCCTATAGATGATGAAAATCCTTCCCAAAAAGTCTACAGTGCTTCCACTTATGATTCTAGAAGACGAATTAGGCCCTGCCTTTGGTAGACCTACGGCGTTAACCAGGACGCTAAAAACATGCCTGGAGTGTTGAACTGGACCTTCAACCGATTCCAGCTATTACGCCGTTGATTCTAACAACTAAAGATTTATACAGTAAATCAAAAATTGCCGACGGATTTTTTCAGCTGAACTGTTTATTGAAAATAAAGAATGCAATTATCGAATTTTTGATTTCATGATTAATATAATTAATAAATTTTTAATTAGACATTAGTTTAATTAAATTTATGACAAATAATTTGAGGATCGTTTATTGTTTGTAATCAATTAGTTTTTCATTTAAAGCTATTTTAATATTATAACTTTGATATGTAAAATATTATCCAATTTTCGCTTTGGAAAGTAAAATTTTATAAAACATTATGTAATAATTATAACATTATTTAAATATCTGCTATAAAATTGCTTACAGGCATCGATCCTTTTAAGACAATTTTTAATGACTTTTTGGTACATTTTAAGCGGTAATTCGATGGATGTTACGTAGATGTAATTTTTTAACTTTTTTTATAAGAAAAAGTCAAACGGTATCAAAATACACCATCTTTGAAGCCAATTGGCATCAGCAAATCTTAAAATAAAAGTAGTTTGTCGTACGGTAATAGTGCTCAGAATTAATGGTAACTGTCAATAATTCATCATTTTCAAAGAAATACGGGCTAATAAGACTTTCGGACCCAATCCAAATAAAAAAAAGTCATTTTTCGTAGACATATTTGGTTATCCATAATAAGTGGCACATTTTTGGAGTTATACGTATGGCAATTCATCACTGAAGAAAATTTTGTTGGAAAAATCAGCATCCAAAGCCTGTTGTTTCAGCACCAAATCAGAGTATATTTAGCAAATTTTATGGTTGTAAGTTATTCTATAATATTAAATGGCAAATTTTAAATTAAAATTTGTTTCAATATACGAGTATATTTAATAGCTATCACACAACAGGGCTGTACTTCTGAAACCATAAAATAGAGAATCCGGTATATACAAGGGTAACATTTTTTTTCAATTTTAAAAAAAATAAAATTTTAAATATAATATTATATAATTAATATAAGAATGTATTTGCACATGTATTGTAGCTTTTATTTTGAATAAATCGTTTACAATATTATATAGTAAAAATAATTATTTTCATATCGATTTTAGCTGTCAGCTTTGAGATTAACTTTACTTTTTACCCACAAGAAGATTATATAAAGTTAGGTCAATAAGTTTGCCGAATGAATTGAAAAAGGAAAAAATAGAATATAGTTTTTTTATATGACTATAAGTAGACATTTAATTACCATCTTTCAGTTCCATAAGTTAATTAACTTTTGAACTGCTGCCGATAAGCAAAACGAATCTTTATTGATTTTTCTTCATCTTTCTAAAGAACCATTACGTTACGAAATTTATTAAAAAACTGAGAAAATCAGTTTAGGTGGTTTTGGAGTTAATGGTTTTAGTTTTATCCTCAAAAGAAAAAAAACGTAATTGAAAATTGATTTAGTCTATTTAGTGTGGATTGAAGAGCATGCCTGTTAAGATGGGCCAATTGCATATCCTTTCTCTAATGTGGGTGGTAAGAAACCAGGAAGTCTTCGTACGAGAATATTAATTATCGAGAAATTTGTTGATTACTGTAATGATTATAGCATCTGTTACAATTTTTTGAACATCCCACTCGAAAATCTTCACATGTCAAAAGACAACGCAATATGGTGACACGGAATTCTTATAACATGCCAAAAGAAATGACATATCAGAAATTCAGCTAATTTTGAACTATTCCCTGAGACAACAATAATGAACTAAATCGGTGAAAGCTCAATTTTATATATTATTTTAATACAGATAAGGTAGCAATAATAACGAAAGACTATTGCACTACTCCGTCTGAAATTTTAATAGGATATTATAAAGAAAAAAAAACGAAAAATAACGATAACTCTTCTGATTGAAAGTCTTGAAAGTATTTTAAGAGAAAAGATTTCCAAGTATTTATTAATTAATATTTTAAAAAAAACTTGTTCATAGAAAAGAAATTCTAAAAGAACGAAAAATGCATAATAATTTATTTTGATATTCGAGGGCTTGTCAGTAAAGCAAATACAGGGTATTCTAGAGGCAGGTTTACAATTTTAATTCGATGACATTTTGGTAAACTGTCATTCTGTCAGCTAATATTTGACAAGCAGAGAGTGTAGACGTGTCAAAATTATTATAGAGCATTATAACCGTTCCCAATGTGTTGTTATTTTAAAAATATTTTATATTTTAATTTTTCTCAACCGAGAATATTAATTCCGAAAAATTTAACTGAAAATTCGGAAACCTCAATGAGATATCGCATACAAGAATTGAATCTTTCTCAAACCGTCATGTGGAATATTTTGCATAAAAATATGCTAGATTCGGGTGATACAGGAATTTCAATTTAAATTCGATTTATACAGGAACTTCCATTTAGATATCATATGCGCTACCGGCAATAGAGTGAAAACGTTTGAAACCTTCATAGACAAGACCCTGAATTTTCATAAGAAATTGTTTTAGGTATTTTGGCTTAAGCGACTTCGCTAATTAAAAAAATGACCACTACTGGGGACGAGAAAATTCATAAATAATTCTCAAATGACCTTTCATTCCTCCTAGACCGACTGAACGATGTGGTGTTTGGGGCGGTGGTATCATTCGTCCACATTTCTTTAAGGACACTACTGACATTGGTGAAAAAGAAGTTGTATGCCGGAATCGGATCAATTGAGGTTAATAGACATGTGTTTCTGACAGTACGAAGCCACACAACACACTTCAGGTAGTTTTTTCCAGACTGGATTTTTTCATACATAATTCGTAAGTTTATGCAAAAGATTTTGATAATGCAAAGAAAGAAATTTTGTAAACTTATCTTTAGCAAATCCTGTATAAATTATTTATAATCATCTAAAATTGGTTAGATATAAAAGTTCATGGCATTTTCCGATAGATAGAGTTAAAATCAAATAAATCAGTTAATGTGACATAAAATATAATTGAAATTGGTATTGAGTAGCATAGTTATTCAAGTTCAAAAATGGACCAGAATAAAGAGAAAATTCGCTATATTTTACAATTACTACTTCGAAAAGAACAACGTAGGCGTATGAAAAAGTTTCTGATAATTATGGTGAAGGTGCCAAATCAGCAATATACAAATGGTTCACTTGCCTTGGTTCTGAAAATGTCTAAGTCAAAGATTACCCCCGTTCTGATTGGCTAATCACCCAAAATAGTGATAAAATTTTTGAAAAAATTGTGAAAGACTGGCATATCAGTAGTCATGACATAGATTATTTATTAAAAATTCATCAAACCGTTTTAAACTACGACGCTTGGGTGCCTTATGAATTGAGTGAAAACCAAGATGGACAGAATTGGCATCTACAATAAGCTGCTGAAGCACAATGAATTCGAGCCATTAAGAAACTTGCTGGGAAGTTTAGATGTATCCTTCATATAGCCCCGGCATAGAACCCGCAGACTACCACTTGTTTCGAACTCTGCAGAACTCTCTCAATGGAACCAAGCTAGTTCCTTCAAGAGAGACATGTAAAAACGGCTTGATTCAGTTTTTCAACCAGAAACCACACAAGTTCTATACTCATGGCTCCGCCCAAAATATTTACTCAAAAACGCCACAAACTTTTTCGACTAACCAATACATTAAAGAAAAAAATAACATCAAGTCTTGTTTTCCTGCAATCGAATCCTTTCTTTGAAATTTGAATTGTTTAAGCAAACTCTCATATATAATTGTATAAAAATTATTACAAAAAGAAGTATTATTACCAATAAGAACAGAATAGATGGAGTTGTATGTAACCAGTTATCTTTCATGACTATGATTTTTTCTTACGAAATTCTGTTTTTTCTTTAAAAAAATTCCTTTAAACTTTATTCTTTTGATAAAAATCCAGTATTCTTTTGTCGGTGAAATAAAATAATATCAAAATTCTATTTAAACTCCACAGCCGATTGTACAATATTTTGATTAAAGATAAGTGCGAAAGATGCGTTCGGAAAGAACGGATAAACAAATTCGAATACAATTTAAATTTGAGCACCCTTTTTGTGGCTTTGTCCCAAAGAAAATATCCGAAAATTTGTCTACACTACTGCACAAGGTTATTACTTGTAAAGCCACATAGAAAAGCTTTATAAATCTAAAGTGGATTTGTTGTTGATGAATGATAATCTATGTCCTCACACTACATGGAAGCTGAACGAACACACAACATCGAATTTCAATCCAATTGTCAACGTTTTTCTGGCACGTTTTGTAGAACATAGGAGTAGGGAGAGAGGATTTATCCAATCGACCATATGATTAGGAAGTACTTACAAACGACTTAAAGAATCAGTGATTCAATCTTCGATACCGAATGTAATAAACTGCAAAAATGTGTAAAAGTTCAGATGGCAAAAGGATTTTTTATGAACATATCGAAGAAAACTTATCGTTTAAAATTCAATCAGATTTTTCTGAGTTATTTTTTTTATAAATTAGTATTTTTTTTTATATAATAATAAATTATGTCCATGTATTGTTGATTAATTTGATTGCAAAGATACTTTACTGCAAGAGTGTTTTTTTCAATTTTATTATTTCTAAATTTATAGAATCGTTGTGATAAGATACTTCCTAAAGTGTTTGAATGAATGTGTTTGGCTAATATCCTATATGTTAATATCTAATATGGTCAATTCCACTAAGTGTATTTATTATTTACAAGCTTAGAAAAGGGATTCTTTGCAACGAGCCGTAATATAATTTCAGAATTACTTTTGGGTAATATTAACAGTATCTTAATTGACTCTTTTAGTTTTTTTTATTATTTTCATTTAAATCAATAGTCAAATATACGTAATCGAAATTCTTTTTTCATATTTAGTTAACAAGTTATCATGGCAATATGGAGGAGGATGAGTGTTTCCGTACCTAACGAGACTTACATTTTTTATCTTTTGCAAATTTTATAATATTTTTTTTATGTGCAACTACAATTGCATTGTAACAAGCAGATTTACATAACAATTTAACTAATATTCTTGTGCATCATGAAGTGGGAGTAAACTAACGGAAGTTGGATTCCTCTAGAAAATCTCGAAGCAATAATCAAAATTCACCGTTTGATATTTTTTTAAAAATAAATTACAGTTAAAACTGGAAATAAAAATTAGTTCTGTACTAAAAAATACTAACATTGCCATCTATTATTTAATTCTGTAGTTTGCTAACAGCGTCATCTACTGATAGAACGTTAGGGTCAGATATACCATCGTTAAGTAATCACCTTTAGGCTTAGAGTGGGTAAAGAATAGATCTCCCCTCGTTTCCTATACGATCTTTGTTTGTTTAGACAAACAAAGATCTTAGATCTTTTAGACATGCGCCAGAAGATTCTTTACAGTACCACCACTATCCGATGAGTATTCCCGGGGATGGCCTATACGGAATGACAATTCATTGACAAGTGGATTATGTTGATAGAATAAATGGGGATGAAATTTTGGATAGCGGGAAATGCACAGGTCCTGAAGAAAGAGAACATTTAGATCACGATGCATTATAAATTGTTGGAAGCTATGTCATTATGGCAGTATCATCTGCATACCATAAGTAGCAATGATAGTATTAGGATCAAATGGAATGAAATGGGTATAAATATTAATGCCTTGTGGGACTCCAGCCTTGTGGGACTCCTTGTGGGACTCCGGCTAGAATATGATATATTTCGGAGAATTCTGAGTTAATTGCAACTTTGAAATTACGTTGGAAGAGATATGCCACACACGATCAAAAGCTTGGGAGATATCTAAAAATACTCCTAGAAAATATACTTTCCTCTCAAGAGAGGATGCAATGTGATCAACAACGCGATGGCATTACTGGATTGTGAAGTATTCAGATCAGAACCCAAATTGGTGATCGGGAGTAATTTTTTTAAATAACAAGGAATGGGTAGAGTATTTTTACTGCGAGTTTTTCAAAAATATTTCCAAGGATTGGTAGAAGGCTCATGGGTCTATAGGAAGAAGGAGAATTAATTAGTTTATTTGGTTAAGATATAATTTAAATGAAAGAAAATTTCCAGAGTAAGGGAAAATAGGTTGTGTACAGGATACCATTGAAAATGTATATCATTGATAGAAGCTCTTATTAGATAATAATTAAGAGCTTTTTTATTGGAAAAGCGCAGAATAGTAGATTTAATTTCCGAGATGTTAAAATTAATTGGGAGGAAGACTTCAAGGGATTGGGATATACTTATTAAACCGTGATTTTACTTATTATAGAGTCATTCAGTTATCTAGTAGTGATACCAATCTTGCTGTTGGATTTCTTAGTAATATTTAGTATAGTTTTTAACAATGATAAGACAAAGAAATATGCTCAAAGTGCAAGTTCTATCTGGTAACAAAATTTAAAAATTAACTGATATTTACGAATGTTTATGAGAAAATTTTGGCAAAAAAAATGTTCTGACAAAAAACAATATATGAAAATAGAGTTTTGAATATATTAATAATTTGATATAAATCACATTCACCGTAATACAATAAAATGCTAATTATCTTAAGATATTCTATCGCAAATTCATTTTCGCTTATTTATGTAAAATTATATGAATATTTGAATATGTTTTTACAAATGTTTATGAATATTATAAAGTTAATTAATTAAAGTACCATAAACATATTTGAAGGGGTTTTTATGCGTATTCCAAAAAAAATAAACGTTTTTAATTAGTCATTAATAATTACCTTAAAATTGTTCGTACCTTCAAGTAGTATTAGCGTAATTGGGAAGCAGCTTCGTCCTGAGTCTATATTGAATAGATATATAAAGCGTGTAATAATAAAATAGTAGTAAGGCTGTACAGGTGCTGGGACACTTTTTGAAAAGTTAATTCAGTAAGCATTTTACTGATGCTTTACTGATTTTTACAGCACCAGTGAACAGAACAGTAAAATACTCACACCAGTACGGATAATTTTATGAATCAATTTTTTCATTGACAGATGCAAAAATATTTTTTCAATAAGTGTTTCTACAAAACAGCAACACACCCACTTCGGAATACCGACGGAACCTGGGCAAAAACGGATAAACAGAAAGCCGACATCTTCGGCAAACACTTAGAAAACATCTTTAAACCTCACGAAGATGTCCAAGACATTCTGCATGACGAACAAATATTCCGACAAATATCAACTCAGTTGCCCATAAGTTCACCTCCTAAGTTTTTCACTCCTTCCGAAGTTAAATTCACAATAGGACACCTTTCCAATAAAAAAGCCCCAGGATATGACCTAATAACTTCAGAAATCCTGAAGCAAATTTCCAAAAAAACCCTCGTCCATATAACCTATATTTATAATAGTATCCTCCGCACATTATTTTTTCCTTCCCTGTGGAAGTTTTCCATAATTAAGATGATCCCAAAACCCAATAAGCCCAAAGACCTTCCTACCTCATATAGACCTATAAGCCTCCTTCATTAAAAATCCTACAACGCCTTTATCCCATTTTTGAAACCGAGGGTGTCATTCCTCAGCATCCGTTTGGATTTCGATCTGACCATTCCTCTATCCAGCAGTGTCATCGCGTAGTCGACTACATAGCGTGTTCGCTAGAGCGAAAGGAATACTGCCCAGGCGTGTTTCTTGACATTTCGCATGCTTTCGACCGTGTATGGTACCCTGGATTGCTTTGGAAGTTGCAGCGATTCCTACCCTCGGGTTATTTCCACATCCTTAAATCTTATCTCTCAGACCGATATTTTCAGGTAGCTAAAAATATTCAGTACTCTGACATTTATCCAATTTCCGCCGGTGTCCGTCAAGGAAGTATCCTAGGTCCTATCCTATATAACATGACATTCCTTGCCACAACAACATCCTAACCGCAACATATGCTGACGATACAGCCATCCTCACACATCACAAAGATCCTTCCACAGCCATTAGTATCCTACAGAACCATATCCACTCCTTAGAAACTTGGTTCAAAAGGTGGAGAGTGAAGGTAAATGAGCAAAAATCTGCTCATGTAACTTTCACACTCTGCCGAGAACAAATTCCCGACATAACCCCAAACGGCAGTATTATTCCACAAAAAATAGCGTACGTTACCTTGGACTTATATTCGACAAACGGTTAACCTGGAACCTCCATACGAAAACTAAAAGACGTGAACTTAACGGACGATACAAACAATTATTACGTCACCTAGACAGTAAATCAAAACTTACAACAACAAGTAAACTATTACTATACAATACGGTTCTGAAACCAATATGGACATATGGTCTAGAACTTTGGGGTTCGACTTAGCATTCCAACTCCCTTCCAATCCAATCCCTACAATCCCGAATCCTTCGTAAAATTGGCAATGCCCCCTTTTATGTGCGAAACACTGTTATCCACCGTGACCTAAATGTTCCATTTGTTCGTGAACTAGGCATCTCCCGATATAAAAAATTCCATTCGCATCTATCCTTCCACCCTAATCCTTTAGGAAGGGAACTTTTCACTCTCACCCTTCCAGTATACACCCATCGACGTTTAAAACGGCGATGGCCGCGAGATTCTCTAAAATTATAAAATAAAATTACCCTGTTCTACAGGTAACATCGATGGGTGTTTTCCTCCACATGTCTTCATGTCCATGTATATTCCCGTAAAAAATCTGCTTGCATAAGTAGTTGTAGATAACATTTAAAATAAAAAAATATTAACCAAGGACTATTCTATAATTTTTGCAACTACTTATAATATTCTTTTATACACTATTGGAATAGCATTTGTAAAATTTTTAAAGAGCCAACTTCTTCAAATGTACACTATGCACGCGGTTACACCATATTTTTTGATATACACTATTTTTAGTGCAAGTGGAATCTTATTCTATCACATGAATAGTAACTTTATTCGGTACTGAAATCCTTTAAAAAAAAATCTTAAGCAATGTTTATAGAACGATACACAGAAAGCTGCACAGTCATTCGTTCGAAATAATGATAAAAATCTTACAGAAAAGGATATTAAGCTTATTTTGTTCTATATATTTACAAAACATTGAACACTTCTGTATTTGTAAAGAACTCTCAAAAAAAAATGTAAACAAATAATCCAACGAAAATGTTATTCATTGGGGTGGAATAAATAGATGTGGACACAAGAAAATTAGCCTCAGAATAATACTCGTAGATTGGTATTACTAAGAAAATATACATGATACGAAAATGACATTTTCGCCCGTATTTTGTATGCTCAAAAAGCAATGCACAGAAAATTTTCCAATTCTCATAAATATTTTGCAGTCTAGACAGAAAAATTTTCCACATACACGTACTCATTATATTATGTAAATAATTGCATAATTTTCTGCTTATACTAAGGCAATACTACAGATAGTTAGCTAGTTATGAATATTATTAACACATACAACCCATCATACTACCCTGATCAAAAAGTTACCGGAATTTATTCAGAAAATTAAAAATACAAGTTTATTCATCCTAAATCTACGATATATTGTCCCCTTCAATGTAATCCCCATCGACTTTAACACACTTATGCCAGCGCTTGATCTAATCCTCGAAACATTTTTTATATTCGGTTTTCGGTGTGTCCATTAGTGCTTCCTGCGATTTTTCCATTACTTCCTCTCAGCTGTTGAAACGCGTTCCTCGTAATGGTTTTTTAACTCGATTGAATAGATAGAAGTCATAGGGAGCCAAATCAGGTGAAGTCGGTGGTTGTTGGATGGTATTTGTTGCATTTTTCGTCAAAAAATTACGAATAATGATGGCACTGTGCGACGGTGCGTTATCATGGTGCAAAATCCACGAGTTTTCTGCCCACAATTCTGATCTCTTTCGGCGAATTGCTTCACGCAAACGTCTTATAACGCCCAAATAATACTCTTTGTTTACTGTCCGGCCTTTTGGCAAAAATTCATGATGCACTACACCGTTGTAATCCATGAAAACCGTGAGCATTGCCTTCTTTTTTGACTGACAACGACGTGGTTTTTTGGTCTCGGCTCATTTGGTGAACGCCATTCACTTGCCTGATGTCTGGATTGCGTGTCGTACTCATAAACCCACGTCTCGTCTCCAGTAATGATCCTTTTGATGAATGTGGGATCGGATTTAGCCTCGTAAATCATGTCTTTTGCGACGTTAACACGGTCTCTTTTTTGCATGAAATTGAGTTCTTTTGGCACCAACTTTGCCGCCACACGACGGAAACCCAAATCATTAACCAAAATGTCTTGGACGGATCCATAGGCAATGTTCAAGTCCTCCGCTATCTCTCTGATGGTTAATTTGCGTTAATTGACCAACATTTCTTTTACTTTATTAATGTTTTCGTTGGTTTTCGATGTCGATGGTCTGCCACTGCGTTCATCATCTTCCATTGACTCACGACCACTTATGAACCGCTCGTGCCACAGGTAAACGACCGTTTTCTTTAGAGAATCGTTGCCGAAACACTTTTCCATCATTTCCAACGTTTGCGCACCATTAAATCCGTTTTTTCGTTGTTGCAAATTTAAATCCATTTCTAAAATTGTAAAAAATCGCCAAAACACACAGAGATATATGTACTCTGGGCTACGTAACTTTTGCTATGACACTAAGATTTGGAGAGAATATCAACAACAGATCTACCAACTTAGCAAAAAAAAACTCAAATCGGAACGATGGGAGCGCCACACTCTTTTGTTCAAGGTGGTATGTATTTATTATAGGTGGTATTCCTCAAGGTAGTATTCTCGGTTCTACTTTATGCATTTCGACATTTATAATAATCTAATTAATTTCAAAATTATGATGTATAATAAAAAAGAACCTACGGACTTCCTATTCACATAGCATATACGTTTGTTCCTCATAATAAAAAACACCTTCATTGATCACACTCCTCGTCCGGTAGCGAGCGATCCTATAGAGCGTGATAAATGAAAGTATTTTCCGGTGGTGCGTCACAAAAAATGGAATAGCAAATTTCTGCTAAGCTTAGTGAATCCCCAAATTTGACTAACGAAAAACATTCCTAATCAAGAACACAATTTTTCTGTGGCAAAAAGCAATTTTGGAGTGCCGAAAACCAGTGGATGATGAACTCTGCTCGAAAAGCCTTTCACCATCGAAAAATGATGAAAATGTGGAACGGGTGAGGGCTCTAATGATGTTGGGTCGTCCATTTATATTGAAGCTGATGATAAGTAATAAGCTCAAATTGAATCGTATTACCCTTTATCAGGTTTCTAAAAAAAATATTTTTACTTGTGAAAGGTGTGTGCTCAAAAAACCTCACAACTGAATGAATAGAAAGTCAGTTGGAATAATATGTCCCCTTACCTTGTCCAGAGAATCAAAAATAACCAAAATTTCTTCAGTTGTGTAATCACTGGCGATAAATCATGGATTTTTAACTATACACAGAAAAAAAAATCCAAAAAATATGTCAAACTGCAAAATTTTCTTGATCGTAGAGAGCTCGAATGAGCAAAAAAAAAATCAAGTTCATCTTCTTTTGTTTTTTTCTGTTGACAGTAGAGGGATTGTTCACAAAGAATTTGTGCCTTCAAAAGCTAAAAAATGGTGTTCTCCTCAGATTAGACATAACAAGCACATAAAAGCTCCAACAACATGACAATGACCAGAGTCACGCGGCCATCTGTATCAATGAGTTTTGGTTAGCAAAAAGGAATTCTGTGGATCGCCAAATCGCCTATTTATCTGTTCGAAATACGTATGACTATTTTTGTTTCCCAAGATAAAAAAAACACCTAAAAGGATGTCATCTTGGAACTGTTAATAGAAAGTACTCGTAGTATAACCGAGAAGTTGAAAGCATTACTAATTGAAGCCTTGCAGCACTGCTACGAAGAATGTGAACAACGCCTCCGCCGATTCGTAGACTAGTTAGGATTTTATGAACATTACTTTTTAAATTTAATATTTTTAATAGAAATATTATAAAAGTGAATATTTGAATTTATTAAAGTAAATGATAAACATTTTAAGACACTTAATAAATATGAATGAAAATTTTATAAAGTCCCTTAATTTTATAACTCCATTTAAATATGATAAAATTTAAATAATTATGCCAAAATTAAAACAAAATTAGTGAAAATTTCTACTAAAATTATTTCTCAAAAATTTTACCAAAATCATATAGCAGAATGCATAGCAATTTTTCTTAAATTAGTAGCGAAACTTTCATCAGTTAGAATATAAATTCAATTAAGAAAAGATTAATATCGATAAAAGGAATATTATACAAAAAGGATATTTAAAATTTTCACAAAAATTTTGTACTATAAGAAAAAGTTTTATAGAAATTCAGAATTTTAAATTAGATAGTCGTACAATTTGAATACGAAAATATTTTCAAGATTATGGAATGCTTTAGAAAAAGTTTCTTAAGACATCAAAAAAATTCTTTGTAAAAGTATAGCATATTTCACCGTTTAAGATTATTTTTGTTGTTAACAAATAAAAATTGTTTTATTTATGTAAAATTTGGTTGTTTTTGTTATTTTCGAAACGTGTGCAAAAATAAACAAATCTTATTTAGTTGAAAAGAAATTTGAGTTAAAATTTTTGCAATATTCAATTTAATAGAAAATAGAAATAAAAGTTTCATCAATGATAAGGGAATTTAAATTTTCGACAGTTTTAGATTCAATGAGATGAAGATTGACTGCTCCTTAAGTATTTTTTATTTTTGTTTTTATTATTTTACTTTGAGGTAAACTTTTTTATACTTTCTTTTCTCTTATTCAGATTATTTGAGACAATTTTTTCGAAATTTCTAGAAAAAAAAAATACTTTTTTTTTTGCCTTAAATGAGAAAAATAGGATAAATAATATCTAATATTATGGTATTGACAGTTGTTTATCTCTACTTTATATTTTAATATCAAATTACGAAAATGTACGTGATATTCTGCTCCGAAGTGATTTTTTTTTACAAATGATTTTCTAACAGATTTGATATAATAGCAAAGGATCAAATTCGGTCAATAACGCAGTTAGAATATTTTTAAAATACTTCCTCGAGGGACATAACATACCTGACATTATCTATTTCAATTGAAATCATAAGAAATTCTGATGTATTATTCAATATAAAATAATAACCAACAATTTATCTAAACGTTTATAAAATTAATTTCTATTATTAAATAAATATACTTTCCAAAGTATAATTCAGTTTTCTAAACTTTTTTTTAAGAAGTTTTCTAAACATCGGCATGTCTGGATATATTTTTTTCAACAAGTTTAGACCGGACTATCTGTTGCCCCACCATTGATGATAATTATTTTGATGAGGATTAAAATAACGACATAAAATTCCGCGGATATGATGGAAAAACCTATCCAGTAGTTCCTTAATTGTAAGGCAATGTTTTTTATATTTTATATTAAGTTCTCTTCAAGATTATCAATTCTCCGAAGCTTATCAGTATTTTTTTACAAATTCAAAAAATTTCATAAGTAGTAACACATGACCATATGCCACAAACTATCGTTGCTTAAAATAAAATAATCAAAATTTAAAGGGTTTATTTTGAAAAGAAAATTATTTAAACTGTTCCAGTATGCATCCATTTTATGTAAATTCATAATTCGATATATTATATTATTTATTTTCTATTTATTTTAATAGAAGTTCGCAGACACATTTGTGGTAATTGAAAATTTTCAAATATCTAATAAACTAAGGCCAAGATTTTTCTAATAATTCTTGAGTTAATCAAAATCTTTTGTAAATTTTATATCTTGGATGTTTATATAATATTTATTTTTTGAGAAGGTTTGGAATAAATACTGCCGGAAGAGAGTGAGAGGGGCGGGGTGTATGTGTAAAAAGTTCCGAAAATTTCCATAACGAACTGATAAGTCATCCCAACCGTACGCTCAAATATGCACTTTGTTAGATATATCGCCGCTAGGAGTAAATAGAGTGACATAAATTACGCCTACATCCTTTTCGCGACTTGAAATTTTAACTGAGGATTTATTAAATTTTAAATAGTTTACGAACAAGTCAGTATCAATTAATACATTTACATAAATAATTTTATTTTTCACGACAATAAATAGGAAGTTTTTATTTCCGAATACGAATTGTTTCGTGAAAGGTTATTTTTGCAAGTGTGTGCGTTCTTACGAATGTATTCTCGAAAAAATTTAGACAGAATTTTTGTGTAGAAGCGTATCCAGTTTTTCTATAATCTAAGATTTGAACACGCGTGATTACTTTCAGCTGTCTGATTTACAGTACTGCCAACATATGAAACTCGATTTCGATGTGCCGGTAGATATAATTTTTCCAACAAACGTAAATAGACTTATTTAAAAGTCATAAGAATGGATTATTTCTTTGCAATTTGATAAAAACTATAGAAATTTTCTTGTGGTGCAATGGTCAAGGTGACCGACTCACACTCGGTAGGTGGCGGGTTCGATTCCCGCTGCCGCCATCTCGGCATTGGTGCCGGGGTGAAAGGCCTGACTACAAGCCTTATATATGTAGTCCGTAGGGTTCCCCAACGTCACTGGAGGTTGCTTCGCTGGTCTGATAAGCCGCAAGCTATAAAAAACACACCCTATCAAAGAAACAGCACTAGAAGAAGCATCCGGACCGCACCTCAGGCAAGAACTCATTTGGCTTTCATCGTACTCAGGGCAAAAACCGTACCTCAGGCAAAAACCCAAGACCGTACCTCAGGCAAAAACCCAAAAGGCAGAAGCAGATGGAAGAGAGTTCACGGAAGCATCCGGACCGTACCTCAAGACCGTACCTCAGGCAAAAAACCCAAGGCAGAAGCAGACGGAAGAGAGTTAACGGAGTTTTCTAGTGCCGCTATGTGCTCCATAGGAGCGACTGTGTTGTCATGACTATGTGTGTATAAAAAAAATGCATACATGTGTTAAAAATTGTACAAATGTAGAAAATGAAAACCTGTCAAATAAAAATAATAAAATATAGAAATTTTCTAGAGTAAATACAACGATTTACTTACATTTTCATTATGTAAATACAACGTTTTACTTACATTAAGTGCAATGCAATTTTTTTGTAGTAGTATCCGTTTCCGACCATTTTCTTTTTTATAAATCTTATAAAGACGCAATAAAAATTGATTTTTCGATAGTTTTGCCATATTTTTAATATAATAAGCTTTTTCAAAATAAGTGATGATGACAAGCGTAAAATTTTTAATATTATTTATCTAATGTACAATTTTTTTGGGATTTATATTTCATGCACGAACAGCATGAACAATTTCATTCAAAAATAATGTCAATCAAAAAGCATATTATATATCGAAAATAAATTTAAAAATGTAAATCTGGAGGTATACATATATCTATATACAAACACAGCTTTCAGACGTACTACCATTAGGTATTGATTATGATAAATTTACTATTTCATATCCATTAAGATGTTTGGGCAATCAAGTAAACAATGTCACTTGGAATATATTCACTTTTCTGACTAAATAATCATAATCATATAAGTTATTATAAATATTTAATTTTTATAAAATTGTTCATGAATAAAAATTATCTTCAAAAAATATGAAAAGAAATTCAGCTTTTTATCTATTATAGAGCATTTTTCTATAATAGATATAAATTTATTTCATAAATCATAAAAAGAAAAAGATAAAATAAATCGATTCATTCATCATTACCAAATTTCCTTTTCTTGTAATAACAGTTTTTAATTTAAGTGCAAAAAATATGTTATGGAAATATAAAACACAAAATTTTAATATTAAATATTTGTTTAAAATAATATTAAATTTAAATAATACACAAAATAATTTTAATAAAAAAATTTGTTCCTAACAATAACAGATGTAGTCGTTTGCACAAAAAAAGTTTTGTAAAATCCAGCAGTTATACACGTAAATGTATTTTAAAGACCCGATCTGGTACTGTTATTTATTCTAATCGATTAGTTATCTTTTTTGAAACACTAAAAATTGTGCATAGAAAAAATTTTAAATTACAATAGTTAAACCAAACGCATACGTGGGCTACTATATATATTTCTGGCCTAATAATGAAAATGCGAATATTTATCAACGAAAAAGGTTTTATTGTTTTTCAAAATATTCTCCATCAAGATTTATACACTTTTGCATGCGCTCAAACCAATTTTCGAAGCACTTTTTCCACTCCGATTGAGACACCTCCAAAACATGGTTTTTGAATGCTTCAACAGCATCTTCTGGCGACGAAAATCGTTGACCACGCATTTTTTTCTTGATGTGTGGGAATAAAAAGAAGTCATTGGGTGCCAAGTCAGGGCTGTACGGAGGATGACCCATCAATTCGACGTTTTGTCCGGTCAAAAAGGCGCTGGTTTGAGCCGATGTGTGAGAGCTCGCATTGTCATGGTGCACAATGATTCGACTTCTCTTGTTCGTTTTTCGAATTTCTCCGAAGACTTCAGGCAAACAAATGGTGGTGTACCACTCAGAATTGACCGTCCTACGTTGCACAAGCGGAACAGTCGCCACATGACCAGTTTTGCCAAAGAAACAAGCGACCATTTGCTTCGAAGTGCTTCTTCCACGAACAACTTTCGTTGGATTTGACTCGTCTTGGAAGACCCACACGGTCGATTGCTGTTTTGTTTCGGGCTCATACGCATAGATCCATGATTCGTCACCTGTGACGATCTTATAAACGTCTTTTGAAGCACCGCGATCGTATTTTTTCAGCATTTCTTTACACCAATCCACACGAGCCTTTTTTTGAGCGATTGTCAAATTGTGCGGGATCCAACGAGAACAAACCTTTTTTACGGCCAGGTGTTCATGCAATATCGAATGTATGCTGGTGGGAGAAATGCCTAGGCATGCCTCTATCTCACGGTATGTCACATGACGGTCTTGCATTATCAGTTCACGTACGGCATCGATGTTTTCTGGAACAACGGCTGTTTTTGGACGACCTTCACGGAATTCGTCTTTGAGCGAGCGTCGGCCACGATTGAATTCGTTGTACCAGTTTTTCACAGTGCTATAGGATGGTGCTTCATAGCCATACAAAGATTTAAGTTCATCGATGCACTCTTGTCGTGATAATCCACGTCGAAAGTTGTGAAAAATGATCGCACGAAAATGTTCACGAGTTAATTCCATTTTTTTGCCAAATTGATTTTTTCAAGTCACTGTAAACAACACAAATGATAGTCGTACGTCAAAACGTCTGAGTACGTTTATGCTAAAAAATGTCAAACTTTCCAATGGAAATGTCAGATCGCACCTGGCAACACTTAGTGTTGCCTAGGCCAGAAATATATATAGTAGCCTACGTATATCAAAATAAAAGATTCTAAATTTTGAAGAAAACATTTTTATTTCAATTTATAAGAATTTTAATATAGAAAAAAATATTGCTCAAAGAAAATTAAGCAGGTAACAATATATAGTTTTTATTATGCATAGATTAACGTTAAATTTTTTTATTATGCATAAATTAACGTGAAAGCAGCAAATATTCAGACAATGCCACGGTATACCATAAGTAGAGTATGAAATCTTTTGATAGGGAATCTGTTAAGATAAGACGGAGCAGCCTATGTCCTCAGTAACCAATACCATAGGTGCTTTTATGACCCTTTCCTCTTTTGGACCCATCTTTTTAGGTTTCTGCCTTAAAAAAACATTACCGAACTTAGGAGAGAAAATTTTTAAACAAGGAGATTGTACCAATGTTCACGAGTACGAATGGATTTTGACACTTTATTTCGTAAAGCTCTTACATAGGCCCAGTTTTTAAAGCTCTCACAAAGGCCACTAAGGCTTTCAAAATAGAATGTTATGCGGTCGATAGTAGCACCAAGACTAGGCAATATAAGAGGATCATGACTCAGCTGAAAAATTGATTTGCGATAACTCCAAAAAAATATCCTGTAGACGATGTGCTTCATATCATAAGAGACAAACTGTTAAAAGGCTGCAAAAATATTGGGGATGCGAAATCGCCAGAATCGGATTTAGTACCGAATGCAGCAAAAAATTGGAATTAGAACATGGTCAGATGGCTTTTTAGAAGTTAAAGATTTCGCACCTATCGAAGTAATAACCCGACCAATCATCCTCTTATCGCTCCATTTGTTTATTGAATATGGCCGGTAAAGTGCTTCAAGGGATAATTTACAATCACCTGGAAATGAACATTGAAGGATAAAAACAGACTATCTAACCGATATTAAGCTCGAAAATTCTGACAATAACATCGAAGTTACTACCGTACAAGATGATGTGAAGGATCATTTTTCGTCCTTTGCATGAGGTGTAATGGCGCACAAATAAAGAAGACCATGCATGGGTTCTTCACAATATATAAAACTTCTGAAAAATTCAAAAATCTGTAAGTTTGTAAGCAAATGTATTCTTGCGAATGTATTTTGAAAATAAGTAGATAGAATTTTTATATAAAGGCCTATTTAATAATTTAAAATCTGATATGTTTGGTATGTTACCACTTCAAAAAACTATAAAATGGATGCGCTAGCTATTTAAGTGTAGAATTTTACTAAAGACTCTATTAAAATAAATAATTATGTACACGTTCAGAATGTGAGATTTATATCTATACAAAAATTTTACACCTAAATATGCAGGTTGTTCAATTTATCGCCGCTAGGAGTACAAATGGCGACATAAAATTACGTGTATATCCCATAGACAAATATAAAAAAGGGCCTATTCAGTTGTTATTTAAATGAAGGCTTAAATGAAGGTTAAGACATCTGGTGTTTTTTTTAAACTGATATAAAAAAAAGGAATATCATTCATGTGACCCCACAGCTCAACTTGCAGGCCTATATGCGAGCATTAAAATTTTTCAGGTTTTTTTCTCAATAAAAGTGGATCTTGTCGAATTTTATTCTTTTAGATCTTGCTCAATGATTCCACAAACTCATAAACCGAACCAAATAGTGATTATTTCAGGATCCATTGATTTTACGTATATCACATAAGGGTTTACTTCGATCCAGATTCAACAATTTTGTTGGCTAACATAGCCGTCGATTTGCAAATGTGTTTCGTCGCTAAAGATGCGTTTTGCGAAATGTAAGTTTGGATAGTTAAAATGCGTGTTGTTCTGTTATGAATAGCTGTCTTCCATTGGGAAAGTTTTGCTACTCAAAAAAGCTTCAACTACTCTTGATCATACAGATGAGTACTTCGCTTGTGTAGTTGCGCATACAATTTACGGTAGGGGAACTATTTTATTAGTTCCCAAAATAAAAATAGATAGCTTAGCGAGTTCGTTGGCTATGTTGAAGTGTCATATTTTTGTTATGTTTACTTTATTCGTGCAGCAAAAGCGAAAAGAAATGGAATCAAATATTACAAGTCATGGAGGACGTACTACAGTTGGTTTTGATGTTGAAATATACATCACGTTGTGGTTTCTAGCAAATACTGAAAGTGTACCGACAAATTGCAGACAGATTTGATGTCACAGAAAGCAGTGTCCATCGAATTTTATACCGCGTTGAAGTGAATGCCAATTACATTAAATAGCTAACAGCATCCTAAATGCAAAATAACCAGATGTAATTTGCAGCTATCAAATGTGTACCCGGTGTTGTTGGGGCTATTGATGGTTTTCATATTAAAATCAATCCTCCTAAACATAACAAACAAGTATACTGCAATAAGAAAAAATATTATAGTCTGTTTTTACAGAGAATTGTAAACGCCGAAAAAAAGTTTATAGATGTGCACTGTGGTGAACCTGGTCCAATGTACGATGCACAACTTCTACGAAAATCGGCGTTTTATAGGCGTATTACTGAGGATGAGTACATAATTATACCAGAAAGAGTGCTACTTGGAGACTCAGCGTACGGTGTAAGCAGATATTTAGCTCTCCCGTTTAAGGGTTTTGGAAACAACTGAAAATGATTTCTGTGACATAGAATATTTAGATAATGAAGTCGACAACTTACAGAATTACGCAGAATCTGAAGGAATTGATAGCAACAATGGCGCACGTGCGAGGCAGTAAATGTTTGAAAATATGGATAATAATGGATTATTAAATTAATTTAAACTTAAATGATGTATTTGTGTAACTTCATATTTATTATAACACTCTCAATTGTAAATAAATGCCTCCTTGGTTAACAAAAATAAAAATAATCAATTTATCAATATCTTAATTTAACTTATTTAATATATTTAAAAGTGTAGAACGACATTTATTAATGCTTTTCCCTCCTTATAGATCCAATTTTTAGACATTCTGTAATATTTATCAAATTCAAAGATTCTCCGAAACACATCCACTCCATTTCACGTTGACAAGCTCAATAAACTCAGTATTTTGAGGTTATATTTTACTTCTGTCAGAAAGGTCCGCGTTCCATTGGGCAAGTACTCCCAAGTACTTGCGAGTAGCTAAATAGGCCCAATGGAAGACAGCTTTTGACTCCATGGCTAAAATTGCGGTTTAGAGGTATTACAGCTGTAAGAACAAATCATAACATTTGTTTTGACAGATATTTTGAAAGTTGCAAAAAAAAACCCAACAGATGGCACTTCTCAGGAATCGCTAATTTTTGAGATTTTATTTTTATTTTTTTTAAAGGTATTGAAAAATATAGTAATTCAATAACTCCCCATAATTGAATAATATATTATTACCAGATATTGTATATATTTAATTGTTATTTGAAACATAATGAAGCATTATATCTAAATGCGTTTTTATTGAATTTATTTCGGACACTGAATTCGCAAAAATAATTTATAAAATGAAAACAAATAAAAGATTAAATAATAGCATTTATTCTCTAAAAAAAAGTTCAAATAATAGCATCGCTTCTTAATTCATTGAATTCAATTAATTCTGTCTAGTCAAACGAAGAAAGGACCCTTTTAACATTCTTTCATTGTTAATACTATTGTCTGAATTAGCAAGAAAGTCCCAGAAATTATTGTATTTGCACTTAAGATTCTTATTGTTCGATTTCATATTTTTATTTATTTATAGATTTTCAATTGTTGAGAGCATAGTCCTTGGTAAAAATGGTGTTGTACAAGTACTTAAAGAATGTAATTATTTAAAATGAAATTGTAAGCAGTAAAAAATAATCTCTAAATGTGCTTGTACGTATATGCTTGAAATTGGGAATATGCATAAATTGATGAATTTTTTTTTGAGTAAGTTACAATTTATATAGCAGATCAATTTACTTATTAAGATATTAGTAATATTAATGATATTAAAGAAACAATAAAAAATGGGACCGTCATAAAATAAATTGTGTACTGAATGAATAGTCGTAAATAGCATATAAATTCGAATTTTTATACCTTTTCGGATGAAAAATAATATTAAATATAAAAATTTTGATAATATCTATTTTGATCTCAGCTTCTGAGCGTGTATATCTTAAAAGTTCTACTTTCAAGGCTTAACTATTAAGACTTACCACATTTGTACAAAGAAAATTGTTTCTGTAGGTTATATTAATGTGAATTTTTTTAAATTTATTAGTTGACAAATAGCTACATCAGTTTGGGTTCAGTAATTATCCTTCAGAAGTTATTATGATGAAAGGTATTATTTTATGTAAGTAGCTAGGTAAACGAGAAGTTTAAAAATTGGACATTGGAAAAAAACGCGTTGTGAAGAAATTGACGTAAATTAAAGTACTAAAAATTAGAGGTCCTAAAATAATTTAGAGAAATCAGCTCCTAAATAGGTAGAGGCCATAATTTAGTGCGTATTATTTTTTTGAGAAATTATGTCTGACAGAAATAGGTAAAGTAAAAACAGTCATAGCACAGAGAGAAAGGCAATATATTTTTAGAGAATAACCGAATTCTGCCTTGAGGTCAACACAAATTGCAGCGAAATTTGGAGCGTCTTTACGTCAGGCTTCTCCGACTTTGAAATGTCTGCGTCTTATTAAAAAAAGAAACTTATCTTAACAAGATCTCAACGAAAAGTCCGGCTACAATATTGTCAAACCCACATAAATATAATTATTGACTGGATTAGTTCTTTTATTATTTGTACGATTTGAGGAAGAATCCAAAGTATTTGGTACGCCACCATATTAGGTTCGGTTATGGGTTGGAGATAGATTTCTATCTATGGTGTTATAAGCATTATTTTTTGGTTGGGAAAAAAATTTGAATAATAAATTTTTAAACAGGATAAAGTGCCAAGACATACTTAGAGACTTGTTGTTTGACGAGAAAACCATTGAGTGTTTGGACAGGCCGGCGTCATCGAAAATGTGTGGGTATTACTGAGGCGGAAAATTCATGAAGGGGTTCTGATTGCTCTCAGCTTTTTTTTAACGATGAGAACATTTCCTGCTCGTTAGATACGTCAATAAGCGAAATTACCTCATATGCGGCACTAAAATCCCTCAAGTGATGGTGAAAGAGCCATTGTATTTGGAAAAATTAACTGTATATTGTG
This sequence comes from Atherix ibis, assembly GCA_958298945.1. Classification (NCBI taxonomy): domain Eukaryota; kingdom Metazoa; phylum Arthropoda; class Insecta; order Diptera; family Athericidae; genus Atherix; species Atherix ibis. The sequence continues at coordinate 131,891,640 of OY282605.1, forward strand.
CATTTTGCTCTAAATGTATCTTTGCCATGAATTTCTACAAAATTGAAAATATAGAGACCGTTACACTCAAATTTAAGCCCTATGACCATATCAAAATCAAATTTTATATATAGTTTTCAATTATACAGGACCCTAAGTCATATAACATGACAAATTTTGACTTCATCATGCTAATATTTCTCAAGACACATAATTTCAAGATTTGGTATATGATCTATTATATTTAAATATATTAACTTTACTTTCCCAAGTATAAATTGGATAAGCCTTAATTTTTATTTATGAACCCAAACAGTTGTCGTACTTGCATAATAGATGGTTTCCTTCAATTTTTCTTAAACTATGACTACTCTTGTACCTGTTCATACTAATAGAAACCATATCGTAAAATGTAGTCAGAACATCTCGCACACTAAGCGTTACATCCTGGCTGTGATAACATTTCGTGTTTATTACATTGAAAATGGTGACAGAAGAAATACTTTGATTTAAATTGGATTTATGGTTAGATAATTTTTATTTAAAAAAAAATCACAAATTGGAACTGGGATTCGGAAATCACAAATTGTAAATCTGATAAATAATTTGCACAAGGCGATCATCCAGTAGAAGGCGAATTATCATCGAACTCTACTGGAATTATAATGAGGAATATTTTGAGTAAGCGCAATCTATACTGTTTTTACACTATAATCTATTCCGTTATTTCTCAGTAGCTGGACAAAAATAGGTGAATAAACTAATTTGGCTATATTTGATCATTAATTGGAAAGAAAAATACTATTAGGCGTTCTTGCAAAGCAAATCAATTTCCTGTCTGCTGTTCGGAACATCAATAACTAATCGGATAATAAACGAGAAAAATTTGATTAATTTGAGTTCGTTATCTGTCAGATTATTGTGAATTATTCTAACAGTCACCCAAATCCTATTTCTTAAAATAATTTGAGATTTTTTTAAATGAATTCCTAGTGGGGAGTCTGCAATGAATTTCCTAAAGAAATAGTCAATTTCAAAAATAATTTAATCAAAATATTATCATTTTCCTTTTTCTTTTCCTTTTCCTTTAATATTTGTTTTATAAAATAATTTTTTTTTTATTTAATATAAAAATCCATTTTAATTTTGATTAATTTTTTGTTGCCTAAATCGTTCAAAAGCATAGTGTGAAATTTTTTAAAAGATTTGACACGTTTCAACAACAAAAAAAGTTTTGAAAATTATTGGAAATGTGTTCAATGAATTTTTCCGTTGATTTAATGTGTGATTGAATCTTAATTCAATTTAGTGGTTGAATTTTTCTTAAACAAATTATTTGAATTTAAAAGTAATTTATAAATTTTGGAAATTCAGTTATTGAATACTAAATATGGCCTAAATGACTTTCAAAATTATATTTAATCTTGGAAGGGAAAACGCGCAGCGAAATCAAAGATCGCTTGGATGCCGTGTATGGTGACTCTTCTCCTTCGATGGCGACCGTCAAGAATTGGTTCAACGAGTTTGTTCGTGGCCGCACGTCGGTTCTTGATGAGCCACGCCCAGGTGCCCCGAAAACGGCTGCTACGGAGGAAAACGTTAAAAAAGTCCACGATCTCGTGTTGGCAGACCGTCGATTGAAGGTTCACGAGATAGCTGAGACTGTGGGCATCGCAGTAGGAACGGTGCATCATATTCTACACGAAGAACTGGGCATGAGAAAGCTGTCGGCGCGATGGGTGCCGCGTTTGCTCACACCGGAAAACAATCGCAACCGTGAGACCACATCGGCGACGTGTTTGGCGCTGTTTCAGCGCAATCCAGCGGAGTTCTTGCGTCGTTTCGTGACCGTCGACGAAACATGGATTTACTTGTACACACCAGAGACCAAGGAACAGTCGAAACAGTGGACTTCACCCGGCAAACGTGCTCCGAAGAAGGCGAAGACTGTTCGATCGGCCGGAAAGGTGATGGCCACCGTTTTCTGGGATTCACAAGGTGTGATCCACATCGATTACCTCGAGAAGGATAAAACAATCACGGGGCGCTACTATGCTGACTTATTGGGCCGATTTGACTTCGAATTGAAGAAAAAGCGGCCCCGCTTTACGAAGAAAAAAGTGCTGTTCCACCACGACAACGCGCCGGCTCACACCTCCGCCGTCGCCATGGCCAAATTGGTCGAATTGCGCTACGAATTGCTACCCCATCCACCGTACTCTCCAGATTTGGCCCCCTGTGACTACTTTTTGTTTCCAACCTGAATCACCCGCCGGGAATAGATTTGGGTCGAATCAGGAGGTCATCGTCGCCACGGAGGCCTATTTTGCTTCCCTCGAGAAAATGTATTTTTTGGACGGGTTAAGAAAGTTAGAGCATCGCTGGGCCAAGTGTATCGAGCTTGAAGGAGATTATGTGGAAAAATAAATTGCCACCTTTCCAAAATTTTCGTTTTTCTTTTGTAGGCTAAGTACTTGTTGAATGACCCTCGTACTATTATTGAAAAATTAAAATTTTTTAACTTCCATAGTATCACTTTTACGTTGAATTTCCTTACGAAGTGACTACACAGGATAAATGCTATCAACAAAAGGCAGCGAGATACTCTTAATGGTAGAATGTGAAAAAGTCCTTTTGCCAACTACAACTAACTGTCTTTTTTTTAAAGTTTGTCATTTAAGCGTTTTTAATTATTTTTAGTTATATTAATACTGAAATCTTACTTCAACCATTATGACATTAAAAGCCCCATTGGCGACTGTATGTCGTAAGCCATATCCGAATTCGATTACGTTCGTTCACTAGTCGATTAAGCCACACTAGAGAACATTTTATATGTTTTTTTTTTGCTGATTATAAAGAATTTAAAAAAATTACAATAGTTGCACGAATACATACTGAGTCCAAGAACGGGTTAAAATTTTTTAATTTTATTATGTTTTCCGACGAGTTTAATCCCGTTTTGAGGAGCGACGTGGAGTATTTGATCAGACACAATCGAATGTTTATCAACCTGTACGCAATAAAGAACCTGTGGTGGCGTAGGTTAAATAGGAAAAAAGGGGGAACAGGAGAACTTACGAGGAAAAAGGTTAACGAATTATAACCGCCCTCAGAAAATTTATTTCGCTGCAAATAGAATGCCCCCATATATAGCAATGTGGGGGGAGGCAATACTCGCCTTCAAAGTACCTTCACACACATTTAACAGAAAAATATCATGCACACACCTGAGTGTATTTAGTTCTCCAAGGAAGAGGGATGTAAAAGAAATAACTGTTAAATTAGTAATTAAAATTTGGGGTATAGTGGGGGATGAAATAAGAAATGCTTTGGAGGGTATAAAAAATGAAAGCATGAAAATATTTGAAAATAAAAAAGAATTTCTTTAAAAATAAAAATGCAAATAACAATAAACCCAGTAGCCCATAATAAGGAACTTTTAGGTTAGTTTATGTTAGAGTGCCTGTGCGCTGTTTTAGTCGGATACACTTAGACAAAAGTTAGGTCTGTCGTGATACCACTGATGTCACCCTGAGAATCAATTGGAAGCGAGTATAGTATTTGATTTTTATGATATCCATGTATGCAATATCACTCAAATTATTTATGATAAAGTCACCCAGAGTTCTCCTTCTAAAAGGATGTGAAGATTGGTCATGAATAGAAAAGTTAGGCCTTTTTTTTGCATTCATCGACAGCCAAGCTCCGACCTCACAAATAGCCAGAATTTCTGCTTGAAATGCACTGGTTTGTGAGTCGTAGGGACGCAGAAAATACCCTTTGCTTCTGTAATAGCGCCCTTGCTTGTCCCATTTGCGTATGTATCTAAACCGGATTCCACCTGGACCGTCCCGTGTTCTCTCTCAAATTCCTACTAGGAATTTAGCATTTGTACTTAATGTGAAAGTTCAGACCTGCTGACTCAAAGTCCGTTAATTTAGGAATGTATTTGATATCTCTAAGGATCTTTGTATGCCCGAAACGATTTTCTTTTCAACAGTCTTAATTATAGCCGGTAACCCTCTTAAACCCGTCTTTGTTATGGGATAGATCTCAGGTTTTGCTTCTATCTCTTTCCATGGACATTTCCTATGGTACTTCGAGGCTAATTATTAGAGGTGTCCCTAATTATATGACAGCGGAAACAACAATAAACCTATTCACTGCATTATCTTAGTAAAAAAAGTAATATAATATCATGAGGCCGAAAACTCCAAGGCTACGGAAAAGACTGATTAATTTTAATTCATAATAACTAAGTCGAAGACTACCATAATAATGTGCTTCTTCCTTGTATATTTCAGGAATAACGCCATAATGGATTTTGAAATTTGATTTGAAGGTATTTCCATACAAGAGTGTAGAATAACGTTTACGACATTCCAAAACGGCATTCCATTTTTTAAATAACCTAATTATGAGCGATGATTCTATACTTGCATTTTAATAGTTCTATAAATAAATAGAATTACTGATATTGGAGTCAATGTTTGATTTTGAATTATTGCCGAAACATTTATCGGTCCATATTTTTTCAAAGATGATAATGAACATCCATAAGCCATATCTAAAAGGGTCCGAACAGCTCTAACATATGGTTCCAACCGAATGGCGCTTTAGGGCACAACACAACGGCGGCAACGGAAATTTTTCGAAAACTTCTCGCCGACCGAATCATTTTGAAAATTGCAGATTTAGATTGGCCTCTTCGTGTCCTAAAATTAAGGGTACCTGATTTATTTATGTGGGGCTATTCAAAGCCACGGCCTTACATGAACAAATCATAAACAATTCATCTTAAGCGAAATATTCATGGAGAAATAACATATTTACAGCCAGAAACGTAGCGTTTCGTAATCCAAATACATTAAAAAGAGCCATAACTTGTCAATAAATAAATGGAAATCATTGTAATGATATAAAATTTACAAAATACATTTTGATGTATCAGGTGTATAAGCTTAAATCCGCTGTTTTTTAGTCATAAAACCACAAGTTTTTTTCATAGAAAGCGAAAACAAATTTATTCAAAGTACTTGTCCTCGCTAGCTACACATTTTTCCCATCTCTCGGGCAATTTCTGGATACCACGAAAGAAAAATTCTTTCTCTTTCGAGGCAAACCACTCATCAAGCCATTTTCGGACGTCTTCGTAAAAATCGAAGTGCTGCTCAGCGAGTGCGTGGTCCATAGACGAAAACAGGTGGTAGTCAGAAGGGGCCCGGTCTGGTGAATAAGCGGGGTGGGATAGACCCTTCCAGTTGAGTGTCTCCAAGTAGTTTCGGAACATTTTTGTCGTGTGCAATGGTGCGTTGTCATGGAGGAAAATCAGCTTGTCATGTCTTTGTTGATAATCTGTCCTTTTTTCACGCAGAGCACAGTGCAATTTGATCAGTTGTTGGTGGTAACGGTGGGCATTGACAGTTCCACCAGGTTTCAGCATCTCATAGTAGACGATACCCTGCTGATCCCACCAAACGCACAGCATCGTCTTCCGTCTGAAGCGATTTGGTCTTGGAGAAGATGTTGATGGTTGGCCGGGATCAACCCACGAGATCTTGTGTTTAGGATTCTCGAAATATATCCACTTTTCATCGCCTGTCACAATCCGATTCAGAAACGACTTTCTTTTTTGTCTGGCGAGCAAGATTCAGCATGTGTTTTGGCATCGCTCCATCTGCCAATCGTTCAATTCATACGGCACGCATATTCCGATGTTTTCAATCTTCCCCATGGCACGCAGATGCATGGAAATGGCTGGTTGAGTAACACCCAATTGCTCCAGGAGAATTTTTTGCGATTGGGTATCGTCTTCGTTTAAAAGAGCCTGCAATTGATGGTCCTGAACATTTCTAGGCCGATTTTCACACTTCTTGTCCCACAAGTCAAAATTGCCGTCTTTGAACCGACGAAATCAATCTCGGCATGTTGTTTTCGATAAAGCACTGTCACCATAGGCCTCCATAAGCATTCGATGCGATTCGGCAGTCGATTTCTTCAAATTGAAGCAGAAAAGCTTAGTTTCCCGCATATGCTCTTTTTCTGGCACAAAACTAGACATGATTACCAAAGGAAAAATGTTTGTTATTGTACGAAATTGCTGACAATGTGCACTGATTAATGTTGACAGATTAAAAAGTATGGCGTACCCATGGTAGCTTAATACGCTTACTCACGCCATCTATGAGCAAACAGCGGATTTAAGCTTATACACCTGGTAAACAATTTTATAATTAAAGAATTCCAAAAGTTATATGCATTTTACATTAGTAAGTCTAAATTGGCCCAACCTGTATTTTTGCCATAAAACCTTTTCTACTTCTTTAAATTTTTTTTATAACTCTTTAATTTGTCTGTTCTTATTTGTTATAAAATAAAAATATTTTTCATAATAATAACTTTAAGCAACTTAATATTTGGACAAAAGAAAAATTCTACAAGTGCTCATTGCAATAAATATATTTATTTAGTATTTAGGAGTCTGGAAATCGTATAGACTCTAGAAGAATTAAACTATTGGGCATTTATCAACATTCTATTAATTAAATTTATCTTCTCAATAAAAAGTACACGTATACGCAAATGATGAGTGTATTCATTTTAGTTTATCATCAGCAAACTTGATCAAATTTGAAAAATCCAAAAATATATGTTCCATTACAATAAACACACAAAGTAAATGTGATAAGTGAACCAAATAACTATATACATATACTTTCACATAATTTATATATGAAATATTGAATTTAGATAAATTCTCTCTTATCCTTATAATAATCTTCAATTTCAAGTAAAAGTTTTTTCCTTATTTTCATATCATTTATCATTTATCGAATTTTGCTTACTAATCTTAGAAAATATGTCATATAATATAAGTGGTTATTTTTTTTTTATTTCTGAAAATATTGAAATATTGAATTTTGCACAACACTTTAACATTATGAGTATAAATTCCATCCGTCAAATAAAATTCCAAATATTATTAATTTTTTACAATATTGTATAGGAAAATTACTTGCACATATGTTTATGGCATATATGTACGCATCCCAAAAGATTATATTGTAATAAAAATTATTGCATTTATTTGTCATATTATTTTAATATCGAATACTTTAATAATTTCGTTCTCAAACAGCTGGTGCCATATGTCACGCCACGAAAGATGGTGTAATAAAGAAAATTATTCGATCAATCAATATAGTGAACTTTTAGTCATCTTCACAATGGAGGATTGCTCAAGAAAATTCTCAAGAAAGTGTTTAAAGAAAATATAAAATGTTGACTGTATTATTTTATTAGGAGGTTAGATAATTTTTAAAAATAAGTATTTCACTTATTTTATTAAAATAGTACGTTCATACGAGGTGTGCAGGAAAAGTAATGTGACTGTGGACGTCTCCTTAAAACAGATTGTATGTTAGTCTTTGGTGGTAAATAATTTTGCCACACGCGACAATATATTTAGAAGACCAATCATATACTAATAAAATAAACAACAAATTTTTAATCCCAATCATTATAAGTACTCGTTACAAACAAATTTCAATTAAATCTGCTACTCTTCGCTGATCAAAATCATCAGCTACAGCAAATATACAGAAAGGAAATCCACAAGAAAATCAATAAAAATCATAAACCAACAGCAAAAGCAGCAGCAACATTAAAAATAAGGAAAATTTATTTAAAAAAAAGGACTAATATTTAAAAAAAAAAATTTTTTTCCTTTTTACTATTATTAAGTTTTTTTTTTTAAAAAATGTATTATTATTAAGTTGTTAACGCTCACATTTCGGTCAATCCGAATTTCATTACGTTTTATACAATATATTTTTTTTCTTATCTTTTATTTTGCCATTTTGCAAAATTTTGAATTTTTTTTCGTTAGTTGTGTCTTCCTCGCTTTTTCTGTGCCATATAAATGATATTGATTGATGGCATCCTTGTCTGTGATTCTTTTGTTGGTATTTTAATTCAATATGGCTACCAAAATAGGGAACGGATCAAACTAAGTGTACGTTTACAGTGCGACTTTTTAGCCCAATATGCCTGAAGCTTGATGTAGTGGATCGATCCCTACAATATCCATTTTTGTGACACTGTCAAAAAGGAGCTAGTTTTACACCTCGGTATAGATGACTACCAGTTTTTACAAAAAATCATTATGAGCGACGAAGCACACTTGGTGTGCGTGGTTGGCTTTGTTAATAAACAGAACAGCTGCTATTGGGGCACTGAAAACCCTTAACTGATACACCAAAGACCCTTCGTAGAGTAACTGTATGGTGCTACATTTTGGCCGGCGGCATCATTAGGTCATATTTCTTTGAGGCAATGCTGTAACACAGTTACTGGTGACAGAAAATATTGTTCCATCCAGACGGTGCCACATCACACACAGCTCGTGTTACGATGCAAATTTTAAGAGAAATTTTTCCCCGTTCGAATAAGATTAAAATTCCAAAAGTTATATGCATTTTACATCAGTAAGTCTAAATTGGCACACACCTCGTGCTACAATGCAAATTTTGAGAGCAATTTTTCCCGGCGGAATAATGTCAAGAAGTGGTAATATCGACTGGCCCGCATGATCACCTAATTTGAACTTTTCTGATTTTATCGTATGGGGGTATTCAAAGAAAAACGATGAACGCTAACAAACCAATCACAACCTCGATGCTTAAGGACAACATTCGAAACGAAATTGCTGAAAAAACAACAGAAGTCTGCAAAAATGTTATGAAAAATGTGCTTAAAAGGGTAACCAAAAGCAAATATTTGACAAACATAAGATTCTATGCATTTATATTAAAGATTATACAATATAATCAATTAATATAATATAAATTATAAAATTATATTTCATTTAAAAGTTATTAATAAAAAAGTTCGATCTTGAACATAAAACGTACCGTGTATTTAATTTGGATAAATTTAAATCATAAAAATTACTTTGAAATTTAAATATTCGATTAAAACTATTTATTGAATTTACACTTCATCATATTGTATATTTATATAGATTTAACTCTGTAAAAATCCAGACAGAAAAAAATAGAAAAGAAATGAAAGATTATCTTCTACTGCATCAGATCAACAACCCCAAGAGACTTTATTCTAATATAAAACGGAAGCCTTCAGAGAATATACTCTTACTTATTTAGATTATTCACAATTTACCACTGGCAAAATATTCGATAGTTTTTTTTCCCACTAGTACTCATATTTTCCTTGTTAAATTTGGTTATCAAGAATTTCACCAAGAGGTGTATTGTATGCTTTCCATAACGTCTCTCCTTTGTAATTTTCATTTTTTCACATATGAATTGAAGTAATTTTTCCCTTTTTTTTTACACACAATTCATGTGAAATAAGAATAGTATTCTACAGTCTGTTGGAAAATTACGAATGCTACTCGTGATCGGTATGGTATTATGAAGTAAACAAATTTTTATATTGAAGATTGTTTTGAGAAGACATTTGCCAGCCAAAGACGTGTGCTTATCATTTTGGAATCAATAACAAACAAACAATTTTTTTCTGTTATTCTTAAATTTTTCTGTTTAAAATATGTACACGCACGATAAGCTTGTCTATCATATGAGTTTTAATGCATAACTGCGTCATATTTTTCTAAAAGTATTCTTATTACATAGATCGATGCATATGCTTACACATTCAAATATTTACTAAATGGCAAATGTCATAGTGAAATTAATTGAATAATAACTGTCATTTTTATAAATAAATTTCAAATAATTTAGACATACTCAAAAAAAAAATATTATAATAATTAAAAACAACATGCTACAAATATTTTTAAAAGAAAATGTTGGAGCTCTAAAAAAGGGAAAAAATATGGATACAAAAAGGGAAAAAATATGGAAAAATATAATTCACAAGTAATCCATGTTGTTAAGGTTGTTGGTACAGAATTTGCTCAGTTTCGTTAAACAATCAATATCCTGTGTCAGGTTAATGCACTATCATATAAGCTATTGAACTTTTGTTTCTACAATATATGCATGTGTATATGTGCATGTATCTTGTATCTAGAAATATACGCCAATCTAACACCAATAAATCATATTTTTATCAAATTCTAATAATACCAGATAGTATTGGTGGAAAAAAGGAGAGAAGAGTTTCTATTTAGAATTGATAGGTTTTGAAGCTAATACTAATCAGTCGTGTGTATATATATACTTGCATGTATTCATAAGTATAGAATTGTATGGAAAAAAATTTGACAAAACACGTTTTTCTCAAACTTTTGGCTGATCCGGTATTTTACTTTTACTTAAGCCCTATTTTACCTTAATTTGTTATAGAAGCCTTGGCCTTAGTTTTGGAGATTTGTTCATTGCATCAAGATAATTGGCAATGCAAAAAGTCAACGAATAATAATTATCTAGATTATAGAAGAACTGGATAGGCCTCTACACAAATATTCTGTCCAAATTTTTTCGAGAAAATAACCTTTCACGAAACACTTTATATTCTAAAATAAAAACTTCCTATTAAAGAATAAAACTATTTATGCAAATGTATTAATTTAAACTAACTTGTTCATAAACTATTTGAAAATTAATAAAACCGCACTGAAACTTTCACTTCGCAAGTATCTTAATGTCAACAAAAGTATACGAGGGTCATTCAACAAGTACTTAGCCTCACCGCCCGATGGAACTGCTATCACAAAAGACATTTACAATCGTGCAGTACATTCTTTTAGTAGCCTACTGTCAAAGTTTAAGTCGATTCCCTTCATTAGTTTTGTTTTGAGAGCCTTTGAAAGCAAGCGTGTCCGTCGGTTGCACAAAAATGGAAAAAGAACAATATCGTTCGGTGATTAGATTCTTGTTTTTGGAAGGGAAAACGCGGAGCAAAATCAAAGATCGCTTGGATGCTGTGTATGGTGACTCTTCTCCTTCGATGGCGACCGTCAAGAATTGGTTCAACGAGTTTGTTCGTGGCCGCACGTCGGTTTTTGATGAGCCACGCCCAGGTGCCCCGAAAACGGCTGCTACAGAGGAAAACGTTAAAAAAGTCCACGATCTCGTCTTGGCAGACCGTCGATTGAAGGTTCACGAGATAGCTGAGACTGTGGGCATCGCAGTAGGAACGGTGCATCATATTCTACACGAAGAACTGGGCATGAGAAAGCTGTCGGCGCGATGGGCGCGCGTTTGCTCACACCGGAAAACAAGCGCAACCGTGAGACCACATCGGCGACGTGTTTGGCGCTGTTTCAGCGCAATCCAGCGGAGTTCTTGCGTCATTTCGTGACCGTCGACGAAACATAGATTCACTGGTACACACCAGAGAGCAAGGAACAGTCGAAACAGTGGACTTCACCCGGCGAACGTGCTCCGAAGAAGGCGAAGACTGTTCGATCAGCCGTAAATGTGATGGCCACCGTTTTCTGGGATTCACAAGGTGTGATCCACATCGATTACCTCGAGAAGGGTAAAACAATCACGGGGCGCTACTATGCTGACTTATTGGGCCGATTTGACTTCGAATTGAAGAAAAAGCGGCCCGCTTTGCGAAGAAAAAAGTGCGGTTCCACCACGACAACGCGCCGGCTCACACCTCCGCCGTCGCCATGGCCAAATTGGTCGAATTGCGCTACGAATTGCTGCCCCATCCACCGTACTCTCCAGATTTGGCCCCCTGTGACTACTTTTTGTTTCCAAACCTGAAAAAATCACCCGCCGGGAATAGATTTGGGTCGAATCAGGAGGTCATCGTCGCCACGGAGGCCTATTTTGCTTCCCTCGAGAAAATGTATTTTTTGGACGGGTTAAAAAAGTTAGAGCATCGCTGGGCCAAGTGTATCGAGCTTGAAGGAGATTATTGGAAAAATAAATTGCCACCTTTCGAAAATTTTCGTTTTTCTTTTGTAGGCTAAGTACTTGTTGAATGACCCTCGTATGTTACAAGCATTTCGGTATGCTATCATGTCATGGAGAATGGCGTGATTTAAAACCCTCCGAAAGTCTACAAAATTGAGAGACTCGATATTTGATTAATATTTACAAAATAAATAATAAACCTAAAATACAATTGCATTTAATACCAAAAGAAGATTGTACAAAAAATAAATGAGTGCCTTAAAATGAATATTAATTATGCTTTTGGAATTGAAAAAAAAATTCGATTATGAAAATAAGATGTTAGTGAGGTGTCATGTCTATATAAAAAAATCAACACAAATTTATGCAAGCAGTACGATTTCTCGACGCTTTTGCAATAATTCAGAGAGAATATTGCATGTACATTTGACATACGGCCATATCCAGGTATTCTTTAATATAAGGATGTACGCAAAATTTATATCACCTTATTTATTCCTAGCGGCGATAAGTCTTTAGTGGCGGCAGCATATAATTTTCATCTGGTGGAACCTCCAACTCGAGTTCTGACTTGTTCCATTTGGTGGAAAACCCATCGCTCTAATATACTCATTTGGTAGAAAATCTAACCACACTCTTTGCTGCGGCATGATGAGCATTGTGATGTAAATCGTCTAATCAGTATCTTTACTCCTAGCGACGATAAATCGAACAACATGCATATTTATGTGAATAATTTTGTGTGCATATGTTGCGCACAAACAACTATTGTAGTTTTCGTAATGGAAATTATCTTTGTGACCAAATACATTTAATTACAAAAATACCTGTAAAAACGCATAGGTATTATTTTTGCATAGTACATAAGTAAATTGGACCAGCTCAAAAAAATTATTATAAATTATTTTAGATTAACTTTTTTTGGATTTACATAATATCAGATCATAAAATTATCAAGACAAAGTTTTTTAATTATTTTTGATAAAATAATTCTAAGAAATATAAAATGATCTTTTCAAATGTACTTCTAAGTGTACACAGGTCCTTCTTTCGTAATAGAATTTTTTTTTGTAAAATAATGATTTGAACTTAAATATAATTTTTAATCTTCTTTTTCCATAGAATTAATACGAATTAAATAAATATTTTCAAAAAAGTAATTTAAATTTTAATTGCCTATAGGATATTATCATTTTCTTTTTATATCAAATTTGAGAGGATGAATATTCTCAATAAATTTATTTTTATTAACTTAATATACTTCGGCATTAATTTAGATATAAATAAAAATAAATGAATATTTCTGATCAATACTAAATGTCTCCATCTACTAACAGAAAATTGTTCAATTCAATATTAAATATTTATTTACTTATGTTTAGCATTTACTAATAATTATTAATAAAATAAATCAAATCGAATTTATATCTAAATCTATTTAAAAGATTATTAATTTACCAACAAAAAAACGGTCCATAATTGAAGATTCTCTGGTATCAGAATTAAATATTAATTTTTGTTAGACGATGACTTGGAATAATTAATTGATTTTAAATACTTGTTGCAGCTTTCGTATTTTAACATTAAAGTTTCTGGTAATTTCAAATTATTATTTAAATATTAATATGCTTAATTTGAAGTGAACTAATTAATTAAATAATAATATAGACTCATTTTAGATTCGGTACCATATTAAAAGTATTACTTTTAAAAAATAAAGCTTTTATTTCAGTGTAATTGAAGTCGAAGATATACTATTGAGTTAGAAGATAGTATGTGACGTTATATAAAATTGAGAAAAAATCGAACGTTAGCCAAGGATCAGTGTAGAGTTCTAAATAAATATTAATATACCATAATTACACAATTTCATATGAAAACTTAATTTCAAAATACTAAGTAAAAAATATATAAATATCAATTTGTTTGTACATGTTTTAATTTAAGTAGAAAAAATTCTATGTTTTACCTACATCGTAATCAGTAATTTCTTCAAAATTTGGTATATTATTGGTTTTATAAATATACCTATTTCTAGGAATTTTCAGAAAATTATGTAAAATTTGGAATTTGCCACTTTTCTTCCAATTTTGACTTCATACATTGCTTTGACTTCTGAATAAACCACATCGACAGTTAATTGCTACACATATAAATTAATTATTAAAAAAAATTAATTTGTAAAATTACTGTGCAAATTTATAGAAGAACCGCTATTAAAAGCGTCCTTTCTGCTCTTTCCCAAAGTGAGCGAGGATATGCTTTTATGGAACTGTGTAAAAATTTTCTATAAATACATTATTATACAGGTTCAATTTATTTGAAATTTAAACTCAGCCTTTTTATGTAATTAAAAATAATTTTGCTATTAGGCTTCTCCACAGCAACACTTGCGTCGCCTTTTTCGCTTTGTAGTCAACGAATTTTGTACTTTCGAATTTTTTTCTTTCATATATTTTCTAAGCGTATACAAATACATATATACAGTTTTTTAAACATACGTATGGGTAAAGTTTCTAGAGACGATGAAGAGATACCAAATCCTATAGTGTCTGAAATTGTTTGCCTACTAAAACCCAACCTCCTGTTCTTTTTATATGCGGCAGGTATTACTGCACGGGGAGCAGATTGGTTTCAAGCCTATTATCCCATCTGCCTATACAGGCTGTGCTTTTTTTACTATTTTCTCAAAGAACAGCTTCTTCATTACTCCAAATACGTATTATGCTACTATTTTTCAATGATGCCGTTTTCGGACAGACGTTTATAAATTATTTTTGTTATAGTAGCCTTATTGACGACATTGATAATTTTGTCGTTACCTAAAAGGTATCTTCAAAGAAGATTCCATGATCCGATGATTGATTCCATGCTCATACAGCACGTATGAGCCGGCATCAAGATGCCAAAAAGCCCATATGCTTGGGTTTCTATGTTACGCTGCCAAGCTAGAGAGGAGGATTGAAAAAGGCGGTTAGAATTAAGCGCGTTTAAATTTTTGGTTTTCGCTTCTCTCTCAACAGCAGCTCCAAATTAATTAAATAAAAGTATATGAAAATTAATAATAATAATAAATAAGAAATTTTCTTAAAGAAAATAATTAAATTCGAAATTTTAAAGTTTGCTAACTTACAATATATTTCGCATACTAATTTTTGGAGAGAACTAAAAAAAATTTATAATCAAACGATATTTTTTTCATAAATGATTAAAAATCCGAATTAAATTGATTGAAGTTTTTTTTTATAAATCCGAAAATATAAAATTAAAAAAAAAATATTTAAAGTTTAAGTGAAGCGGCACTCCAACTATATGTTGGTCAAGGAGTGCCATAGGGCGCGTTTGGGACAGGCCAGGTAGAGCATTTCCATATAAGGCTCTCCCAACCAGGTCATCGGTCAGCTTTATCCGATTTTTTTTCTTCATCTTCTCCTTTTTTTTTTCTTTTTTTTTAGGTTATTTTTGGAACTCTTTCTTTTTTTTATTCTTTTACTTTCATTTTATCTTAAACAAAAAAAATTTTTGTCTTTCTGAGATTTTTTCACGTATCCATTTTTATCTTCGAAACTTCTTACCTTCCCTCTCATTCCTTTTTTTTTGTTTTCTTATATAATTTCTTTTCCTTTCAGGTCTCTTTCGTTTTTATTTTTATTTTTTTTTCCTTCCTTTCCCATAGAGAACTTAACACCTTTAGGTGTGTCCATTATCGCCTTTATGTTTTTGGGATGGTTTTTTTCTGTTAATGGTGGGTGTAAGGGCACATCTCAGCCACAATTTCGTAATCCCGTACAATCTTCCAATAAAGCTAGTATCAAGCATTACCAGTTGAAACATAGGAGGTCTGTTCAAAAAGTATCGCGAATTTTGAATTTCCGCGGGTCACGTATATTCGATTTTCAATTTTTTGTGGTATTATGTTGTTACTCATGTCTTTCACTTATGCCGACAAGTTCGGCCATTTTGAATATTCAGTTAATTTTTGACAGCTGCTTTGCTTGCACGTGTTTTGGCTCGTCTTCGATTTTTGCCTATTCCAAAAAATGGATCAAAGAATCTGTATCAAATTTTGTATGAAAAACAAAATTAATTGCGCGGACGTTTTCCGAATATTAATTGTGGCATATGGTGAGGCTACCTTGGACCGAAGCAACGTCAATCGGGGGTACAAAATGTTCTCAGAAGGCCGAGAAGATGTGAAAGACGAAAAGCATGCCGGACGCCTGAGCACGTCAATAACAAACGAAAACATTGATGAAGTGAAGAAAATAGTATTGGCCAATCGTCGAATCACCGTTAGAGAAGTTCCTGAGGACTTAAACATATCATTAGTTCGTGCCATTCGATTTTTAATAATGATTGAGCCGTGTCGCCGCGAAATTCGTACCAAAATTGCTCAGTTTCGACAAAAACTGCATCGCATTAACATTGCTAAGGAGCTGTTGGACTCTGTCCGCGACGACCCAAATTTACTCCAGAGGGTCATAACTGGTGATGAATCATAGGTTTATGGTTATGAAGTAGAAACCAAAGCTCAATCGTCCCAATGGAAGCTTTCGCACGAGCGAAGACCGAAAAAAGCGCACCAAGTTCGGTCGAATTTGAAGGTTTTGCTTACAGTTTTCTTCGATTGCAGGGGCGTGGTGCATCATGAGTTCTTGCCACAGGGTAGAACGGTCAATAAGGAATATTACCTGCAAGTTATGCGCAAGTTGTGGGAAGAAATACGCTAGAAACACCCGGATTTGTGGAAGAACAAAAATTTGCTTTTGCACTATGATAACGCCCCTGCTCACGCATGGCCAAAAACAACACACTTATAATGCCGCAGCCACCGTATTTCCTAGATCTGGCCCTCCGTGATTTTTTCTTGTTCCTGAAACTGAAGAGCCCCATGAAAGGACGATCCTACGCTACGATTGAGAAGATAAATACGGCATCGAAGGAGGAGCTGAACAAGATCACAAAAAATGATTTTTTTATACAATAATATCTGGTGGGGATTATTTTGAATAGGCCAAAATAGATATTCATGAATAAATAAATAATTTTTGAAAAAAAAACACAAAATTCATAATATTTTCGAACAGACCTCGTATGTTGTCTGAGTATGATCGTCACTGATGACTGTACTCCTGTGGAACTTAATGTTCATAAAATGTTTGTCCAATTTTTAAAGCCCTTTATGTCTCTTTCCAACACCAAAAGATGCATTAAGAATATTTGTTCACAGCATAACATTTTCTCTAGTTCCTTTCTTTCTCGGGTATAACGTGGGTAGTGGAAGAAGACATGATCCGCATGCTCAATTATGGGCTAACAAGTGGATCATGTCAATCAACGTCCAGCTTAAAGAGATGTCATGGAGAAGTGGACCGTATTGTGGTCCACTTCTCCATGACATCTTAGGTTCTTAGTGCCTATATTAGGAATGAAGTGATGCGTCCATCGTTTTTTAGTCGATTAATTCCCTATGTCGTTACCACTCATACAATTATTTTCCCTTCTATACTCGATGATTCTTTTCCCTGGCTTTCTCATTCTCCAAACGCTCGATTGGTGGCATGTAACCAATTACACAAATTGAATCTAGACTCCGGACCATCATCATCTGACAATTGCACGATTCTGGACCTTCCGTTGTCAGGCATGACGTTTGCTAAGCTGACGTTTATCTGAACTCACAGGTATCAAAATCACACCTACACATACGAAATCAGATAGTTGTGAAATAATATCACATTCACCAGTGGTAAGAGTGATAGTCTGCTTAACTTTTCTGCTGCTACCTAATACTCATTTGATTTTTTGAATACCAAGTTCCGGATCCACTATAATGGACCAAAGATCTAAAGTTTTATCTGCAATGATCCTTCTAATATAATCTGAAACTTTCATACGATAAAGCGCATCTAGAAAACTGCTTTCGTGGTTTTCCTTAAACGACTGTATAGATGATATCCACAGTTGATCTACTCATTCTAAATTCATATTCAGTGTTCATTTAAAGGCGATTGTAAATTACCCGTGTAAGCATGTAATTTTATATATTTATAAAGGATAAGGATATTTTTCAAAATAAAATATCTCAACAAAATTTATTTTATTTGAATCTTATAGCTATGATTGTACTACTGAACTAATTCTATGATCCCAGTAAGAAAAGGACTGATTCTATAATTCCGTTAATTCAATTTCCATATACCATAAATGACCACTTCCGAAACGAGTATATTTTTGAATTACCAGGAATTGATTATTTAATCAGTGATATTCCATTGAAAATGTTATGTTTGAAAAGTCTGGTAATTAAAGATTGTCTCACTCAATGCCATGTCAAATGTTAAATTTTTCCTTTTAAAAGTCATACAAAAATTTTGTTGATATCAAATTATTCAAATCTTTATCAATATTAAATAGCTAATAATTTTTACTACGTAATATTCACTGCAATACTTCACAGCAATTGGTTTTGAACTCTTATCTAAGAAAAAACAAAATTGGAAAAAAAAAATTTTTGTGCTTAAAGAACTGCATGCAAATTAATGCGTATTTCGAAGATAAACTTTTAATAAAGGTAAACTCAAATCGTCAAGTATTATCTAATATTTGTTTCGAAATAAATAAAAAAGGTGACAAGATGAAAAATATTCACAAAATTCTCTCCCATTACAACGTGCTCATGCCTCGAACACAATTGCGACTTGCGGAAAGTAACTAACAATTGCGATGTTGCAAACAGCGATGTTGTAAAAGTAACTAACAATTGTTCACTCACTAAATATTATATTTATTTATCAACCTTGCCTTTAATTTTAGTTTCAAATTTGCTGCCACATGAAAGTACAGTGGAAAATGTAAAAGTATGTGTGGCAGTACTACGAATAGTAAGTCGTTTTGGTCGCTGTTCGCAATTGTGTGCACTCCCATAAGATTGTGAAGGTTTGAATAATTCTGACAGCATGCTTACACATTTGATTCCACAGAAGCGGTTACATTTTATGTTCTATTCAGCGATGAATAGAGCATAAAATATAAGCAGTTCTGGAAGCATCTTAGTTGGAGTAATAATTTCTACTGGGATATATTCCTACTTATGTATATATCTAGCAAAATGTAAACGTTTCAATATACAAATATGATTGCGTAATTTGTCGTGATATTCTAATAATAACATACGGTTGCTTAAGAGCTATTCCAATTAAATAAATCGAATTATTTACAGCTTTTTATCCTTAAAGGCAATTTAAATTTTTCCGCCTCGATCAATTCAAAGTCATGCATATGGGAATTGAAGCTTTCGCATACAAAATCAATGCACATTTATTAAAATTTTCACTTATTTCAATATCAATCGTTATGCTTTTATAATCTGACGGTTAATTTTAATTACTCTGAGCTCTTATATGGCCAATTAACTTTACATCCTTGTAATTTGGCAAACAGATTCGGAACTTTCTAAGATTCCATCAAAGGTTATGTTGCGTAAAATGCCTCAATATTGTTAACTTGACGATTTCGAAGTAAAGAGCAAATGTTTTTATCAACTGGTTTCTATACAATTTCAATTCAATAATTATGAACGAATTCTTCCTTAGCATACCAGTTTGGACCGTTTATGAAAGGAAATGTTCACATCCTTGTATAGCCATAATCAAAATCTACACATTTATACTGGTCCGTAAATATGTGTAGGTACATACATACATGTACATATTTTGGTAAGAGTTTTTGATTGCCTTAAGGATATTGAATATATAAATGGCAAGTGTGGGATTAGGACTTTTATTTTCGAAAGGCTAAGTGAGTCCTTTCGACAAAAGTATATGAATATGTACTCGTATACACAGCCATAAACATGCAGGGTTAAATAATTTTTTTGAAAATGGGAAATGGATCAATTTGGACATATCCACGGTCGATATGTACAAAAGTTTTTATAACTTAAAAGATTAAAAGTATTTCTTATATGTATGTGTGAATACTTACATGTTCCCTTTTGAAATGGTATATTTTATTGATATTTTTTTTTTTGTTTTATTTGCGAACTAAAACATTTTTAAGGATTTCTCGATTTGATCAGATCAATTTATGTGAATATGGTATTTTTTGTCAAAGATGCTGAATCAGTGACATTTTTGTTTAATAATCATTATTCTACTTTTTATTTTTGTTGAGTAAATATAGAATATTGATTAAATAACGTTTGATTATCACTTATCGTTGTAAAATTTTATATTCAAAAGTTTTGATAAGGAGATAAAGTTCATTTATGCAAACTCATATGATTTTCAAACTTTAGATTGTGAACGAAAATAATTAATTAAAAAATTTTTAGAGCTATAATGAAATTTTATTCTTAATTATATTTTCAAATTTCTTTCATTCATTGTGTTGTGTGTAGTTGTGTGCAAAATAATATATCGATACAAAGATGTGTATGGCAATATATTGTGAAGAAATAAAACCACTTACTTATATGATGTTATAATTAATTTAATATTACTGAAGTTCAATCTCTTAATTAGTCTTCCTAAGAATCAAAAATGGCTTAAGTTTCGTTAAATGTATTATATATATTAGAAAATGAAATTAGTAAAATTTGATTATTATTTTATAATGTAAAAAAAAGTGTTTTTTTCCTTATGAGAATGAGAACCAATTTTTTTTTTAAATTACACACTAAATATATCTTTTATTTAAAAGATTATTTCTTACCATTAATATTTAATACTGATTTGAGACATACCATATTGACCGTTCTTGAAAAAATTTTCCCAATTGGTCGTTCTTTACCCAATTTTTGATCGTTTTCTGCAGTAAATGCAGTTCTATTTTTGCTATAACTCGCTCAGATCTATTTTCCAAGGCGTCAATTTTTACTGTTTTGTTAGCATACCCCAACAGCTTAACATATTCCTATAAGAAGTAATCGAGCAATGTCAAATTTCACGATCTTGGAGAATAATTGACGGGTCGTTTGCGTGAAATCACGTTATTGGAAAATCATGCCTCAAATAAATTGGTGGTTTTAGGCGATGCATCGGTAGTAGCACCATCCTATATGCCTATGGTACTACTAACCAATAAAACGTTTATGTCTTCCATGTTTTCAAAGAAATAATCATTAATAATGACCTGATAACGCTGTCCAATGATTGTAACGCAAGCTCTATTCTTATTTCGGATAAAATAGAGACTGTCTGAATAATTGCTAAAAAATACTCCACGTTAGGTGTATAGAAAAGAATTGAGATACCTAAAGTTTCTAGAAGAGCACAGTCAATTGGTAACGAACATAAAGTTCTAGAGGGGCACAGCCAATTACGACTGTATTTAGAGAACACTTGTTCGCCGCTGATGACGTGGCGGGGGCTTTAAAACCCGCATTGATAGTATGATCATATCCACATAACAAAGAAATCAAGCATGACACATGAATTTTTACTTGGAGACAACAAGGAAGCAAATAATAAAAGTCAAATAATTAATTAAAAGAAAATTTAAATTTCGGATAGGGTTGAAGAGGAATTAGACATATGTTAGTTTAGAGGGTATAAAAATTTGAGGCAGGATAGATATTTTTTAAATAAAAATAAAAAGTTAAAAAAATAACCAGAAACCCAAAACAAGTGACTAATAAGAGCAAACAAAAAAATTGAGTGCGCCTCTCTTACAATGGCCATTTTATAATATGAATAGCTTACGTACCAAATAATCCATTAATATTAAATATTGGGTTCTAGAATATTAGTGATTTTGGGTCGAAAGTATCTTAAGCGATGAGGTTTATTTCTTCATCGGTGGATGGGTGAAAAACTAAAACTAGTGCATATAAGGGCTCTAAAAACCCACAGGTGACTGTGGAGTAGCCACTGTCTAGTGTGCATTTTGGTCTGAAATTGTCATTGGTCCATATTTCTTTGAAAATGAATAATGAGTGACTGTTACTCTTAACTTTGAGTGCTATGATCGTCCGATAATAGATTATTTTGATATAAAACTCAAAGATTTTAATCTGGAACATATGTTTATGTGGTTTTAATAAAATTGCACCACAAGCCATACAACATGATAAATTTTGGCTCTATTGTGCGAAAAGCTTCTAGGGCACGTAATTTCTAAATTTAGTGATGTCGATTAGCCTCGGAGTTAAAGTACCATATATTTTTTAAGGTAACGCCAAAAATTATGTTTACGCAGATAATCATTTAAAAACCAACATTTGTCAAGTAATATCTGAATTACAGTCCGAAATATGCGAAAAAGTTATCAAAAATTACTTTAAAGGAATTGAGTCCCCCAAAAAGTTTTGTTACTTTTTTTGAATAATGTTTAATTTTTTTGAATTGAATAATAACACAATTTATTTAATATAATGTAATAAAATTTTTATAGAAACTGAATTTAGAATGTGTCTTATTGAACTCTACTTTCTAAAGCACAAATTGGATAACTCGTTACCTTAAGTACTCTGGCACTAATTTAATAGAAGTCAATAATTAAACTTTATTAACCCAAACTTTAATAACACATTTAATTTTGTAAAGTAATCAAAATATTAGATCAAGTCAGTCCAAACTGGGAAAAATGTGTCCATACACGTATCTTCGTACAGAAGTTCTCTTAAATCCTGTAATGCCAATACAAAATTCTTTCGATTATGCTAGACATCTACAATGGGCATCTAATTTTTATATTTTAACTAACGAAGTAGTTCAATTCCAGTATTGTATATATGTTACAATATTCAAGAATAACTATTACGAATAATTTGTTAATCATTGAAAATGCATTGATTATTGCTTATGCCATTACACTTAGTAGTGCTTAATTGATTTACTTTCAAAATTGCTCTCTTAAGATTTATTATTTATTGTCCTAAATAAAATCCTTCAAGAGAAAATATAAAATATAATTTTCCCAAAGATTTGTAAACTGAGGAATAATACCGTCTTCCATTCTTTCAATTGGATTAACTATAATTGACATTCGATTATTTAATATTTAATCGATAATTTCCTTGTGCTTCTGATTACTTGTACAATAATGATGGAATTTTCTTTTATTGAAGGCATTCTACCAAGGATAAATTGTTATGGTTCTATCCATTATTATTCAATTTATAGGTTCTGATATTTTCTTTCACCAAATATTATTCAATATAAATTCATACATAAATATATATAAATAAATGGCTTTCAGTCCCTTTTAAATAATGTCGTAGAATAGCTTAATTTTAATTACTAATTTGGAAATTAATCCCTTTTAGCATCCTTTTCAAATTATTATTCAACAATTTCCTTTTACCAAATATCTAATATATGTACAAACACATACAAGTACTTATTTTAAGCATATTTGATTTCTTAAAGATAGTTTTTTTTTGTTATAAAAAAAATTATACAAGGTATGGCAGAAAAGTAAGAATACTGTTCATTTTTGCAACAATTTTATTTTTCTTTCCTAAATAAATTGTCTATCGTTCAAAGTAGTTCCATTGGGAAACTATCCTCGATGATACTCCTTTGGATTTAATCGACAGTATTATAATGATATCCTTTCTAGTGTTTTTTTTTTATAAAGTTACAACGAAAATTTTTTTTTCTGAGCATTTCAAGGAGCTTTAATGTTAATCGACGATCTGACCTTAAAAGAGACCACACTTATTTCATATTTTTATCAGTTTTTGTTGTTGAAGACCTCCCTGAGCAAGTTTCATCTTGCACTAATTCTCGGCCCTCCAAAAATACTTTATGGCACCGAAAAACTTGTGCTCTTGATAAGGAACGTTTCCTATAGGCTCTTTGGAACTTTTTGGAAGTCAAACTCCTATCAAATTTTGCGTTAAGCTTGGTGGATTGTGCTATCAAATTTTGCAAAATTTGATAGCACATCGTTGGTCCAAATTTTTCTGTTCCATTTTTCACAACGCGTTATAAAGACACAATTTCACTTATCACGCTTTATAGGGTTGCATGGTTACCCGACGAGTGGTGCAGCTTATGTTGGATATCGAGGAAGGACTCTCTTATAAGTTGTATGGAGGGCTAGTCCCTAGTGTTGCCAGATCCTTCTCAATGATGCCATTACTTTTTTGCGATACTCTCTATAACGCATATGATTTTGTCCTTTAGCTCTGGGCCCTATTGGTATAGACCACGAATGAACGAATGTGGCTCTTAGAGCCGCATACGGATATTAGTCAAGTTAAGTATAGTTCCTATTGAAAGAATCTTGTAAAATTGCTTATTTCGGTTGAATTAAATTGAATTAATTTTAAATTTATATATTTAATATTATATAGCTATTAGTGTGTCTATATATAATATATGAAAAACTGGAATGCGGCTCTTATTAACCTCACGTATCCTAACAGCCCTGGTATAGACCTTACTTTTCAAGTAGCCCCAGAGAAAGCCTAATTGTATCGAAATCGCTAGTCTAGAAGTCTCTAAATTTGGCAGTCCCATCACAACTCAAACAACACAATTACCCACACCACACCACCCCTCCCCCAAACACCACACACTATCACATACAATATTGTCATAAATATTCCATTATTGAAATTTTGGTTGAATGTGGTTAAAATTTACTATTAATTTTATTTTGAATACAATTTTGAGTGTTTTTGACATAAAAATCATTAAAATTTATCTAAAAAAAAATATTTATATTATTTCAGGTCAAGTTATTTATAAAGTATAGATTTTTAACTATAAGTATTTTTAAAAAAATTGAATACGAAGTTCGTTTTTAATATCGATTCTGTGGTCGTCAATATAAATTCTTATCAAATAAATATCCTTGCAAATATTAAATATTCCATTCAGCATATTTACCCTTACGTTATTCTTATTGGGCTTTGGTATTTGTTATGATAATATAGTAGCGGTATTTGTAAGTGAGTTTATCAATAAAATTTAAATAAATGAATTTTGATATAACAATTTTTTAACAGATATTTTTTCATCCTTGAAAGCTCTTTTTTTTTGTATACAATTCCAATTGGATTTCTTACCTTTTGGAGAAATCTTTTCCCTTAAGTACCAGTAACTTTTCTATTCTTACAATAAGAATTAAAATTATTTTAAACTTTCTATTCATTATGGAAACAAATTTATATATTAATTCTTCTAATAATTCTATCATATTTAAAATATTGGTTCAAATTTATTAATTGAATGGCCTTAGAAGTATGATATTGTACTTACCCTTATTTTATACTCGCTAAGAATTAAAATGTTTTCATTTAACATAGCATATTTCAATTAAATAAATTGTTTCGAATATTATTATAAAATCATATTTGTTTTATTTTTAATAAAAGGACCCTTTTTGTGTTGAAATATTTAAATATACAATTGATTTTTGTTACAGAAAGCCATTAAATATATTCTTGACAGCAAGAAGAAAACAAATTATTACCGCCACAAATTTCTCCACGAAAAGAGGCTGTTGGTGTGGAATGACAAAATTTTTGGATAGAATTAGAATGTCCGAAGAAGGTTGTAAAAGAATTCAATGTATTGAAGAAAATGTTGACAATGGAGTCCGCATACAGATTACCATTAATTTATGTACATTTTTTATGAATATATATATTTTCTTGCAGCCGACTTTCTTCAGCTTATTGAATTTGTTAGCTCCATTAAATCTGAAAAATTGCATAACAACTAGGCAGCAAATCTTAACAGAACATTCAGTATATTGAAGAGAAAAAATTGTTTGTAGAAAAAATTGTTTTGTTAACGCAAAAATATCTTAATGGAAAATTGAGGTTTTTATTTTTATAAAAATCTATTGGGTTGACAATTATTTAATATGGGATGCATTATCTCACTTAGCAATGGGGTGTTTTCTAATGGTAATCCAGAATTTTCGTAGATTTTTGATAGCAATTATTTCAGAAATATTAATATTTTTTTTTTTTTGTTTTTTTTGTTAACTGTCTATAGGCTTTAACAAATTTAGTTATAGACCGATACATAATTGAATAACGCTTCAAAGTGATTCCAATATTGTATGAAAATTATCGTTATGGAAGCAATTCAAAAAATTCGTACTGCATGATTTTTTCGGTCAACATTACCGGCCATCTGAGAGAATAATAGAAATTCTGGTGCAGAAATTTGAAGAATCTGGGCCGACGCAAGACGTGAAAATATTAGTACGCCTTTGTACAGGTCGGTTGAGTGAATATATTACTGCTGTGGTGTCGCTCAACAATCTCAATTCATCATCGTGCATAGCAATTGAACCTTTTCTACAACACCAATCAACAAATTTTAACAGACGACCCATTGTTATATACCTAAAAAATTCAATTGACACAGAAACTAAAGCCTCGAGATCATTTGCAGTATAGTATATTCATCAATTGGATACTTGAATAGAGAAAATAGGTAATTTATATTTAAAAGAAAAAAAATATATTATACATGCGACATGAGGTATATTTCCACCTTAAAATGAAAACGTTATATAAGAAAACTGCCATATTTGAATATTCACATCTCATTCAAGAACAACCAATGCGTTCACGATGAGTCACTCTTTGGTGCGGTTTTTTGGACCGCTGTTACGGTGGTCGAAGCACGTTATCGTGACATAATTACAAAGTGGTTATGGCCTGAGTTGAATAACATGGACTTAGACAATATATGGTTTTAAAAAAAAGGTACCAATTGCTACACAGCCATTGAAAAAATGCCCGATTGCAAGTAAATTCCGATCTCATGAATTAACAAGGTCAAATTGCCGCCGAAATCTTCCGATTTTGCAGCTGTGGACTTCTTTCACTGGGACTACGTGAAAAGTTAGTCCTATTCTAACAAATCGGGTACGATTCCAGAGCTGAAGTATAAAATCATATACAAGGCGGAAGTCCCCTGATGTTCACACGTCTTGCATTAGTACCTCCTAAACGTACAAAGCAAGTTTCAATCTCATCTGGCAACGGCGCATTTCTTTTACGAAAGAATTGCGCTGTTTCCAGATGAGGTTGAGCTTAGTGAATATGGGAGTGTAACTTATGGAAAGTTGCTATGAGCCGATGGAGAAAATTCCTTATAAAAAGCACTAGTTTTTTTCGTGAGGCACTGGAAGACGAACCTCGCTAAAAAAAAGCCTACCAAATTGAAAACTGATAAAAATGTAGAACAAATGAAGACTTTTATGAGGTCATATAGTCAATTAACATTGAAACTTTTTGAAAGGCTTAGAAAAACAATTATTTGTGGCAGATCGGACATTGCAGATACTTTAATGACTCATATTATCACAACGCCTATCATCTTTAAAGAATTTTTGATGGAAAGATGGATTCTTGTATGTACCCCCCCCCCCCTTTTGTGTGTTTTCTATTCCCTAGATCAAAAATCATTTGAAATGACGTCATCTTGGTACTATCAATAGCTTACGAAGTATTTTAACTGAGGAGCTAAAAACAATTCCAGTTGAAGTCTTCAACCAACCCTACTACGAAGAGTAGATTCAATACCTCTGCTTTTTTATATATAAAAATAAAATAAAATGTTTCATTATTATTTCCAGCCAAAAAGTTATAGAAAATTTTAATCATGGAGTTGACGAATGAGTTGTCTTAGGCATTTGGCAACTATTATATTTTATACATAAATTTGATCGACTAAAAAATACGATGAAATCTAAAAAAATGCTTTTCAAGAAAAAGTTTGTGCATTCTATTAAAAAAGTTAATCTGAAGTTCTATTGAATCACCCTTATAGAACAAGGTATAAACATTATTTTTTAATCTTGCTCTATTTAAATTCAAAAAGCAAACCCTTGTAGTTTCATATAAAAAAAAATTTAATTTTCTAATAAAAGAAAAAAATAATTACTAAACTTTATATTCAGTCTAACTTTATTTAAGCTTATAATATCTACGTTTATTCGATAATTAAAAATGATAATAATACTTAAAAAATAATTACTTACAAAAGAGTATAATGGAAAATAAAGTTAATTATTTTTTTTAAAGTACTTTTATTAATTCTAAATGGAAAATTGACTATTTAAACTTTGAGTTTTTTTTATCTTCAATTATAATTATTAAAGAGTAGAAATTTAACTGATATTAAAAATTCAGTAATCTAATGTGACATAATATTTCTGTTTTAATTTAATTTATTCATTTTAAATAATATTAGTACAGGAATTTATGCATTGTCATGAATTAAATTATATTGAATGTCAAATACTTGTTCAAGTTGCGAAAATATAAAATAATAAGCTAAGAAGAAATTTTAAGCAAAATATTTTCTATACGACGGAATTTTTTAAGTATTCCTCGTTTATTATACAGTTTTATAAGTAAATTATTTTTATAGAAATAATTAAATCAACAGTCAATTAAAAAAATACAAAATCATCAATATTTCAAATAGTCAGAATTCTTGTAAATACTCGTATCTACACAACTAAATATAGTCCATTGGCATTTATAAAATAATTAATGAAATAAAATTCCCCAAGAATCATTTTCACATAATTTTTCGAACACTCTTCTTATCCTTTTCCATATCCTTATTCAGTTTATTGGCATATTTTAAAATGTGTTGGTAGCTCTAATCAAAATTTATTAATTCTCATTTATAATACGCTGTATTCACAGTTAATAAGTTTCCACCCTCGTTCTTTGCAAACGAAGTTTATTATCAGTTAATCTTTAATAATATCCTTGCTACAGATTGGTAACTAAAATAAAAATTTATACACAATCTCATACTTGCACTAAGAATATTCGTAGATTATTTAGAAAATTAAAAAATGCTGAACTATGAAGCAGCGAAAATCTTTAGCTCCTCCATTGGTATATTAATTTTATAGTAATAGAATATGAAATTTAAAAAAAAATGCCAACAAAATTCGATTGTAAATATTTTGCAATGGTGATTATTATAAAATCAACACTTAAGAAATTTTCTTCATTTAGGAATTTCTATCTTACTTCGTTTGAATAATATTCGTAATAGGAAATTATGATCTAAGTAGTAAGTACAATAATCGTAAATTTGTTTATTTTGTTATTATCTTTTCCTAATCGAAAATTATAATTTCTAATATAAAATTAGATAAAGTTTACTAATCGCTTTTTAAATAGAATGAGTCCTAATTTTCTCGTATACTATGAGTATTCTTTTTAGATTATTTGTTCGAAAAAAAACAAATATTTTCGTTTCCACTTCAATTTTTATTTTGTTACTGAATTTGCGTTTTCACTTCATAAAATTTCTCTTATTATTTGCTTATAATATAAATAAAATTTGAATAAACAACATAGTTTACGATTAGCGTATTGATCTAAAATTAAATTAAATTAGATCTTTATCTTTCTTAAAATAGATGATAGGATTTTTGATAGACAGAAAAAGATCGTTTTAAGTTTCCTAAATTCGAAAATATTATTTCTATGAAATCTTATAATAATAGAATATAAGTTAATAATGTTTAATAGCTTATAACTGAAATATATTTTCAATATCGAATTAGGGAAATTTGATATTTTTCATTGATAATCAATAATTTAAAATTGTTAAATATTTTCAATTCTATTAGAATCAACTTTTAATATTATTAAAAAGAAATTTGAAAATTTCACATTTATTATTGAAAAATTAATAATAAAGATTAACGTTAACTTAAACCATTTAGTAGACGATAACTGGGTAAAATTCCAAAAAAAGACGATAGCGAGAGGACAAATCACATACTAAAATAATAAAATAAACAACGATCTCTATGAGTCGTTTTCTTCTGAAATTGAATATGCTAATCTTAGCTTTTCCAAAAAACAGCTCCTGATTACGGCCTAATGACAGCTGCTATATTTTTAAAAAAATTCCAAAAAAAAACTTTTAACAAGCACTGAAAAAAATTTCCAAAAAAAATAGCAATACTTTTATGTGGTTGATTATATTGTCACTCTTCTTCAGAGGAAATAGTGCTTGCCAGGACTACTTTTAGATATTACTTATCCTATTAACCGTGTGTTGTACCCTGCGTTCATTTGAAAACTGAAGAGCATCTTTCCTTCTACATACTATCTTATTACAAATTCATATCTCTGCCAACCTCATTTTCAAGTAGAAATTAATTTGTAATTCCCAAAAAAATACATCCCATTTTAGCCGGAGTTCCACCATGTAGAAAGTAGTATCCTTTGACCCATTTTATACCAATAACATACCATATGATCATTGCTATTTATGCAGATAATATCTTAAATCCTGATATAGCATCTAATATTTTACAATCCCAAGTTCACAATCTCCAATCTTGGTTATCGAGAGAGGAAAGGTAAATGAAACAGAAGAGTGCTATTCATTTACAGTCACCTACTCTATTATAGCTTAATAACAACAAGATTTCACAATATATAAAAGTGCGTTACTTAAGACAGGACATTAACCTGAAATCCACATACTAGATTAAAAGGACCCGAAACTATTGTAACAAACATTATCGACAAGTAGTTAGCCTACTGAACAACCGATTGAAATTAAGAATAAATAGTAAACTTTTAATATACAACACAATTTTAAAACCTATTTTCATTTATGGAATTGAACTTTGTGGTTCAACGAAACATTCCAATTCTAATCGCATCCAGTCCTTAGAACCGGAAATTGCTGATTACCCCTTTTATGTTTATTATATTGTAATATAAGACATCCTCAGTCATAAGTAGAAATACAGACTGAACTAATAGTGAAACCTTTTCAACATCTCATTGGCCAACTACCAGCTAAATAGTCTACTCAATATCCTTAGCAAAATTCTGTCAACCACAACTTTCTTTTTGGAAATCACAAACGTCCTATATCCCAATTCTGCCTTGTTCTGCTTACTATTCCGCATATGTATGTTATATTGAGCGAATATCAGCAAACTAAGAAACTCTTTCCTTCTATTGTGAAGCTCTTCGATTCAACAATTTTATTGCCAAGTCCACTATTTAACCTGATAAAAGATACGAACATGCTCCACAAATTTAAGTAACACTACTAAAAACAGACCATCTTCGTTTACGAAATTTCTATCACATGCATCCACACGAAACTTTAAGTCGCCAAATGGTCTTATGGTCGTGGTGCTACGAAAATGACCTCTGGCTCATGTCTAAAGGACCTTATATTTAAACAAACAAATAATATAAACCACCATGATCTTATTGTTCCCTTTCCGCAAGACAGGTGAGTAGTACCGCTATTAGGGTTCTCTCACGCTTTTTGCGACTTGTCCGTTAAACATGTCGGGTGAGTTAATTTAGCTGCATGATTTAGACAATTGCGTCAAAAATTCTACAGCACCAATAGACAGACCTCCTTTCATTATTAATTAATAATTTCCGATATCCATTTCTTATCACTAAATGTCCCATCACCTTACATTCTTGCACTCCTCTATGCAGCTTCAATGTGGTCGAAACTATAGCGTGCGAATCTCATAGAATCGGGGTAGCAATTTATCTATCGTCGATGTGCTTTAAGAGTCACTACGGCATTCAGGACGATGTCGGATGACACCGCATGCATTATTGTAGTCATGGTCCCTATCTTTTTTATGGATGATGAAAGAAGCCTGATTTATCGCCGGCCGCAGAATGAGCGAGGGACAGGAAAATCCCAACATATCTTCACCAAGGATGAGAGGCAGGAAACCATGCTAAGATGGCAGCTGACTTATTTCCAATCGATATTATTCCCAACATTTATACGCTTCTTGAAGAGGCAGACCATTATGTAACGCAGATGCTAACGGGCTATGACCGCTTCAGAGACTACCAAACTCCGCTTCAAAATTGATGAAGCTGAGGAATGCCCATCGTATTTTTTGAATGCCAACGCTTCTCTGATAAAAAAAGGGAAACGCTTGAGCAATTCCTTGGGATGGAAATAGTACCAGAGAACATAATTAACAGGATGATCGCTTCTAAGGATAACTGTATCGCAGTAGCTACCTACGCTTCGGACATTATTAACAAGTTCCGAGAAGAAGAAAAAACTAGGAAGCAATGCGCGTCTGTAACCTAATATAAGTTATAGTAAAAAGTAATCCATTATTTTGCCAATAGACGGCTTTAGGAGTCTGTATCTCCCGTTGTAAAAGTACAATCGGGTTCTAGATGGCGTTAGAAAGATAAGATTTTGTACTAAAAAAGCTTCTGATACAGTTTTGTGATTACTTGACTCAGTATTTTTTTAGCACGCGTCAAAGATTGACACCAACAAAGAGAAAATACGCCATATTTTACAGTTTTTCTTCGATAAAGGCGAAAACGCAAGCCAGGCAGCTGAAAATATGATTAGTGTTTATGGTCCTGATACTGTAACAGCCAATCACGCGCAATTTTGGTTTCGTCGATTCCGTTCCGGTAATTTTGATGTCAAAATGCACCACGCTCTGGAAGGCCAATTGTCGAAAATGTCGATAAAATAATGGAAATCGTCGAGTCTGACCATCTGTTTGATTGCTCAGGAGCTAAACATTGCACGAAAAACCGTTTGGAACCACTTAAATAAGGCTGGATACAAAAAGAAACTCGATGTATCGCAAAAAAACCTTATGGACCGAATTTCCATCTGCGCATCGCTGCTGAATCGCAACAATATCGATCCATTTCTGAAGCGGATGGTTACTGGTGATGAAAAGTGGGTCACTTACGACAACGGTCGTGGTCAAATCGCGGTCACCCGGCGCAACCGGTGGTCAAGCCAGTATTGACAGCCAGGAAGGTTTTGCTGTGTGTTTGGTGGGACTGGCAGGGAATCATCTTCTATGAGCTGCTCCCCTACGGCCGAACTCTTAATTCGGACCTATACTGTCAACAATTGGACCGTCTGAAAGAAGCAATCGCCCAGAAGCGGCCAGCTTTGGCCAATAGAAGAGGAATTGCGTTCCATCAGGACAACGCCAGGCCGCATACATCGATAGTGACTCTCCAGGAGTTCCGGGACCTTGGTTGGGATGTTCTTATGCATCCACCTTATAGTCCGGACCTGGCACCAAGTGATTACCACCTCTTCCTGTCTATGACGAATGATTTTGCAGGTGAAAAATTCGCCTCAAGAGAAGATTGTGAAAATCGACTGTCCCAGTTTTTTGCCAATAGAGACGAGGGTTTCTATGAGAGAGGCATTATGAAATTACCTCCAAAATGGCAACAAGTTATCGAACAAAACGGTGCATATTTGACCTAAATCGTATCATTCTATCTGTGCTAAATAAAACCTTTAATTTAATGCAAAAATAATGGACACCTTTTTACTACACTTTATATATGAGAAAGACTAGTTCCCTATCACTCCGAGATGTAATGCCTGACGGTGGCCCGGCGGAGAAGAGTGCAAGTATAGGGTGGTGGTTTTAGTGGGTAAAAATTACTAAATAGCATTTGAAGAAAATTTCCCCAAACCACAAAAAAAACATGAGGAATGCAGCATTTTTGACCCAATCCGCTAAAGCATGTAAAAAATTTTAAGAATGCGAATTTTACAAAAAAAAAGTGCGCCAGAACCACTATAGCCTCACTATTCCTGTATGTTTTCTATAACAAAAAATTTTATTCCCGTTTATAATCCACTCATCCCAGAAATTTCTTCCTTTATGCTCCCAGAAAATAATCACTGGAGACTGAACAGACAGTAGCCTCGAAATTTATTAGAAACCTCGAACTTTCGTTAGACGGAGCAAAGCCGATGGATGAGTGTTTACTATCATTTTATTACTTGAAGGATATTGCAAATTAATTTATGATGAACATAAATCGACTTGTTATAATATTTTTTGTTGTTGGAGAAGAAACATTGTAGAACCAAATAAAGGAAGAAAATAATGAATTTTAAATACTACGCTTTAATTTTTTCTTAAACATTTTGTTTTTTTTCTCCTCTTACTGTTTATTTGTTTTTCTTTTAAGTTTTCTTTAAAATTTTCATTTAATGGAAAATATAATATTCAATTGTTTCAAAGCTTGAATGAATAGCTTATAAAGAGTTTTACCTGAAGAACTACCGAAAGCTATTTACCTTTTGTAAATAGAATTTTTAAATTCAATCAAAACAAGTCTGTCCTAGTGTATTGGGGGTATACTTTTCTAGATTGTATAATTTTTATGTATACTAAATATTTTTTGACATTCAATAAAATGGTTTCAGATAATTGAAAATTTTTATGTTAATTTCTTGTACATAAATAAATTACTCGAACTGTGATGATAATATTGTTAACAGTTGCCGAAAACCAATTTTGTTATTATTCGATAAGAAAATATTAATATTGTCAAAATAAACTTGTAAATTCAGATTATCTTAATAAGTAATATTATAGATTTTATCAATAGTTTTAAGATAAAAAAAAAATCAAATAAGAAAATTTGCACGTTAATTTACTTTTACTAATACCTTTAAACAAAATTCCTTTTATCATATTCCATTAAATCTATGATATCAAATTTTGGTATAGTATTTACGGAAATTTAATTTATAATTTTAATTAATATTTTCAAAGATTATATAAACTAGATATAATTTACGTAAACGAGAAAGTTACATTGTTATTTGTTCAAAATTATCTTGAATAATATTGAATTTAATAATTTTATAAATATTCGAAGAATATTTCTAATTTATAAACGCCATATTTTAATTTACGGATAATAGAATCTATTTGAAAAAAAGATAAATAAAATTGTTTATAAAACTAAAATCAATTTTTTTTTTTTGACAATTGAGGTTTTTTTCTCAATATAGTAACTTGGAATTAAGTTTATTTGCATACTACATTTTTATTTATTTAAAAATAAAGTTGATATGTTACAAAATTCACCCTCACTATCAACCACCCCTCCTCCCCTCGACACAACAGTATCCAGACCAAACGTTCTGAGAAAAAAATTGGAATACGTAAGATTTTGATTATAACATAGGAAAATCTTACGCTTAAACATCTTTTTATTTAGAGAAGTTCCAATATCGAGTTTTCAATTTGTAGCTTGAAAAGTACAGCCCTATGCTTTGATAGATAATAAATATGTATACCATTTAAGATAACTTTTGTTTATATTAAAGTTTGCCATTTTATATTAAAGATTATTTACATAGCAAATAATGTCTCAAAATTGTAAAAATTTACTTGCAGAAACAATAGGCTTGGTAGATATATCTATAAGTAAAATTGCGATATTTGAGGCTCTGGAAACCCTCAAGTAAATGTGGAGCACCTATTATATCCGCAAAAACTGCTATTTTAGTCTGGTATACATTTAAATCTGAGCCCTATGGCCCTAAAATAGCTAATAATAAATTTTATTCTGTACTAAATTTAAAGATGTTAATCCAAACCATATGTGGTCCAGGCGCCATAAATCACACAGCATAGTAAATTTTGGCTTTATTGCGCAAAAAGGTCCCATTACGTGTATTTATGAGATTTGGTGATGACAATTCTAGATCATCGGATTTGACGGTGTTGGACTTTTTCTTGTAAGGCTACATAATTAATGGTAGAACAGTAGCTGAAACTGTGCAAAAAGCCCAGAAAAAAAACCTCAAATGGAACGAGTCCTGCAATTATATTTCATGCTTGTTCTCGGAACTTTTTGCACAATAAAACCAAACTTGGCAATTTGCACTAATCGTGCCATTTTGTTGAAACCACATATAGTTCAGATCAAAATCTTTCAACTAAAAAATCCAGTTATAACACAATACGGCCATAGCGCTTAGAATTAATGTTAATACGGTCTCTCCTTCTTCATTTTCGAAGAAATACGGGCCAATAACACCTTCAGACTAAAATACACACCACATAGTTATTTCTCAGTTACTTGTGGGTTTCCACGTCACCATATATGGCAATTTTGCTTATTGACGCATTTACTGAGCAAGAAATGAGCCTCATTGCTGAAAAAAAAATTTGTTTCGTAAAAAAAAAACGAAATGTGGCTATGGTAAATATTACCATATTTATAGAATGTTTTTATAATTTCATCAAATTACTTGATAGTCAAAGGATCTATAATATAATATGGCGGCACACGTCAAATTAAATATATATTATTTTAAATGACATAATCTTAAATAGTCGTTAAATAGCAAAGCTGTACTTTCCAAATTAAAAAATAGATAACTCTGTAGTTGCAGGTAACTTGTAAAAACATTAAGATCAGATTTTCAACAACAAATTACTATAATTATTTCTAAAATAATCCTGTATAATAAATATGAGCACAAACAAGAATAGATAGGGAAGAATGAATTAATGAAAAACTGTTGACTAAACATTTAATAAAAAATTTCTTAAGATAATAAAATAAATATTTCAAAAAAGTACAATCTAATTTTGCTATTTTATAAATATAAATTCTTAAAAAAGGAAACTTCTACCCACAACTGAATTTTGATTGAAATAATTTCTCTATTCCCATTAGATTTTTATATACAATTGAATGAGTTTTAGAAATGATGAAAATTAATAACCGAAAATACAGGAAGATTATAGATTTGAGAAGGAGCCTGTGGGAGAATGTACTCGATGTACCTCTTCTAACTGAGACGAATCGACTATTTCACCAACCCCACATCGCATATTAATAAAAAATTATAAAAATATTTCTCTACAAAATCATCGTATTGTGCTCGTCTATTAAAATTGAACCAAGATAAATAATAAGTTTTCTCTTGTGTTATGTATTAAGAAATTCAATCATTGAACTGAAATCTTATAAAATTCCATGAGGGTAGATTGTGCAGATAAATCAATCATATTTCGAAATTCGAATTTATTTTCCTCGAAAAGTTCACATACTACACAGTGAATTACACCTATTAGAGAATGTGAATTCTTATAATGTTAATATCGTATTATAAAAATAATTTGACTGTCTTCATTTTACTGAAGGAATTATTATTTGACAAATAATTGAATTTATATATGACGAAATTTTTTTGAAAAAATATATAAAGAAAGTTTGAATAATTTTTTTTATTTTTATATGAAAATCAATAATTTTTGAGAACATTTATTACTGGTTCAAATGAATTTTATTAAATGTAGCGTTTATCAATTCAAACTTTTTTTTTTTAAATTGGCGATATTTATAGTTTTATCATTAAATATTTTAGCAGAAAATTTACCATTTCTTATTATGTCTTCAATTTTGTTCGAAAAATGACTTCAAACAATTTAAACCCAATATGAAAATGGACCGATCTTTGAAAGCAACATTTTGTATAATTTGCAATATTTTTGAGCGTAATTATCGTTCATCTGAGTTTACTAGTTATAAGTCAATAAATTTAACTCTACCAGTGCAACAAAAGTCGATGGTTTTTCTGAAAATATTGCTTCAGTAAGTAAAAGTGTTGCAGAACATTCAGTTTTTTCGGTTCCATAACGTTCTCAATAATTGGGCTTGTTCACAATAATCACATGGTAAATTTTGCACAAGGATTCCGCTCTTAAACTCTACAATTAGTACAGAAATTAAAGCTACCAGATCGTTTTCGACGTCGAAATTTCACTGATTGTATAATTTGGGCTTTTGAAAATCTAAGAGCAATTATTGATACAGAGTCCGTTTTTTTTTCGAAATAAGCCTGGTGCTACAGTTACTATCCATGGAGTACGTTACAGAGATATGGTAAGCAATTTTTTATGGTTTATTTTTGATGACCATAAAAAATTGGGGTACGGCGCTATGTGCCACACTGCCCAGGAAACAATCGATATAGTGAAAACCAAATTCAACGGGTGTCTAAATTCAAAGGACGTCTGAACCACCGTTGTACTTCTTCTTGTAGGGATATATGAGAATATTTCACACATAATTGAATAGCTAAGAACTAACATCAGCCACGTCATCAGTGAAAAAGAACCACAATTATGCAAAAATGTGATCCCAAATTTTCTAAAAAGGATCGATTTCTCTAAACATAGTCGTGGCAGACATTTGTTCAACATTATTTTTTATTTATAATTGGTAAAGTCTCTACAATATATTTCAAAAAGGAATTATGGAATTTTCATATAAAATGTATAGTTTATATAAAAAAATTTAAAAAATGTTATAACATAATTATTATATAACTTTTTGTTGAAACTATTATTTTGCAAAAATATAGGAATTTTCAATAATTTTAAGATTTATTTTTAAAAACTTTTTGTACAATATTTTAATAAAAAAAAAAAACTTATAGAAAAAAACTTCAACCAAGGATCTAAAATAGGTGCCATAAGAAAAAGGTCTCGGCAAAAAGATCTTTACTTCTCCTAAAAAGTCTTGTAGTAATAACAACTTAAGGCTTAGGAGAGAAATTCTGCTAAAAATTATTTAAACTCATAATTTTTTCATCTGTTTGCATAAAAAGGGAATAACTTTCTTTGTCTCTCCTAATTATAATTAGGAGAGACAAAGAAATTTAATCCCTTTTTATAATTATAAAAGTAATTACACTGTCATCATTTAATTCCTTATCAAGAGCACAAGTTTTTCGGTGACATGCCAGAAAATATTCCAATTTCTCATAGATATTTTGCAGTTTAGATAGAAATATTTTCACATACTCATTATAATATTTAAATAATTGCATAAAACTTCTACTCATGCTAAGGCAATCTAGCTATGAATATTATTAACACACGACACATAATGTTCCACAACGTAGTATTCTCAGTCCTGCGTTATACATTTCTTCATTTATAATAACCTAATTTATTCCGAAATTACAAGGTTTGGCGGCAAAAAATCAACTACTGTCTTCTATTCCACATACCCCTTTAACGTTATTACCTCATAGACGTACACTACAAGTGTAACCTCGTCCAATAGCAAAACGACTCTTTAGAGCCGTGATAAATTAGGGCTTTTTCCATTCTGCAGTGCGTTGCGAAGAATTGGTCAGCGATATTCGGAGCAACGATGTGTCATCAAATTTTGTGTTAGGCTTGATGAAGCCTTGAATTTGAGTTACGAAAGTAGCGACGGGCCTGTTGGGGATTTTTTTTATGGAAACCATAAGTTTTTCTTGGTTGTAGAGAATTTTCGGAGAGCTGAGAAGAAGTGGAAGACGAACCTTGTTCAGGGAGGTCTCAAACATGGAAATATAATGGAAATGTAGAACGAATGTGGACCCTTGTGAGGTTAGACCGTCGTTTACCATTGAAACTTCCCGAAATGCTCAAAAAAATGGTTTTGCGCATCAAATGGAAAAATGGATTCTTGTTGATCCCTAATCAAAACATCCGCCCCTCCCCCACCGCTATTCACTTAATCAAAGTCCGTTTGACTTGTTTTTGCCAAGGCTAAAAAAAAACACTTGAAAGAATGTCATTTTGGTACTGTCGACAACATCCAAAGGAGTGTAACCGAGGAGCTGGAGGCGATTGCAGTTGAAGTCTTCTAGCTCTACTACGAAAAATAGAAACAACTATTTTTGTAAAACAACAGAAAAAAAATCAACTTAAAGAAAAAAATCAGCCTCATTATTTCCTGCAACTCCTCGTACTTTCAACTTTCTTACCCTTTATATATTAATGCCAATATCAAGCTATAAAGTGCATTATTCAGGACTTCACCAACATAAGGTACAAAGGATTTAAATTATAAGGGCTTAAAATGGACAGACGTTATCGACAACTACTAAGCTTCGTAGACAACCGTTCGAACATACCAATATATAGTAAACTTTTAATATACAATGCAATTATAAAGCCGATTTGGACCTATGGAATTAGGTTTTGATATTCAACCAAGCATTCCAATTCCTATCGCATCCGAAACTCTATTTTCCATAGGAGAAAATTAAAGCAAAATCCGTTTAACCAGAAAAACATGAGTCTTTGAAATAGTTTAATCTCCATCGGTCTTTAGAAGGGAAAAAAAATGACTATCCTCTTGGGCTAAGTTCATTTCAGCGTAAACTACAAAAACCAAATGGAAATACCACATCAACTGTAATGCTTGTTACTGAAAGTGGAAAATTATTTTTAGGATTAGTTTGGAGTATGTTCTATTTGAAAATAAATACGGCTATATGAAAATAGTTAATAAAAATTTCCATGAATTTCATTCAAAGATTTAGTTTTACTTTTACTTCTCTAGACGATAATGATTATTTGTATGCAAAATATAAGAACACATTTTTTAATTTTCAAATAAGTTTTCCATACCAAAAGCAAAAATAAAAGAGAAGTTAATAAATAATTTATCTATTTAATATCAAAAACATATTGCACTTTTATTCCTTTAGAAATACTTATGTAAATTTTTTAATAACTGAATTTTTTACCAGCGTTAGTTGGTTTGTTTTCTTCATTTGAAACAGGACAATTTTGTAAACAATAGCGAAACATATCCTTAATTTGCATAAGTACGTACAAGTATTGAAAATATTATTGAAAAATGGTTACAATTTATTTGAACAAGAAAAATATCACATATATTATTAAGGAACTTAGTGGTAAAAATTCTAATATTATTTTATTAAATAACATACAACACAAAAAAAAACTTTGCCGAAACAAAAAAAAATTATTTTTATACGAAAAAAAAAAATAAAATATTAAATTGAATACCTTAAATAAATTCTCCTAAAAAATTTAATATGTAGAACCACCTGTTTTATACAAATTTATCTTTCAAAAGTGCGAGTTCATCACCAAGTCAATCTTTTTTTAAGAGGATCACGATTTTTAAAGATAAAATTTTACAATAATTGTCTTTTAGTTTAGTATCCAAAATAAAAATTTTAATATATATATTTTTTTAAATTCTTTCTATTGTAATACAATTTTTCTCTAATTTTAATCTTTAATGCATAACATAAACATAACGATCATAAACACTTTTTTAATTGATTTTTTCAATTTTCATTTCAAACACCATCACCAAAATTTTTTTTAAAATTTTACTTAAAAAAAAATGAATTTTTTTTTTGTAATAAAACTAATTTTATTTTTTAATGCAATCAGTAAATTTATATTTATTTGCAAAAAGAAAAAAACAATAATAATAACGGAAATCTTAAAAAATTTAATTTAAATCGTTAATTTCAAACCAATATTACGATTCGATTGATGAAATTGTAAATAATTTTGAATAATTTCAACTAACACTCATTCGGAAAGCTTTCGAATATCTGTGAAAGAATTTGTGAAAATCTTCTAGTATAATAGATGATGCGAACCGAACAATTACCAGATCGAAATAGAACTGCTGCGAATCGAACAGGACTAAACGCAGCAACTTGGTGAGAAGTCATCAAAAAGTGTATCTTTAAAAATCCTCAATTCAATAGTCGTGCGCACAAAAGTTTACGAATTCGTCTAATTTGGGAAGGAGAAAGTTCTCTCGGTTTCTGGGAATTTTCTTCACTAAAACTACCCCAAATATTTGCTCCTCTTCACCAAGGAAATTCATCACTTTGTTGCCGGTCCTTTTTTTAATCTTCACTATAATAAAATGTAATCTTTCTCGTTTTTTTTTTTACTTTATCTCAAATAGTATTCGAAATTGATGAAGTTAAAAAAAAAATTATTAATTCTAAACTAAAATCCCCTGCCAGTTAAATTTGGGAAAGATATCATAGAATTATTGACCTTTTCTTTTACTCATTTGACAGTTATACTTTATTGTATCTATAAATATGAATTTGAGGTAAACTTATTCTGGTTAATTTGAGTAAAGTCTAATATATTAAATATTCATCAAGCTAAATTGTACTTTTTTCCTGATTTGAAAGGCGGAAGGTTTCCGTACAAATTTTCTTTCCCTTCCATTACAATATAGAAATAATGTAGAAAATTCTGTTATTTATTTTTTCTTATCTTAAAAATTAGGTAGTATTCTTTAGAAAGAGTCTCTCTAACAATAAGTTGTTGTACTTTTACATGGATGGTTTCCGTTTCCGATCTGAATATTAATTAGTTTCCTGATTTATCTGGCATTAGCCGTATAATTTTTTCTCTTATCCTGTCTGTTTGAGAATTTATTTAAGGAAGGGCTCGCAAATTTTATTAATAAAAAATTTATATTTAATTTCTATAATGGACCAAAAATATAAAATTGAAAATAATACGCACATTATAAGAATTGAATTTAAAAAGTTCATTAGCCTTTGGAAAAATTAAAAATTCCTTAATTTTTGTTGTTTTTTATTTTATAAAGTATAAAAAAAATTAATAAAAAATACATTTGTATTTTTAACGATTATTAAAATGCTAAAGTTGGAGAGAAAAAAAATTATCAACCCAATTTGTAATGTTTTTTCCTAAAGTAATTTTTAGTGATTTTTTTAATTGAAATATTTCCCAATGTCATTTTAAAAAATTATATAATTTTTACATTTACAAAGAGATATCCTTTTATACATCGTCAAATGGCGTTCTGGCCATGCTGTCTAAACCTTGCGGACCATAAGACAGAGGCTGTCCTAATCACTGGCAGGAATAGAAGAGAGAATATCACCATTAGAATTGGTGAATATACGTGTACACATAAGGTAGTATCGGGACCATCTCTAAAGTGACGATTGACGCGAGGCTACGGTTTCAGGAGCCCC
Organism: Atherix ibis; assembly: GCA_958298945.1. Lineage (NCBI taxonomy): Eukaryota > Metazoa > Arthropoda > Insecta > Diptera > Athericidae > Atherix > Atherix ibis. The sequence goes on from OY282605.1 coordinate 131,934,064, forward strand.
TACTATACGTTCGTGGTAAGGCTACTGGGACAATGATGACACTAAGAATATCACCATTAAAATTGGCTGGACCATCAAGAGGTGATATTGGTACCTAGGGGTGATGATTGAAGCGAGGTTGAGGTTTTAGGAGCACCTAATATACGTTGGTGGGAAAGTTGCTGGGCCTAATGCCGAACCTTGGAAAACCCAGGTAGAGCAGGAGGACTCTGTTGGCGACCGTGGTCATGATGATGCTGGCTCGCCTAATGCCCAACTTTGGAAGATCCAGGCAGAGCAGGAGGACTCTGTTGGGCTATACCACCGAAGAGGTCGGGTGTCGCTGTGACGTGATCCAAGGCTCGTACGGAGAAAAGAAACGAGTCTAAGCTAAGATGATAAAATCGTTGGAATAATGCCCCCGATCGTAGATGAACCCACCGTCTTATCTGGGCTTACCAATATGGCTTTAAATTGGATTCTAGCCTAATGTGCCCGTTTTATGACGGGATGGTGGAGAGCGCAGAGCACGTGCTCTTTTACTATGCCCGATTCAATGCAGAAAGAGAAGAGGCTCATATAAGTGCGTTGGCGGAGCCCTGACACCGGACAATATAGTGGCCCTAATGTTGGACTCGAAGACGGCTTGGGACATTGTCAAAGTCCTTGCGACAACAGTCCTAAAAAGACTACGTCCGGATGAGCTTGAAAGAAAACGGAAGTAACAATTCACCAGAGGGATTTCGGTCAATGCCTGTCCTACGAAGTAATGCCTGACGGTGTTTTCGTGGGCAGATATACACGTAGATATATGACCAAGTAAGGTATGGTTTTAGTTGGTTAAATTCCCACATTTTGTGATTCAATCATTTCCAATTTACTTTAATTAAACAAAAAAAAATGGCGTGAAATAAGGCTTTATTAGTGATTTTAATCCCTCGCTTAATTTGTACACTATATTTCTAGATATTTGTAAGTCGCTCGCACTTACTTTGGAAACTAAAGTTCTTATCACACTATCAATTCTTATTTGATAATAAACTTATTTCCTTGTAATCGGGGCTACGAATCCCTCGAAACATATCCATATGATACGGTCTGCTATAAATTTAGCAAAAACCTCCAATATGCTTCTAAAATTTTGCAAGTCCAAATCTTCCGAAATTCGTTCGTTAAGTGGAGAATAAAAGTAAACGTACGTAACTTTTACTCTCCATCGTAAATTTTGCCATCTCATATATCTTAACGGTAGTGCCCTATACCACAAAACATTATTTTCGGTACCTAAGACTGTATTTAAACAAACGTTTGATATGGAAAGCACTCACAAGACCATCCCTGAACTGCATCGACTTCTAGACAAACGTTCTAAACTCATATTAGATAGCAAAGGACTTTTATGCAATGCGTTATTGAAACCTATTTGGACTTATGGAGTAGAATTCTAAGGTTCTACTAACGAAAGAGAAAGTACCAATCGGTGTTTCTCTTCATAGCGAGTTAAGAAATATTTAATAATTGAAAATATATGGCGAATAATTTCCTTCGAATCCACGAGGGATGATTCTGAGAAGTATTGGTGTAGATAATTGTCCCACAAAAGTATTAAGATATTAAGATTAACTTACAGCGAATCTTTTATAACGCTCTTCGAACTTTTTTATAACGCTCCATGGGCAAAGGAGCCACTGATATTGTTACGACGTAGCATGGCTCTGGCATGTTCTAGAAGATTGCAGAAAACCGGTTCCAGAGAGTACGAAGACGAACACTGCTCGCGAGAGAGAGTTTAGTTGAGCCTGAACAGTGAGAGTAATTGGTTCGATTGTAAGCGGTGTTTTGTAGTCGCTGTGTAATTGTAAATAAATAAAGTTGTGCGTAGACGTTGCGTAATTTGTAGATAATTGAATTGTATTAAATAATTTGTTGTCGTAATTTACATGTCGTTTTATTTTTGTCTTTTACCCTTTCCATCGAACCTACGGTGGATCGTACCAATATCATACTTGATCACCTTATTACGGATATAGAAAGTAGCAGTAACCGTTCGTTTTTGGAAAATTCTTCACCGAATTTCAGAATAATAAGTAATTTGGCAGCACTACGGACTTTCCATCCACATAACATGTATGTTAGTCTCTCATAAAGGTGTAGTTTAAGTTTTAACTTTATCCGGTAACTTAAAATATCGAAAGTGCTATGGTAGTCTTGGCGGTAGTTTCGGTGATTTCTTCGTCAGTTTGATAGCTTCTGGCAGGACTATCATCGAAGAATTCCATGATTCATCAGTCCGTGTTCCTTTAAAGATGTCGCTGGCCGTAACGTTACCGTCAATGGCACCCGCTATCGCTCGATGATTTCGAACTTTTTTATGCTCAAAAAGCATGAACTACATCTGATCGACATGTGGTTTTAACAAAACGGAGCTACATGCCACACAGCACGTGAAACAATGGACATATTGAGAGATGAATTCGGTGAGCAATTTATCTCACGTTTCAAATCGGTGAGTTGGCCACTTAGAGCGGGCGATTTGACGCCTCTAGACTATTTGTTATGGGGCTACGTAAAGTCACCCGTCTATGCCAATAAACCCGCGTCACTTGCAGCTTTGGACGACAACATTACACGTGTTATTAGGAAGATACCAGCCGAGATATTCGACAAATGATTCAAAATTGGACCTTTCGCATGAATCACGTAAAATATACTCGCGGCCAATATTTACATAAAATAAACTTTAAAAATTATATGGCAAGCAATGTTTTAAACATTTGAAAACCAAACACTTAAAAAATCATGCGTTATAAAGAATAAACAAAGAAAAATATGGAAGAAGCAGCATGTGAAAGAAAGTAAACGCTTTCTTTCACATGCTGCTTCTTCCATATTTTGTGGTAAACGCTTTCTTTCGCTTCTGCTTTTTTACTCATTTTAAATTTATTTCCAAATTGTCTTGATTGCATTACCTCATTTAACGAAATTACGAAAATTTTATAAGAATTTTTATAAATTTTTCCTTTTATTGTATTGTTTAATAATCGAAAACAAAAATCAATTAAAAAATATCAAATGTAAATTAATCGAAAAATTTCTTAAAGAAAGTAATATGTTTTTTTAATAAATTGTGATAGAGGATGTTTTTTTTTAATAGAATTTATGCGGATCGTATCGTCGATGCAATTTTTTTTGATGACCAATTTATTCATCACCGATTATTTTTGCCACTTCTGTCGTCGGTCGGCTCCACTTAATTATTTACCTTTTTTTTGTATTTGGTTCCAAATATTTACAGAAAATTTATATAATATAAGCTGCACATTTTGTATTCTCTCTCCACCTGGCCTTGAATTTTGTTTAATTATATTTTTTTTTTCTATCATAACATTTATAAATTAATTTTTTGTTTTGTTTTAATCCCCTTCAATGGTGAAGTTAACATTTTTAGTGTTTCCATCGACTTCTTTGTAAGTTTTGCCAACTTTTTGATTCCCTCCCTATAATCTTCGCAATGCTATTGACCAGTATGCCACGTCAATGTTCAGATGTTATCTCTGTACGACCATGATTGGTTGTACTCCTATTGAACTAAACGTTCATTAATTGAAATTTTTTTTACCTTCCTCATCCAATTCCCCCATCCAAAAATATCTTGGATATTTCCAAATTATTTCTTTCTATGACAAAAGCTTGGATCATCCTCGAATTTTACTTACGAAAAAAATGTAATACGCCAATGCATAACGTTCCTTATTAATAAGAAGCACAAGTTTTTCGGTGGCATATATCTTTTTTAAAGGGCAGAAAGACAGAGGAATACAAACCTCGCCAAATAATGATGCACAGACGATATCCGACATTGCAGACCATGAAAAACGCATATCGGTCGAAAAAAAACGTCTCATTTTTCGCTCGGTAGATACGTCAATAAGCAAAATTGCCTTATATGTAGGGGGGCTCTGAAAAAAATATATTCTTGCAAGACTCGTTGAAATGAAGTCACCTATTCAACTAACTTATTTAAAATATATTATTATCAAGTAAACTAACAATTCTGTAAGTGCACTTAATTGGAATGTGCTAATGCACTACAGTATACACTGTAGGCACTAACACACTACACAGCACATATTTAAATCTAAATTTATAGAATAGTCTATTTAAATTTAATTTCTGAAATATAAATTGCATGAGTCAAATTAAAATAGTAATTAAAACTTTCAATTAAAAATTTTTAAGATATTATTATCAAAAAATTGAAATTTAATATTTATAAGCATTTAATTCAAAAATAAAATAAGTCAATTTAAAGTTTAGAGATTATCTAATTATTAACATACAAAATATACGTTGTACTAAAACTTTGGGATTTTTTTTCAAATTTTCTAACTTTTAATTATGTTGAAATTTTAGCATCAGACTACATCCACACATACATACGAGTAAATATAAATTAATGATGTCTTCTTTTATGAAATTCTGAAAAAGTAATTAAACTAAATAATTGCTAATTAGATTAATGCGCCTATATTCCATTATTTTTTTTTTGATTAATTTTTTTTTGTAATATTACCAATAAACGTATAGTATTTTATATAGCTAAATATCTTTATAAATATTTCCTATTGAATTTTCTGTATACATCTAAGTACTCAACTTTATTCTTTACTTGACCTGAATATTAATAGTTTAAGCTGGAATAAATGTAATAAAAAATAAAAAATATTCTAGCAAATGTAATAAATTTATTTTTTTTCTTTCCTATATTTGTTTCTTTTTTGTTTACCATTATCAACAATAACCTTCAATGGTTATCCACACTACTAGTACTTATAGCATTTCCAATAAAACTTTAATCCTATATGAGTATAGAACGTTTTAGAAATTATGTGAACGTACTAGGTAAAATGTTCTTATTGAAAATCAACTAAACACGCTATAAGCACGTTTATTATAGAAAATTAATAACAAAATTTTCATTTTGTTTACTTCCTGATTGTCTACCAACTATGCTGACTGTCGTCTATTATGATGAATGTCCTAATATACAAGGTCAATCAATGATCTGCCAAATTGTATCTAATTGAATGGTGGTGTGTTCAAGGTAATAACGAAAAGAAACAAATAATCAAACGAAAGATATTGACGCAATATTTCATAAATGCTCATAGAGTTGGTTGTAAGCTTTTGAATAAAAAAAAACAAAGTTCAAAATAAAAAATAAACAATATCTTTTGCTCCTATTTATTTTTTTTATAGAGTTCCATGAATTTAAATATTATTATTCATAGGCGTTATTCATACAATTGCGTTTGTACAAAAAACATTTTTTACATCATTTTCAAGGACAATAGTTCCAATTAATTGTAAATAAATTTATTTTTATTTACCTTTTTTTTTGGTTTACCAATATTTTTAAATAAATTTTCTGTTTCTATCAGCCATTAAATAAAAAGAGAAGTCTAGAAGCAATGTTTCCGTTTACCCCTGAAAATTTACAATAACATTACCGCCATCTTATATATATAGAGAGAAAATAAAGGATATATGTAAGTAAGCTATTAATTGAAAAGCTGATTCATGAAAAAATGAGAGCAAAATAGCAAATTGAATAGAGTAGAGTAGATACAGTATTAGATGAAATTGCATGTTATTGGTGAAAATACGATTCAATTAAAGGACAATTTAAGGATAGTACTTGTCTTAATTGTTTTATCATTCCACCATTTTCTTCTAGTCATTAACAACACGCATAAAAGAAAATAATTTTCCCATTTACCCAACAGATATTGTACATATACATATACCTCATTTTATGTACACACATATGCAATAAATAGTATTTATTTTCCCTTTTTCGTGTATTTTATTTCGAATTTTCACCTTTCGGAAAAATTCACAAACTTTTAAGTTATTTGATCACCTTGAATTTTGTATAAGAGTTTTTTTTTTTGTTCTTGAAGGAAACAATAACAACCATTTATAATATTGTTAAATTATCTTGTCAAATTGTTAAATAAAAACTCGTGAACTTTATGACTATCACTTACTTACTTAAATTGGACTACGTGTATACAAAGATGAACTTGACACCAAATATCATCAAATTCTCTTATAATAATGGGGTGAATTTATGTAAAAAAAAAATTTTTTAATATAGTATTTCTATTCACATACGTCGTAGGAAAATTCAATGAATCTATTTACTTTGCATATTTCTTGAAAATTTATGTTTACGATTACACGAGCCACGTAATTTTTGGAAGATTCATTGAAATTACCAAAATTATGAACTTTTTATGTAACGAAAAATAACACTACCTTATTAATCAATTTTTTTAAAAATTAGAATTCAACTAAAAAGCCTAACAATATAACACCTACAAAACAAACTAACTCAGGATATAACCTGTTAACTTCGGAAATACTTAAGCATATATTTAAGAAAAAAACTTCATTCTAGATGATCCTTCGCATAACATTCTTTCCCTTACTTTGGAAGTTTCCCATCCAGCATCCAAAAAATATCTTTAAATCTCCTTCCATTTTTTTAAAAAAAAATTCACAAAAATTAATACTAAAATGACTTTATTTTATTAAATATCCTCAGTGTACGTCTGAATACAGAATGTTTCTTGACATTTTGCACGCTTTCAAACGTGTATGGCACTCTGGATTGCTTTGAAAGCTGTAGACAGTCTAATGCTCTGGTTATTTCCATATCCTAAAATATTTTCCCTTAGACCAATATTTTAAGGTAGCTAAAACATAGAATATTAAAACATTTATCCTATCACAACCGTAATCCCTCATGGTAGCATTTTAGGTCCATTCCTTTTTACCATTTATACACATGATACTCCTTGTCAAAATAATATCCCAATCGAAACATTTGCCGATGACCACCATTAATTTACAAAACCTTAGGGGTCTGGTTCAACAGATAGAGAGTTAGGGAGAATGGGCAAAAATGTGTTCATGTTACTTTTACACTTTTTGACGAGTGTACGTTATCTAGGACTTATAATTGACAAACGGTTAATGTGGAACCCTCACAAGAATATAAAAATAAAAGTGTACTTGACGGACTTTCAAATACGCTTTTTTTTTATTTTCGTGTGAGGGTTCCATATTAATAGCAACAAAATTGACATAAAAAGATAAAATTACTTCTACACAACACAGTTCTAAAACCCGTATGAACGTACCGACTCGAACTTTCCATTCGTTCGAGAACTATGCATTTCCCGCTATAAAAAATTGTTTTTGCATTTTTTCTACCATTCTAATATTTTAGGAAGAAAACTATTCACTTTCATACTTCTATTATGCATCCATCGTCATTTTAAAAGAGCCACGATTTTTTTGAAAATTACAAAATAAATCACCCGTTCTTAAAGCCCTCTGCACACGACGATTGTTTTCATGCTTGTTTGCCTGCTGGATTCGCTGCTTGTTTTCAAGGTGGTTGGGCCGTTTAATTTTGTGATGGTTTTATGGGTGTTCACTTAACATTTTTTATGTATATATTCGATTTTCGATTTTTTAAGGCGTTATGTTAGTACTCATGTCTCTCACTTATGCCGACAAGTTCGGCCATTTTGAATGTTCAGTTAATTTTTGACAGCTGCTTTGCTTGCACGTGTTTTGGCTCGTCTTCGATTTTTGCACATTCCAAAAAATGGATCAAAGAATCTGTTTCGGGAACACAGTGGTTGCGGCATTATTAGTGTGTTGTTTTTTGGCTCAAGCAACGATGCGTGAGCAAGGGCGTTATCATGATGCAAAAGCCAATTTTTGTTCTTCCACTAATCTGGGCGTTTCTGTCGGATTGCTTCGCGCAACTTGCGCATAACTTGCAGGTAATATTCCTTATTGACCGTTCTACCCTGTGGCAAGAACTCATGATGCATCACGCCCCTGCAATCGAAGAAAACTGTAAGCAAAACCTTCCACGTCATAACCATAAACAAATTATTCGTCATCAGTTATGACCCTCTGGAATAAATTTGGGTCATCGCGGACACAGTCCAACATCTCCTTAGCAATGTTAATGCGATGCTGGTTTTGGTCGAATATATATTGAAGATAATATTTGTTTAGTCTAAATTCTCGCATTAATTATTATAGATTTTATCGTTTCCAAATAACGTGTATAAATTGTACAGAAAATTGAGTGATCGAAGAACCAACTTTGGATGATGAGTATTCCAACTAAGTTTTCTTCAGACATGAGACTTATTTCTGGCTCGACAAATTAGCCAATAAGTAAAGTTGTTGTACTTGGGGCTTTAAAAACCTAAAAGTGACCATGTAGAGAATTTAAATATAAAGAACGATAGACTATTGCTATCAATTATATGATAACTGATTTGTTTTCGCTTTAACTCAAAATTTTTATTCTGGATCAGATGTGGTTTTAATAAGGCAGTACCACAAACTATTGTATATTAAACAGGAATTTTTGACTTTATTGCACGAATAATTGCCAAGACGAATAATTTCAAGATTTGGTGACGTGAATTTGGTCTCCAAGATCGTACGATTTGACGCCATTGGACTTTTCCATAGATAGTCTTATCTATAGAAAAGATGGTGTTTACACCGGATAAACCTTAAAGTGAAGAGCATTTAAAAACCAACATTCATGTATAAAGATTTGCGCAATATAATAAAATATTTTTTTTTATCAATATCCTTTATTTTTAAATGTATTTAATTAAACTTTACTTTCCAAAGCACTAATTGGATAAGTCTTTAGTTTGTCGATATCATTAATATTCTAAATAAAACTAATCAATCTTTATAGATATAAAAAAATATCATTCAAAAGAAAAAATAAGAAAACAATTTTTTATGTTTTCTCATTAAAATAATATCCAAAAAATTAATTTAAAATCGACATTATTATATTATTTATTTGATGAAAGTTTTATAAAGATTTGAGAAGAACTAATTTAAGTATTTTGTATATTATAAATTTTTAATAACAAAGCACATTAATACTGAACCCACATTTTGATTGTGCACTGAATACATGTAAATTTACAAATATTATTTGATGAATTTCTTCACAATTTCTCGAATTGGCATTAATTTAAATATTTATACACCTTTGTGATAGTATCAACCTTTGTAATATGCGTAATATCAATAAAAATAATAAATTTATATTATAGTACATGATTTTGATATTGCACAGTATTTTTATTTAGATTTGCATTTTACAAACAAATGAATACTTATGTTATTAGTTTCGAATTAATTTGAATAGAAAAAAATATAATTTCACTAATATAATTATCAGCAATAATGGAAATTGAAGTATATTATGTAAAAACATCTGTAAATAGGTTATTTTTGCAACAAAAAAAATACACCATTCATACGAGTATTATTAGTAATGTAGTCTAAGCGCGGTTGTAGAACGATACTAAATGATAAATTTGCCGCACAAATCATACATTAACAATACCTTCGGATTGTGTTCAAATTGAGTATGTTCTTCATAATAATAATAATAATTTCCATTTTAAATTTGTAACTTCTTCAGATTCGTTTAAAAGTATGCTGATGCTACGTTAGCTAACGATATTAGGTCAATAATTGTACACGTTCATTCAGGAATATTACCCTATTATAATATGTGTTTTTATTTACATAATATAATCTAAATATTTTTTTAATTGGTTAGTATTTTAATACGAAAACTAAACTCTGCTCCTATATATAATAGCAAGAAATTAAGTAAAAATTAATTGCTATCTATTGAATTGTGCGAATCAGTAAGCAAAACATATTAGACTTGTTGATATTAACGATTTCCGATTGATAATCTTTTTCGCTAGAATTGGTCTGATATGGCTGTTTATATTGAAATGACGCTTAGAAATATATAAATTACTATTAGATAGAAATATAAAATATGAAAAATATTAAAAAAATAACTTCAACTTTAAAGATTTTCATATTTCATAATTGAAACAATTCTTAAACTCTTCGTAATTATTTCTTGTATGATGGATAAATTTTTAAGATAATAAAGAAATGTATTTCTGTAAAATATTGTTTTAGTCAAAAAATATAAAGCCTTTATTGCTAAAAAGTTAATGTAATCAAATAATACAAACATATATAATTTTTTTAATTTATTTTTATTCGTAATTTATGAGAAATGAAAAATTAAAACGAACAAAACTTAGAAATTCAATTGATTTCATTCAAAACCACTGAACTACCATCACAATAAAATATATGCTATTGGTTTCTAGATGGCGGTATACTTAAAACCAGTGTATAAAAGGAAGAAAACAAATTTTTGACAGCTGACTATGCTGTCAGCGGCCGATTGCTATATTGTCAATGTGTATGTACGAAACAAATTGTAATAGAAAAAAAGTTCAACACTTCGGTCTAGTATCCAATTGAATTGTTAATGGTGTTGTTGAATTTATCTTTGAATTAAGCATATTTTGTACGAGAATAACAGTAGTAAAAGGCTATATTTTCGAAGGACATAATTTTTATGTAGCTGCGAATTTATTTAGAAGATAGAAAATGCCGAAAAGCAATATCATTGTAAGTATAATTCGTTATAAAAATCGGCACTTAGCCGCAAGAGTAGCAACACTGATTCAACAAAAACAAAGAGCCAATCACCATAGAAAATGACTCGTCATCGTACCAAAAACGAGCAAATTTTGGCCATGAAAATTTCACGTGTATATTTTATTTGTAGAGCAATAACGATGCCAAAATAATTTCGTTTAATGTGAATCAATAATAAATAAATTAGCGCGCAACAACATAATGCATTACATAAACATAACCTCAGAATCGCATAGTTTTCCGGGACTGAATCGGGGCTGATCCGATCTACGGTCAATTTGCGGCACTTCAGTTGGTGTTGAACACTTTACGCGATATGGCTGCAGTTGGTATGGAAGGGCTCTTCTACAGGAAGCGCAACTTCCTCTATGTCTTTATAAGACATCGTTTGTATCAATTGTTTAAAAATTCGGTGAATATTTAAATAACAACGATAAGTAGAGATGTTAAATCAAATTTCATTAGTCTATTGTTAGTAGCGGACATTAAAATACAATTTCATATTTTGAGTGAACTTTTGAGAAGATTGAAGCATGAAAAATGTTGTATATAATCTAAAGTAGCTTCAAATGTTCATAGTTTGCTCATTAAAAAAGCTGACTAATATTGAGTGTGCTCTTAAGGTAAAGTTAGTAATACTAATTAATCACTACAATAAAATTTCATTAAGAGTTTCATTGATGAATTTATTGTTTTTCTTCTCAATTATCCCAATATACTAACAATGTTAGCTTTTCTCAGGTTTTGTACTAATAATTTGAACAAGTTTATTGATAAATTATTTAAAAATTATATATTTAATTTTAGCTTCTTCGTGTTCAGTCACCGGAAGGAACTAAACGAATTGAAATTCCTTCAAATGCTACACTACAAGAACTATATGAATCTATTCATAATGCATTCAAATTAGATAATTTTGGATTTACGATAGCAAAGGAAAGAAATTTCGTTCCTGAGGTATGAATTCAACTTATCATGTGTATTTCTAAATTGAATTAGTTTCAAATAATAAAAATATATTTTTATTTGTATTTTCTTTCGTCAGTTGTTGTCATCTCGTTCGCAAACAATTGCTACAAATCATTTAAAGCATGGTGATTTAATTTACATGAAACTTCTCTCAGGGTCATCACGTGTAAGTATAAGAATTATATTATTTTTAGCTACTTGACCAAATAAAAAAATCCGCAACGACTTAATTACGAGTAATTTTTAGAACGGTAGCAGTTTTGTTTACAAGAAAATTAATGAGTTTGATAACATTATATTTTTAGAGAGCTAGTGCTACTGTGACAGATGTTGCTGATAAAATAATAAACCTGTCGCAGCCAAGTACATCATTTGCTTCAGCGAGTTTTAAATCAAACGCACGAAATAATGACGTTGCCGAAGATGAAGTTGATATAATTCTTTACAAGGAAGATGGACGAATTCAACGTACGCGAGATAGTAAATTGTATGTTGTTTAACATTGCACCGTAGTTTTTTGATGTTAGTTAAAAATATTGAAAAATTGTTATTAGATGCCGGCATAATTCCAATGGATGCTGTGTCCACTGTTCACCAATCGAACCATATGATGATAACTACTTGAAGGACCAAAAAATTAAACATCTTTCGTTCCATTCATATATAAGAAAGATAACGTCAGGCGTTGATGGTGGAAAGTTCGTTGCTTTTGAGGACATTAATTGCCGAATAAAGACAGGATGCAGGGAACATCCACCGTGGCCGAAGGGTATTTGCTCCAAGTGTCAGCCATCAGCTATCACTCTAAACAGGCAAATCTATCGGCACGTTGACAACGTTATGTTTGAAAATACTGCATTGGTTGAAAGATTTTTGAATTATTGGCGATCAACTGGTCATCAAAGAATGGGTTTCCTTTATGGTACATATGAAGTTCATTCTGATGTTCCATTAGGTAAAATTTTCAACAATTTCTTAATTCTTCTATTGGATAGAATTATAATACGTAGGAATTATTTTCAACTTATCAATAGGTATAAGAGCAAGGGTTGCTGCTATTTATGAGCCACCACAAGAAAGCGGACGAGATTCCATAAAACTGCTTGATGATGATCATGCTAAGGAAGTAGATGATGTTGCTAAAGCTCTGGGATTGACTAAAGTAAGTTAAAACAATTCAAAAATTTGGAAAAGAAACGTAAATTAATAAATAATATTTTTACTTTAAGATTGGTTGGATATTTACTGACTTAATAACTGACGATGCTGCAGCTGGTACAGTTAAGCATATACGAGGAATTGAAACACATTTCCTAACAGCACATGAATGCATTTTAGCTGGTCATTTGCAGAATACACATCCGAATCCATGTAAATTCGCTTCGAATGGTGTTTTTGGATCAAAATTTGTCACAGTTTGTGTCACAGGTAATTTTCAAATAACAATGTTATAATTTAACACCATATAACATATACATACTACTTTTTCTCTCAAAGGTGACTCAACAAAACAAGTGCATATGGAAGGATATGCTGTATCTGCACAGTGCATGGCATTGGTTAGAGATAACTGCTTGGTACCAACAAAAGATGCTCCAGAATTAGGATATATTCGTGAATCTACTGATAAACAATATGTTCCAGATGTTTATTATAAAGTGAGTAATTTTTTTAATTATATTTAAATTAAATTCTTAAACTGCAATTTGATTGGCCATTTTTATAGGGGTTCTACCAATTAAAACTTTGAATTCGATCCTTTCGATCACAATTTTGTATTATTGTGGCTATATTTCTGATATTGGTTTTGAGCTCTTGAATTTTGAGTGGGCTATTCTCATAAACCTTATCTTTCACATAATCGTACAAGAAGTACTCACACACATGATCTTTGTGGCCAATTGACATAACCTATTCTCGAAATTAGACGTCCATAGAATTTGGTTTTCAATAAATTGCCTACTTATAAAGCAGCCTGGGTCGTAGCGCCGTCCAATTGAAATCTTATGTCATCAAAAATATGCCATACATGCCATACAAAAGTCGTCGACATCCATGTCATCAAAAATATGCCATACAAAATTGATTACTATGTGTCTGTTGCGCATTCCATTGACAGTAACTATTCGGAAAATACGGACCAATGATGCCTACCATTAGGCGACATTTTTGTTTGTTAACATAGCCGTCTAAGTGATAATCATCTTCAATTGAGATTATTTTTTCCGAAGAACTAGTTTTCACATAATGGATTTAAATTATTGAAAAATAAGTGCTAATTGGTAGGCCCTATATAATATAATCTAATGATAAGAGATACAACCTGTAGATATCATGTAACAGACTTCATTTTTTTGTTGTTAAGAAATTTATGTTGTTATTTATGATTATTCATAATGTTGTTGCAATCAAAAATAGATTCGATGGATAGGGTAAAAGACAAAAATAAATGCTATACAAATTACGAAACGTCTTCACAACACTTTATCTATTTACAATTAAATGCTACACAAATTACGCAGCATCTAGTCTAATCATCTTCAATTGAGATTATTTTTTCCGAAAAACTACTTTTCACTTAATGGATTTAAATTATTTTAATATGATTTTGAAGCAAAGTTGAAGACATAGCAAATGGTAAAAATTGTACTGCGAATATGTTAAAAAACTGAGTAGCAAATTTCAAAGCTATTGAAAAATAAGTGCTAATTGGTAGGCGCTATATAATATACTTTAATGATAAGAGATACAACCTGTAGATATCATGTAACAGACTTCATTTTTTTGTTTGTTAAGAAATTTATGTTCTTATTGATGATTATTCATAATATTATTACGATCAAAAGTAGATTCGACGGATAGGGTAAAAGCCAAAAATAAATGCTACACAAATTACGAGACGGTTACACACCACTTTATTTATTTACACAAATTGCGCAGCATCTAGTCCAACCGCTGTTCCGACTACAACCCAACTAAACTAAAACTCGCTACCAGCGCTGGAATTCATGCTGCTCTGGAATTTTCTAGAGCACGCCAGAGCCATGCTACATCGTAACACTACTAAACTCTCTCTGGCGACCAGCGCTCGTATTCATACTGCTCTGGAATCTTCTAGAACAGTACTAAACTCTCCTACCAGTTTTTCTCTTCATACTTTCTGGAATCAAGAACAAACCAGAGACATGCTACGTCGTAACACATTAAATTTCTGCTTCGCGACCAGCTCTTGTCTCCATACTCTCTGGAATCTTTTAGAATACGCCATCGCCATGCTACGTTGTAACAGTACTAAACTCTCCCACACGATCAGCACTCGATTTCATACTTTCTGGAATCAGTTCTCTAGAATCTTTTAGAACACGCCAGAGCAATGCTATGTCCTAACAATATAATGACACAAGAAAATATCAATAATGTTGTGCAGTTGTCTACTATTTCAAACAAACAAAAAACTAAAAATTATCCGAGTTAACCTTAGTTTTAACAATTTTTTCTAAAAAAAATTTTTTTATTAAATAATAACCAGGAATAAATATAATATAATAAAATGCTTTTAGTCTTTACTTTCGCAATTCTACTTTCAAAAAGTTTGTAAAAATTCAAAAAAAAATCCGAAGCGTTTTCTAATAAATAATATAAAAAAACAAAACCCAGTTTTCAATCAACATAAAGTTTTTTATTTAACATACATTTAGTTGCACAAATTGGTTTTTTTTTACTTCGTTTTTTATGTTTTAATTATTTTACAGTAATAAATTTTCATTTCTTAATAATAACTACAATTTTTACATTTCGATTTTCCGTCTCAATTAGTTTTTATAATCTCTCTTAACAATAATAGCATTGAAAGATTAAAATCATAAAAGTTTCGTTTAGGATTGTTTTTAACAATTCATCAAATTATTTTTGCTTTCTATCATTGCCATTCGCATTCGATTAATTACCATCTAGTTTAAATCACATTTGATCGAGGTACATACTTTTTATTTCTCTTCGTTTTTTTCCTCACTTCATTCCAAATAAGTATATTTTATATACTCATTACAAAACAATATATAAAATAGAATAATTTAAAGAGAATTTTTTTGGTGCAATTATGTTTTTTTTTATTAATCAAAATTGATCGCACTCATTAGAGTGACTCGCTCAGTTTTACTCAAAAATATATATTTTTATATATACATTATGAATAGTTAATGAACAATTTAGTAAAAAAAAAAATATAAATTAAAAGAGAAACTTAATATGGGAAAATATTCATTATTCTAATTTTCATTTTATTATACAAAAAACAAAATCCATTTCGACCGGAATGTCAATAAAGAGCTATAAATTTACAAAAAAAAAAATACCAAATATTGAACACAGAAACTTCTTCAAAAATAATAATTTTGCTTAAATATGTATAGTCCCTACTATTTTTTATTTAAAAATATATCATTATTGATATATTATTAATACTATTTTTTATTTAAAAAATAAAACATGTCAAAAAAAGGTAACAAAATTTTTTACCAAATAAAATAATTCTCAATTCCTATAAGACCATATAAATGTTATCGAGAGAGATTTTTTACGAAATTATAGATAAGCATTTAAATTTTCATTTTCTGTTCATTTTTAAATAAGGCTTAAATTATTAGCTTTATTATAATTTTTTTAAATAAATTTTTCCCCTTATTTTTGAACCAAATAAATTTACACCATCACAATATACATTCTTATTACTCATGCGATGATACACATTATATTTTAGAAAATTTTATCATAAAATCTATGAGATTTCCTAATGAATTAAAAGTAATTTGAAGCAAATAATAATATATTAACAAATAACAATTATTATAAAATGTTAAAACTTAAACAATTATCATAAATATTAAAATTATACATATTTTTCCAAATTTTTTCATTTATTCAAGATTCTCTTACTCTAAACACCAAGAACACATAATATTTTGTAAGAATTTAATTTTGTACAATTTTGAAATATTTTCAATAACAAAAAAAAACGATATAGTTTTTTTTATCTCAAATTTGTTTATAAACAATCTAGTTCGTTGCAAAATATTACATAACTTAAAAGTTTAAATTTAATGCAAACATTCATATTAGCTATGTATTTTTTTATGTTATATTGAAATTTTTAGATAAGATCTTTTTTTGGCATCAGATCTAATCAATAAAATTCAAATAATTTCATTTAAAATTGTCAATAATATTTAAATGGAAAAATTAGAGTGCATTTGAAATTTCAATGCATTAATCATTTTAAAATTTGAATGATTTCCAAATAATTTGTTTTGTTTTGATTTATTTCCGATATCAAATATTTTTATTACTTTAGAAAATAATTAAAAAAACAACTTTAATATTCCATGTTTCTACTACAATTAGAATTAGAAGTATTGTTGACAATTGTATTGTATTTTCGGCAAACGAAGTCGGTTCGAATGAATATATTCACAATTTTTCATATTATCCTTATTTTAAAATTGCAGAGGTTTTCCGATTTAATCATTTAAATTATAGTGCAATTCGAAAAAATCAAAATTTTATATGAAATTGGATAAAATTCTTTGCGTAAAGAAATTCCGTTCACGTTTTTTTATTTAGTTTTTACGATAAACAAACGCTTATAAAACATTTACGTTCAAAATGAAAATATTTTTAAAAAAAAAAAAGTGTTTACAGCGGTAACTCTTTCAATTATAATCATTCTAAATGTCAATTAATTAAAAATGATTGAACTGCATTATCGACATTGGAATATTAATAAATATAGACTTATTTATATTTCCAAAATAAAAATTTAAATATTATTTTATTGATTATAATGAAAATATATTAAATAAACCACTAAAAATATGATTAGTCTGTACTATTACAGTGAATCGTGCTAGTTATTTTTTTTTTATTGATTTTATTTAATTTTATCTATTTATAAATACATTTACATAATTTGTTTATTATCTTTTTATAAAAAAATATTATAGTTGACATTTTCGGTTGTAAATTTGTAAATTTAAAGTCATTGGAAGAAAAAAATTGATTAAATTTTTAAAACGAAAAGACAGAATTAAAAATATTAATTAAAAATATTTCATTAAAAGCGCAAGAATAAATTTCCGTCCAATAATAACAATTATTTTTCAATCACTTTGTAGACGGCTGTGTTATCATTTTTTTAAATATTTCAAGACATGTAATATGATGTGCACTAGTTTCAAATTTAAAGACTATGTACGATTATTTGCCAATAATACACTGTGTTTTGAAAACATTTATCGAATTGCCAGTTAAGATATTTATCTTGAAATTTCGTTCTTTTTTATATTTATTATTTTTTTTTCCTTAAACAATATAACTTGTTGTTAACAGTTAATTTTTAAACATTTATTTTTGACGATTATTCTATAGCGTACATATACATAAGTATTTAATGAATTAAAATTTCATAAAAAAATCCCTTTAATCGTTCTCAAAAAAAAAAAACTTGTAGATTTACATTTTTTGTACTTTTGTCTATTTAATTTGGTTAATATTTAGTTTTATCGACAAAAAAACTGAAATTAAATTTTATCGATTTCCGCAGTATTCGTAATTTTCTAGAATATAAGACGAACACAATTTGAATGAACTTTTTTTTTTTAATATTATTTTTATCACATTTTATAGAATGTGTTTTTTTTTTAATTAAAGTTCGAAATCTATTTTTATTTGTAATATTTTTTTTAATGATTCAGTTATTCATTTTGTCGTTTCGTAAATATATAGTATCTAATGCGAAAAATCTCAAAAATACAAATCACTTTTCATTTACACTTAAATCTAAACATTCCGTCATCACAAGCCTTTTTTTGTCCGCGAGAATAATTCTCATAATAATTATTTTAAAAAAAATATTTAGTATTCGGTTCATTATTTCATTTATTGATTAAATATTAAAAAAAGAAAATTTCGAAATGTATGCAATTAAAATTTGTTTATAATAAAAAATTCTCATTTTGACGATTTTATGGATTTTCTGATAAATTCGAAAAGTTTTCCCTAAATTTTTTGTAAAGTTTTTCATTGGCAATATTAAGTTACTTTTATGATTTAAAAAAGAAACCATCAAATTTGTATTCAATTAGAAAGAAATCTTTTGAGCTGAATTCTTGGTTGAAAAAAGTTTTACAAATTAACTTTTTAGTACTTGTATATACGTGTATATATTAAAATTGTGCTTATTTGTAGTTTATTTTTTTTTAAATTTTATTTGGAAAGTTTAAATACGTATAAAAGAGTTATGTGAAACCATTGAAATTATTAATGCATTTTCTAATTTCATATGAAATTTTCTATTATTTTACCTATTGCCAATGATATTTAATAATGCAAATGAAATTATTTATTTATAAGCTTTATTGATATATTAAAAAATACAGATTCTTTTTCTACAATAGAAATCCAACTTTGCATAAAATAATCCTTTAGAAGTAATAATAATTCGTTCCGCTAATGGGGGGAAATTTGGTTTTCCGATTTAATATAAACAATTTTTAGGGGAAACTATACAAAATAAGAAATAACTGTTCCTTAGAATAACATGTGCCAGGGGCTACTTCATAGCGCCACAACCGCGAGGTTATTTACCGACTCAACTTATTTTTATTGCTCATGTATAACTTAACAAAGTTAATTAGAAATCAACTGAGAAAATAGGAACTTTCTACGTTTATCCTCCTCCATCTTTGCAAAATTTTCAATAATATTCGCACAAATTTAAAAAAAAAACAACAACAATTAAATAAAAAAATGAAAATTATGTTCAGAATAATTAACGTTTTACTTAAAGTACTCGCAATAAATTTGTTTTAAACTAATATAAACAAAATAGTAGAGAGAAAAAAAGCAAGCATACATACGATAATATTAAGGTTTATATATTTTCTTCGTCACCTATCGAAAGTTCGCGTTATCCTTTTATTTATACTGAATATATATGTGTATGTATATTTATTTATATTTTCATATTATAGATATATTATATACGTTACTATATTTTGTTTATATATATATATATATTTATGTACATTGATAGTAGATATTACGATATTGAAAGCATTTTTTTTTTAATTAATAAATCTTTAAACATTATTTATTTTGTTTATTTATAAATATTTAAATGCAATATAATGGTACGATTCTTTTCCAATGATTCCCTCTTTTGTGCATACATGGTATATCATATTTTCATGTTGTTGTTTTTCTTCTTTTTTTGTTGGAAATTGCATTTTTTTTAAATTCGTTTTAAAAATTTTAATTAGATACTTAATACATACATAAATACATACATTTGTTTATTATTTATATTTTTCGTCTAAAATACTATTTATAATATATTTTGTTTTTAAATTTTCCATTAAATACAACATCGATTCTTTGTTATTTTGTTTTTTTTAAAATTTAATGCTTATTTACTATGGGTTTTTATTTGAATATATATATATATATATATTTTTCTAATTTATTTGTAATAGTTTTAGATAAAATTATTGTGAAAATAAATAATTAATGGCGATTATTTCCTTTTCGAAATAAATAGAAGGAAAACCTCTTTCGAATTCGTCTAAAAGAAAAGACACTTTCTTTCTACTATATAATAATTTTCTTTGCAATACAATATGTTCGATATTAATTCAAATTTTTTAGACGAATTCGTACATTAGGTACATCGCTTTAACGTTCCAAAAGAAAATACCTATATAAATTTGTTTATTTATTGATTTTCTCACAAAATTGTTAGCATTTTATTTTTTATTCTTAATATTGACGTGAATTCTAATAGATTCGAATTATTGTTTTATACTATTTATTTCTAAGGTGGTATTTTCATTAAAATGTTGAAAAATTCTGCTATTATCTTTTTTCATAAACGTATGTAAATCAAAAATATTTAAATATTTTCAATATTTTGTTATATATTCTTATTATTTTAGTAGAGTTTATTTTTATTGCTTGCTTCTTTTTATTTACCTAGATAATTATTATATTTGTGTTTACATGGAAATTTTATCAAAAAGAGATTTATATAAAAAAAAAAAATCTCAATTTTAATTTTGTTATTTCAAATCTTGAAAATCATTGTATTTTTGTAAGAAAAGTAATTAAACCTTACAACAGTTTATCAACCCCTCCTCCCCTTCCCCCTCTAATATGCATAGATATCTATTTATACACAAGATTAGTGCCGAATGTAAAAATGTTTTTATTTCCAAACGGTGGGATTCGGACTGATTTCATTTTTTTTCACTATGCAATTGAAAATTTTTATTATAAAATTGGCTCAAATTTCAAATATTGGAAATTCGATCATTTATATTTATATTCTTTATTTACCTATAGGATGGAAAATATACAATTTGGAATTTAAAAGTATGTTTTTTTTTTATTATTAAAGTCTTAAGTGGATATTCAGAGAAAATAAATGATAATGTGGTTTATAAAACTTATTTTGTCTGCAATTATAGTCATGATAAAATAATGTAACTTAATTTTCCTATATATGTATTGTACATATGTACATATTTAATTTTTACATTAGAAATGAGAATTAAATTTAATTTTCTATCCTCCTCCAATAATTGTTTTAACATTCAATATTTTATAAAGTAAAATATGATTATTTTTTTTCGAAAGACTGCAAAAATATCACAATTATTCTTTAGTTATAAGTTAACTGAAAAGATATATATATATATTTTTTTTTTACTTAAACAAAAATATAGATTTATTCATAAATTGTATTGTAACAATTTTACCGACAGTTGTTAATATGAATTCGGCATTTTAAAATGATTTAATATATATTGTTTTTTGAATTAATCATAAACTACTATTTGTGATTGTGAATATTTAATTGAATTATTATTTATATTACGAATTTCCCTTGTAATTTATACATATTTTTATTTTTTTTTACGAATTTCTTACTTTATCGGTGTAGATTATTTCATTATCATTACTAATATATTTTTCGTTTTAAAAAATATTCGAATATATTGTTTTTAATTAACATTTCGATTAACAATAAAATATAATACGGAAAATATTGATACATCAAATATACCCTGAGCCAATCATTGCGCTATATTTACCTAAACACACAAATACACATTAGGATGCACTAATTTTAGGATTTTTTTTTCTCAAGATATAATTTTATTGCTAAATATTCTTATTCAAAAATTTTGCTTCACAAAAAATTGAAATTATACAATTCCTATTATTGAGATTCTTTTACTATTAAGAATATTTATAGTAGTAACGATAAAATTGAATTCTTTCTTATAAAATTCTTCATATACACATATGTATGTATGGTATGTACAAATTATACATGAATTTTGTTAATTATTCAAAAATTATATTATTTCGTAATTATTCTCTTATCAGTAAAGGACCTCATACTTTTTTCGATATACGAGTTAACAATTGAATAGTTTATATTAAAATGTTCCATAAAATTAATTAATAGACACTGAATTGTTTATTTTATGAACAACAATATTTCTTTTATATTTAATTAGCAAAAATATATTAAGCATTATTAATATTAACAATTTCTTTAAAAGGAGATTTTTTTTTATATATATTTTTTAAAATATTGTATAAATATTTTTTTTTAACCAGTTGTGTTTGTTTATATGTTAATTATTTAAATTAATTTAGATTTTTTTTTTTTTTGTAATTTCATATTAATTTCAATAATTAAAATAACAAATTTTCAATAAATATGGTATTAATTTTAGCATAATTATTATTTAATAAACAAAATGATTGTTTTTTTTAAGGGGTTTTAGTATTATTCTAATACATTTTTCATGTAACTATTATGAATTTTCGTTTAGGTATAAGCAAGCTTTTTTTGTATTATTTCAAACAGTCAAATTAATATTTTTTTACATGAATTATAAAAGAAAAATTCTTTTGAGTGAAATATGAAAAAATATAAAATAATTTTCAACAAAACAGGAATATTTTTATAGAATTTGTTTTTTTTCGTTTTTTTTGTTGGATTTATTAAAGTGTAAATTAGTATTTCAAAAAGCAAGAAAGTTTCTACTAAAATTTTTGTTTCATTAGAAAAACTAATATAAATAAATCAAAAATTAATTGCATTAATTTTGTAAACCACTATAGATATTATCCATCGCGAATAGTTCTAATTTCATTTCTCGTGTCCGTATATCAGGTAGAACATTTACGAATTTATTTATTTATTAAAAGTTTTTATATTCATTTTATCAATTTTTGTTTTTACCTTTTTTTTTCAAATATATATACGTGTATATGTATAATTTTTTAGTTATAACATTTATATAAATAGTTTAATTTTTTCTCTTCTCTAAAATATAATCTATTAACAGGTACAATGTCATTAACATACACAGATATAAATATAAAGTATGTTATCTTTTTTTTTTTTTACTAAATTATTAGTTTTTTCTATATACGAGTGTGTGTATAAATTATTGAAACACGTGTATGTATGAATATGATGCATTAATTTTTTTTGTTGTTGAAATTTTCTTTAAATTTTAACAATTTTACGTAGAAAATATACGTACTTTTTTTTGTTAATTAATAATTTTAGAAAAGCATTTTCACTATTTTTAATTTATTTATTTGCTAACATTATTTTTATTATTATTTTATTAAATAACCGATATTTGCACATGTATGCATACGTTAGTATGGTACATCGCTCAAACTTTTGTATAGATATTTATTAACGTACGTGTATTTATGAGAATCTGTATGTATGTATGTGTTCCGGTTTTTTTTTTTAGACTTTTAGAGAAAAAAAATTAATTGGTTAACATTGTGGTTGAATTAGTTTTTTTTTTGCAGAGTTAATTCAAATAAAAAATTCAATATTCTATTTTTAACAAGTTTCGTGCATTTAAGTGTAGTTTCGCGTGTAATTTAATTAAAATTTTTGCAATTTATTCTATTTTATTTTTTTTTTAATTTTATTTATTTGTATTGGATGGAAATTTCAAAAAAAAAAAACGTACTCCATTTATTCATATTTATTATTAATGGCATAATTTTCTTTTTTCAACGGACTTATTCCTACTTTTTCTATTACTTACTTTCTCAAATATAAATTTTTTGTATGTTACAATATAAATTCATTTAATTAAGATGGCGTTGTTATAGCAAAAGAATAATAAATGAAAATGTTTGAAGAACTCTCACGTGTTATTAAAAATATATTTATGTAGATTTATTTAAAAATCACTTTTAGCATTATTTTATAAGTATTTAGAGAAGAAAAAAAATTGCCAAATAAATAAGGAAATGGGAAAATATATTTTTAAAAATAACTTTTTAATAATTAAATATAATAACATCACAATTAGATTGAATTTTTCGAAAAGCTCTCCTTCTTCTTTACAATCACCATCTAAAAAATTGATATTAGCTAGACAAATGGTAACTTAATTAATTTGTTACAACAGAATGATTAAATTTAATTGGCAGAAATATAAAGAAGAAAAAAATAATAACTAAAGAATCAGTATGATATCATCCGAACCATTAATAGTAATAAAAGTATAATTTCCTTAAAACAAACACATTAAACTTGTGCATATTAATAATTAAACTTTCTTCCAAAATTTTTTTTATTGTTCGATGTTTAAAGCTTTCATGTTTTCATATTTATTTTCCAATTACTGTACAATTAAAAATATATTTTTGTTACAAATTTCCACTATTGCCATTATTTTCAATAAATATATTATTAAATAAATGAATTTAATAATAATTTTAGTCCTTCCAATTATGATTTATGATTTATTTTATTATTTTGATTGGTTGTTATTGGTAAATGTTCCATGTGAAAAATATATTCTTATATACATATGTGTATGTATAAAAAAATCACAAATATTTCCTTGTCAAACGAAATATAGGAGAGAAAAAAATATATTTATATAAAATTCACTAATAAGGCTAGGAATTAAATGTGTAACAAAAAAAAAAACATTCTTATTATAGGAAAAAAATTTAAATAATATAAGTAAAAAATAAATTAACAATTATTTGTAATAAATTTGAATTTCGGCATTCAGGATAAAATTGTTCCCATTCACACAAAAATTGATTAAATAAAAAAATTGTTTTTAAATGAAATAAATAATTTAATAAGTAACAATTTCTACGTTTTTTTCTTTTCTATCATTATTAAATATGTTGTTATTGTTTTTTGTTGTTCTTTTTAAAAACATTTATATATTATAATAAAATAAATATATCGAAGATAGTATCTTTCCTTTATTGTTTTGTTCAAACAATATTTCTATCAATATATAATATTAACCCGTTTAGTTCCGTTCTCTAAATTCATACGTAGCGCATCTTAACTAGTATAATTATTACATATGTACGTGAAACAAATAAATCTACAATTATTATTATGGTTATATATATATAAGTTTCTCTCTAAATTTTTATTTATTCTCTTTTTATTTTAAATAATTTCTTATATAACAAAAGTTGAATTCTCATAGATTTGATTCGCTTATCTTTCTCATTCATAAAATAATCGTTATATAGTATAGAATTAATTTTTTGCCATCTGCTATGCAATGGACATTTTGACATGAATATATATGTATGCATATATCATACCTGATAATTATATTAATTATAATTTTCGTTACATATATAAATAGTAGATCTTAAAAGCTAATTTCTATATAATTTTTCTATTTGTAATTTTTCTACACGAATTTTTTGTTCCCACATTGAAGAAATATTACAACGATCTCGAATGTTTATTTATAATTAATATTATTATTTTTTTTTTTTAATATATAGTAATTTTTATTTAACGTTCATATTTTTGTTCTCTTCTCTTTTTTTCATAAATATATATTATTTTTTATTTACTATTGAAAAATATTTCACAAATTATAGATATTATTTATTATCTCTTTTCGATTTGAATAAATTTGGACGCACTTATTCCATTTAAATGAATATATTTTTAACAATAATAAAGTATTTTTGAGATATTTTTATAGTTTTGACCATTTAATTTTGAGTAAAGTAAAAGTAAAAAAAAATTAAATTTCTTTTTCTTTTTTTAATTTTTTAAAAATTATATTTAAAAGCAAGTGTAATTGTTATAATATGGTATTTGGCCATTTCATTTTTATTAACATATTTCGTTTATTTCCATTTATGATCAATCATATTAAAAAGCAAGATTGTCCATTTTATTTAAGTATCTCGGTTTTTTTTTCTTCAACTAAATAAAATAACAGACAACATATTCGATTTAGATTCTAACCATTTTTGTATATATAAAAAAATTTCTTTGGATAATTTTATTTAAAAAAAAAAAAATAACAAAATAATTATTAAGAAAATATGTGCTTGTTTTTGTCAATAATATGAGATTTAAACATTATTAAAATCTATAAAAACAAGTAAATGCTTAATTAAAGTTTGGATATATAACATATATGTATAAACGTCTCTGTGTGTGTGTGTGTTAATATATTTTATTGCTATCACATTAATAAATGATTTTTTTTTTCAATTGAAAATTTATATTATAGGTTGTGTCTTAAAATAAAAAAAATGTCAATTATTATATTTTTTTAATTATAAAATGAAATAAAAATTGGGTATATTAAGTTTTTTATATAACATATATTAGCATAACAAAATGCATTTTCCAAAAGAAATTTTATTTTAAATTTGTATACTTATTTTTTCTTTTTCTTTATAACAATGTTATACCCTAGATATATCCAATTTAAATTTATATTTCATACGACATATATTAAAGATTTGTTTTCTATATAAGTTTTCATAATATTATTCATTTTAAAATATTAGATATTCTTCTAAAAATATATAATTTATTTCGGTATTTTTTTGTTCAATAACGTATTTACTATGTAAGCTATAATATGAAATTTGATGATGTATCGACACAATTTGAGAATTCGTAAGAAAATCATAGAAAATTTAAATGGTTGGTTGCTCATATGGCATCACTAAAATATGAAAATGTAAACAAAAGTTCGGTAATTTTTTTTCTTCTATAGTTCAAATGTCATTTAATATTAATTGAATTTGATTTTAATTGAATTTCATTTTTTTATGAGTTTTGTGTTAGTTTTTTTTTTTAATTTTAAAATATTTTTTGATATAAGAACCAACATTTTATGTTTTTAATTAATATTTTTAAATTCACAAACTATTTGTTTTTTCGAAATATTTTCCCATTGACTTGATTATGTTATACACTTATACTTATCGTATTTGGCTGTATATTTACTTCGATTTTAATTGAATCTTGTATATTTGATAGTTTTTTAATTAGAAAATATAACCCAATGTAGTACTATTAGAATTGTTATAATTATTATTATTATTAGTATAATCGTTATTTGTATATTATTTTCTTTTTGTTTTTATTTCGTTATATTTTAACAGCAATTAGAAAAAAAAATAGTAATAATAATAATAAATGAATATTTTGTGAAAGTGTGCATCTTTTCCGATATAAGATTTACATACATACATATATTTTTGAATTATCATAATTATTATTACTATTAAAAATTGTTAATATATTTCTGTTATTATTATTATTATTATTATTATTATTTTATTTCGTTTCATATGCATATGTGTGTTTATTTGTGTGTAAGATTTATTTAAGTATATTGTATATATGTAGATGAATTTTTATATTATTTATTTGGTTTGTTTTTATTTCTATTCTAAAAGAACACCCTGTAGATTAAATTTAAAAATGTAAGAAATTAATATATAAAAAAATTAAATACGATCGCGTTTATGATTAAAAATAATTTTTATTATTGATTACTACTTTGATGCAATCACTCAAAACTAGATCATAATTTCAAAGTAATTTCGATGGAAATTGTCTGATTTTAATTTATTGCTCATAATTTAATGTAGTTTTGAATTTGCCTATTTTAAATTGACCGAAATTTTAACAATTTAAAAAAAAAAAACATCGTACGAACAAAATTTCTATTTTAAATATATTCAAGAAAATTGTCAACCTGCACCCGTTTATTAAAAAAAACAATGTTTTTTTAATATAATACAAAAATTAAAAAAAAAATGTTATAATAATCATACCTTCACTAGCAATACGTTTTGGCCACCCTTTAAATCATTTTTTTTTCGCGAATTTTCTTAAAGAGGAACAAATCTATTTCGTCAAAATTTATGTTTACAAAACACTAATTATTATTAATCAATTAAATATTCAAAAAATGTTTATACATATTTTATATTTTAATTGAAATTGTATTTAATGAAATGTTAATTATTTGGTTTTCTTTTGGTCTTACTTGAATAAAATTAGGAATAATTTCAAATTCTCCCTTTTTTCTAATAAAATAATTCAGTTTTTCTCTATTATGTATTCATTTTATTTTGTTTTTTTTAAATATAAACATGTGTATGTATAAAGAAAAACAATTTACATACACGTGTTGTAGTATTGCTTTGCGAGAAAAAAAAATTAAAAAATCAAATAAAAATACATACTTAGTTTTTATTTGTAATAATAGTGTTTATAATAAGAAAAAGAATGTAAAATTTTTAAATGACAATTTCTTCAGTTCATTTACTCTCAGAATTCTGATAAAGCTGTAAAAACTTACTTAGCTTTTTTTTATATTAATAATTTTAGTAGAAAAATCACACCTACTCCATTCGCGATTAGGTAAGATAGGTAGGCTATCAGGTAGACAGTAGTTACTATTATACAAAAAAAAAAAACAATAGAACCATTTAAAGATGATGGCGTACGTTACCGAATATACCATATGTATAAACTAAGAATTAATTCTAAATTGTTTTTGCATAATGAAAAATATTATTTTCTCATCAAATTCATATAAAAATGTCATCGAACATACATAGATAATTTCTTCCTGTTTTTCCAATTTTGCATAGTAATTAATTAAACAGAAGGATAATTTTTATTTTTGTTTTAAATTTTCAAATTTTCTCATAAAAGGATTTATATTATACAGATTGATAAAAATCCTTGTTTTTTTTCCATTGAGAATTTTCATTTCATTTCAATTGAAAATCTTTAAAATATCTTTAATTTAATTAATTAGTATGCCATTGGTTGTATGTGTAGATAGCAGTATTTAATTTATTTTTATTTTTTTTTATATGTACGAGTACTTTAATTAGAGATGTATGTATTTTTTATAATAATATTTACCATCGCTGTGTTATAAATATGTACTAGCGGTTTTAACATTTACATAATTATTTAATCATTTAATATTTGTTACTTTTAATAAGATTTTTTTTTTATTAATTTGCAATTTGCATTTTTGCTTGCTCTTTTATTATTATTATTATTATTATTATTATTACATTTTAATTATATATTTATTAATATAATTTGTACCCTAAACACACAGCAAAAAACAAAAACAAATGTACACATATTATTCTTAGCTTTCATTATATGAAATTTATTGTTTCTTTTTTTTTATAATCGTTTGATTTTATTTTTTCTTTGACTTAATTTTAAACATTTTTTTTTATATTGTTTGTAGCTGTAATTAATATATTATATTATTCCTTTTATTTTCAAATCGTAATTGCTTGTAATTAAGTTTTAAAACAAAACAAAAAATAATTGGATCGATTGTGAAAAGCATAAAAATACTCGCATATTTTTTTTGGAGTTTCGTCTAAAAACAATAACAACAAATTTTTAAAAAAATTCTTATAATTTAATATATGTTATTCTCCGTTAGAATGGATAAATTATGATGCGTTTGTTTTCTCTTTGTTTAGAAAATTATCTTCTTCACATTAATGTATATGATTAATAATTGGTATGCAAGAATGAAATATTTTTTAATGCATTTTATTTCCTTTCGTATTACCTAAAATTGGCGTTTTTTTTTTTTTTTGCTTTTGACGTTTAGTTTTTAACGAGCCCATACATATGTTCATGCATATATACACATATGTATTTTGTTAGTATCGCGTGCGCTCCCGATCTGTCTCTCACACTCTCTTTTTATAAAGCTCTAGCTTAACTTCTCTACTACTACATTGGACATCTCGATCTATTGATCATTTTTGTTCTGAGCTTCCAAATTATACGAAATACGAAATTTAGATAATATAATGAGTTGGTTTTTTTTTTTTAGTTTTATTTATCATTATCCAATTATTATTAATCCATTTATATAATATGTATTTGTTTTTTGTTTTTTTTTTTTAATAATATAATATTTATATTTTTTTTTGTGTTTTACTGCAATTTTCCGCAGCTAACAATCACAATATTACTTTGAGGCTTACCAGCCGAATCGCCGGCCTGACTAATTTTTTCGACTAATTCTAAACCTTCGATCACAAATGCAAAAATTCCGGTAAAACCACGCATTTCACGTAATATAATTCGAAATTGTGAACCAACTAAACCTAAATTATCGTGACGCTTTTGGCTGCGACGCATGCCGACCGATCCCCGAATGGCAAGGATTTTCGTATCGTCCGGCATGAAAAAGCCCTCCTCGAATACGGATCGTCCGCCCCGGCCATTATTTAATTCGAAATCACCGGTTATAATGCTTTCATTTTCCCAGCATTGAAATATTTGGCATCCCTTATATCCGAAACCTAATTCCCCGGTGGCTAAAGCTCCAAAGTTTTTAGCCATTTTTGGGGCAACATCATTACGCACCTCAATCAAAATTCGACCGCATGGAGTACCATTCATCTCAATATTAAAATAGTATATCGGATATACGTGCACTGTGGGATTACACAACAATGCACTGGATTGTGGCGACTGCTGTACGCAATTGCTGGAAAGTTGAGATTTTTGTCCCGGAGTGGAATGTTGCTGCTGCATATGGTGCTGCATGACGGTTATCGTTGGCACGGTCATACCATTCAGTTCCGGTACAAATGAGACGGCTGGTGGCGGTGGGGGCCGGACACCTGGCGGCGGTGCCGGCGGTCCACCTGTTACTAAACTATCGTTCACTAAATGATTACTAAAGCTATTTGTCTGTGGATTGGCCTTTGGTGAGCTAGTCGTTATGTCGGCATACGTCTTACCAACAACGACTCCATCATGTGGCGACGGATGATTGCCAAGTAGCTGTTGCTGCGGCTGCTGAGATTGCTGTTGCTGTTGTTGTTGTTGTTGTTGTTGTTGTTGTTGCTGCTGTTGCTGTTGTTGTTGCGCAACATGACTCTGTTGATTCAAATGTTGCTGTTGCTGCTGCTGTTGGTGGGATGAAGACTGTTGCTGCTGCTGCTGCTGTTGCTGATGTTGTTGCTGTTGCTGGCTCTGTGATTGCTGTGAAATTGCTGAAATATGATAACCCATAGTGTTACCATTGTTAAGAATTTGCGAATGCTGTTTACTCGTTAAAATATGACGCGAATACAGTTGTGATATGCAATAATTGGCTAAGAGTAAAATCGGATTATGATGTCCGATACCGTTAATTGTGCTATACGAATCGTTCGTATGTAATGCAGCGAGTGCTTGTTTAATTAAATCAAAATCGAATAGAACACCATAGTGACGAATTAGATCGTCCAATCTACATTGCAGGTACATTTCTTGATGTTTCGATTGTAATCGTTGCTTTTCAATATTTAACGTTGAATATAATTTGTACGCTTCGGCGGGTGACTGTTGCTCCAACATATCAAGGCATATTTTCGCTTTGCCCAAACTTTCACGCATCTCGGCTATCTCTAACGTGGGTATATGATTGATCAGTTCCGTTTCGATTTGGGTCTTGAGGGCGGTGCACGCTTCCAGAATCTTCAAAAGGAAATCGCGCTGTTTCAACACCAAGTGCTGAACTTCATTTAATGTCTTCTGCATGGTCATCAGTTCATTAGCGATATCACCATGGATTGTGTCCTTGGCTTCTGCTTGCGTTTTGACACTGTGATTACGATGATCCTCGGATCCGGCACAGGCACGGCACACCAATGTATTACATTTGGTACACCATAGAGCATTCGGCATTGCATGTGTTATGCAATTTTCACCTTTCTTCACCTTATTGTTCGCTGTCATCACGCTTTGCTGAGCCGATGCAGATGTTGTGGCCTGCTTGTCGGGTGGCTTTGGTTTCAAATTAAGCATGCTCAGATTTTGTGACAAATACAATATAGCATTGTAGGTTGGCAGGTTCTCTGGTTTCATATCTGGACCGGGCAATTCGGTGCGTTTCCAGCAGTGCACACAATATAGTTCGCTACCCTTTAACAATATGGTATTGACGCATTTCAAACAGAAATGATGTCTGCACGAGAATAGCTTTGGAGTCGCATCGGTTTCATTGAATGGTAAATGGCAGCAACTGCACAATATAAGTTCTTCTAGTTCTGGTGGCACGACTAACTCCATCTAAAAAGAAATTATTAAAAATATGTTAGTTTTTTTACACTTGTCATTTTCTTTATGTGTGCATGCACATTATTGATTGAATTCTCAAAGTTTACTCGATTAAAATTAGTCTTAATACAATCGTTATCACTTTTTTTCAAGGTAATTTTTTATTATTGTAATTAGTGTAAAATATACAAAAATTCAAATTATTTTAAATAATTATAAAAGTAAAATTCTTTGGTCTGATGCTATTAGAATATTTCGCCTTTTTCTTCGTTTGAACATTGACTTGTTCTATATTTTTTTACCGAATTTGCAGAAAAATACTTGTGTTTGGGGTGAATTGTATAAATCGAAATAACATGAAACCGATACAGGCTGACTTAGTTGGGCATTAAATAATTTAATTAGTTTGAAAATTTTTGCTGACTTATTTTTTTATTAGATAACTAGTTTGTTTGACTAACGACTATATAAGCTTTTAAACAGATTTCGTATTAAAGAAATTTCCTTTAATGTAAAAATATAGGTTTTATGATAAAATTCTCGTTTGACTTTTTCTAATTATAATTATTTATTGGCGCCCATAAAATCTAGAAATTTTTATATGCTAAAATTTTGATTAATTCAAATTGACTTTCATATTATGGTGAAATAACTATACGAAGGGTAATATTATTTGTTTTTTTTTTATTTCCACAAATAACAAAATAAAGGGTAAATAAATATTTTGGCAAATATTTAAGGTTATTAATAAAGGAAAACTCATTATTTAAATGTGTAAATAAACGTATATTGGCTGGAAAATTACTTGAAAATGAGTGCATATTTACTTTGTGTATAATTTGTAGATCTTTGGAGTGGAAAGTAATTTCCCTAAATTTATTTGATGTAATTGAGAGTCTGTACATATTGATGAGGAGGATTGCGGAGGAGGATGGTGGATTCAGCAATAGGTTGTTTTATTTATGTTTTTAGTCTCAGGTGTAAAATGGTTTCTTTTAAGACAGATACCTTATTGCTGGTGATTACAAAACTCGTTCAATAATAAAAACAAAATTAATTTTTTCTTTCTAAAATCGATATTTTCTCATTGAACATTATATATTTGTTTATGGCTATTTCCGAAACGTAGATGAATTGTGAATATATATTTATTGTTATTTTTTTTTCTTCATATCTATATAAGAACATGTGTGGATTCTCCCTATTGAGAGTAGATTAAATTTTTCTAAGAATTTATAATAAATAAAAATTCATATTCCTAGGAGAGTACTTCACACAAAAATTGGAAAATTTCATTTTCTACCTTTTTTTTTTTGTATTTTCTATGTTTGTAGTGAAATATTTTATTAAAAATAATATTGGATTAGTTTTCGTGTTATTATAATGAATATATAAAAAAAAATGTTAGTTATATGAAAAATTTCCATAAAATAAAACATAAAAATTTTCTGATTTTGAAACCTTGATCGACGAAATATGAGCAAACATAATTTTTGTGTTACGAAAATGTTGAAATCATTTTTCCTAAATTCATATACGTTCTTTCTATTCAATAAATCAATAAGTAATAATAATCATAGTAGGAAAAATTTCTGTCCATTTGTGTGGACATTCACCTCTAACTAAGCACGACTAGTGACATTTTCTGTATTCAAATCCAAACGTGACAGATTCAAATTAGAATATTGAAAACAACGCATGCTGTGGCTGTACAGAGAAAAATCGTTATTCAAGGAAACTTTCTATTAATAGACATTCACGAGTTTATTTGAATCAAAATCCAAGTAACTAATTATTGTAATTTCCTTTAATTAAATTTTATCTATCCTATAATTTGTATACCTTTTATAATACAATACTTGTCTTTTTTTGCATAATTTTTTTTTGAAAATTAATTCATTTCAGTTATAGAAAAACAAAAATTACAGACATTAGTAGAAAATATATTGAATATTTGTCATTTTGTTTTGTCACCATTTTCCTTATTTTTATAATTATATCTTGTCAAAAAAAAATAAAAAAATTCGAAGAAATCCTTAAAGTTACCAGATGGTTAATTAAAATAGTAGTTATAATAAAAAAAACTCGAAAATAGGATAAATGATAAAAATGTGATGAAATTTGAAAAACAAAGAAAGGTTCTGCCAAAATTACTAAGGCTTCTTTATTGATTTTCTAATTAAAAGATTTCACTTAGTAACAGCAAAAAACATTTTGTATAGCTTGGCAAATGTATGTGTGCATTTTTCACATCCTATCCATAATGTCCTGTCAAAAATGATATGAACATTTTATAGAAGAGGAAATGGGAAATCCTCCATAAAATTGCTTCCTATTTTGAAATATTCTGTATTTTTTTTCCTCTAAAATATTAAGAAAATTTTCATTTCTTCCACGAAAAAAGTTGATTTCTTTAAGAATCATACTGAAGTAATAAAGGAAATATTTTTTTTTTGTAATCTAATATATTATAAAATTTTCTGAAATTCAAAATTCTCCTTTTTAACATTAATTTGTATTAGAAAATTATGTAAAAAAAAAAGAAACCTTCATTCATATAATAAATCAAAGAAAAAATTTAAGTAAATACTATTTACTTATTTCTCGTATATAGTAGTAGCAACACTACAACTACTTTTATGATGAATTTCATTAAATTTTCATGATTATCAAATAGAATTTATATTATTTATTTATTATTCACTTGTACATTTATTTGAAAAAAAAATATTTAAATTTTTCTTTTATCTTATTGGATTTTTTTAAGTTATATTTCATAACTACTCGTATTTAGTTTAGTCAGGTCACTGTCGATGATGATTGTTCGCAAATCACAATATGGACATTTTAGAATATGTAAAATAGATTTCATCATTTTTCACTAAAAATGCTCACAACAACAAATAGATTAAATCACAAATTTAGATTTTTTATTTGTCACAAATATTTCCATTTTATAAAATACTTTATTGAAAATTAACAATTTTTCGGTTTCTTCTTCTCTCATAAATAAAATCAATGGAAAACGATCGTTTGTGTTCATTATTTTTCCAATAATTTTTATTTAAAAAATGTTATTATTTTTTATATTTCATATAACTTTAATTATGATGATCATAAAATCATAATATTTTTTTAAAACTATATACATTATTTTTCTATATTTTTTTTTTTTAGATTTAGAAAAATAACACATGAAATATTTTATTATAAACGACGATAATTATGTTATACTATTGAATATAATAATAATAATAATATCTTAAACTTTTGATATATGTTCATTTTTGATAGAGAAGCACAAGTGGTTGGTTGGTTGCTCTTCTGTGACAATTGAGCACCAGAAATTCCCAAAAATTGATTTTTCTCAAGTTGGTATGTGCTGCTTAGAGCACACATAAAGCACTACTGACTCTGAACGCAAAATAAGGAGCACCACACACACAATACCTTTGAAAAAAGCTTTTTATTTTTTCATACTATATTACTAGTAACTGAGGTTATTATTATTATTTTATTTTTTTCTGTTGAAAGTATGTCTTTTCCTTTTAGCTTTCTTCTAATACACATTTCTTCTACTAATAGTATTTTATTGTAAATGAGTATTCCTTGCATGGAAATATCATTGCTCTATTTTCAATATATTGTTAGAATATCGCGCGTATGGTTGCAAACTTATGGTTATGGTGATAATGATGACTTTTCATATACAAAAATACAGAAACAACCGAAAATATGTAGTGTGGAAAAACTGGCACTGGTATTATGTGAAGACAATAAATTTGTAGTTTCGCTTTCGTTGCTATCTTTCAATGTATATTAAATTAGTAGACAAGCAAAAAATGTCCATGCTAATGTTACGAAAAGTAATATTATCATTATTATATTGAATATTAGCCGAAAAATATTATTTCTACTCAATTTCACTTTTATGCTCTGCAGAAATACTCTACTTAAAGGAGTTAGCCAAAGGATAACAAAGAATTCGAAAAATATTTTCTCACAGAGCCTACGGCTGAATGTACAAATATAAATATTTTCGTTTCAACTAAATTGATTTTCTGTTATTTCATTTTTTTCGCTGCTCTCTCATACGATTCGACAGGAAATAAACAATATTTCATAGTGAAAATATTCGATTTTTTTTATCAGAACAAAGAGAAATTTTATTAATACACATAATCTTTTCCGATTATTATCAATTCAGTTCTGAGTTTTTCTAATTTTATTTATGTTCTCTTAACAATTAGCTGGATTTTTGATAATTTTCTCTATTCAAGTTTTTCTTTTTTTTTTAAATTAAATATGATTTTGAACATTATCCATATTATTTTTATTATTACTATTATAAAAAAAAAAAAATCGACAAAAAAAATAAACGTGCCCACACATACGATGAAGAATTATAATTTTTTTTTATTTGTTATAAAATAATTACACTCAATTCTATTGAAATATGCTGAATAACAATTGAAATTGATGAAAAAATTCGAAGGAAATTTTTTTTTATTATTTTTCCCGCCATAAGTTTTGAAGGTCAAATGCAAGAACTTTAGAATCTCTGTGCCGTCAGTCGTGTGTGCTCAGTGAGCTTTTTTGGCCACCAGTCAAAGTGTGCGTACTCTGAACAAAATGGAGAGCCCAGAGATTTTTCATGAGAATTCTAGCTGAACGAACAACAAGTAGTGGAAATGTAATTGAGAAAATGACCATGTTCCTCTCGGTTAGAGTCAGTAGGTTTTCCATTTTCTTCTTTCATATTTTTCCCCTAGTGATGACATCTCATTTAACCGTATAAAAACAAAGTAAGTTATTGTTTTTGTTTTTCAACTGAAAACGGGGCAATAAGTTGCGAGAGTTTTGGGAAAATATTATTTTGCTGAAAAAAAGCTTCACAATCGTGCTTTATTCGCAACGAATACATATATAAATAATAGAAAGATTACTTGCACACATAGATGATTTAAAAAAATTATCCATATAATATTAATGTAATAAAATGAAGCTTTTTGAAATATTTGCTTTTGTTTTGAAGTTGAATTTGAGTAATGAAAAATGTATTTGCTCTCATCAATGAAGAATGAGTGTATGGAATAGGAAGCAGTGCGTTCGGGTGGAAAGAAACTTTCGTAGCACCTCGGAGACTACTTAATATTTCTTTTGTAATCCGATTGCTTTATACTAAATATAAACTCTTCCATTTCCTTAGTATGCGAACAAACATATTTATATATAAAATAAGAAGTATATTAGATGAGAGGGTTAGCTTAAATAATTTGTGTATTATTATGTCAGCAGTTAATACAATGCAATACATTTAAATTTGTTCAAATAAAACTTTGCTTCTCTGTACTATAAGTGTAGAAATGAAAATGCAAAATATCACTTGAAAATAGTAAAAATGTGCGTCCGTCAAGTGTGATTAGAGAAACAAAATGCTAATTGTGATGAAAAAGGATAATTTTATCATAGGGAAAAAGGAAGAATGAAGAAAATAATGGTAATAAATATAATAGACTAAAAAATACTAAAGAAAAAAAATAAGAACACTTGCAAAATAGAAAATTTCGATAAAAGTCTTCAAATAAGAAGAAATATTCAGTCTTATAAGAAAGAGTTGTTTTTTTTTCTATGGCATTATACGATATAATCGTATTTCCCTCTCTTACTCGCATTTATGGTTAACGATAAAACTCACGAATTCTTTTTTGTGTGGGCAATCTTATTTTCCTAAAAATCCCCACATTCCACAATTGAGGAAAATCGTATATTTTTCTGCTAAGGAATTTTTATAAAGTTCATGAAAGGATATTTGCTATAAGGACTAAAATATACTCGTGCGTACGTTCACAAATAAAAGCTAACCGAACGTAATCAGAATATTCAGAGTTTTTCCATTTTCAGTTTTCTTCTATTTCCATTTACCTGTCTCTTTCCTACTCAGAATTTCAATTCTGCCATTGCTATAATAACCAAATTCAATACAACCCTACATTAAATAAGTGATTTTATTTATTATTGCTCTTTTTAATTCTATTATTGTTTAGCCTACTCTCGCTCTCTCTCTCCCTCTATCTCTCTCTCAATTACGTCTTGTCAAATCTATTTTACGTGCATACGCTCATTATTTCTCTCATTTCCACTAGTCCTATGATTTCATTTCATTCTCTTTTTGCCATTTTTGGTATAATTTTTTTATTGTACAATGTGTTTTTTTCCGTTACGCTTTTTGTATTTCGTCTAAATTTATTTTCGTTTTTGTTGATTATATTTTACCGATTCGATTTAATTTCATGTTTTATACGAAATTTTCGGTTGCTTTGTTTTTGTATTTATGTTTTTGTATTTTTCTTTCTGTTTCTATTTTGTTTTTATTTTGATTTCTATTATGTTCTTGGTTTTGTTTTATACGAAGCCTACTCCAATGTACTTATAAGTGCCTGTATATATGTTTGGATTTGCATTTATAATATTTTGTTATTGCGCGCCATTTATTTATAGCTTTTTATGGTTAAAAATTATTATTGTTATTATTATTATAACATTGCGGTTAGTTGTAGAAGAATTAAGTATATGAGGGACATTTTA
Source organism: Atherix ibis (assembly GCA_958298945.1). Lineage (NCBI taxonomy): Eukaryota > Metazoa > Arthropoda > Insecta > Diptera > Athericidae > Atherix > Atherix ibis. Next base: position 131,972,672 of record OY282605.1, read on the forward strand.
GGATTTCCTTCGATTGTGAAATAATTTTATTAGCAAAAATCCACTTTTTTTTATAATGATACTACATGTTACTTCTTCGTTAAAAATAAATTTCAAATGTAACCCTTTTTTTCTATACAAAATCCGTTGTGACATCAAAAAAGAAAAAAAAAGCTAATAATAATGCTACAAATCCATTTTCTATAAAAGGGATTGAATATATAACTTTTCGAAAAAATCTATAAAGATATAATTTAAAAAGAAATTTATTTTAATAAAATATTGTAAATTATTTATACAATATGAAAATACGTAAAATTGAAATTTTCAAATAATCCAAAATTATTTTCAAAATTACAAATTTTATATTACAAATAAAATAGGTGGTAGAGTATTTTTTTTTATATATATTTGAGAGTAAAATATTTTCGAATCAATTGATGATTAATTGCAGTAATTTTGAAAAACTAAAAAATCAGATAAATATTTCTAGATAATAGTACACATTTACTTCAAAGTCTAGGACAAAATCTGGACCATGCACTTACTATGGATATTATAAAACTCAAAAATGTATAAGATGAATCAAGTAATATGGTGCGAATATATTCTTATCAGACTAAAGAGGTTAATATATTTGAATTAAAGGTCAATAATGCTAGCAAATTCGTTTCACCATTATAAAAAATTCAAAATGGTTTTGATTGAAAATGCCGGCATATTTTTCATTCGTTCAAATATTTTGTCTTTGAAAAAAACCTTGGTCGTTACAGGGCTTTGAATTTTTTGTATATTTTGACATTTATTTAGAAAGAGGGCAAATTTTTCTTTGTTTTAAATGACTTAAGAATCCTTTTGATAGTATCAATTTTAAGTTGAGACATTATTTTTTTTTAAATTTAAATTTTCCATCCTTATTTTCTTATTAGAATGTTTTTTTTTTATAATTAAAATAAAAACCATTTAAAAAAGATCTTATTGCTTAGATGAAAATGAAAAAAAAGAAAACTTTCTATAATAAACAATAATATAGTATATAAATTATGGTTAATTGAAAAATGAACTATAAAATTTTATATCATTACCGTTGATTGTTTTACGTTATATCACAGTTATACACCATTAATATATATTTTTCCAAATCAAAATAATTCATTTCATAATGGTTTCCATTATAAAAATATTCCGTTTTATAATTAAAGTCATATTTTCGATTGTTTTTAATTTTATTAACATTTTCGTTCTAAATTAGAAGTTTCGATATTCCTTTTTTTTTTGTATTATTATTATTATTGAATTTCGTGCTTTTATTATTTTTGTTTTAATTATAAATTAAAATATTACCATTTTCACATTGTATGTGCAAAAGAAAATCTATAGGAAAAACAAAAACACATAATAAATAATATGTTTGACACAGTGTAAAATAAAATCATTTTTTAATTTGAAAAGAAAAAAAATTTAATAAAACAAGAAATAAAAAAATATTATTTGATAAATATACTAAAGGAGCAATTAACCTAAAATTCAATTAAATAAAATGGAAATTTGTCAAAATACGATATTGTCGCGTTTTGTCATTTTATCGATTAAGGTTCGATATTAATTATTTATTTATGATGGTTTGGCTACATTCTTATTTATCAAGCAACGTGTTAGAATGTATGTTAGCATAGACTAGCAATAGATCCGAATATACATTATTTTATTTGGATATGTATTCGGGTAAATAAATGAAAATATTCATATTTATGTTAGGCAGCAATGTACAAAAATACTTAGTGCGATTGTACTTATAACAGAAAATCCAGTTATGCTAGGATATACTAAATTGAATTTCCATCAATATTGTGTGAATTGCTTTCATAGTATGTCCTTAGGCATCATCTATTGTGTCCAGGCATACGTAAAAAGTTGAAAGGTTCTTTTGAGAACCAGACTTTAAGGCTTAAACGATTCGAAATATAAAAGAGTACTATAAAAGAACTAATTTTCAAATTCCCGTACTAGTCAGCAAATCATTTTGGTCCGTCGTTCATGTGCCTAATCAACCATTACCGAAATAAATGCTAAATAAATTTTAATTACATTCTTCTCTATTGAGTCAATCTCTATTATATTTAACAAATGACTCAATATTTTTTTTCTATCATAATATTTAATTATTTAATTAAAGAAAAACACATTCATACAATCGTATTTGTTCACACGCAACCCACTTTCCTATAGTTTTCTTTTGCATTACATGCGAATATATAAAAATTCACTGGGCACATTTGTTGTTGCATTTTGTTTTTACTACGCAATAACAGATGGCATTTCAATAGAAAAAAATTCAGTTTTACACAAAATTATGTTTTTTATTTTTTTATTTTTTTTGGGTTTCTTGAAAAATCCATTTTAAAATTGCATTATTTTATAAAAATGAAATCTTCTGTTCGAAATAAATTTTAACCAGATTTTATGTCCGATATTCTTAATTTGCGGTATATAAGCGACTATTGGCAATATTGAACGCTTGATAACGTATTGGTTTTTTTTTTTTTTTGGCTGATTGGTAATTTAGAATTTAATAGGTTTTTTGTTGTTGTTTGTTGTGTTTTTGTTTTTACCAAATAATGGTGAGTAATTTATAACATATGTGTATGTGATAAAAAGCGTGATATTGACGATATTGTATTCTTCATTTGAAAAGAACCGCGCTAATTGTTAGCGAAGACGGTGGAAGCAACAGAACAAAATGAACAAAACAAATCGTCTAGCGAAGACGCACGACCCGAACATATGTTTTGCTTTCGATGTTGCATAACGCCTTTTCGCCACTGACACAATACGACTTGCTGGAGTCTGGATCCGAACGTCAGTTCTCATCTCCCATACCAATCTGTCTTGCTTCTATTTGTTTCCTAAACGGACTATCAAATCAGTACGTACACCAGTTATCTACAATATTAGCACTAAGTTACTGTACGAAACGACCTTCTCGCACACCACATACGTCATTCACTGGCGACTGGCAGTATGAATATTTAATTGTGAACTATGTATGCTGAGCCTATCCACCACCCCCCGCTCATTGCTCATTTTTCAAAAATATTATGGTTTAGCTAACTACAATAGATTCCATTGTACGATTAACACCGCCTTCAGTCGCCATCCCATCGTTCATGACAAGTATAGGTCGCGAACGCAGGTCACAAAACATTACTAATCGTGATTATCTCTCTGTCCAGTTCAGACTATTAATACTAAAATATTGTACACGAACGATGTTCAGATTTTATTTGAGTTTGATTTTTTTTTTTTGGAAAGCTTTTGCATACTTTGAATATAAAATTAATTTTAGCAATGAGAATTTTCTTCTTTTTCTTTTTTGCTTTAATACATCAACAAAAAATTCATTATTGCCAAAAAATTAATATATACCACAAAGAAGAAAAAAAAAGTTCATTTAAACCGAAAGAACACTGTTCCGAATTATCCATTTAAAATATTCCTGATTGATGATAATTGCATATACAGATTTGAATGTATGGGGGCATTTGTAATATCATCTGTGTATATGCAATATGTGTATGTTAATGCACACATGTGTGTATATCCGCAATGTTTCTATAATAGAGTGCACATATGGAATAAACGAAGAACGAATTTTCTTTTAAAATTATTTCATTTTTCTTTTTAGTTAAATTTCATTTTTAAAATAATTTGCCCACAATAAAAACTGATTTTTTATATAATTTCATATATCTTTAAATTATTCTTATATTATTTTGGTTTATTAAATTCAAATAATTTATAATAAAAACATTATACACTATTTCATAAATATTTTTTGAAATCACTTTTGAAATTATTTTTGCTACGAATTAATTAACTTGATAATAATTTAGATTTAAAGTAGAAAAAAAAATTAATTAATTAACAAACAATTAAATGTTGACATATATCATGGAATATTAATAAATAAATAACTTAAAATTTGGAAAACTAAAAATACAACGTTTCGTATGGCGGAAATTAATACGAAGCAGCATTTACATATGAAATTTTCTGTCTAGAACACGAATTCAACCGCCGCCATATTAACGCTTTACGTTTGCACAAATGCGAATTTTTCGTAGTTTTTCTGATCTAAAAAGCTCTGTCGATTCGTACCAAGTCATCGAAGAAGCTTTCTGGCTGGCATTCTGTTCTTCGTGTATGGGCTGTAAATTAAGCGAATACGAAACTTTCAATTTACCCCGTGACGGTCGTCGTGTTGCGTCGTATCGAATATATTATTTGATATTGTATGTACTGTAATTTGGATCTATCCACTTCTGGACTCAGTCGAGAAATTTCACTTTTATCTTTTTAATTTTGTTTCTGCTTTTGTTTTTCGAATATTTTTTTTTGTCTTATTTAGGCAAAGGGAGAAAGAGACAACTGAAAATGAGTGTCCGTTTTGTTTTGAAGAGGGGTAAGGGGGGTTTAGTGTGGTGTTTTAAAAAAAATCACAAGAAAATTCGCATTTTTCCGGTCTCTATTACGATCTAGTCGACATACTAACGTATAACTAACGATATATAACATAATACATTTTGGTTGGGTAGATAGTCAATTTTTTTTAAATTTCTATGAGTCTATTTGGCCATGACTTTTGGATAGTTTGTACTATGAATCAACGTGTGTATAAATACAAACACGTATGTGTATATATTGGCACGTCTATATAGAATTATATGCAAGGAAGTTTGTGTAATATTACATTGTGTATGTGCTTAAAATGAAATTATTGGACTATCCAGGGTAATAGAACAATTTGTGAAATTAGCAACTCCAAGAAAAAAAATCCATAATAAAAACTCGAACTCAAAATAAAGTATTGGGAAAATGATCACCTAAAAATATGCAATATGAAATGTAAAATTTCGCAAATGTACTCTTATTTTCATATGAAATAAATTATTTATTTTCATTAGAATATTTTCAAATATTAATGAAGTAATCAGTATTAAAGTCAAGGTCATTTATTGAAGAGACCTTGCCCTAATAAATAATTTTCAGAGTATATTTTCCAATTGCCTGACGATAAAAAAAAATACAAAATGCTCTAAATACTTTCAGAATTTTTTTATTTTTATTTTGCATAAGATTTCAGATTTGCGCAATATTGTAATTTGAAATTAATTATTAGCAAATCTCAATAATATGTGGTACGAGTACATATGGGTGCATGAGAAGAAATTGTTGATTTTTTTTTGTCAGATAATTTTCGACTATGTTTAGAGAGGAATATTTTAAAAAAAAAAAAATTTTTTATTGAATTTTTTAATATTATTATTATTAAAAATATTTATTCGATTTTGAAATTATTTAAAAACACAATAAAAAAAATCAGTTTATCTTAACTGTTGCTTTAAAAATATTTCTATAATTGCCATTTATTATATTTTTTTATAATTCTCCTTTAATCTTAATTTTTTCATAAGAAAACCTCAAAAATTTAAAGAAAATGTATGAGTTTTGTTTAATAGTAACACGCTAAAAGGATTTTTTTTATGATTTTTTCTTTAAGTTTTAAAATTTATTTTAACTTCTTATAAAAAGTTGAAAAAATTATATTTATATAATTCTTTGTTATAAATAGAGTAATGTACAATAAAGGGTGACATATTTCGTGGTCTGGAAAGCACAGCCTTGTCGTTTGTTTTGCCATTTTACATTATGGATCGTTTAACCCACCGAACAACGCATTAAAAATATAAAAACTTTTTCTGTCGTAGCCACGTTTACCACTCATTTCTCGCTTAGTTTGAGGATCGGTGAATACGTCAGTAAGAAAAATGGGCTTCGAAAACCCACAAATGACGGTGGAGAAGCCATTGTATTCGCGAAACGTGACTGTCTGGTGTGCATTTTTATCTGAAGTTGTCATTGGACCATATTTCTTTGAAAACGAACAATGGTGACTGTTATCATCAAATCTTAATCTGGATCATATGTGGTTTCGAAAAGACGGCGCCACAAGCCACACAACACGATATAATTTGCCGTTGATCTTGGAAAAGTTACCAGGACGCACGATTTGAAGATTTGATAATGTTAATTGAACTTCAAGATTCTGCAATTTGACGCTGTTGCATTTTCTTCTTCTAGGGCTACGTAGAAGTATATGTTTACGCAGTAAATCCTAAAATTGTAGAGAATTTAAAAACCAATATCCGGCAAGTAATGTCCGAATTACAACCCAAAATGTGCGGAAAAGTCATCAAAAATTACCTCAAATCAATCGAGTCCTATTAAAAGTCTCATGATGCCCATTTTAATCATGTCCATGCATAATGGAAAGGTTGCAAGCAATGTATCAGAATCTGAAAAGTGTTTTTCATTTAACTTTACTTTTCGAATCAAAAAATAAATAATCTTCTATCTATTAAATTCTTTTCCTGAAATAATAAATCCTTCGAAAATTCCAATATAACAAGCATAGTTTTTAACTATTCATAAGAATGGATGAGACTATACAATTTTCTTAAAATTATCTTACATAGAAAGAGAAATTAACTTGAATTAATTTATTAAAATCAAAACTAATATCAACTCTTTATTTTCCTATTCCTATTTAAATCAAATAAGTTCATAATTGTATGAAAATTAATTTTTAGTAATTGAAACATTTTTAAAAAGGTCCTTGAGATGAGTACGTAAACGTACTCGAATTCGAAAATATGGCTTAGGACATCCAGTCGCCAAATGGCATTTAATAACGTAACGCTTACAATATACATTTCAATACTAATGTTACTTGGAGTAGTTAAATAAAATCAATAAAACAAAATAGTTTTATAAAAAAAAAATTAATTAAATTTGTATTCGATACAATTAAATTTTCTCAAATTACCCGATTAATTAATCTGCACTAATTTATTTTATTTTATTTAAGTGACCTATTTTAAAAATAACCTCTTCTAAGAAAATATTTTTAAATATCAAATAATTAATGGTGAATTGATGCAATTTTCTTTATTGCCAAGTAGGTTTGGTATTTTTCTAAATAATTATGACTCGATTTTAATTCCGTAAAACTTGGTTCATTTCTTTAAATGTTTTTCAGTTGTCACATCTTACATCTGAGTCTAAGATTCATTATTTTTGCACTTTAGCAATTTTAAACACAGACATTAAAAAAAATAAACAATCAACATAAGCACGGAGGAAGTGGGAGTTATGCTACAAAATAAAATAAAATTTGGATTCTTGTTGAAAATATCTATTTCAGAAATATTTAATTTTTAATTTATATTCCTCCAAACAATAGCATTTATATTTTATTATTTAGTTCAGTTAAATTTAAATAAAATATTTTATTTCAGAATCAAGTACAAAAAATCTTTTATCATAAATTTTAATTCATTTTCCCCTAAAACATACATTAGAAACAAAACTATCCGGAATACATACATTTTGGTTAAATTTTACTGCTCCAAATATTACAACTATTTACATTTAGGAAACTGATTTTTTTAATAGATGCTATTTTTATCTATCACATTGAATATGTGCAACGGGAAAAAGTATCCATGAAATCCATTAACCATAAAAATTCTATACATTTCCAAGGAAGGATACGTGCAACAACAATGATTTATCTTGGGTCAGGGAAAGCATAAAATTGTTTGCAGTAACTTGGTCATGAGTTCAAAAGAGAAGCTATTCAATCAAATTCAAAAGCCCTGACATTGAATTGGTCTAGTATTATTTTTACACGAAGAGCTTTGCGAAAAAGTCCAAATGTATAATATTTGCGTTTGTGTTTTGGCAAACTAAACAAACACATCGACATGGATGCTATTTAATAAAAAAGAAAATCTGAACATGCGCAACATTCAGCTACAGGTGCTTTTTCCCCATATTCTCTGCTAAAGCTTTTCGCACGAAAATTAGTTGAGTACTGTTTGCGTTTGCCTCTCTCTCTCTCTATGTGTCTGTCAGTCAGTCTTCCTATCATATATGTGGAAAGTAGTTCATATGTGTTTGTAGGTAGAGTAATAAAATCATGTAATTTCTTGATTAACTTGCCCGCAGATTTGTTTCAGCTCTTTGCAGCTGGAAGCTTTCGAGTTCTGACGTAATACATCTCGAATAGTGTTACGCACGTTGTTTTGTAAAGAACAGAGTCTATCTTTGTCTGTTCCTTTTCTCTACTGACTTGGTGCTCGCAATCGACACATAACTTATAACTATGGCGTAATAGAATGAGAATTTCAGTCTTATCCAATAAGCGAACAGAGCGAAGTGGCGAACTGCCAATAAGAATGGCTGGTGCACACTGTGTCGAATGTAGCCAGACTGACCGCTCTCAAACAGCGAAGTATTGGGAGCCAATTGCGTTTTAGTTGCGTTCAACAGTTTGACTAAATCTTTTGGGGGCTCGGAATTAATTGTGGTTGCGGTCTGGAAGAGCAAATCCCGGAGCAGAGAGCGTTCGCATATGAAGAGCAGCACATGAGCCATTGACATGGCGGACGAACGAGCTTTAAGCAGCGATTGTGGGTGGGAGTGCGAGTAAATTACCGATCGTTGACATTCACGTAACACTTGGCGTTTGTTTACATTTTCAAGGTGAAATGAAAAATTTTGCAGCGAATTCCGGTAATTTTGCTTTCCATAGAGGGCAAGCTCTCCCATGGAGCTTTTTCAATCCAAACTTTGTTCATCCTTTACGCTTTGCCTCTCTATCGGCTACTCACTTTGATAGTAACAATTTCACAAGTTTAACATTGATGACGACAATGAAGAGTTTGCATTCTAAACTTGCAGTTCTTTGAACGTTTCAGCTGTTTAGTTGTTAAAAATAATGCAACAAAAGTGAATGTATTATTTTTTAAGCACACACCTTTTATTATAAAATTATATTTTATACTTAATTGTTTGAGGAATTTTTAGAAATAAGCTAACTCATAAATTGTGGTTATAATTTTTTTATTGCTTAATAATATACAACATTAACTTGTAAAAATACTATATAAATATTATGAAATTTTGTTAAACGTCTTTTTATGAATTATTAAATGAATGTGCTCTGAAATTATGAATTTGAATATTTTTATTATTTAGCAGTATAGTCTTATACCATATATAGGGGGGTGAATTTATGGTTAAACTGCAAAATAATATTGTAATTCTAAAGTAGTTGAATTTAAATCTAACTGATCTAGATTTTTTATATTTTTTGTCATGTATCCATAATTTTTAACACTTGATTCATATCCGATCAATAAGTAATCGTTCGGAACAATGAAATATATTTTTAATACTGAATTTATTATTAACATTAACAGGAGAAAGATCAATACGGAAATGAAGTTCAGCGTTTGTCACGACCGTTACCGGTTGAGTATCTATTGGTGGATGTTCCAGCCTCAACCCCGCTGACTCCGGTTTACACATTTACTCCATGTGATTTAAAACAACCATTTCCAATCGAGAATCGCTATTTGGATGGTCATTTGCAGGACTTTCATGCACTCAGCACTTTTATGTCACAATGGGAATCAGATGAATTTCTTGAGGCTATTTCTGATTTTCATTTACTAATTTATTTGTATAAAATGGATATGTTGCCAATGAAGGCTCACATGTCATCACTTCTGGAGTCTGTCCGTACTAAGAATAAAGAGATGGCATTCAACTTCAAATCCGAAGAAGTTTGGCAAACTTTGGAAACTTTGATTGCAGCTAGTTCATCTTCATCAGGGTATAGCAAATTAATTTAAAAAATATGTATATTTATATTTTCTATTGTTTCTTTTTCTTTAATTTTAGTGGAACTGGTGTCTATCCAAGTCAATCGGGAGCAACAGCAGCTGCTACAAATTGGACTTGTAATCACTGCACTCTAATAAATCGTGGAGAACTGAACAATTGTGAAATCTGTGGATTACCAAGATAAAAAACTATTTAATATTCATCTCGCACCTCTTTGTCAATCCGTGAATAAAATTTAAAAAAAAATAAAATTATTTAGCTGTCGAAAGGGTGTTTTGTTTTCTTTTCTACTCGTATAATAAGATATTGTTTGTTAAATAACATGCACATTGAGAAAGGTTATAATTAAATTTTATTTCCACAAATATCCATTTTAATATAGGGTTTTCCAAAAGGAGTGATTATATTTCTTTTTTTTTTAAAACACACTAATTGTTATGGAAATTCAAATCTTTTTTATTTACTATGAAGTACAATCGATACAATTAATTTCTGAATAACACATCATTCAAATGGCCTCCACGACATCTTTTGCAGGAACGAATTCGATGAACCCAATTTTCGACCACTTTTTCCACTAAATCAAGTCGTATGTCATGAATAGCACGTTCAATATTGACTTCTAAAGCTTGAAAAGAGTCTGGTTTATTGCTAAAGACCAATAACTTCAAATAACCCCACAAGAAATAGTCTAATGGTGTTAAATCACAACTTCTTGGAGGTCATTCAATGTGACAATTTCTTGAAATAATCGAATCTCCAAACTTTTCTCGCAATAATTCGGTTGTTGCACGTGCTGTGTGGCACATAGCCCCGTCTTGTTGGAGCCAGATGTTGTTAGGATCAACTTCTTCCAATTTCGGCCATAAAAAGTTGGTTATCATCGATCTATACCGCTCTCCATTGACAGTAACGGTGTTACCAGCTTCATTTCGAAAAAAGTACGGACCGATGATTCCACCAGACTAAAAACCACACCAAACTGTCAATTTAGGTGAATGTAATGGGTGTTCATGAATAATTTGTGGATTTTCTTTGCACCAGAATTGACAGTTTTGTTTATTTACTGTACCACTCAGATGAAAGTGAGCCTCATCGGAGAAGATGATTTTCTTAAATTGGAGAACAATTATTTTTATACTAATATTAAATAATTTGTAAAAGTTGTTCTTGCGTATATCTCTCCACGATGAAATCGTAAACATTACTGAATACAAAGAAGAAGAAAAAACAGATCATGACATATTACAAATGGCCGCAACGTCACTTAGACATCATATCACTCTTATTGGAAAACCCGTTATTAGTACTATATAAGAAATCTTCACGTTAAACGTACACAAAAAATTGTAAATAAATAAATTGCAATTTATAGATTCTTTGCCTTTTATTAATTTAAATTTATGCTAATAAACATTAAAAACGTACGGATATTTTTAGACTAAATCAACAATCAATAAAAACTTGGAATATGAAAATTGTCAAAAATATATCGCCAATAACCAAACACTACAAATGTTTTGAAAAGGAATTATTGAATTTTAGTATTGAACTACGATTTCATTTCAAATGTAATATCAATATTTATTTTAATTAATATGATATAGTTTTTTACTTTTTTTCTGATTTTAAAAAAAAACCGATAATATTAAACTAATGGCAATTTATATTTAAAAAATAATTTAATAGATGTTTTATTATTTTTCAATGAGAGAATAAGAAAACAGACATTTTTTGACATTTCTATATATTATTATAAATTGTATTAAAACATCTTAAATTGACTCAATCTTAAAGTTTTTGAATTGTTTTGTTTTAGATATTTACTTAAAATATCAGATCCGTTCTTTCTTATCAACAATTGTAAGGTTTTTTTTGCTTCAATTTATTCATCGTCTTTTGCTCCACGCAGGTTTTTCTTCCAGAACATTTGTGGGGTTTACATTTATCTGATATAACTTGTTCGCTATCAACAAGAATTTCTAAATAATTTTAAGCAATATATTCATTTCATATATTTTAAAACATATTTTATTTTTTGTTATTTTGATAGTCAGTATTGGAGAGATATTTTTTTTTATTCGCGTAATTGTAACTTATACAATTTTTACTTTTAGTTAACATATATTATGTTTATTCACAGATTAAATGCCTCATAGTACAACTGCATTTGTACTGATCTTAATTGAAATAAACATATTTGCAGTTTTATCTGCACTAAGTCACGTACATACACAAATGTGCCAAATTTAGGTAATTTTCTTTTTAAATATTTAGAGTCAAAAGACTATTTCTTGAGACTGTGACGATAAAGATACACACCGGTTATTCAGAATAGTAAACTAATCTGTTATTGGAAAAAGATACAAATTTATTTTCGTTTCTAATGATATTTCTTGACTTTTTCCAAGGTTATAAGCAACGTGTCAATTTAGAAACAACAGTGCATTATTGCTTGAAATGACACCTAAATGCCATTTAAGTAAAAATAATTAATAACAAATCTATTCATTTTTTCTCTACTCTGAATACATTGACAATTTATTGATTTGTTTTCTTGAATACCAACTGATTTAATAGCTGAACTTATTTCAATAATTTCTTGAATGCTTGTTACTTAAATTTAAATAAAAGTATTTTTTAAAGAGAAGAATTATTTGTAGTCAAGTGGGCCAGTTTTGAACTGCCATCTGGTTTTACTTTTTGCATATGTGGATATGTGCGTTCATAGGGTTGACTTCAAATAAACTTTTACTTCAATAAACTTTTTACCCACCCAAATTTTATCGCTGCACATTTTTTGTATAAATATTGTATATGGTCTTATAATAAAATCAACGGTAAGACTACGAACAATATCTAATCGCACATAGCTCAATTTACACCTAATCTAATCGCAAATATCAATAAAAGTTATTATGAATTTATTTTTATTTAGATTTTGCTTACTTTCGAATTTTTTTCCGTTTATCTATGAAATAAAAATATTAGACTTAATTTTATTTTTTTTTTATAATTATTTGGGAGAAATTGGCTCATAATAAATTGTTCATAAATAAAACAAAGTTTTTCGTAATAAAATTTAGATTAAAGAAAGTAATTTTTTTAGTATCAACAGTTTTTAATTATAAAGTATTGTCATTATAAAAATTTTTTATTTGGTAATATGAAAATTTTCATAATTTTTTTTTAAAGGACTATTGAGAAAGTTTGACAAAATATCTAAATCGGTTTGGTTCATTTTTATTCAATTTGATTACGGAATGACTAATATAATCATAGAATCAAAGCTAATTTATCTTCGCAATTGACCTTTCACAAAAGTAATTTTAAAAACTATAATAAATATTCAATAAGTTTAAAATGAAAGTTGTTTTTTTTAATAAAAGGAAAAAAAAAACTAAAATTTAGAAAAGGTAGTCGGATTTAAATTTAAATATTTGCAAAAATTACTTTTCTTAGAAAACACTATCTGTTAACTCATTTGAAATTTAGACTATCAAATTAAATTTTAATATTACTAAGTTTTTCAATAAGCATTTTATGGTAGGACAATTCCGACTGAAACTAGAAACTAATCGGTTAAGTTAATTATTCTTTTTATTAATGGAGTTTTTTTTTTAAATCTAATTATCTGTTGAATAATAATAAAATATTATTACAAGTAACTCTTTTGATAAAAGGACTTATTTAAAGAATGTAAAATTAATATTCAAAATTGCGAAATGTGATTAACCAAAGTTTCGTTTCAAAAATCTATTTTGTTATAATAAATAAAATATTCTATTTAAAGAAAGGAATTTATTAAAATGAATTTGATTGTGTACAGCTTATCGGTTGCAAAGGTGAAAATAGTTGTGGGAAGTTGTGATTTCAATTTAATCTACAGGGTCGTCATCACAGACTAAGTAAGATAAACTAAAATCATTTGAATCAAAGTGAATTGTTATACAATTAATATACGAGGACGGTTCGAAAAGTTCTGGGCTTCATAAATAACAAAAATGATTTTAATTTTCAAACTATTTTTTATTTTTCGACATATTCAACCCGCTCCTGTGGTCGCTTTCCTGAAGTCCTTAAAGTTTTCGTTTTCAGCAGCTTTAACATCCATATCAGTTAAAAATCGTTTTCCAGAGATGTACAATATTTCTTAGTTTGGAGAACAGGTGGAATTCAGAGAGACCCAAATCTGTCGAATATGATGAATGATCCTAAAATATCATAATTCTCTCAAATTCGAACTTATTTGAAAATCAGAGCACAAAATTTTTTTTATTCCACAGTTAAGAAATTGGCAGCCGTCTTACACAAAACTGTTTCAAGCCGGGTTCTTCTGATAATCTGTTAAAAGATAGCCACATATAAGACATTTTTAGTTCTTTCCTGAGTTAGCACAGATTTTAGACGTCCTTTAAGTGTGTAAAATTGAAGAATTATTAAACCACGTTTAAATTCTACTGCCCATTTTTTTATGGCTGAAAATGACGAAGCAGTCTGCTCGTTAGCAGCGCCAATGATAGCATAGGGTGAGAACTTTTTGAATCAGCCTTTTACCTTAGAGATTAATGGAAAAGATAAATAAATAATGAACACTTAAGTTACCAAAAATATAAGAAAACATTTGAATATTTTTGTACATTAAAAGGTTTTTCTAAATCTATTTTGTTATGTAGGCTCACAACTAGTAACATTTGTATAGAGTGTCCCAACGACCGGAAAGGATTTGAATTTTGCGTCATTTCTGCGGTAAAGTGTTGCCAACGAAAAAAAACACAGCGTGACAGCTGACAGGTTAGGTTAATTAAAATTGGAGCGCGTCACGAAAGAAAAACGCGTTTTCATTGTTGAGCAATATTTTAAAAATAATGAATGTTTTCGAACAAAATCATCTTCAGCGATTAGGCTCATTTTCATCTTTAATTGACAAAAATAATCACATTTAAGGTTCATAAAATCAACGAGTGTTTGTTGAGGAAACAAATTTATCCATAACGTGTTACTGTTTAGTGCGATTTCGGGCTGAAGGCATCATCTAAACAGGCAATAACAGTTAATGATGCTCGCTATCACGACATGATAATCCAGTTTTTTGTTTAAATTGCAAGAATGGATATGGACGATATGTGGTTTCAAAAAGACGGTGCCACATGCCATACAGCCCAAGAAACAATTCAATTACTGCATGAGTCATTTCCTGGTCGTGCAATTACCCGTTTTGGTGATAGGAATTGGCCGTTGGACTTTTTTCTTTGCGGTTTTTGGAAATCTAAGGTTTATGGCAACAAGCTAACGACCGCCCACGCCTAGAAGTAGGAAATTGAGCGCTTTAGCAGTAAAATTCAGCCACAATAATGGAAAACGGTCATGGAAAATTTCCACAAAAGAGTGTGTATATGCCAACAAAGCCGTAAATGCCATTTACCCATAGATATACTACTTTCCATATATAACCTTATACTATATACTTTATGAATTACGAAAAAAAATTACAGTTTTTAATTATAAACCTGTATTTTCTATCAAAATTACTTCTTGCATGATTTTTGGGACACCCTATAATCAAATATGGTAAATAATTTTTTACATTTTCTAAAGTCGTTTACAAAAATGTTGAGAATTTTTTTTAAATTTTATTTAAATTTAATACAAATTATTTTTTATATATTGTAAATGCGTACTTCACAATAAAATATAATATATGAACGAGTATAAGATGAATTACAATTATTTACGAGCAAATACTGATATTACAAAACTCGCAATTCCCTGAAGGTTGAAGCTTTTAAGTTGTTTTTTTTTTACAGAAAAGAAAATATATTCCTAGTAAACAAAAATCAATTTTCAAATAATAGACAATTCCATGAACGATGTCCCGAATTATGAATGCTCGAAAAATTTTCTTCAACATTTACATTTTCATTTTATATTTGGTTTTTTTTTTTTGTTCAAAGAAATATATTTGAAAATTTTACAAGAAAACATTTAAGATAGAAAAATTCTTTTATTATAAAATATCTTAAATTTAATAATTATGTATAGTCGGAATTAATTTAACATAATAATATCATAAAAATGGAATAATTTATATTCATTATTCATGTAAATTTAACCATCCAATTGCTCATAATTTCTCGTAAGAATATTTTAACTTTTCTGATATTGACTGTCCTTAAAATGATTTATTTTAGCCACTATATGAGTACATATGTGTACATGTTTATACTCATAAAAAAATAGGTGTGTACATCTATTATAAGAAGTCCTCTTCCAAATATATTCTATTTTAATCATTTGAATATACTTATGAGTGATTATGTATATTATACCCATCTAATTTGTCATGTATTTGCAAGTTGACTATACCAAAAAGAAAAAAAAAACTTAACAGAAAGTTATTTGTTTCAGATTTTTTTATATAATAAAAACTATTTTATATATTATATAAATAACTTTGAAACTTATTTCTGAACAGATTGTGTAACCCCAGTAACGAGTGTGTTGTTACGCAATTATAAAAAAAATTTTTTTTTTTTTTTTGAGCAGAATAACAAAAATTTTTGTAATCGAATATATCAACCCTCCAGCCAACCAATACGAACATGTTGAACTCCGATTTATTCGACATGACAATGACCCCAACAACAAAATTGATTTGTTCTTATTCAACTTGAGAAGGGCATGACCTTCGTCGACCTTCTTAAAAAAAATATCGAACCATTACTGAACATTTGAAAGTGGTTCAGATATCAATCTTAATCCGACTAGAGGGGATAACTTATACTAAATCTGATGCATTAAAAATTCCACCCTAGTTAAATTTATTTGCAAAGCTTCCATACGATTAAAGTTTCGAATCATTAAACAACTAAATGTACTATTTATTGTGATAATTAAATAACTGCTACGAACAGTCAATCGTGTAAATAGATTTGTTATCAAAAATTATACTGTTACCAAAATGCTTATTAATCAGTTGTACAAATATATATAAAAGGGTAAAAGTCGGTGTAAAATTTCATTTTAATTATTATGAAATTGTATGAAAATAAATTCGATTACCTAAACTACCTGCTGATTGATAAATTCCGCAAATCGTCAAAATTATTCAATTATGTAAACTTTTCATTAAAATCTTCTCTACTCTTCCGTAAAATGTAACGAAATTGCTTTTGGATTCTTTTTTTTGGTCTTTTATTATAGCTTTTCTAATAAATACCTTAACTTTTCCGAATTGCCTTATATTGTATTAACTTCTATTCTTTGAGCATTTTATAAGACCGTATTTAAAAAAAAAAAGATGTTCTGTCCTCGGGCTGTGCGTTGAAAAGGACGAGTTACTCGTAAATGTTTTGTTTTGCTTGGATTTATAGTGAGCGAAGCGGTCGTCGAATTGTTGACGCACTTCGGTAACTGTGTACATGACTAACGGCACGATGTGATGAAAGCTTATGGAAAACGGCGTAGTTACACGCATAGGAGAATTTCATCAAAGCTTTCTGTACACCGAAATGGAAAAGAGCGTTCGGAATTTTGGTAAAAATGAAAAGGAAGATTTTTTCCTTATCACCAAATGTGGTATTCCTTTCGCGCTCATTTGAGATATTCAACATTCGCACAAAGAGTGCGTAACGCCGGGGTGAATAGACATCCCTAATATGACCGATGATATGCAGTTAAATATACACCAAAGTCAACGCCAACTTCGAACGCTTCGATAACGAGTGCACTCGTAGATATGGACAGACTGAATGGGCCGGAACGCCGGTTATTTCCAGCTGGTCGGTATTCTGTTTGAATCACCTCCGATAGTCTTTGACAGAAGATTTTTCAAAAGTTCCTACAAACCAAACAGTCTTAAAAGTGAGCTTCCGGCGTTAAAGTCGAATAGAATATTTTTAACATAGTGTGTGCATTTTGAACGCGGTTACGAATTTGTCGAATTCGTTTTATTACGTGAATCTTTTAAAAAAATTAATAAATAAATTATAATAATCAGAAAAACATTTCAACTATAAAAAAGGTGATTTAAGTTGATTTTTTTTAAAACTAATAATTATATCAAAAATAAAGTATAAAAAAAAGTTATATCTAAAAGTAGTAGTTTATAACTGCAAAATAATTTAATTGAATAGAAATAAGAAATTTTGATTTAAAATTATGTATAGTGTGAATAAATTGCAAGGTGTCATTGAAAAAAAACTGCATTAATCATTATTGGAATTGTCGTTTTATGGGAAAAGAGGAACTATTACTTTGATGAATCACAAATTGATTCCCGCTCGTATCCATTAAATGAATAGCGCTGTAATGTTTCTTTTTTTCATTATTAAATTGATGGGAATATTGATATATCATAAAACTCTGAGTTAATATTTGTTTAACGGGAAAAAAAGCGACCCAACGTAAATATTAGCAATGAATAAATGGAAGAATAAAAAAAATAACTATCAATATAAATAGTTGTAGTATATGGGCTTTCGGACTCGTAAACTGGGAAAACATGAATGAAGAAAGAAGGGCTGAGAGCTTTTTAAATACAAAACACATTTTTTTCTAGATATTGTATTTACAAAAATTGTCAACAGTTTTTTTTTGTAGTTATTTTTTGAGTTGACCAAATTCGTGAAAAAAATATGATTTTAATTTATAGAAAATTAACAGAAAATTTTTCATAATAATTTATATTACGCGTAATGCAGAGGTACACTTAACTTGATATAATATAAAAGAAAGATAATATTTCTAACTTTAGCCATTATGCACAAATACAATATATTACTTAGTAGATAAAAAAAAAGTTAATTAAATATCAATAAATTACTTAAAAGATTCCATATACATTATTATAGACAATATAGAATGAACAAACAGAAAGCTTACGCAATAGTTTCGATTTCTAAATTTAGAATGATGATTTTATTTTCGTATATAATTAAATATATTGTGTTTATGGAAAGTCCTGAAAGCCTATAAATTTTTGAAAAGGAAATAAGAAATTGTAATTATACAATTTAATTTAATAGTTTCGTAATGATGATGAAAACTGTACTAAAACATTATATAAATCTTGGCTGAGTACGTCAGCAGTTGTGGGTTTTTAAATGCGGCAAAAATGAAATTCATAAAAAAATAAGGCGGTGTTTTTTTTTTATTAGTCAAAAACAAATTTAAACGTTAATATTTTAATATATATTAAATATTAACGTTATGATTTTGATTTTTCCCAACTAATCACTCAGCAGAATAAAAGTAGATTTTCTGCTTTTCATTTTCAGCAGAATTGAAGAATTAATAATCTTTTCATTTTTTAATTCAATATTTTTACTTTCTCTTTTAACATTTCCTGAGAGATTTTTAAAATATTTGAAAATTATATGGTATTTTATGTTATCAACTTTGATAAAATTAGTAAAAAATAATCGAATATAAAAATTCATTCAAATCTTATCTTAAGAAAATTTTCACGTAAAAACATTGAAACAAAATTAAATCGAAATAAATGCACAAATTTCAAATAATCACATTTGAAAGTTTTTTTTTAGGAAAAACATTTGTTTTTTAGGCATTTTCGTACTGATAGTAATTTATTTATCTTGGCTGTTGCCATAACCAGGAAGTGATCGATTTATTTGCATTTTTTATATGGTCAAGATTTTAGTCAGTAGGAAATAAATGGCACGATGTGTCATGATGCCAAAAACAGGGCCCAACAAATTCGAAGCAGCGGTTAACCGTTACATAAGAATACACAGTAGAGCATATCGAACATCTCCGATAGACTCCATTTTGATTGAAACTGGTCGTAATTCCACTTCTTTTCTATAAAAAATCCTCTGTTTCAACCACTACCTCCTACATAACCTATTAAAAACACTAATTTTCACAGCCTATTCAAAAATATGTACGTGATCCATCCGACTCTTCCAAACCTCTCCATACTTTCCTCACCCAGACTAAAAGCCGTTGTTGGGAGCAGAGTTGAGACTATCTACCTCATTGAGCAGATTCAAAAAAAAACCAATTCTAATTCATCTTTCTAGGAGAATCTATTCCTAGAATACTTAGATGAACTCGGTGATGCCTTACTTTTGCTCACGAATGCGGCAGTTAATGTGCACACGACAGCGTTCGCAGTCATTGAGCTCGTTGGTTATGTCCATCGTGAACTAAATTATGGGATTTTTCTAAATTATAGTTCCCTTTTGCATGGAGAATTATGGGTAATCAGGACAATAGAAGAGACATTGTTACTTTCAGTGATAGTTGTGCCACCCTTCAAGCTATTTGTGGCTTATTAAATGACCCAGTTCTCAACAACATTCGACACAACTTGCTGAATAACAGCAATGTTAAATTACACTGGGTGCCGGATCATATGGATATTTTGGGTAATAAGTGCGTAGATAAAGTCTCTCGGTAAACCTTCCTGCGTCCACCCGAATTTACTTCGTTTACTCACAAAATAGCATTTAACACCTTTGAACTCGTATAGACAAATAGACTGGACAACGATCAATATTTTTTTATCAACTCGGATTGAATATGCTACTCGCACCCATAATTTCCTAGTTGGAAACCACCATTATCCTATCTGCCACTCCTGTGGCCGTCTGCTAACTATTTCACATATATTGAGCGAATACCATCTAGCCCAGAATTTCTTTTCGAATAGGAAGCCCTTCCATTGTGGAGCTTCTTAACCTAACAATGTCTTATCCAAGTCCTTTATTTAAGTTTCTTAAACAAATCAATTAATTTACTACCCAAAATTCAATACTCTGAATTAATCTTTTATCTAGTTTTTCTTAGAAACATGGTTAAGTTTTCCCATCCATAACATGCAGTCCCCAAAAGGTCTCTTGGCTTTGACACTTTTTTTCTATTGTCCCTGGAACATGACCTTGCAAACAATCAAACGGTCATTTATTTTTCATTTCATAAATTTTTATAATACCGACGTATTTTCTATTTTTCTAAATTTATTTAAATATTTTTGCATTTTGTTTCAAATAAATTAAAAAAGAATCTTTTCAAATATCGATATGTGTTTGGCAAATAAAAACGGGCAGAATTATGTTAGGGAAAAATTTTCAATTGTAAAAAATATAATAATTTATATTCGTAATATTTTTACGAAAAAGAATATAATTTAAAAGTATTGGTTTTTTTTAGCTATAATGAATTAAAAACTTTTCGTTGTACTACTCTTGTTACTAGAAGAAAAAGAAAATGTTTCGATTTTATAAGTGTTCGATTATTGCATGCCGGTTCTTGTCTGTGATGAGTGCGCTTTGACCGACAACCGTCAATTCTGATTGAAAGTGACTTTGACGCTGTGCACTGCTTTGAAGCCGATCGTAACTTCACCACCGTTTGTTGCTGAGTTTGCCATTTCGATTACTTGAATGGATGCTGCTGTTCACTTTAATATTTTCCAATTCGTTTCAAAGATTTGTGCTTCAATTTTTATTAAATTTGCAATTTAATTAAGTATTAAAAACACTACATTTTTATTGTTATTCATAATTTCGTTAAATAGTAATCTTTTAAATTGTATTAATTACCATTGTATTAAAATAAGAGCATGATATTTTTATCGAAAGTTCTCTTATTTTCGGAAATGGTTTTTTTGCAGTTTATTAACGATTATTAAACAGCAAATGGTTTTTTGCATATTTATTAACGATTATTAAATAAATATATTGTAAAAACAATATTTCATTTCTGTATTCAATAACAACTTACACATAAATAGATTTTATTTCTGTTTTCTTTTTTTCGGAAGCACAATTTATAATTCTTTTCAAAAGGACAAAAACAGCAAATCAAATATTTATTACAGGATTTATCTACATATATACATACTTGTAATTTTGTACATTTTTAAATATTTATAATAAACATTATTTTCCTATACTTACAAAAAAAAAAAAACATATATGAAGATAAAATTATATCATCTTCAAAATGATTTTCTGCTTAATAAAATCATTACTAAATTCCTATTACGAATCATAAATGTCTCTTTGATATTTAATCAGATGAATTTTTCCCATTAAATTTTCAAATAAATTTATAGAAATGATTTTTTTTAATTTTTAAGTAATTTATCTTCTTTATTTTTTATATTTTATTTTGTGAATACACGTATATAGAAATATAATTTTGTATTTGAATATTTTAATGAATCATAATTGATGAGGAAAAAAACCGCTAAAGGAGCTAATAGAACACTTACAAACAAATAAGAAAAATTGTATTCAATAAATATTCATAAAAAAAGTAATTTAAAAAAAACCAAATTTATAAAATAAAAATAAATTTCTATCAGACATAGAAATAAGTAATGTGGCTCTAATAAAATAAAACGTTATCCAATTTGTGCTTTGCAAAATAAAATTAAATAAAACACACTTTAAATTTTTAATAAAAGGGTTTAAAGAGTTATACTACTACCATTATGTATAAAATATTCGTTTAGTTTTCTTCAATTATATAAAAAGACTTTGATAAAATCTTTCTTTTCGATTTTATTTTTAACATTTGTTATAAGAATTATTTCTTAGATATTATATTTAACAGCTCTAAAGTTTAAAATACAAAATTATAAAAATATTTGTATGATATAAAGTGATTGTTTTAATATTTATTTATTTATTTATTTCTCAATTTTAATGATATCGTAAATTAAAATTATATATATAGAGAAGACAGTTTTTGATAAAAAATTTTATTTTATTATATTGCGAAATTTTTTATATATAAATATAAAATATTATTTAAATAACTCAATTTTTATGAGATAATTTTTTAATAACTTTTTGGGATGCTATTCGGTCATTTCTTGACGGATGTTGGTTTTTAAATGCTCTTCACTTTAAGGTTTATCCGGTGTGTAAACACTATCTTTTACATAGTCTTATAAGAAAAAGTCCAACGGCGTCGAATCGTATGATCTTGGAGAGCAATTGACGCCACCAAATATTGAAATTATATCACTTGGGAACTTTTCACGCAACAAAGGCAAAATTTGCTGTTTTATATAATTTGTGGTACCATCTGATTAAAACCACATCTGATCCAGAATAAAATCTTTAACTTAAAGCGAAAACAAATCAGTTATCATAGAATTGACAGCAATTGTCTTTTGATATTTATTTTTAAAGAAATATGGGCCAATAACGCTTTCCGATAAAAATACACTTTAGATTGTCATTTTTTTGCTAACACAGTGGCTTTCCATAGTCACTTTTTCGTTCACAATACCCCAAATACGACAATTTTGCTTATTGACGAATTGCTAAAGACTTTCATAATCCAAAGCCGGTTCTTCAATCACACAATCGGCTTCTTTTCTACACAATTTAAACACTTTGTGTTGGTAACTAAACAATCTATAATAATTAATGCCAGAATTAAGACTAAATATTAGATTGGTGCAAAAGTAATGACGTTTTTTTCCATATACAATTAAACTTTTTTTTTTTAATTTGTTTTATTTATTTAATCAATTATATAATTTCCATCCGTTTTTATAACCTCCTCCCATCTTTCTATCAACTTATTAATACCATTAGTGTAAAATTCCTTGGATTTTGATGCGAAATATGTAGTAAGGGATGTTTTTACCTGCTCTATTGTATGAAATGTCTTATCATTTAAAAAGTTTTGCAGTGATCGGAATAAATGAAAATCGGAAGGAGCAAGATCTGGAGAATACGGTGGATACTTGATAACATCCCAATTCGACTCATTCAGCTTGTGTTGGGTCATCATAGCCACATGTGGTCGCGCGTTGTCGTGATGAAACACTACCCCTTCTCTGTTTACCAATTCTGTTCTACACTTTTGAAGGGCGATGTTCAATTTGGATAATTGCTAACAATATCGTTCTGCTGTAATTGTCTGATTGCGTTCCAAGAGTTCAAAATACACAATACCCCTACAATCCCACCAAACACAAAGCATAACTTTTTTTTGACGGATTTCAGCTTTCGAAGTTTTTAATGGGGCTTGTCCAGGTATAGCCCAATGTCATTTTCTTGTCACGTTGTTGTACACGACCCATTTCTTATCTCCCGTTACCAAACGATGCAAAAAAGGTTCATGTTTTTGTCTCGCACTCAAAGCAACGCACGTTGAAACACGATCCAATAAATTGGCAACTGACAATTGATGAGGTATCCAAACGTCGTACCGCGAAACCATCCCCATACGCTTCAAATGTCTAACTACGGTTGACTGGTTGACTCCCATCATCGACGCGATCTCCCTGGTGGTTAGACGTGGGTATTGGTGTCAATTATGACTTTTAACTTCTCGTCATCAAACTTCAATGGCCGCCCGGTACGTGGTTTATCAATTAGTGAAAAATCCCCAGATCGGAATTTTGTAAACCATCTTCGTACCTGTCGAACTTTGATGACATCTGCTCTATACACTTCGCAAATGTTTTTGGTTGCCACACTCGCGGTGTTGTCTTTACGGAATTCATAAAGTAAACAATGATGTAAATGCACTTTATCGACCGACATTTTGAAACAATACAAGAGCTCTTCTCTGGCCAGGCCAAAACTAAATAGAAAGTTGAGGGAAAGCATCCTTTATATAATGCAAACATTTAAAAGAAGATATTATTCATCATTTCTGATTAGAAAATTTTTTTACCTGGGATCATAAAAAACCGTCATAACTTTTGCACCAACCCAATAAATATTATCATGAATTATACATATATGTGTTAGTTGTCAAATAAAAATTAAGTAATTTCCGAACTATGAAATAAATAATCATTTTATATTGTATTATGGATCGTTACAGTCTCAACAAATCAGTTTTTTTTAACAAAAGTCCAAGGTCATTAAGACATATTAGAGATAATACCTAATTTGTTTATTTTCTTGCTTGCTACCGTGTAAGCACTGCTTGCTCTTTTGCTTGTTTTCAAGCTAGATTTCTGAAATAGAACTGATTCTATTTTTTCTCGTGCTTGTTTTGCTACTATTGTAGTTTCAAAAAGATCCAATGAGAATACATGAGCAAATGACACATACGTTTATTTAAATTTTGGAAATTCACAAAATGGTAGGAACACAATTGCGACTGAAACTGAAAACTGCATACAGTTGTCTTGTCAAAATATTAAAACCTTCACAAGCATCGCGTGAATTCAACACGCATAAAAACTATTAAACAGCACAACAAGCTTGGAAAGAAGCAGGGAATCCAGCAGGTAAACAAGCATGAAAACAATAGTCGTGTGCAGAGGGCTTTAAGAAAGGGTGATTTATTTAGTAATTTTTAAAAAAAAGCATGGCCATTACCTTTTAAAACGTTGATGGGTACATAATAGAAGTATGGAAGTGAATAGTTTCCGTCCGAAAGTATTAGAATGGTAGAAAAAATGCAAATATAATTTTTTATAGCGGGAAATGCACATTTCTCGAACGAATGGAACTTTTACATAGATCCAAATGGACAGCACTGTTTCGTCCATAAAAATAAGTATGGTATTCTCAGTTTTTCTAATAATTTGGAGTTTTGGATTCAATTGGATATGGAATACTTATATAGTGTAAATCTTGCCATTATGCATGGAATATAACATTATTCAAATAGCTGCCATGGAACTTCTTGCCGGACTCGATCCTTTTGAGATAATTTTTGATGACTTTTTGCGCTATTATTCGGTCACTACTTGATGAAGATTGGTTTTTAAGTGCACTAAACTTTCACAATTTTCTGCGTAAACATCATTTTTTCGCATAGTTTTGATGCCAAACTTGGTCATATTATGTAACTTGTGGTGTCATCCTTTTGAATACTTTCAAATTCGGGCTAAAAAAGGTCGGTTGTCAATCCACACCAGACAGTCACTTCTTGCGTATACAATAGCTTCCCCACACAATCACTTGTGGGTTTTCAGAGCCCCTTATTGCCACCGAGCGAGAAATGAGCCTCTACAATCTCCTATTAAAGCACAAAAATGTGATATAACAGAATGACCACTTTTATTGTATGTTAAGTAAATTAAAATATTTCACAAGCTCAACTATTTAATAACAATTGTAAGGTTTTTGAAGTTTTTCGCTGACATTGTTAGTTGTATTCTCAATGACATGTAAGAATTATTTTGTTATGTCCTTACCGGACCTATAAATACATACGTAAATATATTTTTATATTCTTTTTACAAATTATTCGAATCAAAATAAACCCATACATACAAAGTAGTATTTTCTCTTTCATAGTGTTAACTTACATTAACCAAACCATCATAACCAATTAAAGTAATTTCTTCGTTGTTTACTCACTTCGTTAATAACTGATCAATATTGAATGACATCAAGTTTTTCTAGATTAATTATTCATATGACACGAATATAGAGGAGAAAATTGTTGATTTTATGTTTTTATTATTAAGAAAATTGAGACACTATGTTTTTGAAATTTGTTATACCATAATTTATTGGTTAAAAATCCACATATTCTAATTTAAATGCTGAATAAGAAAAAACTGGATTAAAATTTTGTTCTTTTCTTTTATTTTGGAGAAATATTGATAACGAAAATGTTGCGTGACTAAAAATGTTAAGACAGCTCGGATGTAATTTGAAATGATGCGACGAGGACGTGTATTATGCACGTGTACGTGTTTCAAATATTTGGTGAGAAGTTACGAGTATTACAGCAGAAAACATCAGCGAAAAAATTCAAATATTTTATTCGAAAAAAAAATCCTTATTGCAATTGAAAAGATTACTTTATTAACAAATCATATTTTGCAGAAAATCACATCAGAATTCATAATTATCTAATAGTGAAAAATTATCCAGTTTGCGCTTTGGAAAGTAAAGTTAAATAAAACTTTTTTAATATTCAGATTTTCATTAAAATTTAATTTTATTATATTGCTTAAAACATGGCATTATATACGAAATATAACATCATTCAAATGGCTACCACAAGACTGCTTGCAGGATTCGATATTTTTTTTTTTAGATAATTTTTAATGAGTTTTTCGCACGTTTCGGACTGTAACTGGACAATTACTTGACGGATGTTGAATGCTCTTATGTTAAGTTTAAAGATTGTCTGCATAAATGTTAATAATCTTTCGTATAATTTTACAAAAAAAAGTCTAACGGCATCAAATCGCTCCCTAAGAACTTTTCGTGCAATAAGAACTTTTCGTGCCGTAAGAACTTTTCGTGCAATAAAGCCGAAATTTGGCGTGTTTTGCAGTTTGTGAGGATGTTTGGTTATGACACGGTCGTAGCGCTCAGAATTGACTATAACGGTCTCTCCTTGTTTGAAAAGAAAGACACCTTCAGACCAAAATGCACTTTTCGAGGAATGGTCTCTTGATGAAGTTGGAAGAGACCGGTTGGCGTGTGATCGCATATGCGGATGATCTTCTGCTTCTGATTGAGGGGGGGAGTAGGTATGCGGTAGAGGTAGCGGGAAGCCGCTATATGCAGATGGTGTCTGAATGGTGGAATAGAATGGAAGTGAATGTTTCAGAAAGGAAGACTGTGTGCATGTTGTTGAAGGGTTTTTTGACCGACCGCCCAATATTAGTTTAGAGGCGGTAGGCGTCCGATACGCGAGGGAAGTACGTTACCTGGGAGTAAAGGTTGGAGAGAGGTTGAACTTTCGGCCTCCCTTGCAACATCTAAAAGGGGCACGTGGTCGGTTTGGTTGGCATGCTGGTGCTAGTAATTCGCAAAGAATGGGGACTTCGATACAGAGCGATGAAAGTCCTGTATGAGGGTGTATTTGTTCCCTGTGCAATGTATGCGTCGTGTGTATGGGGTGACATTATGCGCCACCAGTATGCAAGGGTGGCCATAGATTCAGTTCAGCGTCATAAATTCAGTTCAACTACCGTCTACGGCGGGGCATCCCGCTTGATGTTTGTCCGGTTATGAATGAAGAGGTTCAGGATCTTAGTCCATGCCAGTGGAGTGCACTGGTCCTGAATAGAATGTACGAAATTTGGCACATGTTCATATCGGATGTGTGCTTTGCGTCTGCGTATGGGTTTGAATTCGGTCTGTACCTTGGGTATTTACTCACGGGACATGGCAGTATGAATGGGTACCTGTACGGGCGTGTCTGGCTGCGGAGGCTAGATGCCATTATAGGGTGGCGGAGGAGAGGGCCAATATCTTCTCATGTGGAATCGTGGTCAATGATGAGAGTGTGGATGTGATTGAAGTGTTATGTTAGGTAGTAGAGAATGGTATGAATGCGGTGGCACCTTTTGAGAGGAGAGCGAGAATGGTGCGTGAATGAGTGTGTGAATGGCACGCAAGACGGCTACAACCGGGTGAAAGACCAAGGTCGATTCCAGTTGTACTTTCGGGTCTTGGCGAACCCGCGTACCTGTACTGACCTAGCTGTGCTTAGGGATTTACAAGATTCCTTACCGTAACTCAATGAGCGGAGTACAAACTGAAGTACTCTTAAAACAAAACTAGGTACCACGGGAATCGGGGTGTCCCATATAATGGTTAGGCGTCTTAGGCAACAACGTAGTAGCTGTGTTTGATACCCATATCGCGGGTACGGTCTACGGATCGCTGGTGGGAGATACTGGTAATTATCTCGGGCGCTGTCACTGCTTATGACAGTAGAGGTTTAGATAGTCCTCGCCACTAACAGTTGAAGTAATCAACTTGTAACTGGTTACTGATTGTAAACTGCCAGTAATGGTGGTGCGTTGTTTGAGCGTAACTCAATTCCTATGGTCGTAGGCGACTCGTGGTTTTATGTTTAACGACAAATAAATCACGTTAAATAATATAATATTACTGTATAATATATTATGGTATGAGGGTCGTTCAATAAGTCCTTAGAAAATCCAAGAAATTGCGCTCGTAGTGTCGGTAAAAGTAAGTGTCGGTTTTTTGTAAGTAGCATTATCGACAGGAAAGCTGTCAAAATTTCAGCTCGATGCATAGCGTAGGTCAATTTCTATCGTCGATTAAAATTAACGACATTTATTTGTGCATAACAATAGAAAAAAGCGAGTTTAGGGCTGTCATCAAACATCTCCATTTGAAAGGCTTAAGCCCGAAAGAAATCAAAGCGGAGTTGGATGCAGTTCATGGCACATCTGCACCTGTGTTTGCGACGGTTTACAACTGGGTGAATAAATTTAAACGTGGCCGTTCATCCACAAAAGATGAACATCGTTCAGGACGCCCAGTTGAGGTGTCTACTCCTGAAATCATCGACAAAATCCACGATCTGATTTTGAACGATCGGCGAATTAAAGTGCGCGAATTAGTTGAGGCCACGGGCATATCACAAGGTACAGTCGCTTCAATTTTGCATGAAAAATTGTCTGTGAAAAAAATTTCGGCAAGATGGGTACCGCGTTTGCTCTCAGAGGAGAATAAGCGCAATCGTGCAGTGGACTCTGAGGCTATGTTGGCACTCTTTCATCGCAATTCTGCCGAATTACTTCGTTGATATGTCACTGTGGACGAAACCTGGATACACTACTACATTCCAGAAACGAAGAGACAGTCATCACAGTGGATTTTCAAGGGTGAACGGGCTCCGAAGAAGGCAAAAACTGTGCCATCGGTCGGCAAGGTGATGGCCACGGTCTTTTGGGATTCGCAGGGCATCATTTTTATCGACTACTTGGAAAAAGGAAAAACAATAACAGGAGCGTATTACGCGTCGTTATTGCAACGGTTGAGCGAGGAAATCAAAGAGAAACGCCCCCATCTGAAGAAGAAAAAATCCTCTTGCATCAGGACAATGCGCGTGTGCACACCTGCACTGTTTCCATGGCCAAAATTGCGGAATTGAGAATGGAGTTGTTGCAGCATCTCGCTTATTCACCAGATTTGGCCCCGAGTGACTATTTTCTTTTCCCCAATCTGAAGAAATGGCTTGGCGGACGACGGTTCACTTCCAACGAAGACGTCATTGCTCAAACGGATGAGTATTTTGCAGAACTTCCGAAATCCTATTTTTTGGACGGGATAAAAATTTTGGGAAAACGGTTGGAAAAGTGTATAAAGCTAAAAGGAGATGATGTTGAAAAATAAAAGTTTTTTTTTTTTAAAACAGTTTTTTTTCCATTTTTTTCTAAGGACTTATTGAACGACTCTCGTATTTAATAGCTAACTATAGTCATTTGTGGGTATTAGGAGTCTCATATATGGTTCAGAACTTTTGCTTATTAACATAAAATTTAAATTAAAATACGTTATTTGGTAGTTAAACAATATTTAATATAAAATGGCATTTAATTTTAAGCTAAACATATATAACCTTGAATAATATATATATTTAACAGATATTAAAAAGCAGAGCTTTACTTTCCAAACCACAAAATGGATAACCCATTATTATTAATGTCGATACAAATAATTAATTAAATTGAGTATTTTCTTTTTATTTAACAGAAAAATGTAATTATCAAAAGTATTTTGAAAGAAAAAAAAAACACTAATTCTATTAAGAAAATATGCATGTATGTACGTAAAATTATTGCTCAAACACGATTTACTTCAATAAATAGAGAATTAATGAAATTGAAATAAATTGTACTTTTCTGTATCTGAAGACTTTTATAATAGTACATATTTAGTTTATGTCAAATTCGATGCTTGTTGAAAAGAAATTATAAGTGGAATCACAGTCTAACTTAGCCGAAATCCCATGTCATCCTTATTATTGACCTGCCACTTCCTGCTATCAAACCAGGGAGCTGAACAATAAAGTTTTCAGAGTATATATTGTCCACTTAATCTGGCAAAAATAAATTTTCTTTTGTTAAGTAATAACGCATTTTATGATGCTGGATTTTTACAAATACAAACAATTTTCTATTTTCATGTGGAAAAATGCATTATTTTTTTTTTTTTTGTAAAAAGAATTTTCTTTTGAACTACTAAAACAAAAAATAAAAATAAGATCATTTTTAGATCTGAAATGTTTTATTAAAATTTATTTATTTATTTCGAATAGATATATTTAGGTAAATTTAATTCGCTTATTATTTAAGTTTTTATTATTTCAATACAATATAATGAGAAGACTTTTCGAAAAGTATATTCTTGAAATGTTTTCACCTGCAATCACCATAATATTAAGGATTTTATGTTAGGTTAATGTGAAATGTTAGTATTAAGATCTACAATCAAAGATTTATTCACATTACAACAAACAACAAAATTGAACATAAAATTCTCATACACCTAACTAGGTATGAACATAAAGTTCGTATAACTTGGGAAGTTAGCTTCTGGCATTAAATTACTACCTAAATTAAATGAAAAGTGACTCTTAAAGTTCAGTTAGATAGAAAATATTTTGAACTTATTTTTTCCATATCTCCTTTAAAAAAGTATAATTTGTTAATTAAATTAACAAATACCAAATTAATAGTTATCATAAAAAATCGAAATAAATAACCATCGTAAATATTATCTGTGATATTAAATAAATTGTATGCAAACAAATACAAACAAGGTATTAATATGAATTCTTCTATCTAGAAATATGTTCAAATAATTACTTTCGCTTTGGATTCATTAAATACTCGTATCAACAATACTGCACATAGACAGTAATAAATTTCAGGTAATGAACTGTGTCTGCTAAATTAATACAGTTTAGGGCTTAAATAAAAACAAAAGTGCAAGCAAATTAATTATTTCAGAGCAAAAGGAAGTTAATAGAACTTATTGGAATGAGAGCATATCCGAATTCGATCAGATGTAAACTAGGGCATACCACATGTTGCGTGCGAAAAGCTTTTACTTCTAGCATAAACACAATTTTATAGTACACATATTTTACGTACTACTTAATAAATAGTTTTATATAGAATATAGTAAATAGCTTGATTTGCTATTTAATCACCCACGGATAGGGAATCCTAAATGAGTATTTCATATAGTATTAATTATTCTAAATTTGGTGTTTCGTATAGACCTATCAGCTGGTTACCAATCCTGGGAAAAATCTTTAAAAAACTCCTCTTAAAACGCCTTTACCCTATGATTGAGATGCCAAAATGATCCCTTATCACAAATTTGGTTTCCGTACAGAACACTGCACAATCCAACAATGTCAACGTTGTTGTTGATTTAATTGCGTCCTCTCTGGAGCGAAAAGAGTACTGTTCAGGTGTGTTCCTCGATATTCTATATCACATGCTGGACTGCTCTGGAAACTCAAGAACTTCCTTGCCTTCACATACTTTCTTATTACAAGATCATATCTTTTCCAATGCCATTTTCAAGTTAGAGTTAATACTGATTAGTCTGAAATATGCCCCATCATAGCTGGTGTGCCTCAAGGCAGTATCCTTGGTCTACTCCCATATAATATTTATACTTTTTACATCCCAACAACTAATTGCAAAACTTTGACTGCCACCTATGAGGACGATACCGCCATTCTTCCATCGCACTCCTATATCCAAACAGCCTCAAAATATAGCAAAAATATCCTTAAGACTTGTTTATGAGGTGGACAGTGAAGGTAAATGAGCAGAAGTGTGTTCATGTCACCTTCACCATCTGCAAAGATCTACCCCAAATGTCCGCTTTGTTCATAACTGATGTATTGCTCGTTATAAAAAATTTCATTCTCGATTATCCTGTCACTATAATCCTCTTGCTAGAACACTCTCCTCCGTTACTCTCTCCATAAACACTCATCAGCGCTTAAAGAGAAATTGGCCGAGGGTCGTTCAATAAGTCTTTAGAAAAAGATGGAAAAAAACTGTTTTTAAAAAAAAAAAATTTATTAATCTGCTTTTAGCTCTATACACTTTTCCAACCGTTTTTCCAAAATTTTTATCCCGTCCAAAAAGTAGGATTTCGGAAGTTCTGCAATATACTTATCCGTTTGAGCAATGACGTCCTCGTTGGAAGTGAACCGTCGTCCATTTCTTCAGATTGGGGAAAAGAAAATAGTCACTCGGGGCCAAATCTGGTGAATAAGCGAGATACTGCAACAATTCCATTCTCAATTCCACAATTTTGGCCATGGAAACAGTGCAGGTGTGCACACGCGCATTGTCCTGATGCAAGAGGATTTTTTTCTTCTTCAGATGGGGCGTTTCTCTTTGATTTCCTCGCTCAACCGTTGCAATAATGACGCGTAATACGCTCCTGTTATTGTTTTTTCGTTTTTCCAAGTAGTCGATAAAAATGATGCCCTGCGAATCCCAAAAGACCGTGGCCATCACCTTGCCGGCCGATGGCACAGTTTTTGCCTTCTTCGGAGCCCATTCTCCCTTGAAAATCCACTGTGATGACTGTCTCTTCGTTTCTGGAGTGTAGTAGTGAATCCAGGTTTCGTACACAGTGACATATCGACGAAGGAATTCGGCAGGATTGCGATGAAAGAGTGCCAACATAGCCTCAGAGTCCACTACACGACTGCGCTTATTCTCCTCTGAGAGCAAACGCGGCACCCATCTTGCCGAAATTTTTTTCACAGACAATTTTTCATGCAAAATTGAAGCGACTATACCTTGTGATATGCCCGTGGCCTCAACTAATTCGCGCACTTTAATTCGCCGATCGTTCAAAATCAGATCGTGGATTTTGTCGATGATTTCAGGAGTAGACACCTCAACTGGGCGTCCTGAACGATGTTCATCTTTTGTGGATGAACGGCCACGTTTAAATTCATTCACCCAATTGTAAACCGTCGCAAACACAGGTGCAGATGTGCCATGAACTGCATCCAACTCGGATTTGATTTCTTTCGGGCTTAAGCCTTTCAAATGGAGATGTTTGATGACAGCCCTAAACTCACTTTTTTCCATTGTTATGCACAAATAAATGTCGTTAACTTTAATCGACGATAGAAATTGACCTACGCTATGGATCGAGCTGAAATGTCGATCCATAGCGTAGGTCCTGTCGATAATGCTACTTACAAAAAAAAATCTTTACCGACACTACGAGCGCAATTTCTCGGGTTTTCTAAGGACTTATTGAACGACCCTCGTATAATATGACTCGTTAAATAGAGAAACACCGATGGGTGTTTACTCGCACATGTTCCTTTCTTGTCATTGTAATGTCTTTGTCATAATTTCTGCTTCTTACAATGTTTATGTAGTTGTTGATATTGGAATAAAAGCTAAATAAAATAACAAAATTTGATGTTAAATTTAATTTCAATTATTAAAGCACTTTTTTAAAATTCCAATTTATAATTGCATTTTTTTTAAAATTACAGACAAAGAGTCATTATAAGTCAAAAAGAATAAACATTTTATTATTTAAATATTCTCGACTAATAATATGATCATAATTTTGAGCGAATTCTAATCCTAAACGAACCACGTAATTTTCTGATTTTCTATTAATACAATTTGATAAAATTTCAATTTATAAATATTGAAAAATAGGGTTTTTTTCTGTTAAAATGTTCGCCTCTTGATCATCGCATTTAAAGTTTGAAGTAGAAGAGAATAGTCGATTTTATTTTTGGTTAAAAGAATAATAATAAATAGAAGCGAATGAAATTGACTATGGTATGCCTAACAATCAACAAGATACCTTTAAAAAAATTTCTCTATACTCACCAGTAAAAATATCAAATTTTTTCAATTACAAAAATATTTCAACTTTTCAACAAGTTTCATTTTTATACAATCAAACTTTGTGAATTAGTAAGAAGGTTACTTATTATTAAAACTTATATTTTTAAATTAAATAAGTTTTTCTTAAACAAAAAATGAATGTGCCTCAATCTATCATCCATTCATAAATAATTCAAAATTATTACAATTCCAAAAACAAAAATGAAAAGAAAAGTGTTGTTAAGAGTAAGTAGTACATCAAACGAAATTGGCTTGTCATTAAAAAAAAAGTTGACACTCGAAGCTAAAAAATTCGATTCCAAATATTTGGAGACGAAATGGCTGGAGCCGAATGGAAATATTCCTTTCAAAAGGAAGGAAAAACGAAAGTCACTCTTACACACTAGAATTTGTTCTTCTTTCTTCGTGACTATTACTATACTTTCTTCAAAAAGTTTTATCAAAAAATATTAAATATTCCCCCAAACGCTTCTACAGATAATGTAAGTATGGAAATATCGAAAACAAAAACCCATTATTGCATGCTAATCTATAAGTTGGAAATTTTATTATCAACGAAAAATAGAATTAATTAAATAAACAGCAACACGTTATCGTATTTTCTTTGTCTAATTGGAAATATTACTTTAAAAAAATATTAACTAATAAACTAAACGGTGTGTATTTCAAGTAGAGGAAATATTTTAATCTAAAAAATTGTTTATTAAGCATAAATTATAAAAGATATCGTCGATTGATGATAGTATTGTATTTTGTGCATGCAATTTTAATAAACAATATATGTTCGGTGAATTCTATTCCGAAATACTAGTATTTATACAATATATGCACGTAATTTCAATTATTTTAACTATGTGGAATAAGATAAGAATTTGTTATTTTAGACCTGAGGACATAAGAGTATCAAAAATTGTATGAAATTTATGAAAATTACGTAAATATTTACATGATTTTATTTTTAAGTACAAAAACATTCAAGAATTTAATAAATATGTTACTCTTAATTTATGAATCTTAATTAACATATTAATTATTTTTATTAGTAGATGAGTATGCCAATTTAATCAAAATTTTAATTTTATTAGAGAATTCCCAAAAAAAATGGAAATTCAAATTAATTACAACATAAATTCACTAGCCGAGATTAACATTACTCGTATTATTCATATTTACTTGTAATCAAGTTGAAAACAAAATAAAGTTGACGAGTTTGTTGATTGTAAAAGTTTCGAAGCTTTACGAGAAGAAAGTTGAATGGAATATATGAGCTTTTGCGAACTTTCATCTATTTCTAATTGCTTTCATTTTGGTTTGAGACACCGCTAAATACAATTGAATACTTAAAGTTCTTTAAAGGATATACGTTTTGATTTTTAAAAAAAATATCCTTCCTATATTACTTTTGTTTCTTAGTCAAATCGGTTTTGTTAGCATAATATTATAGTGAACTTGTTTTCAAATCATTTTTATGGTAGTTCAAATCCAGACAACTTCAGTGAATTTTTATAAAAGAATGTTTTATACACTTTAATAATGGCGTCATCTTTTTGTTTTTCAAGATTTATTCTTAAATAAATTTATATATGTTATTGGGTGTATAACTTAAAAATGCGGGATTGACAACCGATGGCATAACTTTTACACATGGTTTGTGTTAATAATAACTCATATATCATTTTGGAGGTTAAACATTTGTCATTCATTCTCGATTAGTCATTGAACGAAATAGTGTAAACAACAAAGTTTTTTTTTGCTTCAAAAATGTCGAATTTCGTACCAAAAAAGTCCCATTTGCGGGAAGTGTTGATTTACTTCTTCAATTTGAAAAAAAGTGCAGCTGAAGCACATCGATTGCTCACCGAAGCTTATCCTGAATATGTTCCATCGATTTCAACGTGCGAGAGATGGTTTGTGCGGTTCAGAAGTGCTGATTTTGACACGGAAGACAAAGAACGACTAGGTCATCCAAGATGAAGATTTGGAGGCATTACTCGACGAAGACTGTTGTCGAACTCAAGAAGAAATTGCAAAATCATTGGGAGTCACTTAAGCAGCCATTTAAACGCGTTTGAAAGTAGCAGGATTCATCCAAAAGCAAGGAAATTGGGTCCCATATGAATTGAAGGCGAGAGACGTTGAAAGGCGATTTTGCATGTCCGAAATGCTGCTTGAACGGCAGAAAAAGAAGTCGTTTTTGAATCGAATCATAACTGGCGACGAAAAATGGATTCATTACGACAACCCAAAGCGCAAAAAATCGTATGTGAAGCCCGGCCAACCAGCCAAATCAACGCCAAAAGCCAAATATCCATGGTGCCAAGGTAATGCTCTGTATTTGGTGGGATCAGAAGGGTGTGATCTATTATGAGCTATTGAAATCGGGCCAGACGATCACAGGCAACCTCTACCGAACACAATTAATCCGTTTGAAGCGAGCATTGGCCGAAAAACGCCCGGAATATGCGACCAGACACGAAGCCATAATTTTCCATCATGACAACGCTCGGCCTCATGTTGCAAAACCGGTTAAAAATTATTTAGAAAACAGTGGCTGGGAAGTTTTGCCTCACCCGCCTTATAGCCCAGACCTTGCCCCGTCCGACTACCATTTGTTTAGATCCATGCAAAACGCCCTCACCGAAATACACTGCACTTCAGAACAGGGCATCAAAAATTGGCTCCATTCATTCTTGGCCTCAAAACCGGAGCAGTTTCCTTGGCGCGGAATCCATATGTTGCCAGAAAGATGGGAAAAAGTAGTGGCTTCCGATGGACAATACTTTGAATAAAATATATTGTAACAATTTTTCAAAATAAACACTCAAAGTTTGCCAAAAATCCCGCATTTTTAAGTTATACAGCCAATATAAAAATAGATTTTTATTCCATAAAATGTGTATTTAATTCGAGTCTACGTAATTTAAAATTATTCATGACTGTTATTCCTATTATATCTTTCTATGAGTACCTAACAATTTATAAATAAAATTATTTACTAAATAAATTATTTATCAATTATTTAATATTTTTAAAAAATATATTTTTTAAGTTCACTAGTTTAATTTTTTTATAAATTAAACTAGGGTATTATAAAATAATATAAAATAAAATTGGGCAAAAAAATTAGGATCAACTGTTCAGATTTATGAAAAGATTTCCTTGAATTTTATTTAGAAATTATATATTATTTAAGTACTTTTACTTTTTGTTCTTCAAATATTATAATAACCGATTTCCATTTATAACACATATGGTATTCGACTTATTTATATATATTTAATGTAGTTTGAATCTACAATATTATTACTTAAAATTCTACTCAACATCAATAATAACTGAGACTATGTATATTCAGATTCCTTAAATATTAAATTCGATTCATATATAATTTCATTAATTAACTACCAGAAGTCATATTTTAGTAACAACAGTACATTTAATTCATTTGTTAAGTATCCCAGCTTTTAGATGTAAAAGGTCGCCTACATCAAATCAGATTTTTCATAAATCAACCAGGATTATTTTTTTACTAACAATGTTCAGAAATTTGTGAACCTACACATAATAACATATTTATACCCAATTTTTATTGAAAGGAAACCTTAAAATACATTTATTAGATTAATATCTTCAATAACTTTATTAATGCATTAGATGACTGAAAGCGAGTAATAGTCTCTTAAACAAGCTATAGTACAATAAATAAGCAATCATTTATAATAGAAAGAAAAAAATTATAGTGCCGTCCAATTTGTGCTTCGGACAGTAAAATTTCACGTTATAAAACTAAAATTTGTTAAATTCAAAGAAATACGGACCAATGGACACTTTTAGACCAAAATGCGCACCATACAGTCACTTTTTGCGGATACAATCGCTTCTCAATAGCACTTTTGAATATTTAGTGTCCCATACACATAATATGGTAATTTTAATTATTGACGTATTTACCGAGTGACAAATGAGCTTTATTATAAAGAAAATATTAATTTTAAAAACACTTAATAAATAAATCTAATAAGTGGTTATAGATTATATGAAATTTAATTAAAGCAGCTCCTTACAAATGTTTAGTAAAAATTACGATAATCAAAATGGCCGCCACTTGTCATTGCCTGTAACAAAAGTATGCGCACGATTTTCAAATAAACAAAAGCTAAAATATATTAAATAAGTTATTGAATTTATATTTTATATTAAAATTTGAAAAGTTTTCAATGAAAAAAATATACGAATAAATTTCTAGGGATATTTGTAACAGGAAGATAATCTAAATTTTATTGACATTTACATAATTTTTTAAGTCTAATAGATTTTCATAATATAGTTAACATATTTGAATGTACAATATGATTTCAGTTTAATTGTATTCACTTATAATGGCATACCATCTCATAAACTCAACCGTTCGTCAAATTTTGCGCAATAATTTGGCCAAGCCTTTCAAAAACTCTATACAGGTACAGGTAAGATCAAATCTTATTAAATTTTATTACAAAATTATTTCCATCTAACACCCAAAATGCTCGTATTTTGGTTGTAAAAAAAAAATAGTTAATATATAATTTTTTTAAATTTACTGTTTATATTTTACTAAAATAATTAAATTTTTGTAATTATTATTTTTACAAGTTTGAATTTGTAATAAAAAAAAATAATTGTTATATTTTCACAGAACAATATCAGATCAGCATCAACCACTTCGGAGCAGCCTCACATGCTGTCGATGAAAAGAATACGGAAAAATTATGAGGTACTTTCGGAAGTTTTATGTATGATACTCGTACAATGTGTACTGAATATTAATTTTTAATAAAATAATAAGTAGATACATACATTTTTTGTTTTGAAATCTAAAAGTACTTTCTGACTAGAATAATATTATGCTATTATTATGAAATATTCTGTATATTCAGGCCATCTTATAAGTCAAACAATACAGAAAATAACTTCATATAAAATTATTCATATTTCAAATAAATATTATAAAAATATTTCTTTTCATCTATATTACAATATTATTAATATGGCTTATATTAATAAGATATATTTGGAGTTATCTGAATTATTTTTTTTTAATGTAAAGCACTTACACTAAAGGAATTTTGAATGTCCCTCTATAAGGTTTTTGGTATATACATCGCGCTTGTGGAAAGTGTTAGAAGGGATAAAGGAAGAGCCGTCGTTGCACTTTGCTCTTAAGGGCTGTTGATTGTAATGATTCGGAAAAAATCGAGAGGGACAGGGTATTCCATACATAGGGTTTTCCAATAAGAGTGATATGATTTCTAAGTGACGTTTCGGCCATTTGTAATATGTCATGATCTGTCCTTTTTTTTCATTGTATTCACTAATGTTTACAATTTCATCATGAGGAGATATAAGCAATAACAACGTTTACAAATTATTTAATTTTATTATCAAAATAATCGTTCTCCAATTGCAACTTTTCGTGCGCTTTTGCCATTTTATGCTCGTAATAATCGTCCAACTGTGCTCGCTATTCGTCGAATTGTTAAAAATTTCGAGTGTACGTTTTCTTTACATAATGTTCAAGTGCCAATAAGATAAAGATCCGCTCGAAGTAATGAAAATATTGCTGCCGTTCAGGCAAATGTTGCTGAAGACCGCAATTTGTCGATTCCAAGACGTTCTCAAGAATTGGCACTGTCTCAAACCACAACCTGGCGGATTTTGAGAAAGGATTTGGGCTTGCATCCATATAAAATTGTTATCACTCAAGAACTGAAGCCATTGGACCACCGTAAACATCGTGAATTTACTGATTTTGTCTTGGAACAACTTGAAAACGATGACGATTTTTTTAAGAAAATCTTCTCCGATGAGGCTCACTTTCATCTGAGTGGTGCGGTAAATAAACAAAACTGTCGATTCTGGTACAAAGAAAATTCACATATTATTCATGAACACCCATTACATTCGTCTAAATTGACAGTTTGGTGTGGTTTTTGGTCTGGTGGAATTATCGGTCCGTACTTTTTTCGAAATGAAGCTGGTAGCACCGTTACTGTCAATGGAGAGCGGTATAGATCGATGATAACCAACTTTTTATGGCCGAAATTGGATGAAGTTGATCTTGAAAACGTCTGGTTCCAACAAGACGGGGCTACGTGCCACACAGCACGTGCAACAATCGAATTATTTCGAGAAAAATTTGGAGATTCGATTATTTCAAGAAATTGTGACATTGAATGGCATCCAAGAAGTTGTGATTTAACACCATTAGACTATTTCTTGTGGGGTTATTTGAAGTCATTGGTATTTAGTAATAAACCAGACTCTCTTCAAGCTTTAGAAGTGAATATTGAACATGCTATTTATGACATACGACTTGATTTAGTGGAAAAAGTGCTCGAAAATTGGGTTCATCGAATTCGTTCCTGCAAAAGAAGTTTGAATGACGTTTTATTCAGAAATTTATTTTATCGATGGTACTTCACAATAAATAAAAAACATTTGAATTTCCTTAACAATTAGTGTATTTTTTTAAAAAAGAAATCATATCACTCTTATTCGAAAACCCTTTACTTTACAGTACGTCCGAAAAAAAGGGTTCAGCGTAAAATGAAGTACTTTCTTGAATACGATAAAATAAGGAGACACGAGACATTACGGCGAAGCTCTAAAGACTCTAATGAGTCCGTAAATTTTTATTTTTTATTAATTTCATCGCTTGATTTTGTATCCCATCTAATAAGTGCAATGACTTTTTAGAAGCGCCTTCCGTCTAGGAATAAAAATCAAGAAGCGTCTGTACTTATTGGCTAGGTCAGATAGAATGAAAAATTTCTTTGCAACGCTTTTGGTAATATTAAATACTATTGGGTGTAAGGGAAAGTTCTGTCGTTTTTTTTTTCTAAAGAAAAAACTAAATTTTTTCACTTTTTATTCAAAAATTAATCCAAAATATAATTTCCTGTATTAGTTACCACTGTCTGTCAGCGTATCAGTTACAACTGTCTGCCAACCCCCTGGAAAATAAGTCCTCGTTTTTGAACGCATATTATTCTTCCACTGCCATTTGGACACCCTCGTAATTTATATATTCACTTTCCATCAACAAAGTTTTGTAGCGACCTGAACAGATGATAGTCAGATTGTGCAATATTTGGAGAATATGCTGGTTGAGGTAGAGTTCCGCAACCCAACTCTGCAATTGTTTGTACGGTTTTTCTTGCCACGTGCGGTCTAGCGTTGTCATGGTAAAGAATTACACCCTTTCTGTTGGCCAGATATGGACGTTTACATTGAATTTCTTTATTCAAAACATCATGTTGCGAACAATAACGATCAGCATCGACCGTATAATTTTCTTTCAGTAAATCATAGTGGACGAAACCCCTCCGATCCCACCAATAACACAACATAACTTTCTTTTGATGTACGCTAGCTTTGAATGTGATCGGTGGTGTCTCCTCTTTGTAAACATATGACCTTTTTCTTACCACATGTTTATAAACTATCCACTTTTCATCACCAGTCACCAGCGGTCCAAAAAAGGTTCCTTTTTGTAACGAGCAAGATTTGAAAGAACATATTAAAATTCGATCCATTAAATTTTTTTCGCTTAATTCGTGTGATACCCAAACAGAGAGTTTAGACACAAAACCAAGTCTTTTAATGTGCTCTAAAGCAGTAGTCTGATGAATTCCAAGCTTGAAGGCCACTTCTATGGAATTTAACATAGGATTTGTCCTGATCATACTGCGTAGCACTTCGTCATTGACATATGATGGCCTTCCTGATCTGGGTTCATCTTTCAAAGAAAAACCACACGAACGAAATTTCGCAAACCATCTCTGGCATGTTCGAGCTGTTACTGCGTCTTCTCCAAACATGCCACACAAGTTTTTTTTGTGCCTCTATCATGTTGTTCCCTTTTTGCAACTCATACAACATACAATGTCTTAAGTGCACTTTTTCTTCACACATGTTGTTTTACAAGTTTAAAAAAAATGACAAAAATACGAAAAAAATGTGTATAAACCATCTATCATACAGTAATCTAACGGTTTAAATCGATTTCAGTGGAATCAGAGAATCGACAACGCATACAAAAGGTACACCCAATAACTATGGAGTTTCTTGGTATCAGTTATGCAATTAAAGGAGAGAGATTTCGGTTTTGATTTAGAGACAGGAAACAGCTCTGTGTTTTAAAAGTACCAGGTATATAAGCTTAAATCCACTGTTTGGTCATAGATGGCGTTAGTGAGCGTATTAAGCTACAATGGACACGCCATACTTTTTTTTTGAGTTTGACATCTGTCAATATTAATCAGTGCACATTGTCAGCAATTTCGTACAACAACATATATTTTTCCTTTGGTAATATGTCTAGTTTTGTGCCAGAAAAAGTGCATATGCAAGAAGCTCCGCTTTGTTGCTTAAATTTGAAGAAATCGGCTGCCGAATCGTTTCGAATGCTTATGGAGGCCTATGGTGACAGTGCTTTATCGGAAACAACGTGCCGAGATTGGTTTCGTCGGTTCAAAGACGGAAATTTTGACTTGTGGGACAAGAACAGTGAAAATTGGCCTAGGAAGGTTGAGGACCATCAATTGTAGGCTATTTTGGACGAAGACGATACCCAATCGCAAAAAATGCTCGCGGAGCAATTGGGTGTTACTCAACCAGCCATTTCCATGCATCTACGTATCATGGGGAAGATTGAAAAGATCGGAAAACGTATGCCGCATGAATTGAACGATAGGCAAATGGAGCGACGCCAAAACACATGCGAAATCTTGCTCCCCAGACAAAAAAGAAAGTCATTCCTGCATCGGACTGTGACAGGCGACGAAAAATGGATATATTTCGAGAATCCTAAACGCAAGAAATTGTGGGTTGATCACGGCCAACCATCAACATCTTTCCCAAGACCAAATCGCTTCGGACGGAAGACGATGCTGTGCGTTTGGTGGGATCAGCATGGTATTGTCTACTATGAGATGTTGAAACCTGGTGAAACTGTCAATGCCCACCGCTACCACCAACAACTGATCAAATTGCAATGTTTTCTGCGTGAAAAAAGGACGAATTATCATCACAAAGACATGACAAGCTGATTTTCCTCCACGAAAACGCACCATCGCACACGTCAAAAATGGTTCGAAACTACTTGGAGACACTCAACTAAGAGGTGTTACCCCACCCCGCTTATTCACCAGACCCGGCCTCTTCCGACTACCACCTGTTTTCGTCGATGGGCCACGCGCTCCCTGAGCAGCACTTCGATTCTTACGAAGACGTCCGAAAATGGCTTGATGAAGGGTTTGCCTAGAAAGATAAGGAATTTTTTGCCGTGAAACTGTTAATGCCCACCGCTACCACCAACAACTGATCAAATTGCACTAGTGCTCTGCGTGAAAAAAGGATGGGTTATCACAAAGACATGACAAGCTGATTTTCCTCCACGAAAACGCATCATTGCACACGTCAAAAATGGTTGGAAACTACTTGGAGACACTCAACTAAGAGGTGTTACCCCACCCCGCCTATTCACCAGACCTGGCCCCTTCCGACTACCACCTGTTTTCGTCGATGGGCCACGCGCTCCCTGAGCAGCACTTCGTTTCTTACGAAGACGTCCGAAAATGGCTTGATGAGGGGTTTGCCTCGAAAGATAAGGAATTTTTTGCCGTGAAACTGTTAATGCCCACCGCTACCACCAACAACTGATCAAATTGCACCAGTGCTCTGCGTGAAAAAAGGATGGGTTATCACAAAGACATAACAAGCTGATTTTCCTCCACGAAAATGAACCATCGCACACGTCAAAAGTGGTTCGAAACTACTTGGCGACACTCAACTAAGAGGTGCTACCCCACCCCGCTTATTCACCAGACCTGGCCCCTTCCGACTACCACCTGTTTTCGTCGATGGGCCACGCGCTCCCTGAGCAGCACTTCGATTCTTACGAAGACGTCCGAAAATGGCTTGATGAAGGGTTTGCCTCGAAAGATAAGGAATT
Source organism: Atherix ibis (assembly GCA_958298945.1). Lineage (NCBI taxonomy): Eukaryota > Metazoa > Arthropoda > Insecta > Diptera > Athericidae > Atherix > Atherix ibis. Next base: position 132,016,999 of record OY282605.1, read on the forward strand.
TTTTGCCGTGAAACTGTTAATGCCCACCGCTACCACCAACAACTGATCAAATTGCACCAGTGCTCTGCGTGAAAAAAGGATGGATTATCACAAAGACATGACAAGTTGATTTTCCTCCACGAAAACGCACCATCGCACACGTCAAAAATGGTTCGAAACTACTTGGAAACACTCAACTAAGAGGTGCTACCCCACCCCGCTTATTCACCAGACCTGGCCTATTCCGACTACCACCTGTTTTCGTCGATGGGCCACGCGCTCCCTGAGCAGCACTTCGATTCTTACGAAGACGTCCGAAAATGGCTTGATGAAGGGTTTGCCTCGAAAGATAAGGAATTTTTGGCCGTGAAACTGTTAATGCCCACCGCTACCACCAACAACTGATCAAATTGCACCAGTGCTCTGCGTGAAAAAAGGATGGATTATCACAAAGACATGACAAGTTGATTTTCCTCCACGAAAACACACCATCGCACACGTCAAAAATGGTTCGAAACTACTTGGAAACACTCAACTAAGAGGTGCTACCCCACCCCGCTTATTCACCAGACCTGGCCTATTCCGACTACCACCTGTTTTCGTCGATGGGCCACGCGCTCCCTGAGCAGCACTTCGATTCTTACGAAGACGTCCGAAAATGGCTTGATGAAGGGTTTGCCTCGAAAGATAAGGAATTTTTTGCCGTGAAACTGTTAATGCCCACCGCTACCACCAACAACTGATCAAATTGTACCAGTGCTCTGCGTGAAAAAAGGATGGATTATCACAAAGACATGACAAGCTGATTTTCCTCCACGAAAACGCACCATCGCGCACGTCAAAAATGGTTCGAAACTACTTGGAGACACTCAACTAAGAGGTGCTACCCCACCCCGCTTATTCACCAGACCTGGCCTCTTCCGACTACCACCTGTTTTCGTCGATGGGCCACGCGCTCCCTGAGCAGCACTTCGATTCTTACGAAGACGTCCGAAAATGGCTTGATGAAGGGTTTGCCTCGAAAGATAAGGAATTTTTTGCCGTGAAACTGTTAATGCCCACCGCTACCACCAACAACTGATCAAATTGTACCAGTGCTCTGCGTGAAAAAAGGATGGATTATCACAAAGACATGACAAGCTGATTTTCCTCCACGAAAATGAACCATTGCACACGTCAAAAATGGTTCGAAACTACTTGGAGACACTCAACTAAGAGGTGTTACCCCACCCCGCTTATTCACCAGACCTGGCCCCTTTCGACTACCACCTGTTTTCGTCGATGGGCCACGCGCTCTCTGAGCAGCACGTCGATTCTTACGAAGACGTCCGAAAATGGCTTGATGAGGGGTTTGCCTCGAAGAGAAGGAATTTTTTTGCCGTGGTATTCACAAATTCAAAGTACTTTGAATAAATTTGTTTTTGCTTTCTATGAAAAACACGTCTTTCAGCGGATTTAAGCTTATACACCTGGTACATTAACTTATCATTAAAAAAAACAATAAAAAGCACATTTTTATTTATTCAATATGATATTTATTTGATTATTCAATTAAGTAAAAGAAAAAATACATATTCAACATAAAAAAATCTAGGATTTAAAATAAATAATAATATAAATTGCAGAAGATCCACTTCTCTCGATCAGCAAATTCCAATTTCTGTTCGGTTTTTCATCTCGTTCCGTTCTGCTTTAATTTCATTCTTCTGTATATGTCCTCGAAAAAACCATATTGGCAACATAAAATTTCTCTCGAGCAAATTTCCAATTTTGTAATTATTTTTCTATAGAATATATTTATTAGTTAAAAACAAAAATTTATTCAAACAACAAAAGTTTTGGTTTTTCTTATCAATTCTTTATTAATCAAAAAAAAATAAAAGTATATTTCTAAAAAAAAAAGAAAAAAAATAATTTCTGAAATTCTAATTTAAACTTTACACATTAAAAACAAAAATATCAAATAATAATGATCTTAAAATAAAAGTGAATTAATATCAACTACTTTGTTTGGTTTAATATAAGATTATCACAGTTTTACCACAGCCACAATTAGGAACTTTTGTTCAAATTTACAATATGTTGTTTTTTTTTTAATCGAAAATTTTCTATCTAATTTTATATATGAATACTACAAAATTTCAGCTAGAGATTAATCCATCGGTGTAATTCTTATAATCAAAAAAATATAACAAAAAAATATATAAATATAATTAAAAATAATATAACATCAAAATTACTATTACGAGTCGAATACCACATGTTTAAAAACTTCTACAAGGAATAACTACATTTTATTAATTTAATCATATTTATATTTTTAAGTATGTATTTATGTATATAATATAGAAATAATTTTTATATCGAAAATAAGAGCAAAAAAAAAAGTTATATTAATCACTTACAGACTACTACGGGAAAAAAAACTTAAATTTAAAAAAATATACTTTTCTTTTCAGTTTTTATTAAATCCAATAATCTTCTAATAATAAGTAGTAAGAATAATGGATTCATCTAAAAATATTTAGAATATCTAGACTATAAAGATAATATTATGTCAAAAAGCTATGTTGTGATATTATTAAAAATGTTCTTTTTTAAAATGAAATTTAGCAATGAATTAAATATGAAATTAAAACCAAAAAAAAATGATTACAAATACCATTGATGATGAGTTGCATTTTCTTACTTTCATCTATTTAAATAATTATTTTTAAAAAATGAAAATGATTATAATCAATCTATTGTAGAATTAAATAAAAACCATTTAGTTGAAAGACTAAAACATATAATTGACTTATAATGGCTCAAAAAAAAATAATATGATAATAATATCAATATTGGATAAATTTTGATTTTTCACATTTTGTGCATAAGTATTGTATTTTTTTTTATTTTTTTTTTTTGAGTATTTATTTTAAGAATATTTTTATGATAAGTTATTTTCGAAATTTTCATTTCTACGAGTATCTTGAATCGATCTTTAATTATTTACTTACTTAGCAAATATTTTTTATAATGTATATTCTTAAAATATATTTAAGTCAATTGGATATAGGTAATTTAATTTCCTTTAAAATATTCATTGGTAAATTGCAAGTTTTCAAAATAAAATATAAATGAAATTTTAAGTCCATAACATATACACACGATCAAGAAGAATACACGATCATTTTGACATTGTTGAATTTAATTTATAACAAATGTCATATTTTAAATTGGGATTATTCAAAAATTAATATATCTATATACGAGGGTTGTTCAATAAGCCCTTAGAAAATCCGGACTTATTGAACCCGCTCGTAGTGTCGGTAAAGATTTTTTTTTTTGTAAGTAGAATTATCGATAGAAAAACTGTCAAAATTTCAGCTCGATCCATAGCGTAGGTCAATTTCTATCGTCGATTAAAGTTAACGACATTTATTTGTGCATAACAATGGAAAAAAGCGAGTTTAGGGCTGTCATCAAACATCTCCATTTGAAAGGCTTAAGCCCGAAAGAAAGCAAAGCCGAGTTGGATGCAGTTCATGGCAAATCTGCACCTGCGTTTGCGACGGTTTACAATTGGGTGAATGAATTTAAACGTGGCCGTTTATCCACAAAAGATGAACATCGTTCACGACGCCCAGTTGAGGTGTCTACTCCTGAAATCATCGACAAAATCCACGATCTGATTTTGAACGATCGGCGAATTAAAGTGCGCGAATTAGTTGAGGCCACGGGCATATCACAAGGTACAGTCGCTTCAATTTTGCATGAAAAATTGTCTGTGAATAAAATTTCGGCAAGATGGGTGCCGCGTTTGCTCTCAGAGGAGAATAAGCGCAATCGTGTAGTGGACTCTAAGGCTATGTTGGCACTCTTTCATCGCAATCCTGCCGAATTCCTTCGTCGATATGTCACTGTGGACGAAACCTGGATTCACTACTACACTCCACAAACGAAGAGACAGTCATCACAGTGGATTTTGAAGGTTGAACGGGCTCCGAAGAAGGCAAAAACTGTGCCATCGGCCGGCAAGGTGATGGCCACGGTCTTTTGGGATTCGCAGGGCATCATTTTTATCGACTACTTGGAAAAAGGAAAAACAATAACAGGAGCGTATTACGCATCGTTATTGCAACGGTTGAGAAAACCCTCTTGCATCAGGACAATGCGCGTGTGTACACCTGCGCTGTTTCCATGGCCAAAATTGTGGAATTGAAAATGGAATTGTTGCAGCATCCCGCTTATTCACCAGATTTGGCCCCGAGTGACTATTTTCTTTTCCCCAATCTGAAGAAATGGACGACGGTTCACTTCCAACGAGGACGTCATTGCTCAAACGGATAAGTGTATTGCAGAACTTCCGAAATCCTAATTTTTGGACGGGATAAAATTTTTGGAAAAACGGTTGGAAAAGTGTGTATAGAGCTAAAAGGAGATTATTCTAAGGACTTATTAAACGACCCTCGTATTAAATTTCGCAAGCTTGCAAATAAAAATATTTTTAAAGTTATTTAACGTTAAAAATCAATTGCCTTTTAATTTTATGCGTACATATCAGCAGACAAGAATTAATAGCTCAAATTGAGCATTTGTAAGGTTTAACGTTATATTTGATATTGGCTGAAATTTATTGCCTTGAATTGGAATGATCATCTTCATCTTCTTCTAAAACAAAGATCGTTCGTTCTTTAACTTTAGAAATATCTAAATATTAAAGATATAATCAAAATTTTCCAATATTGTAACAACAACAAAAAATAAATAAACTAAGCTAAAACGTATAGAATTAAAATAAAAATAAAAAAAAAACAGTGACTATGTTATTTCTACATTTGCCAAAGAAAAACCGCATATTTTTCGCTTAATTTTTATTCAATATTTTTAGCAGAAGAAAAAAAAAAACCATTTAAATACCAACCAAAAAAAAACAAAAAAAAAAACACAAAAACAAAAACAAATTAATTTATTATTTGAATGCAAAAATTTTATGCAGGTTTTTCTCTGCAACGGCTATTGCTAATATTTTAGTTAATAATTTCCAATTTATTACGAATATCTAAATTTTATTTTCAAACTTTTATATATTTCAATTTCAAAACACTACAATATAGCATTATTTTTTTTTAACTTTTCTTTCAATTTCTTCTCTTTCTTTCTCTTGTTAAAGTAAATTATTTATTTTCTTTTATATTATTATATATGAATGTATATATATTTTTATTTTATTTTTACGTCAAATGTATTATTTTTCTATTTATTATTTACTATTTATTATTGTGTTCAAATTTTCTATATAATATTTCAACTTATTTATGATATATGAACTTTTTACTAAATACTATATTAGTAGTTTATCAATATAAATTCAACGTACACAACATTACCATACTTTCTACATGAAATCACTAAAAATATTTACCATTAATATGTATTATATATATATATTGTATAATATATTATATATATATATATGATACTAGCAACTATGAATACAAACATTTACTTTGTAATTTTTAATTCTACTCGTACAGATTATTTGAAGTAATACATAATATTATAATTATTATTATTTTCATAAATGTTTTTTTCTCAATTGTCATTATTAACTTTTCAAATTTGCTCAATTATTCTTTTAACCATAGTGGTTTTTTTTTATAATTAATATATTTATTTAAAGATTTATTCCTTAATGAGATTCACATTTCATTTTTTTTCCCTCGTTTGCATATTTTTTTTTACATAATTCTTGTATATGAGAATTATGTAAGTGAATAGTAATTATTTTTGAAAATAATCATTTAAATATTATTTTCATTTGTTTTTTTTTTGCAGAAAGATTATTTAAAAAAAAAAACGTTTGAAACAAAAAAATCAAACATTTCCTTTCATTATTTCATATTATATTTTGATCATGTAATAATATCTTATGAAATATTTTCTTGTTTATTTTTAATTGGATAATACTTATATAGTTTGCATAAATAAGATTATTATTTTTTTTTTGTAATTATTATCGATAATTAATTACAATTTTGTATATCGATAGATATTTGCTCCCTCAATATATATATATATATATATAAATGAAATTTTTAATTATTTATATTCTTATTAATAATATTTTGTTATTTGATAACAGCATGCATAATACACGCGTATTGCTTTTATTTTTATTGTTTACTTAACATCATTTTTACGAAATATTTATAATAATAAAATTATTTTCCATATATCATTTGTGTGTTTGCTTTTTCTTTCAATAATATTCTAGTTTGAGCAAAAAACCAATTATCAACAATTAAAAATTGTCAAATTATTTATTTGATATTTCTCATTTTTTTTTTATTGCATTAAAATACGTTTGTATTAAATTTATTTATATGAATTTAATATTGATATATATATATATTGTATATAATATAGTATTGTGTATAATGAATTCGATTATTAATATTGTTCAATTTTGTTTTTTTTTTTTGTTGATATATTTGTATTTAAATTGCTTTTCGTTTGGAATTATTGTTTTTGTGTTTTAAAGAATTTCTCCATTATTATTTTTTTTTGTTGATATAATTTAATTTTATAAGAGAAATATTTTTTAAAAAAAAACAACAACAACAAAATACTTGAACATTTAAAAACAAAAAGAAAGATTAATTTTCATATTTGAGATATTATATTGGAAATTTTGCAGTACGCGTTTGGAGCAAACATTTGACAGGTTTTCTTTGAATTGATTCAAAAATCAGAATAAATTGTCATTTATAAAAATACTTTATACAACAAAAAAAAAGAAAAAAAGAATACAAACAAAAATAAAATATGTGCCTCATTATTAAATACATTTACATTGTTATATATAATATATTCGAAACCAATTGGTTGACTTTGAAACAAATAATACTGTAGAAGTAAAGTTTAAATTAAAATACGTTTTGCTACACAGATCATTTCTAAAGATATATTTGCTAATTAATTAAAAAATTAAAGTATTATAAGCAAAAACTATTATAATAGTGAGAATAAATTTCCAAGTTTTTATTTAAGGTGTGAATTATATGAAATTATGCCTATCATACTTTTACAAAAGAAAAAAAAAGAAAAAAACATATTTTTAACTGAATATCGATTAAATTTATTTGTAAGAAAAAAAAATTGGGAATAATAATCTACCTTTTTTCTTTTATTGCTAATGTATTTTATTAAATCTATTTAATTTGTCATTTTCTGTTTATCTTTTTCATAAATTTGCAATTAATAATTTAATTATTTTAATTAATACAATATTTTTTACATTAACTTTTTAGGTGTATAATATTTTTTTTTGTATTTTAAAATTTTTTTAATATAAAAATAGAACTATTCCATTGAAAATGTACTCGTATATATATTTTTATTGATTTATTTCATTTTTTTTTTATGAGTGCACAATCCTTTTTTTTTGGTTGTTATTTTTATATTTATTCAATTGAAAATTTTATTAATAATATTTATGTAATTACAAACAACAATTAATTTATTGCTTTTGCATATATATAAATATTAATTTATAATTTTATATTTATGGTTACACACAATTTATAAATATTGTCGTCTGCAATGCAAATATTCTAAAAGAAAATTATTGAACAATTTATGAAAAAAAGAAACAGAAATTTTTTTGACAATTTTTTCTTTTGAATAATTATCCAAAAAAAAACAAGGTCCTATAAAAACATATACTACATTCTAATAAAATTATAATTATATAGATTAGGAAATGCAAATGTTTCATTGAACCTATTGCTTTACTATATTTAAGACAAATTCTATTTACCCTCTTTTACAATACAAAGGATAATAATAATAGAAAACCTCACCAAAACTATTGTGTATTATTATTATTAAAGTTTTATAATACCATAATATAAAGATAAATACATATACCTAAATTATAAATGTTGAGCAACAACAAAAAAGAAGAAAGGATCAATTATTTTAGATGTAATTTATTTCCTAAATATTATGAATATCTTTATAAGTGAACATAAAAAAATAAATATATTTTTACAAGTTATATTCTTTCTAAAAGGATCTTCTAGTTTTATATTTGTAAGAAAAAAAACAAATTTTCAGACTTAAATATGTGTTAAAATAGAAAATTTAATGATTTTGTAAACAAATTCTACCAACTAACTGAATAAATACTTTGCTTAGCATAAATTTAGTGTACAAAAAGCCTTTTGCTAATAATGAATTTTAGAAAAAATAAAGCCGAATATAATCATGCACTTATAAGGAAAATAACTATTAGTTAAAAAAAAATTTTTTTTTAAAAATACTAATATACGATAATGACTAGTAATTATTTTGACTCGTAAATAAATTTAAACTACTTATATTGTTAAATTTAGAAACTATAAATATCTAGAAATTAATAGGATCCTATAAGAAAAATACGTTGTTAGATCCGAATTTGTAATGAGGAGGAGGACAGACAATTTTCTATTGAACATAATTTGTTCCTGCCACTTTTACAGTCACACGCCCTCTAATTGTTATGAAAAAAAAAAAACAAATATAACAAACTAAAACTAAAACTAAAATAGAAAATTAAAAATATATTAGATATATTCAAGTTAAGATTTAAATTTCTTTTTTTTTTTTGGGGGGGTTCAACTGTTTGTCTACAATAAAAAATCTGTTTTGCGGTTTTTTAATTAAATTTTTTTTTATCTAAAATTTTCCTTGTTCTTCTTACTGTATTAATCAATACATACATATAAACTATTTATATGTAGTTTTTTTTTTTTTTAATTTATGTATAATTAAATATTTACATAAACATACATGGTTTGACTTGAAACTTGTATGTTTATTGAATTTGTCTTTTTTTTTCTTCTAAATTTTTGCACCTTTATTTATATAGATATTTACGTAGATCAGAGCAAAGGAAAACTAATTAAAAAAATCAAAAATATCCCATAGCTACATGTATGTATATGAAATATATTAACATGAATGAATATATATAGAACGTAAATATTTATATAAATTATATTAATTGTTTATGTGCAATTGATCTACTTTTTTTTTAATATCTATTTATTAGTTGCTGAATAAATTTTTTGAATGGGTTATATTTTTTATGTTAATCTATAATATATATTACTATTGGGATGCGGTCAAATATTCTTAATAATATTTTTATTAATTATATAGTCCATTATAGGTTGTTGACATGACAAAACAACTAAGATCAAATCTAAAATCATCTATTTTTATCTAAAACTTCATTTAATTATAATCGTATTTATTTTGTTCAATCAAAAAAGTGTAATATTATTTGTTATAATGTTAATTTGATCTAATCGATTATCAGGAAATCTTCAAAAAAAAAAAAAACATTATCTCAATTTAAATGTGAGGTATATGCGATTAACAAAATGGCGGTTGGTTTAGTCTAGTTCCAAACCTGCACCATTAATATGAAAATGTTCGAATGTGAATATTTGACTGCATCCAAATCCTTATAAATGTTTGTTATTGCAATGATGATGATAATAATAATAATAATAATAATAATAATAATAATAATAGTAATAATCTTAATAAATACAAATTTATTTCAATTTATTTGTATATATATATGGTTGTGTATAGATATATATATAAATTAATATTTGTAACTACATACTTACATGTATATATATATAATAATTAATTAATTACAAATTACAAATTAATCACAAATTAGAAACATAGAACTCAATTTATATATATTTCTCAATAATACTTTTAGTAGGTAAATTTTGTCGAAGTATACAATTACTTCCTATGTAATATATATTTATATTCAAGTTTTTTTTTTTTTTTAATTTTTTTAAGTAAATAAATATATATGTATATTATATGTATTCTTTTACTGAATAATATTTCTTACAAACTCTATATAATATAAATATAATATACTCGTGTATATATATAAATATATATACATATACATACATTATGATTATACCAAATTGAAGTTGTTATTATTTTTTTTAAATTATTTTTATGCCCATCATTATCATAAAATTTTTAATTCATTAATGAATTTGAATTGTATTTGTATCTCTTATAACAGAATTGAGATTTTCCATTCATATATTTATTATTTGAATAAAATATTTTTATAAAAATAATAACATAAATGTATATGTATATATATGTATATAATAGTTATCTTTTTAAATATTCAATGCATTTTTCCTTCATGTTTTCAATTCTATTCTCAATTTATGTTAATTAGAACTATAGCATATTGTTCTTATTTGTTATTAATTAATAGATTTATTTTCTTTTAGCAAAGTGAACATGAAAGTAAATACATATTAATGAAAAAATGTTACTGTACATCTTTACTATTTTATAATATGTAGTTGCATAAATTTAATAAGAGCATATAGTAATTATAGTTTAGTGTTATAGTAAAATAGTAATAGTAGTACTGAAATAACCATTACTCACAAAAATTAACTCACTAAATTAATATCTTGCCATTACAATCTATTTTTAATTTTTTTTTTGGTTGTTTTATTATATTGTATTTTATTAATATTAGTTAAAATAATGTAGTTTTTTTTTTTTTTGCTAGATTTTTTCTGAGATTTATTTTGTTTACTTTTTGCAAGAAGAGTTAATTTAGTATATATTAATTGTATATAATACATAAATATTAACCATTAAATAGCTAAATATAAATTATTATATAGTGTGTAAATACATTTCTTAATTAATTAATTCGAATCCTTTTTATTTTCAATACACGTAATTATTAAAAATCAAATACTAAAAATTTTTTACTCAAATTAATATATGTGCAGACATTTAAATAATTTTACTTTATGTATTTATTTATTTTTTTTTAACTAAAGAAATAAATTAGTAAGTATATTTTAGAAGATATTTTTTGTTTTAATTTGAAATTAATTACTGAAAAATGATGGTACCTCTAAGTTTTGGTAATTAAATTATTTGAGTGATTTTCTATTTAAAAGAAATTTAATATGAATTAATAATCGCAAAAAAGTGAACTAAATATTTGGATTAATTATATAACAATTAATAGGTCATCACAACAGATAAATAATACAAAAATAATCGTACTATACTGAAAATTATTTGAATACGAGTATTTGCCTCATTGTAGACGCGTTTTATTTTTTTATTTTTTTAAATTTTAATTTAATATTTTATAATTAGTCATTTGTCAGTCAGCATATATATTTATACTTTTATAGATATTTAAATGGAATGGTTTAAAATTCATATGACCAAGAAATATAACATTTTCTTTCAAGTATGTATATTAATTATGGAAAACTATGACTTATTTAAAAATATTATCAATACATAACATATTATAGACATTTGTGAGAGTATTTATTTGAAAAGTCAAAATGTAAAATATTAAAAAGTCCAATATGTAAATTGTCCTTTTAAAGAAAACGCTTTTACAATTAATCGATTCTCTTAAAAGCAATGTAGTCAGGTTGGGTAAGATAACCTCGTTTTGTGAAACCTTTCATTATGGCAACCCCAATACTTAAATTATGAAGAAATGACATTTAGGGTAAAAAAAACGTACAAATTTTTTGGTTATGTAAATTTCAAACACTACAATTGCTTTTTCTAGTAACTGTCCTGCAAATGGTTTTGAAGGAAAATAATTTGTAATTTATAAAAAAAAATACTATGTTTTTAAATTGAAATTTATAAATTCATAAATATTATGAAAAACGAATATATTAGAATCTTTCCATTTAATTATTCTATAATAGTACACAAACGACAATTGCTATAAATTTCAGGTAATCATAATTTGAAGTAGTTTTTAATACTAGTGAGTTATAAATAAACTATTAAATATGTTTACAAGCGAATTTATTTTTTAAATAAAATAAAAAAAAAACATATTAAAAAATATTCTCTATTTAAACTAATACTAGTATTTCATAATATTCTTCCAAGGAAATACTTTGAATTCAATTTGAAAATAATTGGTTTTTTTTGTAGGTTATACAAAAGAGAATTAAAAACTAAAATAAAATAAAAAATAACTAAAATCAAATAAACTTTATAGAAAATTTTCTATGATAATACATAGTTACACAGTTAATATAAATTATTAGTTCACGTATATTTCTTTACGTATATTTAGACAATTTTATATTATTAAATAAATTGTTTTAATACAATAGAAAGAAAACTAACATAAATAGGGAAAATTTAAAATAAACGAAACCAAGAAAACTTTAAGAAATATTTTGTATTGTTGTGAGGGGAGGGGGGGGGGGGGTAGTTGTTATTAATTAGATTGGGAAGAAATTCGTCTTTTAAGTATATGTAAGTACTAAATTTGAACAGTTAGCATGTCTTTACAATTATTTATAAAATAAATATCTAAAACTAAACTTTTAAATTCTTTATAGAGATTATATAATGGTCATGGTTCTTCTTTAATCGATATATTTTTTTTATTTTTTTTTAATTTTTTGATATACAATAATTATGATCAATATTAGTAGTACTTATAATATTAATAATAATAATAATAATAATAATAAAATAACTCTCTAATAATAAAATATTACTATGACTGGGGATTTTTTTTTTTTGTCAATATGATGATTATATCTATTTAAATATATTCTATTACTATATTTTCATATATTTTTTTTTTATTTATTTAGAAAATAATTTAAAATAAAAACTAAAATTTCTAATTAAATATATTCGTGGGGAAAATAAAATTCACAATTTTTTCATTTTATTTACTAGTTTAGTATCTATTTTTCTATATTTCTTGTTCAAATATTAATTTATTATCAAAAAAAAAAAAAATCATAATTTATAAATATAAAATTATTTTTTATTTTATTTTTTTTTTAATATTTAGTGTAGTTTTTATTTTAATATGTCTAAACATGTGTGTTTGATTGTGAATGTGCTGATGTATGATGAATATTTATAATACAAATGAATGATTTTCATACATATATTTTTACGATACAAATATGATATTTTGAAAAACCACTCTCTCTATAGTTTTTCTATTGAAATTTCCAAATAAATATTTCAACGTCATTCAAAGACTACATATAATATCTACAAAACTATAGTAAGTAAAATAATGAAATAATAAAAAAGAAAACCAAATAAATTAAATACTTTAAAATGTTCAAAAGCATTACTTTTATAGATATTATAAATTTTTAAAATATATTACTTGCAATATAAGTATTGTAAGTACATATGTCTGTATATAAATTCTATGTTACACTATCCAAAGTAAAGAACAAAAAAAAAAAGAAATATTTAAAAATCTTTAAGTGCTTTAAGAATATCAAATGTGTGTGTGTGCCCAAAGCTCTATTTTATTTTCTCTATTCTAGACTCGTACCGAAGTAAATATTCATAGTTTTTTTTTTTATATTTAATTTTCATTTAGTTTTAATTGCTTTGTTTTCTTTGTGTTTTGGTCCACTTTAATATAAAAATAAATAATTATAACTGAACTAAAATTGATTGATTACAAATTTACTCAATTGATTTCATCATTATTAAAAAAAAAAAAATTTTTTTTTTTGATTTTGTTGATTCATATACTCTGTTACCAATCGTTGCTAAAAAGATCTACTTCTTATGAAAAAAAACATAGTTTTTTTTCTTCTTTATTAAACACTTTTTCTAAAAATTTCTTCTGTTACTCCTTTGAAAAATCACATTGAGCAGGAATTAGCCTGCCTACTTATAATTCCTTCAGAATTGTTCATTTCCCAAATTACAAAACGAGCGGATTGAATTTTGAAGTATTTATATTCTCGTATTTTGTGACCTTAACTCCACTCAGGAAGACATTTGATTTCATTACTCTTTTATTTATTAATCGTTTTCTAAATAAAAATTAAGATAAGATTTATATGTATATTTTTTGCAATATTATAATTCATAAAATATTCCACTATGCACAAATTTTATTAAATTTTCATCTAAGAATTTTTTTTCTTTTCAAAGAGATTTCTAGTGAAATTTCTATATTTATGTTACATGTTCTCTAAAGAATATGTAGATATCTCTTTATAAATTATTAATGATAATGAATGCGTATAAATTTCTAATATTATCACGAGCTTTATATTAATTTAAAAACATTTGAAATCGATGAAATTTTTTTGTGTCTCATATGATTATTCCGAAAAGCTAAATACGAGTAACAAAATCAAATAATACAAATTTTAAATATTGTATAAATAAAATATCTTTTTTGTAGAAAATGAACTATATATAATAATATATGTATTATGTGGAAGACAATTTCTAGAGAAGAGTAATAAAAAAATAGATTATAGCTTGTGACTAGCAGAAATCATTTTTGTCTTCTTATAATAGTTCTTGATCTAAAACTATCAAATTAACAAACAATTGTAAGGTTAAAGAATATTAAGTACTACTTGACGTTTTTAAATGAATTTGGGATCATTATTGTAACTATCTATAATAACTAATAAATGATTTAAGAATGTTATTACATCGGAATTTTTTAGGAATTCATAAATATTATTGGCACTACTTTATTCATAATTTGAATATGGAAATAATTGAAAAGTTTATATTAACTAAATACTAAATTGGTAAAAGTTCTCTTAGTTTTTATTTGATAATTTTAGAAAATTTCAATAATCAGAACTATTATATTGAAATGTGCATTAGCATTAAATATTAATTATACTATAATTAAATTACACGAAACATAATGTTTTAAATAATAAAACCCCAAACTGAAATTGAACATTTGAAATGCTAAAGAACTTTTGAAAATTATTAAAACCGTTTAGTTAAAAATATTACTCTTTTTTTTTGCATTCAATTATCGATTAATATAAATTGGCTATTATTTAATATAATTATTTGTAAACTTTTGAAGAACTTTTACTATAAATTTGTAAAATTGTCTTTTTATTATAATTTTTTTTTTTTTTTTTTTGAGTATATATTCAGAGATATAAGTTTGTACTTGAAATCTTATATTAGAAATAATATATTGTTAATTTCTTAAATATTTATTTAAAAGTTTAATGAACTCCTTTTGTCTAATGTTAAAAAAAATTTTAACCGATTAGTGTTTTTTTTTTTTGTTTGTTGATTTGTTTTAATTTAAATGTTACGTTTTAGAATATGCTTTTTTAAGAACATTTTATACGATGTTTTTATTTTTTAATTATTTTTATTATTTATTTTTGTTTTATTTCATTAATTTTTAATAGTATAATTAGTTATAGATTAAGTTTTTAACTTTAGTTAAGTTATAACACTTTGATTAATATGATAGAATTTTAAAATTAGGAAAATATAAACCGTTTACTAGTAATATTTAAATACTTTTTTTTTTAATAACGTTATACACGACCGATTAATATAATTTAAAGATCACACAACTTTTTTTTTTTAATATTATTGTTAATTATTATTATTACTATAAATATAATCAAAGATTTTCTCGTATAGTTTTCTTGATTGAAAAATGTTTTTCACATACGAAATGTAGTATGTATATATGTATATATATATATATATATATATTTATATATTTTATATAAATAAATTTGTCTTTTTTTTTATCATATTAAATATTGCTCTTTAATTTTATGACATAAAATTTAAATTATTGTCGATGAAGTGTTGTTTGCTTATATTTATTAACTAATATTATTAATTTTTTTTATTTTTTTTTTTTGGTTTTAATTATACAATATGTTTTTTTTTTTAATTTAATAAGTTTAGACGCACTAAAGATTTTACGTTTAATTCTTTTTCAGATTATTTTTATCCAATCAATAATTTTAGTGTTAAATTTTTATATTTGACTATTTTCTGTCTCCAATCCACCAAAAAAAAATTGCTTCGTTTTCTTTTTTTTTTATAAATGGTATTTATTTGCTTTCGAAATTTTATTTTGACCATTTTTTATTTATTCTGATATGCTTGTTTTAAGTTATTTAATTAAAAGGTAAATTATACGAATATATAAATATTTTATCTTAGTAAAAAAAAAAAACTTTCATAACGAGTCAACTAAGCACAATTAAAACAAAAATAATCTTTATTTTAACCAACTTCTAAATAATCTTTTTCAATAAATATTATATATATATATGTATATCTACCAATATTTATTAAATTGCATTTTTTTTTTTAATGTAATCATTCCAAAAATATATAAATGAGAATAAATAAACAATTAATTCTGTACATTACTATAGTATATATTTACTTTGATTTGGAAAAATAAAATCATTTTACTGCTGTAATAAAAGACAATTTACTAAATAATAAAATTTAAAAAAAAATACGTGTACATTATTAATATTTTGTTATTTTAAAACAAACTAGAATAAATTCTATAAAATATTAATGTATATATATATATGATATTATATAAGAAATTATTGTAATAACTGATACTACAAATCAATGCAACCATTTTTAACGACCATCATTACAAGTTAGTATATAAAAGTTAATAATATTTTATTAATCTGATCAAAATAGAATGATAATACCAACAACAAAAAAATATTAAATGGCCAAATTTTCATACACATACACAAGTATATATTCTTTCTCTACATTATACATTTACGATGAAATTAATTTAAAATTCAGCCTCAAAAAAATCATAATTATTTGTTGCATTGATTTGTGTAAAAGTTTAATTTATTTTGGCAAAAACTAATTTTTCTTATTAATATATTCACTAAAAATTACTATTGAAAGCATTTAATACGTATGTACATATGTGTATATATACAAAATATATACGTACGTTGTTTATGAATACGGAACAAACAATTTTTTTTAAAAAAAAAATAATTAAAAGATTAACAAGTAAAATACACAAACTCATATCTCTAAATATTTAGTATATAAATTAATGCTAAAAAAAAAATTTACTGAAATACACAATTATTTCTAAGAGTCCAAAACTATTTTAAAATATGTTATTTTTTTATTATTAAATTGATAAACTTTTTCTATGGAAATAAAAGAATATAATATATATTTAAGAAAACTATACGAAATGATGCTTATTAATTTTTCCTAAAGATTCGTATAAAAACATAATTTAATATAGAAATTAAATTATATAATATTTAAAATTTAAACTAACAAATCATTTAAATAAATACTATTTAATTTGATTGATGAATTTATTATTTTTTGTCAATATCATATGTTTTTGGTTTGTTTTGTTTTTTTGTTTTCTTCTTCTTTTTTAATATTAAATGCTAAGGCACCTTTATAGCCGAAGTTAAAACTCATTTCTACTTGCCACAAGATTAAAATAAAATTTTTTACTGAATAATAAAATGGAAAATTTTAGATTTATTTATTGTTTTAAGATCATATTTTAAATCATGCATATTAAATCACATGTTAGAATATTTATATGGTATATGATTTGATAAATCTATGATATGAATATGTGCATGTATTAATAGAAATGCCTATTTCCATTTTCGTTATTATTATTATTATTATTATTACTAATTTTATATATAATAAATAGTCCAAATAAAAATTTAAAATACACTGAACATGTTTATAAGTAATAATAATAATAATAATAATAATAATAAAAATAAAATATTTTTTTTATAAAAACGAGCTTTCGGCGATATTAAAACATTTCCTGACATCCGTTGACTTAATACAAAAAAAAAATAATAAAGAAATATATAAATAAAAATTAGCATTTAAGGAAAATGAATAAATTATAAAACTATAATGTTTCAAAATAAAATTTAAAGAAAAATATACTAAATTACATAATACTTACGAAATAATTAAGATTCAAATCTAAATTAAAAATAAATAGATGCAATGGAATGGCATAATTTGTTAATTTAAAATCTAAATAATACTCGTATTATAAGTAATTAACTAAATTAAATAGAATATATTCATTCTAACAAAGTAAATTTATTATATATTAATATGAAATTATAAAAATAATAAGTTGTCGATTTACTTATACATATAAGTATTTAGGGGTCTCTTACTATACATTCTAAACAAGGAATATTATAAAATTTATTAGCATACATGATAATCAATTTCACATGATATGATATTATTTATTTTTATATATTATAAATACGATATAATTTTTGTATGTACCATATATTTTGTTTATAAAAATTTCACATAAAAATTTATTGCTTTAAAGTAGATTGTGATAAATTGTATTCTAATTTATTGAATAGAAAAATTTCAGTAAAAATACTAATAAATAATATTTATTGTAAAAGAATGAATGCTGGTAATTTAGATTAAGAAATTTCAAATGATGAAACGAACTTTTGAAGTACTAGAAGAATTACATTTTCTAAGTTTGATGTTGAAAATTTAACTGTCAATAACAAGAGTTAACCTCAAAATTCTTCGAGTTTAGAAATTTCAAAAATTGATTTTCAAAAATAAAGAAATTTATTTATATAGTTTAATAAATATGTTATAGTTAATTTCAGCATCAGTAGCTATAAATACATATAAATGAGTAGAAGACTAAAAAAAATGCACGTGATCAGAATTGAAGTAAAAGCACAGGTGTTTTATATGACATATAGAATTAAAATAACAAAAATATAGATTTTATTAGGTATTAATGGAACTAACGTCAAAAGATATAGTATATATCTATATATAGATAGCATATATTAATTTTTAAAAATTATAGAAATTAATTTATATAGTTTATATATTAGGGAGACCCTAAAATGTCTCCGAGATTAATATTTTTACGCACCCCGAAACTGACTATTCGTTGAGATAATTTTACTGAATATGTAAAAAATATCGTTCAAATATTGAGGAGTATTTATAAAAAAATAAATCGAAATAATTATATTAGCGAGGACACACGCCTACAAACCCTTTTACACACACTTACGCACACACAATCACGCATCTATAAAAATAATAAAGAAAACACAGTATTTATGGCAAGATTTCTATATATTTCGATCCAAAAAAAAAAAAATATATTTATTTTTATATATATATTTGTATAAATTATATTTATATATCAACCTGTTATTTTTGAAATTTAATAATATTTTTGTTTTTTTTCAAATACTATTAAAAAAGAAATTAATGAATAAATTATTGTTTTGCCAAAAAAAAAAAGAGTAAAAACAATATAATTAATAGAAAATAACTATAATTAAAATATCATGCTTGTTTAAACAGAAAAATTATGTATGTGAACGTTATATTGGAAGTAGTTGTGATTGATAGGCTATTATTATTGGTATAATGGTGTATATTATTATTTAGTTTAGTATTTGCATCCAAATCTTTACGATTAATATTTGGAAAAAGAATATAAAAACATATATATATGTACATATTTTTATAATAATATTCGTTGTATATACTATTCATATTTATTCATCTTCAATCCGGGATGAAAATCGGTCCTTCTGATGCCCCTTTATTTTATAGTTTGGATGAAAATTTTGAAACCTTTTATTTTTACCTGTATTCAGTTTTATTTTTTTATTTATATAATTCGTTGAATTGGTTGAATTTATTTTTTTTCTTTATTACTCCACTGAAATAAATAGTATGAGAACTTAGATGTGTTCGGAGAATATTTTGCAAATAATAATATCTTCGGAATTTCGAATCAGATCTGGTTTTGTCGTTATTTAATACGACGATACAACAATTTAGTCTGCTAGGATGAAATATAAATAATAAAAGTTTAACTAAATTTTAAAATAATCGTAAATAAATAAATAATATATAATTTATAAATTAGAAATGAACTAAATTATAAACAAAAAAAAAAAACCCTCTTACCTCAGCTGAAAAATTGAATTAAAAAAAAATAGTTGAATTTCTGTTTTGTAATTAATGGGACTACTGTTTGTAATATAATACTTTAGTCACTGTAATAAATATATTCGATTTGTTTTTTATTCCATGAAATTATAGGAATTGTACAATAGTAAATGTAAGCTAAACTGATAAATTATACACTATAATGATATAAAATCTAAATTACGAAATGCGACTATGATTTTACTGTTCCAATTTCAGTATTTACTTATTTGGATTATAAACGATGATGAAAATGTTTGTATATACATATTATTATGCATTTATTTATTTATTTATTTATTTACAAAAGCCTACATGCTTAATTTTTTTTACCCTTGTAGCTACTATATAATAAAAAAAAGTATAAAAAAAGAAGAAATTCTAAGATGATATGAAAATTCAAATAAAACTATAAATAGATAAAGTGTATATATTAGCAATTTAATAATAATAATAATAATATGACAATAGAATAGTAATCGAATTTCCATAATAATTCTAATAAAACTACAACATGTACATATGTTACATACGCAGAAGACTTGAACGTTAGAAATTCATGATATACAATATTTCTTTTCCTCAATGATTTCGTATTCAATTGCAAATTACACTTTACTTTTGACCATCAAAAAATTGTTATCAACTATTTTTAATAAGGAAGAATATGTTAGGTTATGTAAGAGAATCAATCGCAACTACTTCTAAAATAAATCACTGATTAAATCAAATGTTTATTTTTAAATTTCTAAAAATAATTCTAAAAAAAAAAAAAAAAACAATACAAAAAAAGCTTAGACAAAATAATAAATTATTTGTTAATTTTAAATGAGATAATTATTCTTAAAATAATTTCATTTTCTCTTAAATATAAATACAATTATTCCTATAATCGTTATTATAATAATAAAAATAATTGTAATTGATAATAAAAAATACTGTTTTAAAATACAGAAAAATATTTTAAATCAAAATTAATTAAATCAAATTACGTTCTACAATATGAAAAAAAAATCTCATAGTGATAATATTACATTAATTTATTATGGATGTGTATATAAAAAAAAATACTGGTTATTTATACTGTATTAATTAAATATTAATTTATATATGCACAGCGTATCCAAATCCAATATAAAATGAACCAAGATTAATTTAATCCTAATTTTACTTTATGTTATTGGACAAGCTACACATTATATATAAGAAAATAAACAAAACTATAATAATAAAGATTATTTTTATAATAATAATAATAATGTCACAATAATAATAATAATAATAATAATAATAATAAAAATAAAATTTAAAATAATATATATTATAAGAAAATTTTTAATATTTTTTTTATAGTTTTTTTGTTAAGTATAAAAATAATAATCAAAAAATTACCGTATTCACACAGACATTAAAATATGAATGAATGAATTTTCGATTATTTTTCCTCTTTTTTGATTTTTTTTAATGAATTAATAATTGATGGATTAAGGATAGCTACTAAAAACTAAAAACAAATTGAAATAATTAATATAATATAATATATAGTTAAAGTACAATAATTAAGCAAAAAAAAAAAAAAAAAACTTAAAAATCAAATGGAAAAAATGTTGCCGCCAACAAATTTATATACCAAGATTTTCCATTTAAATGTATATGAATTCGAGAATTGATTCTATTTAAAATTTCTGTAAAAAGTCTCTTTGCCGCATTTTAATTATAATTGATATTATAGCTAATTACTTTTAAGTACTGTACTATTAAATGTGGTTTTTACTATTTCGATTGATAAATGGTTTAAGCTAATTTCAGCATGTTTTATAAGTAGTATAAGGAAAATTTTATAGCAAAAAACAAACACCATTTCAGGGCATATAAGTTAACGTATTTCAATTGAATTTAAATAGTTAGAAAACTAAAAATGTCGTAAATATTTTTTCCGAGTATTTGCATTTGTTTACGATAAAAGTAGATATTTTTCTTTTATTTTGAATATTTGTGGCAATGTTTAAAAATGCATTAATTAATTAACAGTTCCGAATGGAATCTAATCGATTCAGTTGCAAAACTTTGTTTTTAAGAGAAAAGATGTTTGCCATTCAAAATAAAAACATCACAAATCAAATCAGTAATAAAACTAATTTTATATTGCATTATTGCATATACAATTTATTGGAAATATGATCAAACTAATATTGAGAATACTAATTTGTTTGATCTGTAATTGAAAATTTGAAAAGTCGAGATTTTTTAACGTCAATATTTAAAATTGTTAAAAAAAAATTCATATATATATATATATATATATATATATATATATATATAACTAACTATAAAGCAAATAAAAGATAATAATTTTTAGTAAGAAAATTAATTTTGAATTTAATACTCTAATAAAAATACAAGTAAATTTTAAAGTTAAAATTAAAGAGGCAGAATGAATATTAAGATATACTTCATGTATGGATGTATGTATATCATTATTACTACATACACATACATTTTGTTACAAATTTGAATTATTTATAATAAAATTCACTTATTTATCGTTTGTAAAATAATTAAACATATATATACAAAAAAGAACAATTTCTATTTAAAATAATAATAATAATAAAAAAAAAACAATTACAAATATTAAAATTTATTTGAAAGAAAAGAACATTTTTTAAAAAAATAATACAATTTCTGACCAAATACTTTAAATTACAAAAAAAAAAAAAAAAAAAAATACTCTAAATATCTTTTAACAGCCAGAAAAGAAAATTGGAAGAATATTCTTTAATCAGATAATAATCAAAATAATAGTAATAGTATTAATAGTAGTAATGATGGTAATAGTAGCAGTTAGAGTATTGTAATAGTGATAGAAGTGAAGAAATAAGTTAAAAATTAATAATAGAAAAATCTTGCCTACATAAACGCATTATTTTATGAATGTCCATATACATATGTATGTATGCGCGTGTAGAGGGTGATTTTTTCCTAACTAAAGCTCTTTCAAATGTAAAATTTATTATTTTTTCAAAACATTTGATTTTTTTTTTTTTTTTGAATTATTGGTTTATCTTCAAAATTTTTTCAATTATTGGTTTATTTAAAAATATTTTAAATAGAAAAAAAAAACGTACATTTATAGTTTACTCATCAAATCTATTCAACTAAGAGATATTCACAAATAAAATTAAAAATACTAATTAAAATGAGAGAAGAATACAACAAAAACTAAAACAAATACTAAATTATAAATTTTTGCAAGATTTTTACAGCTAAGAATTTTTTTTTTTTTCTAAAATATTATTTATAATAAATACATTTAAGAACGCAATCTTATCACACATAATTTAATAGGTAATGCTAGAAAACAAAATGTATGAACAAATAAAAAAAATAAAAAAATTTTTTTTACATTAGCCAAATCTTGCAAATATTCTATAATGATTTTATGTGCATAAAATAAATTATTGTTAAGTGAGGAATTTGTGTAAATTTTTTTTGTTTTTTCTTTCTTCAAATTAATCTTTTTTGTGTATGCGTGTCGTTAAAAATATGTGTGCTCTTGTGGGAGTAGCAGTTTATTTTCGTGTCTGTTATTTTCCGTAGAGTATCAAATTGTTTTATTGTATCTAATATTAATTTTTAATTGAATTTTTTTTTTAAATAATTTTTATTACGTAGAAATATTTTAAATAGATAAATATTACTTGCTCTTTTTTTTCTCTTAAAAAGAAGTATTCTAATTAATCTGCATTTATTCTCTCATTTAAACATATTATCTAATAATAATATCCAATAATAATAATAATAATAATAATAATAATAATAATAATAGTAATGGTAATAGTTATAATAATAATATTATTATATATATATATGTGTGTGTGTATGTGTATATAATAAGATTACTTATATACGAACAACTAATTAATTACTTTTTTTTACTATGTAGATAATTTTGTGTTTTTTTTTTCTTTTGAATATTTTTTTATACTCTTTTTAATTCATTTTATCAGTCAGTCTGATGGCGTTTATTATATTACAAGACGATGGAGTGAGATGCGTTGATTTCCTTATTTTGTTCTCTGCTCTCATTTGAATGTTGATATTAGGAAAACAAACAAAAAAAAATCAAATTTCCTATTATTATTATTATTATTATTATTATAATTGTTAGAAATTATTTTTATTATTATTTTTATTATTATAAATTGTTATATTATTTTTGTTTATGTTTGAAATGAGTTTTTTTTTATTATTATTTTTATATGCCTAGTTATAATTTCTTTTCACCTTTATGTAGGTTTTATGTTTTATTTATAATTTTTGTATATTATAAAGTTTTCTTTTTTTAATTACTACTCTTGTTCTTTTTAAATAAATCTTTATTAAATTTATTTACGAATGTTAATTATTATTTTTGTTTTTTTTTTATAATTATTGCTTCCCAATCCATCATATGCATCACATTCGGTGGTTTCAAAAATTGAAATAATTTATTAAATTTTTTTTTTTAACTATCATCTTTTTGTTTGTTTTTTTATATGTATATATATGTGTATATATAAATAGATATATGTATATATGTGCATACATATACATATTATGTTGGTTGTTATATTATTATTATTATTATTATTATTATTATTATTATTACATTTGTTAAATTATTTACCTTATATTCTCGTTTTGTATTGTATTGTTTTTTATTATTATTAATTTTTTTTTTGTTCATTTTATTTTAAAAATTAATTCATTACTAATTGTAATATATATATATATGTGTGTGTGGTGTATATATATTATTTATGTAGAGATACTCTTATCTATATTAATAAGATAAGAAAATTGTTTTGTTTTTTTTGTTATTGTTGTTGTGTATAAGTAAGTATAGTTACTTATTTTTCTCATATGTAAATATGTTTACTTTTGTCTGTTTTTATTATATCGTATGTCACAACCTTAGACATACATGCCCATGCCGTACATGGAGCCCCAATCAACATTCTGAAAACTAGACATATCCACGTTAGTCAGCGCATATCCCTGATAGGGATTTGCAGCAGCCGCTGCACCAACTGGAGCAGCTGCTAATGCTGCTTGTTGTGCAGCGGCCGCTGCGGCTGGTGCCGTATGTGTAGGCTGTGGCTGTTGTCCAGAGTGTACTGCAGCCGCTGCTGCTGCGGCACTAGCTGGCATAGGATATGGTGCATATCTGAAAATATATAAGATAAAGAATATAAATCACATGTCGAATTTGTATAGAAAACATTTGGTTGAAAACTATTTTTATCGAATAGTTGCAAATTAAATTATTGAATAAAATTTACAATAAAAATGCATATTTCTCTTTTTTATATCTTCTAAAACAAAACTCATTTCTGATCTTTTTACTAATTTTAAACAATTAATTCCATTTAATAAAGTATAATATAAGATATTGTGTGAGTACTTACCTAAAACTGTGTAATGTTGGTGGATATGTGGCAAGTAATTTTCCATAACCAGCTGCGGCAGCATTTTGTACTTGAAATGAACTATGAATTGCGGCTGCTTGAGCCGCCTGAGCTTGAGCTTGAGCTTGCGCTTGCGCATGTACTAAAGCCAATTGATTTGTAGTTGCCATGGTGCCAGCAGTTCCAACCAATTGTGGAGGTGGTCCTGCCATTCGAACGCCAAGTGGACCCAGCATAAAACGTTTCTGTATTAATTGAGTTGTGGGTGTAACAGCCTCCTTTGGCTGTGCCTTTTTGCATTCAACTTTTTTGTTTTTTATTGTGTGGAAATGAATTTCGCAGACACGGTCAACAACATCTTCATTTTCAAATGTCACAAAACCAAAGCCGCGATGTCTTTTTGTTTGCTGATCCATTAGCATTACTGTCTCTTCAACTTTACCAAACTGTCCAAAATAGGCTTTCACCTCTTCAGATGATGTATCCTGGCTAACGCCACCAACGAATATCTTTTTTGTTCTGTTCGATTGTTTTGGTCTGTTTTTCGGTGTGGCATGTTTTGGATCAATTTTTTTACCATCCAATGTGTGAATGGGAACTTGGAGAACTTTGTCAACACTACTTGGTTCCTGGAATGTTATGAAGCCAAAACCACGACTCCTCTGAAATTTTTAAAAATAGATTTTTATTAAAACTAGAAATTACTCTAAAAATTAATTGTTTATTTGCTAAAAGACAAAATAATAAAAACTATCTATTCTCATACCTGTGTAGCTGGATCCTTCATGATTAGAACATCTGTTACTGTGCCGAACATATTGAAATATTCCTTCAATTTCTCTGTAGATGTTTGCCAACTGAGACCACCGACGAATAGTTTACCTGGTGCTGGATCTGTGTTGTTAGGTGTTGAACGGCCAGACGATCCTGAATTCGATGTTGCTGTGCCATTTGTGCGGGCTGGGACCAATGCTCCATTCATAGCAACGTTACTATTTATTGTCGCAACCAATGCATTGTGCAGATCGTGATGTTCAAGTATTCCAGCATTTTCAATTCCACCGCTGCGTGGAAAAATCAACATATTGTTTTTTATATTTATAGATCTTGGATTGTACATAATTTAAAGGAATATTATTTAATATATTCTAACGAATTGTTTCTTTTTAAATAATTTTTAAGAAATTCATTCAGGTTTAGATGAATTTTTATTTAAGAAATATCAATTAAAATTTTTAAATTATTTTAAATGTCTAGTAATTTTATATTCTTCGTTTTCGAAGCACTTCAATTTTTGTTTATTTTAAAATAAAAAAAAAAAAAAACTGTATTTATTTTCCTACTATCACAATAATATCACAAATTTTGAAACTATTTATAAAAAATTAACACAATTTCTATTGGACTGCATCAGCAAAAGACTCATTAAAATTGTAAATTTAATATATGGACAAATCGTTCCAACTAAAATAATATGATCACTTGATTAAAATATTATAAACAAAGTGAACCAGACAGAGTCTATCGTATAAATATTAATTTTTATATTAACGTTCGTCAACAGGTCGACAATTGACATTTCTAGTAGAAAACGCGTTCTTTCCAACATCTGCCATACGAAAGGATTCCAAACAATTTATTTGTATCTGTTAATTGCTTATATAATTGAATAGCTACGGACGCAAGCGCGGCTGTATTAATATCCTGCCCATGGCATAAAATGCAAAAAACCAGTTTTATTATTACGGTTATTCTCTTTTGTCCTGTTCCCCTCTTACCGTTTCTATTTATATGATACTCTTTTCCTCGTCCCTTTCTAATAGTATTGGTTACCCATTGTTCGTGGGGTAGTAGTAATGGCAAACCGTTCCAAACAAGATATTTGAAAAAATTACGACAAGTTTAAATATCAATATATTCAAACATCTATCAATGTATATGAACGTGTATTTAACCTACTTCGTTAGATAATCATAAAAAGGACATTTTTCAAATATTTTCTTTGTCGAAGTTTGTGTACTAAAATTTTATGAAATCTGACAATAATAAAATTCCTTGTCAAATATTATTTCAATTAAACATTTTTCATTTATATTCCCCGCAATAAAATTTATTTTATTAAAAATACCGCCAATAATTTATGATATATTTTTATAAAATTTTCTTATGAAATAATTATTGTTTATATATAAAATACCGTCTGAAAGCAGCTTTAGAATAGATTGTTTGTGAATATCCTTGTCAGAAAAGCCATTTTACAATTTGAATTATGGAGATTGTCTTGGATAGATTTCTATGTGAAACCATCGCATAAACAATGGTTATACACATTTCCGAATAGAGATGGCGCTTTTCAAGTTGTTCCTTTTCAAAAAATTTATAAAAAGTTATGCCAAAATTTAGTGTTTTTTATTCCTTGTTATAAAAAGAGTGTTTTTCTTTTAAAAATAATTCTTATTATTTGTATTCAATATCATTTTTGACTTTTATAAAAAAATATCCTTTATTAAAATAATATCGAAACAATTTTTTGTTCCAGCTCATTCCTCTGGTGGCTATTATGGTTGGTGCTGTAGGTGGACTTGGCGGTTACATTGTGTACAGTTCACGTACTAGAAGTGATGTCGTGTAAGTGTAATATTCTAAAATTATATATTTTTATTAATATGTTTTTTTTTTTTTAAATTTAGTTTTCGCAAGCATGGAAAGCCACTATCGGAGACTATGGACTTGCTCAATCCGCAAAGAACTAAGGTATGTGTGCACAATTCTTTCGCCATTTGAATTTTTCAATATTTCAATATTTCGATTTATGTAAAATTATTTATTTACTCAATAAGAAATAGTCGATTTATAATATGTAGAAAAAAAAAATCACATATTCACTAGAACATGCATGCAAATAATACAATATGTCCGCATTTAAATTGCACTCAATTTATTTGATTGCATTCAATTATACAAAATGATAATATACATATTATATATGGTATAACGATATCGAAAAGTGTTCCACATACACTTTGAAAAAGAAGATATGCTAAAATTTCATGCAAATCGTTTTCATATTTTTAGCAGAGTTTTTAAGGTATTTATGTTCAGTTTTGAATAGTCCTCAAAATGACAACGCAATCTCAGCGCACGTACTACAGTGCATACGTGCCGCATTTGTTCGAATAAAAATGCTGTACGTATCGAGTGACAAAAGAGTGCCGGCAAAAAGAGCAGCCTCATTACGGCTATTGAAAAGCTTCCCATTCTTGCTCTATGGAAAAAGCTGTACACGGATTAGAGATGTTGGTATGTACTGCTTGTTCGATGGTAGCGTTATCTTTACTTTCGGATAAACTCATCCGTCGACTTTGTATCTAACGGAGGATAAAAGAAGGCCGAGGCAAGAATGGAAAAGGTCACGCGACAGCTTATTTTCTGCCTATCCACGAACGACCTCGACTCGATTCCTTTTCCTATTCCACTCTATTCTTAGCCTAAGCGCATTATTTATTTTGTTAGTAAATTTGTTTTCCTTGTGAACATGTTCGAAGTTTTCGCGTCTACAGACTTTCAGACTTTTCTTTCACTATTACTAAATAAAACGTGTCCCTTTTGTCCCTCCCTACGTCCATGCATAGCCAGTCGTATATAACTGTACGCTTTTGCAGTGTATGTCCTGTGAGATCGCGTTCAAATGTGATACGAATCCTCAAACTAAATAGAAGGCAATAACGAATAAACGCAGAAAATGGGAAGCAAATATGTTCATGGATATTTCTGCACATATTCAGTTTTGTAATCGAATCGAAGGATTTGTTTGGTTTTTTTTTTCTTCGGCAACTTTTATAGCATTGCTATGATTTCGTCCTGTTCCATATTCCTTAATCATTCGTTAAACATCGGTCGAAATTCGGTATTCTTTATTTTTCCTCTCTGTCCGCTAACCTCTCTCTAGCATTCTGTCTCTGCTGTTAGCTATCCTATTGTACCTTGCCGTCCATCGTCCATTTTTCATTTGGTTTGGTTCTTTGCGCAAACGCTTCCGTGTGAATATTATTTCGATAAATATGTTCATTATTTAATAACATCCATCCACCACATTGACATGCCGTACATAGTCTACCCCGCACATGTGCATGCGTGACAAGTACATGTCATACAACACAAATGCAGCAATATTTTTTTTTTTTTTGCTTTGTTGCTAATTGTTTCTGTTTGTAAAGCATTACGATTACGATTTTGGTAGCGTCATAGATTTTCAAAGTATTCTTTATTCCGTTTTGCCACCCTAGTAGCCCTAGAGAGCCTTCCCTTTATGTACTCGTATCTGACGAGAACTTTTCAAATGAAAACGATGGTGTTGGTTGCGATTTCTTTTGCATAAAAACTCATACATGCACAAATTGATGCCTTTTTATATACACAGATAGGCCGAGGAGAATTTTTGATAACAACTACTATGAAATGCGCCTGAATAACTCCAATGATGACGATGACGACAACGACGAGCACGGCCTCAATGTGGTCCGGGCGGGTTCACCTTTGTTGTCTTATCGTGTAGTTAGTTCTCTATCGATTTTCCCATGCAATACATGTTTAAATCATTTGCCTCTGTCCTTGTAGTTGTTCCTCCTTCATTGATTATCCTCATCGCCATTATCTCGAACGTTCGATGCACTTTGTCTAACACAAAAATTAATACTATCGCTCCAATATGATTAATTAACTAAGAAAAAAAAATCCTCTAAGGATTGCGTATTTTTCTTCATTTTCGTTCATTTAATTTCTTACATTGAACAAGAGGAAAATCCATAACGTACGATTTTATTCTTTTTATTATTTTTTTTTCTTGCTAGACGAAGAAATATTGATGGTGACATCGAACTGAACGAAAGAGAATCGTAAAGATAGAAGTTTGCTGAAACAGAATGGCAAGATGACAGAATAATTTGCGATGACAGAGAAATTGAGTGGATCGATGTTCATATCCAGCTCAACCCTCTTCTTTCAATTACTTTGATATATCTTCATCGATGATGTCGTTTTGGGGTGAATTATTAAAAGAGAACAGGGCAGTGGCAGAGTGGTTGAAATGTGTTGCCTGATTTGATGAATTCGTACAAAAATTCACGCAACACTTCACCATCGTAATTGATAAATCAAAAAGGCGCATTCTTAACAATTTCTCATCGAAATTCATTGCTCGATCCTTTCTAATTAATTATGAATTAAGAAATTGAAAATTGTTCGTTTATAAATCAATCGGTTGACGTGCGCCGGTATGGCAGCCCAATATAAATCTTGCATGATATTTTTTCCAGTCGTGTTGCCAAAGTGAAGGAAAAAAAAAACTTCGAATGAAAATATGAACCGAAAAAAAAAGAACAAGAAAATCGAATGAAAACGACTCGAACACAGGGAGTACGGCTGGGTAAAAGAACTGCACAGAATTCGAACGTGAACCCACCCTCGATGTGTGCTGTGCTGTTCCGAATCCGATCGACCAACCCTCCCCGACCGACCGTTCGTTATGATTATCGCCAGCATACGTGTATGAGTGCCTAGTATTCCATGTAACTAACGATTCTGAATTGTGAATGTATATTTATCCAAAATTGCACCCCTGCAAATAATTCAAATATTCTATGTTTGCCTGCTTGCTATTACCGCCATACGCCATAAAGAAAAGTGTGCCACAGCGCTCGCATAAATAAGAAAGAGACCAGCGTTATGCTAACATATATAGTCAAGTACAGAATAGTACCAGATTGCACACCACCATTGAAAATGAATGTTGTTCATAGTTAGTAGGGTCGAATACCCGGCGTGGATAAGAAGAGGGTTAGTTTTCGGAGGGCAAGCGCCATTTCCAACACATTCATTCGATGACAATATTGTTGAATTCAGTATATAAGAAAATATAAACCAATACATTAACAATTTAGTACAGAACACCCCTGCTTATATTTTTCCCTTTTTTCGTTCGTTGTCATGACACCCGAGCAGCCCGATCAGGGAATCAACCCTAGTCGGGATTCAGTCAGCTTTTGGTGTTCGTTCGTGTTCTTTCTTGGAATTCAAAGTTCAATTGTATCGAAAAATAGGAACAACAACAATAAAAGAGATTTACTATAACTTTTTATTATTATTATTATTAATATTATTTTTTTGTTTTTTTTTGTTTTTCTAATCTGCTTAACAATAATAGTTTTAAATTGAATTTAATTAATTTTTATTTTTAATTACACATTTTTCAACAAAAACAAACAAAAAATATATCTCGTATGATTTTCTTTTATTGGTAATAAAATTTTATTTTATTTTATTTTTTTTTGAAATAAAATAAAATAAATATAATTAAATTCGGTTAATAAGTGATAATTGGAAAATTTCGAATAAAGTGTGAATAATATAAATTATAATATAAATTTACACCGAATGACAGGAAAGCCGAACACGGTTGAATGGGGTCATTCCTGTCCTGCTAGTTATCGATAGCAGGGCATACTAATGGTTACCTTGTTAAAAATTGGCAAAGCATAATCAAAGCCAAAGAGATTAATTTTATACAATGCTGAAAGCCAATGATATTGTCCTGTCACAGCAGTACTATAATAGTTTACTGCTGTTTCGGGACATTTACATTGTCTCCAGGCTCCATCGATATCATCTATAATGTTTATATAATCTGAGAATTGATATTTTTTCCAACCCGGTTTTAGCTACACATATCCCCAACTTCCCACTCCCCCTTACCCTTTAAAAAGAAATAACACAGGAATAACAAATGGATTACCAACCAACCAACCAACCACAAAACAACATTAATTAATACATTTTTTACCTACCAAAAAAAACACCATCATCGCAATACTATCTATCATCATCTCTACTATCGAACAGAAAAGGATTATTCCTATATTGAGTGATTTGAATATTTAACGATTATTATATTTATATGTTCAATTTTTTGTTTTATTTGAATTATTCAAAATCCTGATAATTAAGAATTAATAAAAGTAATTGAATAAAATCGTGTGATAAAAATTAACTTTTTTTATAAATCGTTTTAAAACATTTTCATAGCAACAGACAAAAAAATATTATTTGTTTTATACACCAACATCAACAATCAAATCAATAGATATGGATTTATTATTTAGAAAGGAAAATTGAAATTTAACAGAACGGATTTATATAAAAAAAAAAAAAAAAAAACTATCGGATTATTATAAATGAACAATGGCATCCTCCTAAAGAAAAATGGCTACATTCCAAGCAGAATCGGCTACCAGAAAGAAAAAAACGTTAATTACTACTTCGTTATTATTGTATAATTCTTAATTAATTATTTAGAAGAAAGAAAAAAAATTATAAATTTCCGTAATGGAATTGAAATTTTCTTATTTGGCAACTTTGGAAACATTCTCGCATTCGAGAAAGGTTCATTGTGTCGTTGAAGTATTGATTTGGGTGTAAAAAGACATTTGTCCGCCATTTTGTGGTGATATTATATTGACTTAGCCGAGAAGTATATTATGCATACATGCATACATATGTGTATATGAGAAAGCTCGGCCAGTTTTCATCGATTTAACGAAACTTCCAGTTCGTGCATTTTTCGTAACGTTTCGTATCGATTCGTTTCAGTTTGTTTCGTTTCTCTTCATTTCGTTCCATTTTCTATCGTTTCCTAAGAAAATTATTGAATTTTCGGTCAATAACTTTTTTTTTTTTTTTGGCATTTTTAGAAAAACAAATTTTCACATTAATATCTAATAAGGAAATTGACAAAAAATAAAAATCTAATTGGAAAATATAAAATGTTCATAAATTGTTAAAGAGACTTTCTAGGATGAAGAAAAAATTTAATCGATCGATTAAGGAATGAAGTGAAATAAAATGTTTTCATGTGGCTTCCCATTTCATTGTGTTCTTTTGCGCTTACTTTGCAGGAATATGTGTGTTGTGTGTTCGTGTGTATTCTATATACATATTTCACACACACAACATTTACAATATTCTTTTCGTAAATGTATTCCTCATAGTAATGACACAATGAACTTTTCAAACAAATTTTCATTTGTTTTTGCTTTTCCTTTTTTTTTTTTTTACTAATCACTTGCATGCATTTCCACCTTGAAGGTAATTTATCGCGTTTACAACAATAGTTTTATCTTTCTTTTTTGAACCAGAAAAAAATATCCTTTTTTTTTTATATCAACAAGTATTTATGTTATCGGAAATCGCATGAATTAAAACTAACCCCTGTTAATTATCAAACATTGACCTACCAATTGTGGTAAATTGTTTTACGTTCACTTACATCACGTGCAAAGACTTTTTTTTTATTTTCTGTGCTTGACCGCCCCTCCCCCCCTCCCCCTCCCCAACTCTGACTATCTTATACAGGTAAATCGAACACTTACAAAACGAACGAAAAGACGAGAAAATCAAATTTGATTTTAAAGAATTTTACTGCTTTTACAATATAATCGTATGTATTGTGCCTTTACCTTTAGCACAAACACCAATCCAATTATGAGATTGGATTTGAAATTTCTCTTCTTCTATTCTTTTGACTATTAATTCAATTTTATTCTTTGTACGCTTTTATAAATGGAAATGTACAAATAACCGAAAATTTTAATTCAATTAACCAAAATTGATCTGAATTGATTTGATTGGACAGGTTTTTTTTTTCTTCGTTAAATATTTCAATTTCGCCATAGTTTTCTTGTAAAGAGAAAAAAAAAATACTCAAGATAATTGTTATTGATTTAAAAAAAAATTAAAGACACATTTTCAAAAAGAAATAAATACTTTTTTTTCCAATACAAATTAAAAGTTGCCTAAAGCAGCATACTCGATACGATAGAATGGAAGAAAGAACCTCACCCATTTTTTTTTTAAGTTCCTATGTAATAATTATAATTTATTTAAGTTCTTCGTCTGACTATCGATGGCTGCACCATATTACAATAAAAAAAAAAAAAAAGGATAAGTAGTATGCATGGTCTAAATTATGATGAAATAAATTTGAATGAATTTTGATAATAAGTGTCTGGGTAAAGGGCGAGTCAAATATAGTTAATATTTATAAACCGAAAAAAAAGAAGAAAAAAAGTTTTACGAAATAAATTCTTGCAAAAAATGAAAAAGTACGGCCACTCCCTCGTTGGTAGAAAATGATCCTATACCAACTAACCCATACACCCTGTGACAACTTTCATCACCCCACAGAGAATTGCTGCTGGAGTTTCTGCCAAAGAGAGAATGTCCTGCTTTTGGAGGAATACATTCAAATAAATAATCACAAAATAAAAATAACTCACACATAAACTGCAAATGAACAGATGAATTTAGAGGTATACCGAGATAACCCGCCCCGCCATGATGAAATGAACTCTTTTTCAGGATTTTCTCTTTTCTTCATTAATAATATACGCTATATATACGACCATACATACACATTGATACATCTACCTTTTCAGACGTTGTGGCATAACCGCTATATTCATTGTGTATATCCTTAATTTAACCCTCACAGACAACCCCAGCTTATTTTGATGATTTTTCTGCTTTTTTTTGTTTTTTTTACTCCTGTTTCATAACGAAACAATGAATATATTTGCGTGCCATGCGACTATGCGAATTAGCTCATTTGGGAGTACTTCATTTTCAATTAATTTCCATTAACTTTGTTATTTATAATTCTGTTAAAACTCGGGATTAAACAGAAACTCCCCGCTTCTCAATATTGGTTTCTTTAATGTTGCACTCATGCGTTTACTGCCTCAATCAATCCCCTTTCCCACTACCACAACTAAGATTTGATTTGCTGTTTTTCTGATTTTTTATTTCATCTTTTAGATTGTCAGAGAATATATACAATAAAGTTCATTGAACTTGGAATATTTGAGAAACACTTTTGTCGTTTTTGCTCATTATCCTTTTTACTTATTATTATATACTCGTATGTATGTAAGCTTTTAGGATTAATTTAGATGATTTCAATAATATCATCTTGGTTGATGGAATACAATTAATTAACTCTAAACTTTGGTTTTATGAAAATTTAAAATCATCTGCTTAAATGGCAGTGTATTGTTTTAACAGAAAATTATTTAATTAAATGATACTATATTGGGAATAAGATTATTTTCTCTGGGACATTAAGAATTGAAAATTATTTATAAGAAAATAATAGGTTTTTTTTCTTCAAATGAATGTTTTTATTTTTTAAAAAAAATTAGAAAATTTAAATAGTCGTTTTATTGGACAATTTCCATAAAATTATTGTAATTTCATAGCATTGAATTAAAGAGAAAAAAAAAATTTTGCCAATTATTGTGTATATGGGGGAGCTTTTACAACAAATTGAACCAAGTAGAAGAAATAAATGAAGTAAAATGATGAGCTCTGAATACGCCATCTCTTTTCGGCTCGATTCGATAGAACTTTTATTTATCTCGTTTCTTCTGTCATTCATTCGATAGCGAGCGACTCTCTAAATATATGATGAATTTCAACTATTCCAACATAGATGGCACAATAAGATTATGGTTTGAGAATGTGATATTATTTTCGACAAATTATGAACAGATGATGGAGATTCGATAAAGCTTCGAAAATGGCAATGCTTATGCGAAAAAAAGCTTTTAAAATATTGCCAATTCCCCCTCCCCCATTCAATGGATGCGCACTTTAAATAATTAAAGTCAAAAACATTTTCAACGGAAATTATTTGATTTTTTTTTTCAATACAACAATTTAATGAAGAAAAATATTTATTGAAATATATGAGGGTCGTTCAATAAGTTCTTGGAAAATCTAAGAAATTGCGCTCGTAGTGTCGGTGAAGATTTTTTTTTGTAAGTAGCATTATCGACAGGAAAGCTGTCTAAATTTCAGCTCGATCCATAGCGTAGGTCAATTTCTATCGTCGATTAAAGCTAACGACATTTATTTGTGCATAACAATGGAAAAAATCGAGTTTAGGGCTGTCATCAAATATCTCCATTGGAAAGGCTTAAGCCCGAAAGAAATCAAAGCCGAGTTGGATGCAGTTCATGGCACATCTGCACCTGTGTTTGCGACGGTTTACAATTGGGTGAATGAATTTAAACGTGGCCGTTCATCCACAAAAGATGAACATCGTTCAGGACGCCCAGTTGAGGTGTCTACTCCTGAAATCATCGACAAAATCCACGATCTGATTTTGAGCGATCGGCGAATTAAAGTGCGCGAATTAGTTGAGGCCACGGGCATATCACAAGGTACAGTCGCTTCAATTTTGCATGAAAAATTGTGTGAAAAAAATTTCGTCAAGATGGGTGCCGCGTTTGCTCTCAGAGGAGAACAAGCGCAATCGTGTAGTGGACTCTGAGGCTATGTTGGCACTCTTTCATCGCAATCCTGCCGAATTCCTTCGTCGATATGTCACTGTGGACGAAACCTGGATACACTTCTACACTCCAGAAACGAAGAGACAGTCATCACAGTGGATTTTCAAGGGTGAACGGGCTCCGAAGAAGGCAAAAACTGTGCCATCGGCCGGCAAGGTGATGGCCACGGTCTTTTGGGATTCCCAGGGCATCATTTTTATCGACTACTTGGAAAAAGGAAAAACAATAACAGGAGCGTATTAGGCGTCCTTATTGCAACGGTTGAGCGAGGAAATCAAAGAGAAACGCCCCCATCTGAAGAAGAAAAAAATCCTCTTGCATCAGGACAATGCGCGTGTGCACACCTGCGCTGTTTCCATGGCCAAAATTGTGGAATTGAGAACGGAATTGTTGCAGCATCCCGCTTATTCACCAGATTTG
This sequence comes from Atherix ibis, assembly GCA_958298945.1. NCBI lineage: Eukaryota > Metazoa > Arthropoda > Insecta > Diptera > Athericidae > Atherix > Atherix ibis. The sequence goes on from OY282605.1 coordinate 132,054,149, forward strand.
GCCCCGAGTGACTATTTTCTTTTCCCCAATCTGAAGAAATGGCTTGGCGGACGACGGTTCACTTCCAACGAGGACGTCATTGCTCAAACGGATGAGTATTTTGCAGAACTTCCGAAATCCTATTCTTTGGACGCGATTAAAATTTTGGAAAAACGGTTGGAAAAGTGTTTAGAGCTAAAAGGCGATTATGTTGAAAAATAAAATTTTTTTTTTTAAAAAAACAGTTTTTTTTCCATATTTTTCTAAGCATTTATTGAACGACCCTCGTATTTACACTCACAGAATAATCTCAAGGACTTAATTTAGCAAAAAAATTTTTTTAAACAATAATTTATCTGTAATTCATTCTAATTTTGGTGGAACATTCTTTTAAGAATTTTTTTATAATATTCATTTATAGAAAGAAAAGATAACACGAAGATAAAATTTCCAATCTTAATTGGAATTTCTGAAAATTTTTATTATAAAACAAATTTTAACCATAGAAAAATCTTCAATTTAGCAAATTATTTTTAAGATCTTTTAAACGAAGTAATTAATTTCTTCTATACTAGTTGACCTAATTTATTAAAATGCACTATTTTTTCTGTATCATCTATACAAATGAGGTGGTGGTGGTGGTTTTCTAATGAAATTTTTTTTTCTTCATAAGCACAAATATTTGCTTTAAATAAATTGTACATGAAAATGATAAAAACAACAGAGAGATAGGTGAGGGAGGGTGTATGATGATGACAAAAATAATGATTACAATATCAAACGAAATTACTGAGGTGAACTAATCAATATATCAGAAATTTTTCATAATTTGCTATTTGCAGACGTCCTTTGATCACAGAGACTGTTTTATGTTCATGTGTAAGATTTTACACTTAAAAACGTGATATAATATTCTCAAATTAAGTATACACTTTATTGTGTATTCTAAGAATGGCCTTTCCTCATTGACACGGGATTCTCATAGTCAAAGGACACACCAACGCCTACCTTATCAAAGTACAATCTTCGAACTCATCGAACGAAGTTCATCATTTTTTTTTCTCAATTTTTATGCTATCGAATAGCCATTAATCTCTAGCTATTAAATGGATAGAAAGAAAAAACGATAAATTCCTTATAATATACTTAATATTGCATTGTTTTCAAGTATTCAAATAAGAGTGCATATATATAATATGAGAAGAATAAGAAAAAGCACAAGTGGAAAGATGAAAAAATCAATTTTTTCTTGAAGAGGAGGATTACAAAGATACCAGCAAACAGGAAAAAATGCTGAATAAGGTTCTGAATGCAATGAACAATGAATGGCGGGCTCTTATAAAATGCCACTTCAAATGAACCATTTCATCAGAATTTTCATGTATATTTTTATTTATGTAATATACCATAATTCTCCAAATATTGTATTGGAAAATATATTCGCCCTTTATTTAATATATAATCGAGTGGATGTATCGTATCTGGGGGGGGGGGGGGGGTGGGCACACAAAACAGACATTAGAGAAATGTGTATGAGAGCATACTCGAGAAGGTACATACTTAATTCTGATCGAGGACTGTGTCTGTCGCCCAGGGAGGACGATACATAGACACAGCAAGCAGTCTTTTTTATTTAAATTAAATATTGCTATTCTGAATTGATGATTTTAATACGAAGGAATTATGTGTACTTACTTTACTCTTCACATAGTATCTATTTTTGCTGAAATTTCATTTTGTCACCAAATCGGTAAATTTTTGTTTTATTAATCATTTTGAATTTCTTAAATATTTAATATTAATTTTTCTTTTATTGTTGTTGGAATTTCGTATTTCGAGAATATATTTTTAATACTCTCTGAATAGTAATTAATGATCTTAAATTTTATTTATCCTCTATGGTCCTGATGGTGTTTCTACTATTTTTATTAAATCAATCATGCTGCTACACATCACTTTACTTTCTCGTTTGGGAATTATTTTTAAAATAAAATCAATCCAGAGTTGTAAATTTTCTAAAGTAAGTTTGGAAACAATCCTTCATAATATCCGTTTTTCAAAAAAAGGTTCCTAAAAATGAGGTTATCAAACTACAGATCTATAGTAAAATTATCGACTATTCCAAAGTTATTTGAGTCGTTGATATAGGGTTTTCCAATAAGAGTGATATGATTTCTAAGTGACGTTTCGGCCATTTGTAATATGTCATGATCTGTCTTTTTTTGTTCATTGTATTCAGTAATGTTTACAATTTCATCATGGAGAGATATACGCAAGAACAACATTTACAAATTATTTAATTTTATTATCAAAATAATCGTTCCCCAATTGCAACTTTTCGTGCGCTCACTTTCATCTGAGTGGTGCGGTAAATAAACAAAACTGTCGATTCTGGTGTGAAGAAAATCCACAAATTATTCATGAACACCCATTACATTCACCTAAATTGACAGTTTGGTGTGGTTTTTGGTCTGGTGGGATCATCGGTCCGTAATTCTTTCGAAATGAAGCTGGTAACACCGTTACTGTCAATGGAGAGCGGTATAGATCGATGATAACCAACTTTTTATGGCCGAAATTGGAAGAAGTTGATCTTGACAACATCTGGTTCCAACAAGACGGTGCTACGTGCCACACAGCACGTGCAACAACCGAATTATTGCGAGAAAAGTTCGGAGATTCGATTATTTCAAGAAATTGTGACATTGAATGGCCTCCAAAAAGTTGTGATTTCACAGCATTAGACTATTTCTTGTGGGGTTATCTGAAGTCATTGGTCTTTAGCAATAAACCAGACTCTCTTCAAGCTTTAGAAGTCAATATTGAACGTGATATTCATGACATACGACTTGATTTAGTGGAAAAAGTGCTCGAAAATTTGGTTCATCGAATTCGTTCCTGCAAAAGAAGTCGTGGAGGCCATTTGAATGACGTTTTATTCAGAACTTAATTGTATCGATTGTATTTCACAATAAATAAAAAACATTTGAATTTCCTTAACATTTAGTGGGTTTTTTTTTTAAAGAAATCATATCACTCTTATTCGAAAACCCTATTCACCGCTCATCTAGCAATGGTTTTATACCTTTCCAGATCATAACGACTACCAACCTCCTTGCATTTATTTATAATATATTATATTTATTGGGTTGTCAAGAAAGTAATTTCGTTTAATCCCAACAGAGGATTTAATTGTATTCTTTCACAACCAACTTCACGCCCACGCTGCATAATCATATGTATTTTGACAGCTGAAATAACAAGGTTTGCATAATCACATGTATTTTGACAGCTGACATAGCAAGGCTCAATTCGATTGATTCTGCACAATAGTTTTTGGTTGATAACCTTTTAAATATGGAAAGTGAAAAACAGCATTTTCGGCATATTTTACTTTTTTACTATAGAAAAGATAAAAAGCTGTTCAAGGCAGAAAAAAATTATCCGATGTTATCTTATGGAAAAAAAATTTGTGCTGTCGCATTGACGTTTATGATTTGCTTCTCAAACGCCAAGAAAATTATCCATTTTTGATATGCTTTGATCCGGTTCATCTGGAGTAGAAAAGATGAACCGGATCAAAGCACTTCGAAAACCAATATTCATCAAAAAAAAAAGGTTATGCTATCTATTTGGTGGGATTTCAAAGAAATCGTTTATTTTGAGCTTCTACCGAGCAACACAACGATCAATTTTGAAGTGTATTGTCATCAGTTGGACAAATTGAATGATTCACTTAAAGAAAAAAGACCAATAAATAAACTATTGGGTTGTCCGGAAAGTAATTTCGTAATGAAACGAAATTACTTTCTTGACAATCCAATATTATTTTTCTAAAGATTTGCAAACTGACTAATCCGATTAATTAGTTTCAACTAAAGAAAACGGGGATTACCTCCAATTCTTCTTGATTGGTTAAGATCATACTTATCTACAACGTGTCTTTTTTTTTTTGAAGCACTCACTGGCGTTCCACAAGGTAGCCATCTTGGCCCATTACTTTTCATTCTTGCAATTAAGAACTTTGAAATTTCCATTTTTGCAGATGATAAAAAAAAACTTTTTTCAAAAATTGAAAATTTCAATGCTGCAACCCACCGTCATTCAGGAGGATTTAAACTTATTCAAAATAATTTTCCATATGTCTCAATTCTCGCACTTTCTCTTACAACTTTTCGGGATTTTGAGATTTTACTGAATAAGAAACTTGAATTTATTTCCCACATTAACAATATTGTTGCTAAAAATAGTGAAGTTTTAGGCTTTATAAAGCGTTGGTCGAGAGAACTTTCCTGTCTTAATACCTCGGTGTCCTTATATCATTCCTTAGTTAGATCTTTTCCTCGAGTATGCAGCTTTAGTTTACAGTACTCATATTAAACGTACATAGAATCAGTGCAACGTAACTTTGTTAGGTTTGCTTTAAAGGATTTTCCATTTATTTGATTGTCTTAGACTTCCTCCTTACACAGATCGGTTCAATTTGCTTCAAATGCCTACACTGGAGAAAAGACGCAAAGTTGCCGATTTAATTTTCATTCACCAACTTTTAAATTCGAAAATTAACTGTCAGGTACTTACAATCGACGAAATTATAACTTAAGAAGATTACCTCTTCTACACGTTAATTCTTCTACGTCTAACTATGGTTTACACAACTCAATGAACCGAATGCGTATTTCTATTTGTTGAATAACCGAAAATTTTGTTTTCTCCCTTGTTTTTTCTTATATGTTTTTAGGGGTACTTTGTTTAACGTTCTATGAATTTTACTAGTTTCTTAAGTCTTTTTTTTCTTCTTTTCTTTTTATTATATTTTTGCATGGATGTCTTGCATGTTTGTGCCAATCTAAATCATATAGATCTGTGAATATTGCCCTACACTTTGCTAGAATATAGGATATTTCCTTAGCATTTGTTGTTGAGAGTTGTGTGCTTCGAGTTGAAGCTTAAACTCAAATAATTATTATTTAAAAATGAATTTTGAAACAATTTACAATTTTACAGAAAAGTAAGAATTATAGTTTCATGTATTTGTGTATATAATATTCTAAATTTGTTGTAGACTTAATTAATCTAATTATTGTATAATTTTCTTTTTGCAGATGATCACTTTCAATCAGGAATATCGTCCATTAACGGAAGTAAATGAAATTTACAAATCGATGGAAAATTCAGCTGCAGAAATTACTACCAAAAAATAAACACGGTCTCAGCGAATATGTAGTTAATTCCTATTATTGGTATTATCATTAATTACCATTGATGTAATAATATTTACTATTGTTGTTTGTGTTTTCAAAACAAAATATTAAATTAGAATTATAAATAAATGTTAATGTTACAAGTTTAAATACTGAATAATCATTCCAACATATTTTATTATCAGCACTATTATATAAATGTACAAAAAAAATTATTATTTAATATATGTCGTTTAAACAAAATAAATGTGTATGCATAAATATATATAAAAAAAAAGTTCTTTTATTTTCCTATCGACGAGAGCCTATCCACATAGTACCGACCATTTTACTTCTTATTGACATTTGTGAGGGTTTGTTTGTTTGTGAGAAAGTTCCCAACCCAAAGACATGTGTCAGCCCACGTGTGACAAGATAATGTTTTCATATTAGTTCTTGTTAAAATATAACAAAAATAATAAGAAAAATATATCGTTGAGGAACTGGCACAGTCCTGGGCCTCGTTTTTATCCAACAACCTTACCTTAGTAATTCACGGAAAATCTCTCCCCTATACTGTCAGCCTCCACCCTAATCTTGAATCAGCCAGTAACGCTTGCAGAGTTCAACTTTTCGTTGAATTCCTTCAAGGGAACCACACCTGGTAGGGACAAGGTTTTTTTTTAAAATGATTAAAGAGGCATCTTCGACTTTTATTAGAATTATTAGAATTGTCAACCTCTTTAACAAAATTCTGGAGAAAATCTACTATCCCAAATTGCTGAAAGATCGCAACAGCCATTCCAGTTCCCAAGAAAAATCTCTCCCATACTTCGGCTAACAACTTTAGACCAATTTCATTAGTGCATTGCACTTCCAAGATCCTGGAAAAGATCTTAGCTACAAGACTTAACCAGGCGCTTGCCAATAGACTCAATCCCCAACAACATGCCTACAGGTCAGGCAGGGGAACTCTGAGTATGCTACTTGAACTCCAACATTCAATCCACAATTGCTAAAAAACGTAGACATTGTGGTTTACTGTTGTCGTTCGACCTAGAAAAGGCGTATAACCGAATTTGCCCACATAGGGTACTCTTATAGCGTGCAGAGTGGGGAGCAGACTCTGCAATATTGGGACTACTACGTTCCTACCTAACTGGTAGAACCTTCACGGTACGCGCCAACAGTCATTTTTCGTCAAAACGCGAAATGAAAAACGGCATCCCACAAGGATCCCCTTTATCAACGATCCTATTCAATATATATATTCACTCCCTTTTCCCACCAACTATCATCCTTTAACCACTACATATATGCCGACAACATTTTTATAATTGTATCTGGTGCTGATGGCTGAACTGGGCATCCCGCAGGCCATAATCGATCTAATCCGAGAACTATACCGCGAGGCCCCGTGTAGAGTGCGTCTCAAAGGACGAAACAGCGATACATTCAACATCTCGAGAGGAGTCAGGCAGGGTTGCATAATCTCGCCTATCCTCTTCATAATCGCCCTAGACCTAGTCCTTCAACGCACTAACAGCACAGCCAGCAACGGTATACAGTGGACACTGCGTGAGAAGCTCCACGACCTGGACTACGCCGACGACATATGCTTCATGTCCCACACCTTCAACGGCATTCAGGAGAAACTGAATGCTCTGGCCTCCAACGCCGAAGAAGTTGGGATGAGAATCAACATCAAGAAGACCAAATTGATGCGTATCGGCACCACCTGCGAGAGACCCTTGATGCTACACGGTACCCAAGTTGAAGATGTCGAAAAGTTCTGTTACCTTGGCAGCATGCTCAGCAAGGATGGTGGAACTGAAATAGACATCCAAACGTGCATCAACAAGGCGCGACAAGCGTACACCTCACTTGGGAACGTGTGGCGTTCCAATCACCTCTCCATAGCACTCAAACTTCGAATATTCAACTCAAACGTCAAGCCAGTCCTGCTGTACGGCTGCGAAACATGGAAAGTAACAGACAGCACGACTCGTAAGCCTCAGGCATTTGTGAACAGATGCTTGAGGCGTATAAGCAAGATCTTCTGCCCAAACTGGATAACGAACGATGAGCTGCTTCTTCTCACGAAGCAAATACCCCTGCTAGATAACATCAAACGCAGGAAATGGGGTTGGATTGGCCACACCTTGCGAAAACCACCTACGGACATAGCAAGGATGGCACTAGATTGGAACCCACAGGGCAATCGCAGCAGAGGACGTCCAAGGACCACTTGGAGAAGATCAGTCGAGCGCGAACACCAACAAACTGGCAAATCATGGTCGGAAGTAAAAGAGCTGGCTCAGGACAGAAGCAGATGGAGAGAGTTCACAGAGGCTCTAGTGCCGCTATATGCTCCATAGGAGTGACTGTGTTCTCATGTCTATGTGTAACATAGAAATGAAAACCTGTCAAATAAAAAAAAAAAAAAAAAAATCTGGTGCTGATCTTCAACACCAAACAAATAACGCCGTCCGCAACATCAACACTTGGAGCAGCATAAACGGTGCGGTTATCTGTACATCGAACCCTCCTTGCCTTCATGTTTGCAGAAAAAAAATTTGTAGTATATCGGACTCGTCACTAAACTCCTTCCCTCTCCGGCCAAAAGATTCCATAAAAATCCTGGGTATCTCAATTGCCCGTGGAGGAAAATGGAATCTTCAGCTTAAAAATGCTCTTGACAAAATTAACATCATTCTCCGAATGGTTAAAATTTTAGTCAGCAGCAAAAGTAAGGTAAGACAAAGTGAGGCAATTAGAGTAACCAACGCCCTTTTGGACGGGACCTTACTTTATTTCCTCTTTATATGTGTCAGTGTGCCAATAGCAGGGAAAAAACTAGTCGACGCAGCGGTAAACCGTTGCATTAGACTAGCCAGTGGAGCACAATGGACATCTCCGGTGGAATCCATACTGATAGAGACTGGTGGAAAACCTATTTTTTTTTCTATCTTCACAAAGCTCGACTAAGTTTAATTTACCAAAACCTATGCCTTCCAAATTATCCCCTCCACACTTTAATCAAAAATATTATCATCTCCTACAGTTCGAAAAGGAATTCATCATCGCTATCCTTATTAATATCCCACCTTGAAAGGACTTCATCCATCCTCCCCCTTGTTTTCCAAACTTCCCATCCACATCCAGATTGGAAACCGTGGTTGGAAGCAAAGTTGAAAGTGACTGCTTCTCTTGACAGGTTTAAGAAGGCTAGAACTGATCCGTCCACATATAGGAAATTATTCCTTGAACAGTTGGACGGATTAAAAGATCATCGACTTTTGTTCACTGATGCCGTCGCTGACACCGATATTACATCTTTTTCGGTCGTCTTTTTTTTGCACCGATATTACATCTTTTTCGGTCGTCGAACTTTTTGGCTGCAGCACCCGCGCACTATGTTGTGGAATCTTCCCTTATAGGGCAGCTCCATATTACGGGGAGCTGTGGGCCATCAAAACGGCAATTATAATTTGGACCAATATTCCCAGCCAACAAAGCGTTATTATTTTTAGCGACAGCCTTGCCGCCCTTAAAGCCATTTCTGGTCCATCGAGTTACCCAGTACTTAGTGCAATTCGTCATAGCCTACTTAGCAATAGGAGTGTCGAGTTGCGATAGGTGCCAGGGCATATGGGAATTGTGGGTAATGAAAGTGCTGACAAGTTGGCTAGAGAAACACTCCGTCGACCAGTGATCAAACTCATTCCCAATCTGCCTCGCCTACTAACAGAATGGCAACTAACACTATTAGCCATCCGAAGACACGATGACTGGACCAATAGCGACACATTTTTGTCGACTTATTGGATAACCACCAATAAACCAGTGTATTCAACATCCATACCGAAATTCTGGGCACGGAAGCTCCTCAGAATCCGGATTGGACATACTGCTCTTACTAATAACTACCTTTTTGGCAACACCAATCGTCCCTTCTGCCAATCTTGTAGCACCCATTTCACTATTATCCATATTCTACATGAATACCACATAATCAAGAATTACTTCGCGAGCAGGATTCCTCCTATTATGGAGCTCTTGGACACAACAACTCCATTCCCTAGTCCCCTATTTAAACCTCTTCAACATACTAATCTGCTCCACAGAATATAACAAAATTCTCAATATTCTATACTACTAACCACAGACCAGTTTCTCTCATATAACTTCCCACACGTACTATGAAGTCGCCAAATGGCCTCACGGTCGTGGTGCTACGAAGTGGCCCCTGGCACATGTCTAAGGACCTTACAAACAACAACAACAATTTCGAATTGGTTATCGAGTAGATCGGTTTGGTGATGGTCTGCCATTATGTAGCAAGGAAAGTCTCACTATTGTCCCATTCTGCGCATCTGGTGTACGTTGATTTTGTTAGTTGCCACGAGATAAGTAGATTAATAAATGTCGCGAATACTGTGGCAACTGGGCGAAGCAGAACCTCTTTTACACGCCGATCAGCATATTCGTTGCCAGGAATGTCTACATAGCCCGGCATCCACCGCTACTGCATAAAGCGATAATTTGCTAGGCGATGTCTGACATCATTTAGTACTGGGACCATACTAGAGCCACGAATAGCGTTTAAAGAAGCGAGGCTATCGCTAAAAACAATCGTTTCGTGGCCATTTTTATATTTATTGTTGACAGCATATTCTACTGCTGATCGTACTGCTTAGAGTTCTGCAAAATAAGCTCCTACCCTGTATGGAAAAAAACCATAGTGTACCTCCTCGAAGCAATTGCCCGGCCTGTTGAATAAACGCAAAAGATGTTAAATGGTCATTAGTTGCCGCATCACTATAATTAATTGCGGCATTACCTAATCGATGCAGCTCAGGCCTAAACAAGGTACGAAAGCATATTGAGTTAGTTGCCTTCTTTTTCGATCGGAACGTGTTAACCGAAATTCTCAACACCGTATGAGGTTTTATTATTATCCGTTTTACTACCTTATTTTTGTATCCATATTTACCATTATAGCAAAGACCGTTTAAATAATTATGATTGCATAAATTCTTTTGCTTTCTTTACTTTTATATAAAACCATCGTGAATATTAAAGTTAGGTGGATTAGTAACGGTTATACATTTCGTGGTTTGTATAGTCTAAAAGTTGCCATTGGTCCATATTTTCAAACCAAAAAAACACAGAAATTTACTCGATGAATCACTTCTTGCCACGTGTATTGTTGTCTTTCATGGCTGCAAGTGACGCTGGTTTATCGGCATAGACGAGCGACTGCACGTAGCCCCATAAAAAATAATCCAGAGGCGTCAAATCGCACGATATAGGCGGCCAGCTCACCGAACTCATCTCTCAATATGTCCATTGTTTCACGTGCTGTGTGGTATGTAGCGCCGTCTTTTTGAAACCACATGTCGATCAGATGCAGTTCTTGAATTTTGAGCAAGAAAAAGTTCGAAATCATCGAGAAATATGGTCCATAAACTAAGTTCGAAATCATGGTCAGCGTCATCTTTAACCCCACCAAACAGTGCATTTTTCTGGATGCATTGGCATTTTTTTTATGCCTGTGGTTATTCATCAGACCAACTGCGACAATTTTGCTCATTCAAATACCCATTCAACCAGAAATGAGCTTCATTGTTGGACACAATTTTTTGGTAAAAAAAAAACGGATTTTCCTCAAGTTGTTCTATTTATATACGCTTTCACACCAAGATCGTTATGCTAAATCTTCCATATAGTCGAGTAACACAATCCCAATTGCTGTGAACGGTAACGGATGGACAAATCGTGGTCTTCACCAACACTGGACATTACGGCAGCAACTATACGCACACGGGTTGGTAGTTTGATGTCCAATAGCGTCAAATTGCTGTGAAATGTTATTACTTGATTTGTTTTCTTCAGAGTAGTTGGAAGTGCCCGAAACACCTTTTTCACAGAGTACGAATTTTGATAATAAAATTCAATAATTTGTAAACGTTGTTCAGTTGTAAGTCTTTCCATAATAAAATGACAATGAATGCTAACTGAGCACTATTGACTTTGACATCTGTCAAAAATGAAAACACGAAAAATTAAAAAATAGCAAAAAAATAACCCAACAGAATAAATTTCCAGATAATTTACGAAATCTGCACATAATTTATAGTTGCTGTTTATAGAAGGTTTCGCGCGCTTGATAATTAAACGAAATGGAACGCTTATTTAGAATTGAAATAATTTTTTTTTTAAATAAATAATCCATTTAAGATAATACAAAAAATCTATATATATATAAAAATGAATGTTCGTTTGTGTGAGGCTTATAGACTCGAAAACTATGCATAAAATCATACTGAATCATTATACCAATTTGTTCATTGAGTCTTGAGAATGGTTTCTATATAGTTCCGACTTCCCTCCGGTAGGTGGCGGTAGCTGTATATGCCAATTTTCAAACATACATTATTTTAGTATGAAAAAAAGAGATATTATTATTATTTATTATAATAACAATAATAGTAATAATAATCTTCTATCTTCTTAATATATTGTATAAAAATTAAATTCATTTGTATTCGGTATTATACCAGGGAAGTTCAGAGCATATATATGAAAAGCTACCGGTGGATGGCGCTGATTAGTTTTTTAAGTATCACGAAAAATTTGACAATTTCAATGCTAATTGGTATTGTTTATGCGATTGCATTTCTATTGCATTGTTTATGCGATTGAAAATTCTTATCGAAATAAAAATTACTATATAGATTAGAATTCTAAAACAACTTACGGTGAAAATGTTGATGAAGCAACAATTTTAAATGGAAAATTTAAAGGAGAAGATGTATTGTTACCAAGAATAACAGTTCGGCTGAAAAGTTTATAACGTAACACAGTAGAAATATTTTTTTGTTTGAAAAATTCATTTTTATTATTCAACATAGTTGTCTTCGAGGGCGATACAGCGATTATAGCGATCTTCCAACTTTTCGATACCATTTTTATAGTACTCTTTCGGTTTTGCCTCAAAATAGGGCTCAGTTCATCATCGGTCTTCAATTTCTTGCCAGCGAGCATTCTCTTGAGGTCTGCAAACAGGAAAAAGTCGCTGGGGGCCAGATCTGGAAAATACGGTGGATGGGGCAGCAATTCGTAGCCCAATTCATTGAGTTTGACCATCGTTTTCATCGACTTGTGACACGGTGCATTGTCTTGGTGAAACAACACTTTTTTCTTCTTCAAATGGGGCCGTTTCTTAGCGATTTCTTTCTTCAAACGATCCAATAACGCTATATAATAGTCGCTGTCGATCGTCTGTACCTTCTGGAGATAGTCAATGAATATTATACCATGCGCATCCCAAAATACAGACGCCATCACCTTGCCAGCCGACTGTTGCGTCTTTCCACGCTTTGGATTCGGTTCGTCGCTCGCTCTCCAGTCTGCCGACTGCCGATTGGACTCTGGAGTGTAGTGACGGAGCCATGTTTCATCCATTGTCACATATCGACGCAAAAATTCGGGTTTATTGCGCTTGAACAGCGCCAAACACTGCTCAGAATCATCAACACGTTGTTATTTTTGGTCCACAGTGAGCTCACGCGGCACCCACTTTGCACACAGCTTTCGCATGCCCAAATATTCATGCACGATATGTCCAACACGCTCTTTCGATATCTTCAGAGTCTCAGCTATCTCGCTCAACTTCACTTTACGTTCATTTAAAATTATTTTGTGGATTTTTTTGATGTTTTCTGCCGTAACCACCTCTTTTGGGCGTGCACTGCGTTCTGCATCAACTGTGCTCGTACGACCAGTTCGAAATTGACGAAACCAATATTCCACAGTTGAAATAGCTGGAGCAGAGTCCGGATAACGTTTGTGAAACCATGCTTTGGTTTCCACTGTATTTTTTTTCATCAAAAAGCAATGCTTTATCAATACACGAAATTCGTCTTTATCCATTTTTTTTTCAATAACAAAAGTTGCTCCACTCAAAATGCTATATTTCTCGAACCAATCGACCGATTGCTGTCAAATTTTGACAGAGATCATTTGAAGCATGGTGCTTTGTGATAATTAAGTAGATTTTTCTAGACGTCAACGTTATTAACTTTTCAGCCGAACTGTTACCAATGAACTGATATGCCATTTGAATTTAAACGCTTACAGTTTCCCATTCGACTCGCTTTCGCAATGACCATCACAACAAAGCGGAAGGACAATCGTTACAAGTTTGTGGATTAAATCTAGAAAATCTTTGCTTCTGACATGGCCAACTATATGTAGCATGTTCAAGAGTTGGAAAACCTTCTAATTTGTTTGTTTATGCACCAAATAAAACAACGAAAAATATTGTATATCCAAAAGCTTTGGAGTAATAATTTGAATATTGAGTAATTTGAATAAACAATTATTTTATATCTGCTAATGGCATAAACCAAAAAAACATGTTTTAATTTTAATTGAATAAGCCCGAGCAACGCCGGGCAACGGGTAGCTAGCAAGTATATAATAAAAATTGAATACTTAAGAAAGAAAGAAAAACCCCATTTTCTTCATAATATAATTATTGGAATTAAAAAAATTGGGCTAATATCCAAATTTTGATAGCGGATCGAACATAAATATAACCCAGCCCCCCAAAGGAGTAACTTGCACTATAAAGAGGATTATTGTGATATGAAAATTATGACTAAGGAAATGTTACAGGGCCATGGAAATAGAAAAATATCTCTTACATAAATGGAATTTCGTTCCAATTCTTATCATTTTTCATTTTTCATTTTTATTTTCAAAAGCGAATAAAAAACTGTTTATATTCAGAATAAACTGGAAAGTCAAAAATGCACTGTAAATACCATATATGAAAAATGAAGACTATGCAAGTATAAGTAGGTAAAGTTCTACTTATACAAGATAAGAAACGGAAAACTTACAAAACTGAAAATGAATGAAAATTTCCTGAACTTCAACGACGCTGGCACTGGTATTAATATTCTTTTTTTTTTTTTTTTGATTCATCCTTCGAAACATGTACGCCGGAATAGAAAGAGTTTATCCAAGCGGATTACTTTTGGTCCTTTGTACACAATAAATAAACAGCATACTTGAGATGTCACATATTCCCACATGCATACCGTTTTCGTTTATTCCATAAAGTAAAAAAAAAATATTAAAATACCTTTTCTTTTTAGGTTCTCCCAAGATCTCATACCAATAGATTATTAGAAGAAGAAAACAAACTATTCGGATTGATATTTCCATGACAAAGAATAAAGTTTTTGGCATCAAGGATTAGAAAAAAATCACCTAAAAACCTACTGAAAAGATGCACATTTCAATTATCTACTACTAATACACATATATAATACTAGTGTGTTGGCTGTCAAGCAATTTTTCTCGCCATTTTTTTACTCAATAATGCACAGTCGTATCTTCGTTCGATAGTGCATAGTGAGTCAGTTTTCCTTTCGACTTTCCGCATAGCATCTTTAGTAAATATACTAAAAAAAAATTACAAAAATATATATTCAATATGAAATTTTTGATTTTCTATTTTTTTTTTAACCAATTTATTATATTGTACAAAACTAAAAAAAAAAAAAAAAATTATGTAAACCCTAGAACAGACAGAAGAAAAGATTGAAAAATGGTAGGAAGCAGTAGAAAATTGAATCACGGAAAATTGGAAACATTTTCTCTTTTTTTACTACAAAACTTTCTTAAAAAGACTTTGATTTATTTTATTTTTACTCTTTTTTTTTTAAACACAATTTCCAGTTTGCTCAAGGAATCAAAATAAAATTTATATTATTGATTTGGACTTGTTGTTGTTTCTAGTTTTATCAGAATTTCTTTGCAGCAAACAATAGATTGGAAATTGTATAAATCATAAAATAATTTCTACCATATAACTTAAGGAATACTATTTGATTTGCTGTGCATCTTATTGTAAAAAAGTTCATGGAGAAAATTGTTTTAAGAAGATTGTTCAGATAAAGTAAATAAAACTAACGTTGAATTTACGATTCAAAAGTGAAAAATTAATCAGTTGAAAGCTTGTTTTCAATTTGATATTTAAGAAATTTTGAATTATTCGAAATTTAGGTCGTTTCTCAAAACAATAATGCTGCCAATTTTTGATGATTAAATTTTTGTGTAAAGAAATATATAATTTTTTAAGAAAATTGTAGTAAAAAAAAATTTTTTTTTCTTCTATTAGTTGACTAAGCTAAGCCGCTTTTTCGCGTAAAGCAGTCTGCACACGACGCTATTTTTCGTACTTCTTTTCTTGCTACATTCACCTACTATTTTTCAGGCAGACTGTGGTGCTTCATTTTGTGACGGTTCTAATGCTTGTTGGCTTCACACATTTAAATCTCTATATTTTAGTGGTGCCACACCTCATCCTAAGACAATATAGCACCAGTCGCCCACGACCATTGGGATTGAGATTACGCTCAATCAGCGCACTACCATAAATGATAGTTAACAGTCAGTAGTCAGTTACAAGCTGACTACTCCAACTGTTGGTGGCGAGGACAATCTAAACCTCTGCTGTCATAAGCAGTGACAACGCCCGAGATAATTGCAACGCGATATGGGTATCAACCACAGCCACTACGTTGTTGCCTAAGGCGCCTCACAATAATCGGGCACAGTGTGTTTTAACACCATGGGGCACCCCGATTCCCGTAGTACCTATTTTTGTTTTAAGAGTACTTTGGTTTGTACTCCGCTCATTGAGCTACGGTTAGGAATCTTGTAAATTCCTAGGCACCACCAAGCCAGCTCAGGTACGCGGGTTTACCAAGACCCGAAAGCACAACTGGAATTGACCTTGGTCTT
This sequence comes from Atherix ibis, assembly GCA_958298945.1. Classification (NCBI taxonomy): domain Eukaryota; kingdom Metazoa; phylum Arthropoda; class Insecta; order Diptera; family Athericidae; genus Atherix; species Atherix ibis. The sequence continues at coordinate 132,070,135 of OY282605.1, forward strand.
TCATCCAGTTGTAGCCACCTTGCATTTCACTCGCATGCACATTCCCTACCTATTCATTAATCTTAATCTTCTTTCAAACAGTACCTTGGCAAATTCCCTCCTCTCGGGTGTACCAAGTGCACCACTCAAATCCGCTCGACCTTCATTCACTCTAATGCCACAAACATCCAAATCTCGGAGATCCTCATATAAAACACAATCTACTAAGAGGTGATATACACCTTTCCTGTGGTGCGCCGCACACACATTCTTCTCTTTCACTCAATCCTCTCTTATACAAGAACTCATTTATACTGCCATGCCCGGTTATCAGATAAGCTAGGAACAGACCACATTTAAACTTGTTTGCCGAGGCAAATCTAACACATGAGACAAACTTATGGGTCCATCTCCCTTTCTCACTCTTATCCCAGCGCTGCTGCCAAATTCCATACATTCTATCCAGGACTAGAGCCCGTCTTTCCCGAATTTCCTCGTTTAGAACAGGGCAGCTATCCAGTAATACAATGCCACGTCGCATCCGATAGAGAATACTTCTACGAAGCACCTCTAAATCCCATGGGATTTCTCCCAGTAAGACCTGCATTGCATCGGTGGAAAAACATTCAGACATGCATACAGAACCAACCGCTGAATACTATTAATTCTGTCTCTAGCATCCTTAAATCTTATTACATCACACCATACACAGGCACCATACGTCATACACGCAACAAACAAACCCTTGTATAATGGGGTATCCCCCGAATACCCCCTTCTCTCCTTAATACCCTCCTCAGACATCCAGTGGTACTAACCACTTTCTTTCTGAGGTGGTCCAAATGGGGTCTGAAATTCAGGCGTTCACTCACCCGGGTTGTCTTCACACAACGCTTTTTTTTTCTTTTCTTAAATTAGACCCGTTTTACGAGTATTCTGTGGCGCAATTTGAGACTATCGGATTAAAGGCAGCCAAATTGTCAGAAAGCGTGCCTCATTTGGCAGTTCATCAATAGCCTGATTTGTGACATTAGCTGCCCTAGCTGACTAGTCGTTCGACCAAATTTGACTGATTAGCCACGTCTGTCATGCCATTCTATTCCTTTATTCAATGAAGCAAGTGCATTATTTTGTACTAGTGATTAATTTTCTAGTACCAACCAAATTTATGATTTGCTAACACTTTAGTACGGCAAATTTATTTGTAAATTGCTTTGCATTGAACTGTTGGATTTTATAAAAAATCCTTGTTCTTATTATAGAAGATATTTTTTTTAAGGTTATATTTTTCGTTATTTAATTATTTATGAATTTCTAACTATTTATTATAATATAAATAATCGTATTTTCAGATTTGACTTGCTGTACGACGTTTTTATGTGCTAATACGATTTGTACTACTGACTGACTGTTTTATAGGCAAACAACTTGTCTGCCAAAAATTTGTAGTTGTCTGCCATGAACAAATGAAAAGTTGGCTGATCGTGTAATAGCTTAATTTTTGCGCCAACCATCGTCAAAAACTTTGGAAAAATTGAATGATGGAACCATATGACTTTGGGACAGATTTCGGCTGACGATTCAGTCAGCCAACGTTACAAATCAGCAGTCAGCCATGTTTTAATTTATGACACCACGTTGGCTGATGTCTGTCAAATTGGCTGACCGTTTTATAGCATCTTATCAATATTTATAATTTCCATTCTTCAATTAATCGACTGAAATTTTAGTATTTTTACAAAACTTAAAACAATTTGTTTTTCAATTTAACTTTTGTAACAGTATTATTAAAAATTAATAGTATTATTAAAAATTTTCACATTTTACTTTCCGAAGTACATATTATAAAACTCTATACTTTAATTTCTCTTTCACAATACAAATAAACTATTATTAATAATATTTTTTCTATATAAAATACTAAAAAAAATTTTTTATAAATAAATTAAAAGTGGACCGCTGTAAAAATAAGATCCGATACTCGAAATGGAGCACTATAAAAATTCTGCATGTAATAATAATAATTTTAGATTAAAAAATGCCTGGATAGGTCCTAACGTCAGATTTTCCTATATGTGTACGCAATTTTCTGTCTAAATTATTGCAAAAGCGGCGAGAAATCGTACTGCTTGCATATATTTGTGTAGATTTTTTTTGTAGACATGACACCCACTGACATCTAGTTTTCGTAATTGAAATTTTTTGAATTCCAAAAGCTTAATTAATATTCATTTTAAGTCACTTATTTATTTTTTGTGCAATCTTCTAGTATTAAATGCAATTGTATTTTATAAGCGCCTCAATTTTGTAGACTTTCGGAGAGTTCCAAAACACGCCTTTCTCCATTAAGTAACGAAATGCTTTCATATTTTTGTTATGCGTAATGGTTGACAATTAAATACTTATCGCGAAGAGAAAGTTTAAGTGCAGTTTCATTAAATTTTAAATAGCTTACGAAAAAGTAAGAATAAATTAATACATTTGCATTAATAGTTTTATTCTTCACTACAGAAAATATGAAGTTTTTAGTTTAGAATACAAAGTGTTTCGTGAAAGGTGCGTTCTTACAGAATTTTTGACAGCATTTTTGTGTAGAGGCCTATCCAGTTCTTCTATAATCTAAGCCTGGATAGGCCATAACGTCAGAAAGGTACGCAATATACTGTCTAAATTATTGCAAAAGCGGCGAGTAATCGTACTGCTTGCATATATTTGTGTAGATTTTTTTATGTAGACATGACATCTAGTTTTCGTAATTGAAATTTATTGAATTCCAAAAGCATAATTAATATTCATTTTAATTCAATAATTTATTTTTTGTACAATCCTTTGATATGAAATCGAATTGTATTTTGGATTTATTATTAATTTGATAAGTATCAGTCAAATAAATATCAAGCGTCTCAATTTTGCAGGCTTTCGGAGATTTTTAAAACACGCCATTCTCCATAAATGAGGTAGCATACCGAAATAGTTGCGGTTTTATTAAATTTCAAATAGTTTACGAACAAGTAAGAATAAATTAATACATTTGCATAAATAGTTTTATTCTTTACGACAGAAAATAGGAAGTTTTCAGGTTAGAATATAGTGTTTTGTGAAAAGTGCGTTCTTACAGAATTTTTGACAGCATTTTTGTGTAGAGGCCTATCCGGTTTTTCTATAATCTAATTGAATATCGTAATAAACCGCTGTAAGAAATCTGTTGTTTTTCAATTACGAATCGCTGCAAGAACTTCTAAGGTAATGGGGACCGCTGCAAATAAAGCATGTGCGTTTGTTTATGATAACTTTTTGTTTTTGAATTCCACTCAAGAAAACAAAAGAAAAAAAAATTCGTTAAAAGAAATTATATAAAAAAAACCTACTTATATTATTACCTATTAATTTAAATATTGTTTAATTTTATTCCTATTTTCTTACCGATTTAAACCCATGGACAATGCATCCATTCTTGAACGTAAAAGCAAATTTCGGTACATACCTAAAAAAAAAAAAAATAAAGAAAATAAATTATTTAAAAAAATTCATTTCATCTAATGATAAATATATTTAAATATAAAAAATGATTTAGCACAATTTAAAAAAAAAAATAGTACAGAACTAAATAACATTTAGAATTAAAAAAATCAATATTTAAAAAGAAGAAAATTCTATTAAAAGCTAAAAAATATATATGAGAACTTTAGAAATTTTCCTCAGGCAATATTAAAAAATAATATTATCTTCGGTCCGGAATTGAATATACTTGGTCATGTACATATACTACTGGTAATATGTTATGTGTATCTACAGTTTGATAAATTGTGTTTTCAGCGGCAGTTAGATACGTTGTTGATAATATATAAACACATTCGACCTCAGGATCTACACAAGGATGTTTGTATGTACATACAAACAATAATAGGGAAAATAGTGCACATAAGAGATTATATTAAACTCTTGACAGACACAATTTTATTCGTTTTTGCTCAAAATTAAAAATACTAACATGCAAGGCAGTGTGAGTTCAATTTGTGTTATTTTTTTTTATAATATTTATTATTATCAACCAATCCTCCTCAGATACGATCGACTAAACATCCTTTTCCTCATGTTTTTCCATTTTTATAGTTTTTTTTTTTTTTTTTTGATTCTCTGCAAATTTATCTAACTGCATTTCGCGATATGATCTAAAATTAAAATGTGTTTTTTTTTCTCGTATTTTTTATTTTATTATTATTAATTTTTTTAATTTTCTTTTTGCAATTTATGGTAGCAATCAGCATCTATCAGTTAAAGAAGAGCATTCATTCAGTTCGCTGAATTGTTGTCGTGTCATATTTCGTCGTGTTCGTGTTCATTTTAGCCCTTCAGCAAGATAAAAAAAATATTTAGCAACAGCAAGCAGTACACAAACTTATTAACGTTTCGCAATCGTTGCATTTATAACTGGAGCAGAATGTAATTTTCTATTTTGCACGAACTCTATCTGCTTACAAAGCTCTCAACATTTTTACTACACACAATAATATGAACGAATGTAGTAAGTTCAACGAGCACCTCTCGACGACCATCTTTATCTTATTTCGTTAAGAACCATTTTACTTCCTTTTTGATATTTTCGTATTGTATTGTATTAAAAAATTTAAAAGCTTGACTTTCCACAAAAAAAAAAAAAAAAAAAAATAGATTCAAAACTGAAACAGATATTCTGTCTAGAATTTCTGATCCTGTTCTTATCATTTTCAGCATAGTCACTATGAATGCATAGCTACACTATATTTTTTAAGGGTAGACTCTCTAGAAATGTAGAATAAAAGCAATAAAAAAGAGTTAAAGGATATCCACAAACAATAATCTCTACCATCTATACAACTAGTTACATGAGACCACAATATAAAACTACTTTTATTGTGTGCTTTAGTTCTTTGTATTTATTTCTTCTATCTAAAATTGAATGGAAAATTGCAAATGCACTCTAATATGAGGTAGATTGTTGTGGTGGTGGTGGGCGGATGGGAATGGTAAAAGGCATTTCTAATAAACAGAATCATTTCGAAATCTTCGCCCATTCGTCGAATACATAATTTTGTTAAATTAAAACTTGAATAACATAAAAATAACATACAACTTGTTCACAATAGAATCATGATTTACTAAATGCAGTTCATAAAAATGTCAACCATTTTTCATCGCTGGAATTTTTCTATTTAAAATTCTTTTCGAAAGCTTACACTTCTCACGAAGGACAAACAACAAAATAGAAAATCAAAAAAAAAAAATATCAAATGACACTGCAAGTAATTTTTTCGCTCTCTAATAGTAAGTCAAATGTAAAAGGATGCGTTTTGTGAACAATTCGTTATTTAATAATTCTGCTGGTTTACATAATTTATTCTTCTTTTCCCACATTCATTATAAATTCCGTTACAATATTCTTTACTTTTTAATAAATATTATTAACTCTGTTTTTTTTTAAATATTTATAAACCGAACTGCATTTGTCGTAAAATATAGGACATTTTTTAAGGGGAACCAAAATCAAATTGGATTTTTCACTCACTCTTCCTCTCATCTTATTGTGACTATGCAGTTTTAGAGGTATTTATGCTTACAAAATTAAGAAAAAATTGCAAAATGTTGTATGAAATTAATAAAATTTTAGTTTCTGTTTGAAAATTACCGATTCGAAGAATTTAAATCATTCTCCTACTTAGGGTCAAAGGTAACAGCCAATAACAGAGTGGAAAAAGAAATCCACGACTGTCTGTTGGAAGCCAGCAGACCCCATTTAGGTTAACTGATATGGTCCTGTTGTATAGGACCTTAATCTAATGAGTTGTCTTTAATTATTGTTCGCAGACTTGGATAATTAGCAGGAATCATATCGAACTCTCTGAAAGGGGTGATACTCCAAAAATAATTCGGCCTACTACATGATAATGGACAAATCCAGTGGAACCTTTTGATGATCTATGGACGATATTAGGACGGTCCGATTGGTAGGGTCCGTGGAAAAAATAAAGCCTAATACGTCACTATATCTAAATGGTTGTAGAAGACCATGCTCGGAAAGTTTACAGTGTTCGCATTTATGGTAGATGGATACAATGTACAGTCTAAAGACGTATTGAGTTTTACAGGGTGGACCATTTAAAAGTTGCATTTTAAAAAGTAAATAAAAAAAAACTAGTGTATAATTTTTTAAATTTCCGGATTTATTAGAAAGATTGAACCTTGAAATTTAAGAATGGGTCGCTCGACCCAATTTTTCAGTATATTTTCGATTGTCTGGGCCTGTATCTCTTCAATGGCAACTTTAATTTCGTGTTTCAAGGCCTCAATTGTCTCTGGATGGCTTGGGTAACATTTATCCTTAACGGCTCCACACAGAAAATAATCCAACGGGCTCAAATCACAGCTCCGAGGCGGCCAATTGACATCAGAATTTCGGCTGATTATTCGGTTTCAGCCGAAAAGTTGGATTGTTACCTTGGCTGTGTGGTAAGTGGCCCTGTCCTGTTGAAACCAAATGTCGTCCATGCCATTCTCTTCAACTTTTGGAAAGAAAAATTCGTTGAGCATGTCGATAAATTCAACTTTTGGAAACAAAAATTCGTTGAGCATGCCGATGAGACGGCGGCTCCTTCATCGTTTTCGAAGAAAAACGGGCCAATGATGCCTCCAGTCCAAAATCAGCACCAAACCGTGACTCGTTGTGGATGCATCGGCTTTTCCATGGTGACGTATGGATTTTCTGAGCCCCAAATTGCGACAATTTTGTTTGTTGATATACCCACCGAGGTGGAAATGGGCTTCATCCGAAAAGATGATTTTTTGGTAAAAATGCTCATCTTCGACCAATTGATCTTGAGCTCATTGGGCAAACCGAAAACGCATCGGAAGGTCATGCGGCCTTAGTTGTTGGACTAATGAACTTTGTAAGCTTTCATACCGAGGTCTTTGTTCAAAATTCTCAACAGAGAAGTGCGACAAATGTTCAATTCCTGAGAACGGTGACGAGTTGATGTTGATGCATGATCACGGACATTTTCGGCAACGGCGGCAATATTCTCAGTCGTACACATTGTATTAAAGCAAGAACGAGTTGCTTTGGCTACCAACAAACCAGTTTCGCGAACTCGCTTCACGAATTTGTCCACAAGTTGACGTGATGGCATTCGATCTTTGCTCATTTTAAAAAAAAATATATCACAGTTTGGGTTGAAGACTCACCACTTTGGTGGTTATCAATATTTCCCAGTTTTCTTCAAGCGTATGAATTACCATTTCGTAAAATTCAGACTTTCAACTAACAATCTGTCAATTCGTAATGACATTTAACACTCAAGTACTTCAAATATATAGTGGTTCAAAATGCTACCGCTAGATGGATCACCCTATATGAGTTGGGCTTGAGCAGATTCATAGGCTTAGAGCAGATACCCCTTACCACGCCATTACTGATTATTATTATGACAAGCAAACTTATACACCCAAAAGCAATCTTGCGGACTCGTCAAATATTTTCATTCTGTTTATTTATAATTTAAAAATTATTAATTATTAGTATTTTTTTTTCTCAAGAAAAGCCTACAGATTATAAATAATATTTTTTCAAAATTCACAGTAATTTTCACACAATTTTCATATAAAAAAATATTTCAAGATTAACAATATTCGCTAACAATTTACTATGAAAAGAAAAACATGAAAAAAATACCATTTGGCTACCAAATATTAAGGATAAGTGCGGTCTTGAACCGCATCACACAATGTATGAAATAAAATGGCGATTATTAAGAAATAAAAAATGGCGACTTTTCTAGCCATTTTGAATTTGCTGATTATTTTACCGTGCATTTGTTAATCACTTAATTTTCATTGCAGTTTTGAAAGAGACTTGGTATTTCAGTATTTTCATGCTATTTAAGCAATTTAAAAATTATAAATAAACCAAGAGTGTTTTCCAAAATATAATATAGTAAAATAATAAAGTCGAGATGGGATTAGAAATTAAAAAAACTGTTTTTAACTATTAACTAACATATTGGATATTTTTTCTTTTTCGAAAATTAGGTGAACTGAATTTTCTACTGAGACTTGGTATTTCAGTATTTTCATGCTATTTAAGCAATTTAAAAATTATAAATAAAGCAAGAGTGTTTTCCAAAATATCATATAGTAAAATAATAAAGTCGAGATGGGATTAGAAATTAAAAAAACTGTTTTTAACCATTAACTAACATATTGGATATTTTTTCTTTTTCGAAAATTAGGTGAACTGAATTTTCTACATATAAGATGTGATGGGATGTAAATTTTCTCGTACAAGTACTCAGAGTTGCTTTTGACAATAATTAACGTGCTTCAAAACATAATAAATAGTATAAAATTTCTATGAAAATAGCAGATATCTTAGCAACAGGAAGTGTAAGCAAAACTAAACTCGTAAACCTGTATCCTGATTTTTACAAAACGAAATAATTTATTAGACAACGTCATAATTATGATAAATTATTATCGATTGAGATTTCCACTTTTTAACCATGGAGTTTGATAATATTGTAGTATTCTTTCAATTATAAATAAAAAATATATACGTGTATTAATCGAATATCTTAAAAATAAATATTTCCATGATAGTGTATACAACTACTTGCAGCTTATGAACATGAGGTATAAATGTTCGTTTGTTGTAATTAATCTCTAAATAAAATTGAAGAAAAAACAATATTCCAAAAAAAAGAAACAAATATTTTCGATACGAACATAAATAAATAAACAAATAAATGCCATGGAGCTCTTTAAGATTTATTATTTTTCGTAAACGAACGAATACAGAAAATCTCACAATTGACGAGACGGCAGAAAGGCGGCACAGAAACAATAGGAGACCGTGTAGAGAGAGAGAGAGAGAGAGAGAGAGAAACTTCTTCCAAAATCAATAAATCTCTTAAAAAGGATATTTTCTTATCGATAAATCATGACCACAAAAAAGCAAAAATAAATACATTTTTTTCCCCATCAATATATGCTATTTGTATAAGCGTGCAGCAGCAATAAACAATGTCTAATCCTACAAACACATTAAGCTTATGCTAGGTATGGTATCCATTAGGTTACACAACGTTCATTGGCTACAATTTAATTCAGGAGGATACAATAATATGTGCACCTCAATTCTATCAATATTGCGTGAAAGTTTCAGCTTCTTAAAGAATGTTTTCGGAAAGTAGAAAAACAAATTATCCAGCGGACATAGTTTATATATGAGCAAAGAGTTTATGAACGCCATCTGAAGGGATCTTATTCAATTGTTGTGAAACTTTTTACGTAGATGGCGTACAAATACAGTACCATTTGCCGCCTATCACAGAATATGAAAACTTTTATTGAAACAAATAATTGTGGCACAACTCCATCGAAAATGGTGTAAGGAGCAAAAATGTCTCAACTGCTTATTGTGTACTCTCGGGGGGGATAAGTATTTTTTTTTCTCGTTACTATCATTTTGGAAATAATAGAATATTAATTCAGAAAAGTTGTTCGTGATAATGCCAAATAATAGCGCGATGTTAGCATTTATTTTTTATATTGTTTTTTTTTTTTTATTATTTTCTTAAAGAATTATTACAATAACAGAATATCATATTGGAATTGGAAATATCAATAAAAAGTTGAGAGCTTTTTGTTTATAACATGTTGGTACCAGGATCTAAGATAATAGCGCATTATACAATATATAAATGGGTTGAGAGAGGAGAATAGGTGGATATATTATAATAAATTCTGAACTGATGTCGATTCGTGATTAAATAAATACGAATATAACGAATATAACGTGTGTAAATTGTTCGTTTACGTATACGGAAATAAAGGAAATGGCATGCAGTGATTTAGTTAAAATTGGCATAGTCTCATAATAAAATTGATGCCAGCCAGCATTGACAAAGTACCGAATTTGATGGGATTGATTTTTTGACAGCTGGTATCGTGGAATCCAAAATCCTGGGCTATGTGGTCCTCAAATCTAAATGTGAATTCGTTATTGGATGCCATGCGTTACGGAAATGGGTAAAGAAGAAGTATTTGAACGTTGAACATTATCATTTATACATTTATTAACCATCAATTCGTTGGATTATGTCAAATTTTATCACGAATCTAATTAATACAAATACAACGGAAAATATTTCGTACCAGGCCATATCAACGAATCATAAAAGCACAAATCATCGTTTTCGAATGCAATTCGAAATTATTCTAAGTGGTTCTGTTTATTAATAAGTAAAATTGTCAAACATTAATATTCATCGAAATTTAAGTACTTTGTTTGTTGTTTTTTTTGACTAGTTACCGATTAGTGTTGTGTATTTGCAATGTTCTATTCTAGTTATCTTCGATAGATTGGATAACATTCCAATTTGGTCGGATTTCAAGGAAGGAAGGTGAATAGAGGTATTGACAACGCCCACGCAGTAAAATTCTTGTATTGTTATATTATTATTAATGAATGATTTTTATTATTTTTATTACTATTGCTATTAATATTATTTAATAGAAGAACAAAATTTTCAACCTACGTTAACTACGCGACCTTATAAAGCTTTTTTTAGAAGCAGTGAAATTTTGGATAATAATGCACTATCAAATATTTTGTTAAGCTTAGTTCTTGCGCTTATGGGGAACATTCCTTAATAAAAACACCAGTTTTTCGATTGCATCAAGCATTTCTGGAGGACCGAGAAACCTCATTCAGGTAGCCCTTCAACATCATGTGAGGTCAGAACGTCTATTAACATCAAAGCTCCCTAAAACGCTCAGCAAAAAATTCTTCGCGGCAGATCACACACTTTGATGCTCCACAACATGAAATCGCCCCCTGTCACACAACCGTCTCTGTTAACAAGTTTTTTCCCAAAATAAAAATAAAAATGAAAAAGGACGTACTCTTAGTACTGTTGATAACATCCAAAGGAGCGTAACCAAAGCGATTCCATCTAGTTGACGCCACCCAGACCTGCTACGATAAGTGAAAATAATCAATGCCTCCGCCCAAGGTAACCATTTAAAAAAAAACACAATATAAATGAATAATAACCAAATTGCTGTTTAAAAAAAATCAGTCCTTCCACTTCTCTGCTATGCCCCGTTTTGGGAGTATTTTGTGGCGCAGTTTGAGATTATCGGATTAAAGGTGCCATTAGACAATCAGTCAAATTGGCAGACATCAGATAACTTGACGTCAGAATCCATCCCAAATTTGACAGATCATCAATAGCTTGATTTTTGACATTAGCTGCCCTGGCTGACTCGTTATTGGACCAATTTTGACTGATCAGTAGCATAATTGTGACATTTGGATAACGGCAGATGTTGATCCGTCAGCCAAACCGTCAGCCACGTCTGTCATGCCATTCTATTCCTTTATTCGCTAAAGCAAGTGCATTATTTTGTTCTAGTGATTAATTTTCTAGTACCAACCAAATTTAGTAAGTCAAATTTATTTGTAAATTGCTTTGCATTGAACTGTTGGATTTCATAAAAAATCCTTTTTTTTCTTCTATAGAATATATCTTTTCAAAGTTAATATTTTTATTATTTAATTATTTATGAATTTCTAACTATTTATTATAATATAAATAATCGTATTTTCAGATTTGACTTGCTGTACGATCGTTTTTATGTGCTAATGACCATCTTGTAATGTGTCAAACTCGGATATGCTGACTACCTAACTGACTACTGACTGAATGTTTTATAGGCAAACAACTTGTCTGCCAAAAATTTGTAGTTGTCTGCCATGAACAAATGAAAAGTTGGTTGATCGTCTAATAGTCTAATTTTTGCACCAACCATCGTCAAAAATTTTGGAAAAATTGAATGACGGAACCATATGACTTTGGGACAGATTTCGGCTGACGATTCAGTCAGCCAACGTCACAAATCAGCAGCCAGCCATATTTTAATTTATGACACCACGTTGGCTGATGTCTGTCAAATTGACTGACCGTTTTATAGCACCTTAACTGAAATTTTAGTATTTTTACAAAACTTAAAACAATGTTTTTTTTTAATTTAACTTTTGCTACAAATTAATACCATTATTAAAAATTTTCACATTTTGAAAATTTTTAAATTCTATCAAAAATTATTTTAGATAAAATACAAAAACCATTTTCGCTTAATTAATCAATAATAAACCGAAAATTTTCATTTTCAGTAAAAATTCATAATTTTTTCTATATTAACGATGGTTTTGTTTAATAAAATCCTCAATTTAAAAAAAAAATTCCACCTAATTTTTAATCAATTAAAACAAATTGATTATTTTGTAGCTAAACCCAAAAATTGTGTATAAATACTTTCACTTTGAAAAAACTTTTAAAATCTATTCCAAACCAATTAAATTGAATTTTTTTTTACACAAAAATTAATAATATTTTTGGGGAGATTTTCACATCAAAATTTTTATTATTTATAAAGAAAGAAAAATATGAGATTTTTTTGTCACATTTAAATTTATTTTGGGCACTCAAAATTAAAGTAAAGTAAAAGTAGGCCAACTTTTAGTTAATATTCTTGTTTTTTTATTAATATTTTGCTTATTAAAATTGTGAATTGATTTATTAAACTTATTTTAGTAGAGAAATACAAATTTCACTTAGGAAAAAAATGTTGAAATTTTCATTATGAAATTCTTTAATAGAAATCAATTTTGTTTATGGAATAATTGCACTGAATAAATTGCAAAATTATCTTGAACACAAAATACTAGTATTACCTATTCTCTGTACGATAGATATTGTAATTTATTTATTGAAAACAATAACAACACCATATTTGATTGAAATTATAAATAATTTTATCAGCTTCTCATTGATTATTTGTTATTTAGTCAAAACCAAAAATTATTGAGTATTATTATTACTCCAATAATATATTTTGCAATTTAAATAAGTTTTTCGGTGTATTTATGTCTGAAAAGTCCAATAACAAAAATAAGGACAGCACTCGAAACTCATTTGTACGATAACATCCTGTTTATGAGTAGGTGTAGGTACAGATGCATAACCGAAATAGTCACATTTAATTGGATAAAAATATTATTGTCATCTTTTTTTTCACGATTGGTTGATGTCAAATTTAAATAAAATCTCATAAAATATTCATTGAATTTCATTGTGTTTTCGCAAAAACCAACTGAAACAGGATGAATAAATATTTATTTATCAACAAATAGGAGCAAAAAAAAACCATAATTCAGGAAAACTGGTAGGCAATATCATTTCCGGTTTATTAAATTTTAACTGAAATTTTTTACACAAATAATTTTTTTTTTTTGATAAAATTTACAATAAAATAATAATGAAAAATAAAACAACTTTAACACCCATCATCAGAACATAATGTAAAACTAGAAAAGTGTAGTAATAAATTTTTATTTAAATATAAAATTATTTATGCAATTACTTAAAAAAAGGTGAGATTAAATATTAAAAAAAAATATATTTACTGAATTTTGTATAATTTATAAAAAAAAAGTTATCATAAAAATAAAAACTATACTAAAACGGAGAGAAAAAAAAATATTATAAAATGATTCAGAAAAAATAAGCAAAATCAATAAAAGATTAACACTAACACAGTACACAATTTTTTAGGTTTTTTTTTAATTATAATTATTACTATTTTAATTGTTGTTATTCTTTGTTTTTAATCAAAATCGATGATTGATTATAATTAAATAGTATAGCAATAATATTAGTAAATATTTAAATAATAATAATTGGATGTACTTTATAATAGTATATTATTTACAAAACGAAAAATATATCGTTCAAACGGACTAATTTAATTAAATATAAAAAACTGATCAATTATTTAATATTAATCGAACTGGTACGCACTACACGAATTCGGAAGTGCAAGTAGAAAGTTTTCCAGAATATATTTTAAGCTAGTTTGTACTTGTATGTTATATGACGATTTTAAGGGACAGGACAAGAGAACATAAACCAACAATCGTATGTCATATGTTATCTCTGAACCACCTAGTCCCCTTAAAAAGACCCCCGACCCCTTCCCCCACACGGATTTTCACAAATGAACGTACATCCACTAATTTGACAGAAGTCTTTATTATTTTTTGTTATTGTTTTTTTTTTTACATTTTTATGTATTCCTTTTCATTTAGATCCGAATATTCTAGGTGATTCGTAAATTGCATACAGCAAATTTTAATTTAATCCCAATACTCTTCAAAAAAAGACTATCAAAATTATATACATAAATATAGAAATAAATGGATAACAGTAGATATTATTATAGCGATATTTATATAAGAATTACTTGGAATAGGTAGATTTTCTGTCCACTAAGAAACAGGGAAAGTTAGTCAAAAAACAAACAAAAAATAAAATACTAATAAAAAAAAAATACAAAATAATCTGTTTGAGAATTTGTATAAAAATGCACATAAAAATATTATGGAGTGGGGGAACCTAATGCGATATCGTTACTTAAGACTCCCTCTAACCCGCTCTATAGGTCACTCACTGGACGAGCACTCCACTGCATCCAGTCTGCTTCCGTAATATCGTGCCCAGACTACCTCGAACCATCATCGATGGATGGCTTCATATTTATTTTTTCAAATTTGTCTGGCTTCATTTATATGATATTCCCTTTAGCTTCAGAGGTGTAGGTTTTTATACTCGATGAATTTCTTTTCTTTCTTATATACTCTAAATTTTCTTCTTATTTTTTTTTTACATAAACATTATCATAGTATGCTCGTTAAAAAAAAACATACCTACAACTCTCTATGGTCTTATGGATAATTTAATTTGTATACCTTTCCATATGATACCGACTAACCATTGAGGTTTGTTCTGCTTAGTCTGAACTGGTATACGAATATGTCCCGATACGAACGGTGACCATATGTTGAGCGAAATATTCCTATTAGGGGTGTTCATCCACCAAAAAAGTATGTCACTTGCTCTACTGTCTTTTGTTCTTTGTCTTCTTTTTATTTATTTTCAAAATACTTTACTACTTATCTATTATGTCCGTTACTCACATTTGAATTTAAATAAACACGGGAACAGGTAAATACAGAAACAATGATATATCAGCTCATAAAACGGTCACCTCCTCCTTTTATCCATACAACATAGCATCAAAGTACACATATATAAATCGATCGGCAATCGAATATAATCCAATTTGCTATTTAGTTAAAAAGTTTTTAAAAGGTTTCTTTTCCTTAACATTCCTACACACTGTAACGCCTAAACAGCTTTCCATAGAGACATTTTTGATTGAGTACGATTTCTACAACAATATCACCAATGAGATAGTAATTTTAATTAAAACAATGCTTTCTTTATAAACTTATCTTAAATATTTAAAATAAATAAAAAAATTATTCATATTTATTAAGGACGAATGGCTCCACATCGATTTGATTGAAAATATATCGAACAGATATAAATTAATGACAGTTTGAGATTGTTCGCTCATAACATTTGGAAACATTTTTTTTATTTGTCATTTATGTTTAGACTAAATTATAAAGTCTGTAAAATATAGTTTAATATAAATTTTCTAAATAAATATCAGTTCCCTAAGCAAAATAGTGCATAGGAACGGTGAATGCGACATACCTGATTGTAGAAATCATTACTAGATGGCTCTATAGTTTATGTAAAGAAGTTTTTTACTTAGATTATGAAGTATAAGGATAGACAACTGCAGCACCAAGTTGCGGCCACAAAACACAATAGCTGTCTTCCATTGCGGAAAATTTTGCTACTTACAAGTATTTGGGAGTAGTTGCCCAATGGAACGCAAAATTTATTGACAGAAGTAGAATATAACCTCAAAATAGTCAACAAAAATACTGAGTTTATTCATGCATAAACAATAAAAACTGAGTTTATTTACACATAAACAATACTGTATGAATAATATTGTGTCAACATAACCAACGAACTCGCTAAGCCATCTATTTACATTTTGGGAACTAAAATAACCCTACTCATTTGTATGAGCAAGAGTAGCTAGAAGTACTTGCAAGAGTAGCAAAATTTTCCCAATGGAACACAGCTAATATAACCTTAAAGCTATTTGCATATGCATACTGCTCAAAAGCATTACTTTCAGATAGGGGTAATTTTACATTACTAATAGTCCAAGTTATTTAATTTTTAAAATAATAGTCCAAGTTATTTAATTTAATAAATTAAGAATTAGAACATTTTTTTGTTGTTGCTATGAATTCATTTATTTGCATATAAACGTTTACATATCAAAACGAACCATTTTTATGATAAGAAATTTACTCACGAAACAGCTATAATAAGCATTGAGTTATAACATTATATATTACGTATAGAAATTCATAAATTCAAAATTATATTCTTAAAAATGATTTTTTAGGGCACTCAACTTCGATTTTTCCCAGACACCATATACACATATGAATTTATAGTTTTAGGTATATGAAAATTGTACACAATTTGGTACAATTTTTGACTATGTGAAAATATAAATCCAAGAAAACCCCCTTCGGAAAGTAATCACACGACCGTCATTGAAATGTCATTCTAATCATAACTAATCGTATGATTACATTAAATATTGCGCAAGATTTTTTTAAAATTTTTAAACACTTAGAGCACTCAAAATGCAATAAAAATTAGTTGAATGATAGGCAAAAATTACCTTTATTCAAAAATATATTATCAGTTTTTATCGACTATTCACCTGAAAAACGAAATTCGCCAATCTTTAGTTTTCGCATAACTAAACCACTTTTTACCTGAATAGTTCATTTTCTAGGAAAGGAAGTGGAGGATAGTTCTTGAACAAGAGGATTAGTATGATTGGAGATACGGGATTGAAACTTTTTATAACGAGATACAGCCACATGAATAGCAGTATTGCGAATATAAAAGCGTCGACAATTGTTTGGAGTAATTTTCGACGGGAATTGGAAGGCTAAGTGGAGCCCCAGAGTTCTAGTCCGTAAGTCTAGATGGGTTTCAGTAGGGCATTGTATAAAAGTACTTTGCTGTCTATAGTAAGTTTAGAACGTTTGTCTAGAAGTCGAAGTAATTGTATGTATCGTTTGTCTAAGTTCAGTCCTAGGTACCGAGCTTCGATGTTTTGTGGTATGGCACAGCCATTAAAGGAACATGGGAGGACATGGTTCATGGCAGAGAGTAAAAGTTACGTGGGTATTTTTATTCTCCACCTGGTAAAGCAGTTCTGTAGGGTTTAAATTTGAGATTGGAGAATTTTGGAAGCATGTTGGCCGTATCGTCGCAGTATGTAGCAAAGAAGGAATCGGGGCAGATTGGGATGTCGGATGTGTAAATGTTGTATAGGATGGGTTCAAGTAAACTAGCCCAATATCGGAGAGATACACGTATTGGAGAGTTCATTGGTTTCATTTACTTGGAGATGTCAATTGGAAAGGATAATTTCAGGACTAAGAAATACGAAGAAGAAAGAACCTCCTTGAACTCTTTCAAAAGCTTGACTTATATCAAAAAAACAATATTTGAATAATAAATTTAAAGTAAATTATGCATTATAAGCAATAATCAAACAATTTCATTAATTAAATTCGGTCAATTTGATTTTCTCAAAACTATAAATGAGCGGATCAGCTGATCAGATTGACAGTTCTTTATTCGCCACAAGTTTTTTTAATTGCTATAGTCGATGAAATTGTCCAATAATCAATCGTCGCAATTGTGTGTAGAGCATAAGTATTTGTATCATAAAAAAAGAAAATTTGTATCATAAAAAAAGAACAGAAAAAAGGAAAAAAAATATATTATGTGCAACATCAAAAAATATTGCTTAATCTATTCGAATGTTTTCGGAAACATGACATGAGATTCGGAAACAAAAATAATATGTTTCTCAAGTTTCTCAAGAAAATGAAATGTTTATTTTTGCATTTTCATATAATACATATAAATACAGAGTTCCAGGTCGATTTGGTTTGGCCGCCATTTTGGTTTGGATGACATTTGTCTATTGGCATTTGACAGTCGTATAGAGTTGTCAATAACACTTTATTATGGAACATCTAACGCCGCAACAACGTTTATTTAAATAGTTGTTCAATTGTAAATACGCGGAGAAAATTATGTGACTTTTTTGGTGTTGATTAGATTATATGCCGAGCAAGTCAACCATACTGAGCGACAATTAAGTCAACGTACACCTGAAAAGATTGATGCAGCGAGGCAGTGTTGTTGAATAGCCGGGTACCTCTAATCGACTACGTCCTCAAGAACTGGGAATGTCTCAATCATGTTTGTTAAAAATTCTCAAAAAAGATTTGCTTTTTTACTCGTTTAAAATTCAATTAACACAACAACTGCAGGCAAATTACCATAAACGGCGGCGAAACTGGAGTGCTAGAGTTTTACATTTTTACTAAAAAATAATTGTGAGCAACGAAGGACACTTCGACTTGGCTGGCTTTGTTATTAAACAGAATAGTCGCTATTGGGGCACTGAAAACCCCTCAACTGATACGAGGGTCGTTCTAAAAGTCCTTAGAAAATCCAAGAAATTGCGCTCGTAGTGTCGGTGAAGATTTTTTTTTGTAAGTAGCATTATCGACAGGAAAGCTGTCAAAATTTCAGCTCGATCCATAGCGTAGGTCAATTTCTATCGTCGATTAAAGTTAACCACATTTATTTGTGCATAACAATGGAAAAAGGCGAGTTTAGGGCTGTCATCAAACATCTCCATTTGAAAGGCTTAAGCCCGAAAGAAATCAAACCCGAGTTGGATGCAGTTCATGGCACATCTGCACCTGTGTTTGCGACGGTTTACAATAGGGTGAATGAATTTAAACGTGGCCGTTCATCCACAAAAGATGAACATCGTTCAGGACGCCCAGTTGAGGTGTCTACTCCTGAAATCATCGACAAAATCCACGATCTGATTTTGAACGATCGGCGAATTAAAGTGCGCGAATTAGTTGAGGCCACGGGCATATCACAAGGTACAGTCGCTTCAATTTTGCATGAAAAATTGTCTGTGAAAAAAATTTCGGCAAGATGGGTTTGCTCTCGGAGGAGAATAAGTGCAATCGTGTAGTGGACTCCGAGGCTATGTTGGCACTCTTTCATCGCAATCCTGCCGAATTCCTTCGTCGATATATCACTGTGGACGAAACCTGGATACACTACTACACTCCAGAAACGAAGATACAGTCATCACAGTGGATTTTCAAGGGTGAACGGGCTCCGAAGAAGGCAAAAACTGTGCCATCGGCCGGCAAGGTGATGGCCACGGTCTTTTGGGATTCGCAGGGCATCATTTTTATCGACTACTTGGAAAAAGGAAAAACAATAACAGGAGCGTATTACGTGTCGTTATTGCAACGGTTGAGCGAGGAAATCAAAGAGAAACGCGCCCATCTGAAGAAGAAAAAAATCCTCTTGCATCAGGGCAATGCGCGTGTGCACACCTGCGCTGTTTCCATGGCCAAAATTGTGGAATTGAGAATGGAATTGTTGCAACATCCCGCTTATTCACCAGATTTGGCCCCGAGTGACTATTTTCTTTTCCCCAATCTGAAGAAATGGCTTGGCGGACGACGGTTCACTACCACCGAGGACGTCATTGCTCAAACGGATGAGTATTTTGCAGAACTTCCGAAATCCTATTTTTAGGACGGGATAAAAATTTTGGAACAATGGTTGGAAAATAAAAAATTTTTTTTTTTAAAAACAGTTTTTTTCCATCTTTTTCTAAGGACTTATTGAACGACCCTCGTACACCAAAGCCCACTACACCCTCGTAGAGTAACTCTTCATCATTCGACCATATTTCTTTGAGGATGTTGGAAGCAATGCTGTAACAGTAACTGGTGATCGCTATCGGGACAACTTTCTTCTACTCGAATTGGATCAATTAGACCTACAGAACATGTGGTTCTAACAAGATGTTACCACATCATACACAGCTCGTGCTACGATCCAAATTTTGAGAGAAAATTTGTCCCGGCCGAATAATGTCAAAAAAGTGGTGATATCGACTGGCCCCCATTAGCCCCTTATTTAAACCCTCTCATTTTCTTCGTTGAAGAAAAAGAAGTACACTAACAAACCAATCATAACCTCGATACTTAACATCAGAAGTCTGCGAAAATGTTATGATTGTATTTCATTTAAAAGTTATTAAAAAAAAACCGAGCAGGAACATAAAACGCACCCTGTATATATTATATTTTTTTTGTGATATAATAAATTATCACTAAAATTAGACTTTTTAATAAATTTGAATTTTGTTTTTATATTATTAATTTTGGATCAAATTAGAAACTTATTAGCATTAAAAGAAAAGAAAAAATACAACTTTATTGCAGGAAAAAGAATTGTGGTTTGTTTAGCTGTTGTCAAAATTAATGATAAAAAATTTGTGTTGGAAATTAAAAATTGAAATTATTTTTTATTGATAATATGTCCATAATATGAAAGATCAAAAATGTGTACGAAATATCGCCTCAAGGTTAACTGTTAGTAGTGGCTAATTAATTTAATGAATAATATCTGATTAATTTGTATAAATCGTGGATGAGAAGACTTATGTTAATTGGACAGGAACAATATCGATTAGGAGTAATAATGAAAATATTCATTTTGCATCATCAAACCAAATAAAAAAAAAGATTTCACCATGAAAAATATTAGCTACACAAAAAAAAACACCATGAAAAAAAAATTTATTTATTCAAAAATAAATGAAGCTATTACTTTTAAAAATGAAAAGTAATAGCTTCATTTATTTTTGAAAAATAAAAGTTAAATGTTGTGTGCTTTATTTGATCGGTTTTAAAACAATTTCCGCACAATAAAGTGAATTAAAAAATGGCGGATATAATCAGTATTAGGCGTTTTCCTTTGGACCAATTTTGCTACTACGCGGTAGATGACCAAAGAAAAGCCAAATTCTAAACACTAGTAGAAACATAACCTCAAAATAGTCAGCAACAATACTGAGTTTACTCACACATTAACAATAAAAACTGAGTTTATTCACAAATAAACAATACTGAAAAAAATATGACTCTTCAACATAACCAACGAACCCGCAAAACTATCTATTTTCACTTTAGCAACTAGAATCCACCTAACGTAAATTGTATGCGTAACTCCCAGTTCGATGTGGTCGTTTGTTCGAGGTCTTAGATTAAAGAAGAACTGGATAGACCTCTACACAAAAATTCTGTCCAAATTTTGTTGGCAATACATTCATAGAACGCACACACATGAAATACAACAGAAACGGCGTAAATCATTGGGTGCCAATTTAAAAGTTCAGTATGCGATTGAAGCGGTTCGTTTAAAACCATTTTTCATGTGCGATATCATTTACACATACACGTATGCGTACAGAAGCAGATTTTTTAATATTGCGGGTCTTGTTGTTTGATGGAATTAGTTTTGTAAATATTTATTGCATATTAATAAATACACAGTATTTTTTTAATTTATTTATTATGTATTTTCATTTTATTTATTTCACTATATGTTATATTATTTATTAAAACAGAATTTTAAAAATGGGGAAGAGTATTTAAAATATGAATTGTAAGTTGTTTGATTATATGAAAGCAATTATGTGCACAATAAGATGTTAATCGTATACAATATTAAAGAAAATGTTTTAAAACTAAATTACAAAATGAAAAATTTAATGTACTTAAAAACTTAATAACTAATATTTTTAAAAAATTAAAAAATATTATTTAGTAAATGCATTATAATGTGGTATAATAGAGCAAGCAAAACAAATTTATTTAAATAATAAGCTTACCGAAGAATAAACTTTATTTATTATAACACAATGAAAACAGCAATGGAAAATAGACAGAAAAATTCGGTCCCTTAAACTTTCTTACACATACTTTATATACACCGGCACTGTACTATTTTATGGTAAACATTGAACTGTCAACATCGGATTCACAAATGACAAAGCTAACCCCCCAAATCTCCACTTTCATGGAGAATTAAAGTTTTCAAACTCTCCGAAAGTCTACAAAATTGAGGCGGTTTATATTTGATTGATATTTACGAAATGTATAATAAACCTAAAATAGAATTCCATTTCGTATCAAAAGATTGTACAAAAAATAAAAATGACCTATCGTTGTATTTAAATTGTATTTTTGTTTCCAATAAGTGAATTAAAATAAATATAAATTATGCTTTTGCAATTAAATAAATTTCCATTACGACACATAGATGGCAGTGGGTGTCATGTCTACATAAAAAATTGTTGACAGTCATACCCCCCTCGTAAAAATTTGTACACAAAATTGCGTATACATATACGGTAAGGGTCTATCCAAGTATTCTTTAAGCTAAGTTCGAGGTAGAGTAGATGATGACAGCTACAACTACCGCGTAGTAGCAAAATTGATCTAAAGGAAAACGCCTAATATACGTCAAATATTAGTTTTTTTTATATCGCAAGATGGCATCAAAGTCATTAGACATTTATAATGCACCAATTCAGTAAACACTACAAAGCCTACACTGAATACTTGTATTTTTTTATTTAAAATATTTATTTTAAAAAAACTTCTAATAATAGAAGGGAAATTCGTTAGTATAAGAAGTTAATAAATTGTTATCCTTATCGTTTTTTTTTCTGGATAAATACAAATGTCTTCTTTTTTTTCTAAGAAAATTCCAAAATCTTAAAAACGAAGATTTTTAATTGATCGAATTTGCAAAATAGCATAAATATTTGCTCAGCATTTGAATTATTTGTGTTTGTTTAAAAAAAATTAGGTCGTTTACTTAAATAGCTTTTTTTATAAATATTTTATTTGATAAGCTCTAAATTTAGAAGGTTTCGATAAATAAAAATAACGATGATTTTTTGTTGTTGTTGTTGTTGATAATATACCATTTAAAAGGTATACAATAATAAATATAAATATGAGTGCAATATAAAAAAAAAATACGAATATACATATTCATAATGAAGAAGATGCTGGAAATATGTTTTGGACGATGAGCAACATTTTTCAATAAATGATATTTACGTGGAATATTTTAAACATAATATGTACACAGTCATAAATGTTCACATATGCACATATGAGTGTACACATATATACATACAAATCAATGTCTGGAAATGTGAAATCTCACATAAAGAGACGGAATATAATTCACTTTCAATTGGTTAGAATCCTTTTTGAATTACGGCTTTATTGGTACTAAATTTGAAACTTACTACATTTTATCCAGCACACTAGGACGAATAGGGGTGAATTTGTTAGATACTCATCCATGAACGTGCATGCGGTGTGAATATTGAATTGGAAAGGAAGCATATAAAAAACAACCTGGAATGTTAATATTCTTTTGATACGTTAGAAAATATTCTTACGAGAATGTGAGCAATTTGTGAGAAATTTCTGTTTAGAATTTATTGCATTTACCATTATTTTTCTATTCAAATGTGAAAATTTGTATTTATTTTTATATAAATTTAAGGTGGAAAAGGTGTATTTTTTTTTTCTCGAATTCTCTTCCTGGAAAATGCAAATTTTAATCGTCTGTAAATAATAAACGAACTTAAAAAGGTGAATTTCTTGTTCAATTTTCTAAATAATCCTATTTTATTTTTAAATTGGATTGATTATATTTTGTACAATTTTTAAATTGCACACTTATTATGAGAATCTATAGAAATTCTGTATTAAGGATATTTTACTATTAATACGATTATATTTGGCTCTTTAAATAATAATGCTGATCATATTAAAAACATTTTTTTTACAAAATTTTGACACAAAACGTTTTTTTTTATAATGTCATTTTTTTAAAACGTATTTTAAAATAAGAATTTAATTTTGTTTAAATTTTTTAAGAATAATGCCTTAATTTTTTTACAACAATGTTTAGACACTTTCTTTAGTATCTAGAAAATTGCTAAGTATATATTCAAATTTTTCATTAGACTTTGTATTTTTGAAATTACTTAGGATAAAAAAAAGAAAAAAAACAAAATGAAAATTCACTCTGCTCTACAGACATTAATTACAAAATACATGTTGATTAAAAGAAAAGGTGATATATGGTCATACCATATGTGAACATAATATTTAAAAAAAAACACACACATTTTAAGTCCCGAATATTCATTGTGCCAAAAATTCAAAATTATTCGGCACAATGTATAGGGTTATCCATTTTGTGCTTTGGAAAGTATTTGACAGCTGTCAAACTATATGTCATCCATTATATATTTAATAAAGCACGTGGAGTGAACAAAAGATATAGCCACTGGGTCCTGGAACAACAGATTTTGGATGCTGATTTTTCGAACAAATACTCTTCAGCAACGGGTCAATAAGCAAAATTGCCGCAATTGCTGTTCTGGAAACGCACAAGTGACTGTCAAGAAGTCTGGTGTGTATTTTGATCTGAAGGAGTCATTGTTGCGTATTTGTTTCGAAAATTAAAAAGAAGAGATCGTTACCGTCAACTGACTTTTCTTTAGCTAGAACCTGATGATTTTAACCTGCATATATTTGGTTTTAAAAAGAATAATTTTAGCTTTAATGCAGAAAAATTTCCTACAAATTTAGTCAATTGGCCTCCGTGATCGTGCAATTTGACGCCGATTGAATTTTTTTTCATAGGGTTATATTACTTTAGCGTATTTAAAATCAACATCTACCAAGAAATGACCGAATTAGAGCCCAAAACACATGGCCGCATTAGAGCTTGAAAATGATCGAGTTCTCTAAGAAGAATAATACAGAATATAATGAAATAAAACTTTATTGAAATCTGAATTTTAAAGGGTATTTTATTTAACTTTACTTTTCCGAAGTTCAAATTGAATTAATCCGTATTTTTATCTGCTTTTATCTTTGTAGCTAATTTTCTCACAAATTAAAAATTTATTTTTTTTGGTTAATAGTATGAATAATCCTTTTTGAATGAGGGGCTTACGTTATTGCTCATCATAATAGGAATACAAAATACCAAGTTTTCAAAAATATACTGACAATTTTTGACAACAACTCAAGAACTTTTTAAATAATTCTAGGTATGTTTTGGGCTGGTTTATGAATAAATGTCAATCACTTACTTACATTCTACCTAACTTGTGAAATATACCATAGCCCAGATAAAAAAAAGGAATCATATAAGGAATTATCACTGTTTTGTTTTAAAGGAAAAATAAATACTATTATATAAATATATTTTAATAAAAAGATAAAACTTTAAATCCTCAATTTCAATCTCTAAATAGTATATAATAAATACTCGAAAAATATATACATTATACGGGAAAATCGTTATAGGAACCTCCCTTTTTAAATAAAATAGAAAGCTTAGCGATGACAGATGTAAATCGTATTAAATAAACTAAAATAAAGTATTTTAAAATTAACTGAATCATGATTTTGTTTTTTTGTTTTTTGTTTTGTTTGACTCGTAATTTAATTTGTAAATTACGTGGAGTACAGAATGTAATGGATATTTTTCCATTTAACTTTTTTGAAATTCAACAAAATATCTAATCTGGTTGTTTGCTACCAGGATTAATGGCAATTCCTAAAGCTTTTCTTGTCTTTGTCGGATTGTATTTTGCCTCAAAAGGGAAAATTGGAAATTCATGTTTAAGCTGAAAGATCACGCAGCATTTTGATTACTTTGGATTAATGTTAGCGTACATTTACGACTGTTATTTTATTACGCACAAAAATACATTATGTACGTGAGTTTTATTAATTATTTTTCTTTGCAATTATCTGTTATTTAAATTAATCAATAGAAAAATTTTTGACATGTACAAGATTTCTTTCTTTTTTTTTTTAATTTTTTTTTGTTTTTTGTTAAAATTTTTAAGTTTAATGTTAATAAAATATTAATTAACGATTAATACTATTCAACTAAGAACTTAAGTTAATTTTAAAAATAAAATGAATAAAACCGAATTTACTATTTATTTAGATATTCCATCTATAAATAAATATTCAATTAATATTCGATTTATCGCCATCTATGAGAAAAAAATCGAATACAATAAATCATTTTTAATAAACTGAGAAATACATGATTTGTTATTGAATAGTAACTGAATTTAATTTTATTTCACATTTAAACTGATTTGTATTCGATTTTTTTCTCGTAGAATTTATTCTGAAATTGTTTCCAACGTCATTTATTTAATAAAAAATCACTTTTTAAAAATACAGATTTTACATTTCAATTTAATAAATATAGAAATCATATAAAGTTACTAATAAGTGAATTTATTCGTACTCTTTTTTTTTAACGGAGAAAACAAAATAGCAACATAATTAAAACAACTATAAATTTATGCTTATATACGAGGGTCGTTCAATAAGTCCTTAGAAAAAGATGGAAAGCAACTGTTATTGTTTGGCTAATCTCCTTTTAGCTCTATACACTTTCCCAACCGTTTTTCCAAAATTTTTATCCTGTCCAAAAAATAGGATTTCGGAAGTTCTGCAAAATACTCATCCGTATGAGCAATGACGTCCTCGTTGGAAGTGAACCGTCGTCCGCCAAGCCATTTCTTCAGATTGGGGAAAAGAAAATAGTCAATCGGGGCCAAATCTGGTGAATAAGCGGGATGCTGCAACAATTCCATTCTCAATTCCACAATTTTGGCCATGGAAACAGCGCAGGTGTGCACACGCGCATTGTCCTGATGCAAGAGGATTTTTTTCTTCTTCAGATAGGGGCGTTCTCTTTGATTTCCTCGCTCAACCGTTGCAATAACGACGCGTAATACGCTCCTGTTATTGTTTTTCCTTTTTCCAAGTAGTCGATAAAAATGATGCCCTGCGAATCGCAACCAAACCGTGGCCATCACCTTGCCAGCCGATGGCACAGTTTTTGCCTTCTTCGGAGACCGTTTACCCTTGAAAATCCACTGTGATGACTGTCTCTTCGTTTCTGGAGTGTAGTAGTGTATCCAGGGTTCGTCCACAGTGACATATCGACGAAGGAATTCGGCAGGATTGCGATGTTGGCCTCAGAGTCCACTACACGATTGCACTTATTCTCCTCCGAGAGCAAACCCATCTTGCCGAAATTTTTTACACAGACAATTTTTCATGCAAAATTGAAGCGACTGTACCTTGTGATATGCCCGTGGCCTCAACTAATTCGCGCACTTTAATTCGCCGATCGTTCAAAATCAGATCGTGGATTTTGTCGATAATTTCAGGAGTAGACACCTCAACTGGGCGTCCTGAACGATGTTCATCTTTTGTGGATTAACGGCCATGTTTAAATTGATTCACCCAATTGTAAACCGTCGCAAACACAGGTGCAGATGTGCCATGAACTGCATCCAACTCGGCTTTGATTTCTTTCCGGCTTAAGCCTTTCAAATGGAGATGTTTGATAACAGCCCTAAACTCGCTTTTTTCCATTGTTTTTATTTTGATTACAGTTTCAATATTTTGTCTGCACCTGAACAAATTCATATTTGTTAAAGGCTAATATGTTGACAAGGAATAACGGGATAAGGAAATTAAAGCAGAAAGGAAAGTAAAGTGGTTTTGGTAACGTGATAAAACTTATTTAATTGATTACTTAAACATCTATTATTTAGCTTCATTTGCATAAATTTTGATTTATGCAAAGTGAAGGTTATTAAATTAAAATTTAAAAAAAAGTGGCAAAAACTAGTGTAGTGTAGTATAGACCAAAAAATAAAGTGACAGTGCCAGTGGGAACATGAAATATAAATGTTAAAATTAAGAGTGAATTAAATGTTAAAATAAAATCATCTCTACTAAAATAAATAAATGAATTGAAATAATCAAAATAAATAAGGGAACATGAAAACGTCATTCATAATGCAAAATAAATTAAAAAAATTGATATCTACAGCGACCTACTAAAGATTTAACCAATAAAAAATGCATAAGCCATCACGTAATCAACATGTTGAAATTCTTTTTTGCTCGTATAAATTGCGCTTGCATCGCTATTAATTGTTCTTGCAGATGTTTATTCAAGCGCTTACACTATGATTAGATTGATCGTGAAATGCACAAACTTTGATCGCGGTAAGCGTACACAATTTTATGCACGCGCACCGATCAGACGCGCACCGATCAGACGCGCACCGATCAGACGCGCAACTGTCAGACGCGCAAAAAAGGGAAAATTTCACCTTAAGGTCGTGTATTAGACGCACGATATAATTTATGATTTAGAAGGTTCAATATGCGGTAGGGACGATTTTCTTAGGTTGTATTGATTATGTCTAAAAGATACCTTATTAGCAAGGAACTCACCGTTGATATTAGAGTTTAAAAGCCACTGAATAAAATTTAATTTTCTAAGACGATCAGTATACGAGTATGGTATGTGTTTAAGGGAGTCATTCTTCGAAAGGTCTCTGAATACAAACCTACGTTATACTAATCTCAGAGACAATATAATGAATATCGGGTATAAACTGCAGTTTTTTTTAGTCCAATTTAACCCCTAAGTTGGTTATACACGATTTACACTGGTTCCTACAAAAATGTTTGGACTACAATTTTTAGATAATGTTATGACATCGCGATTCTGAAAGTTAAGTTGGACATAGGGGAAAATCTTTTCATCATCACCGCAAATAAGCATTTAGCTGAATAATATTATCAATATCAAGAATGAAAAGCAACGGACCGAGATGGCTACCGTGCGGGACACCAGATGAAACTTTAATGTGCTATTCAGTCTCCTACAAGCCAGCTATTCTAAAAAAAAAAAAATTATGAAAAATAGTTGATAAGTCCTGCCAACCAGATAAGGTCTAATCCAAGGAAGTGTTAATAAAGAAAATCCTGGTTTTCTAAGCTTTATCCAAATAATAGATTGTGGGACTTCATTAAAAGTCACTATATGTGTATATGCAGTCGGCTTTTCTATTGGAATTTGTGATTTATTATTAATAATGTCCAATGGAACGCATAATTTTGCGTACAAATCTGTGTAATTTGCAATTATATGCACATAATTTTCAACTTTACTTTTCTTGATACAGGGAGGCACATCTTCATCAGAATCTGATGATGATGTAGGGTCTATAAAGTCAAATAAGTAAATATAACAAAAATATGACACTTCAACATAACCAATGAACCCGCTAAGCCATCTATTGCCAGGTAGAAAACTACAATCCCCTTACCCTAAGGGGAGAAGTGCAACTACTCGCGCGAAATACTTATCTGTATGAGCAAGAGTAGCTGCGAGTGGCTAGACGTACTTGTGAGTAGCAAAATTTTCTCAATGGAATACAGCTATTATATATCTTCTCACACTTAATATATGCAAAATATAATATTTTTCATCTTATAATTACACGTTTAATAATTAAGTATAAGTCATAATTAGTACTTTATTTTACTAAAGATATATTTTGCATAAACACTTTTTGGCAATTCTTTATTTTTTTTTTTGCAAACCGATCGTCGTAGTTGATTTTTTTTCTTTTTAACCGCAATAAAAATCGTTGAAGCTTTTTTTATCCTCCTATTTTTTACAATCCTGTCCCAACATTGTCGTAATAGGCAATAATAAAAATGTTTTATGTATGTCATGGGAATAATATAACAGAAAATGTGCCTGCATTGAGCTTGGAAATGTTTCAAACGATTTATACCATCGCCAATACACTAGCGAGAGCAGTCGTCATTATCATCAGTACTAAACTACAGGAACCAACATTCCGACCACCACAATAATCACCACAATCGCGCTCCCAACCATTAAGAACATTATCAGTTCTACCATATTCCGCTGGTGATATTGAATCGTGGATTCTATCATCGAGAGGCACTTATTTATGGCCACTTAAATATTTTGTTCGAATTGGTTTTGAACTTTTTCCTATATTTTTGTATGATGCAGAAAGGCTCCAATGTTGACAGCGACCATGGCTGCAATGTGAAATATGAGACTTGTCGAGATATAAGCCAATTTGGGAAATAACTGAAAACATTCATTTTGAAAGTACAGCGAACCATTGAAAATTGTCTTTAGCTTTGGAGACACAAAAAGGATTCGTAATTTTCACCGCTAACCCCAAGTGTATGTCTATCTGCCTGTCGAACAAGTGGCAAAGTGGTTGTGATTCGAAATCCGGAAGGAAAAAAAATAAATTCTATAAGCTTTACCATTTGTTAAATTCGAATCCTAGATTCTGGGCGAATAGTTGTGCAACTATGATGCTACTATGTGCCCAACAATACTTTATACACAAGCGAGAATTTACACAAAATATTACTTAGTTCGAGTCTTGATGTCGAGGAAGGAGGGACTAATTACAACGAAGGAGTGAGTACTTATACTTGACCTACTTTCATGGTAATAGATAAATTGACAGGAATGGGGGCATTCCATTTTTTTCTAACTACATCCGTTCTGCACTAGTAAAAGCGCCACAGTCACTTTTGTGGTGGTTAAATCTTCTGGCTTCCTGGCCCAACCAAGCACTCGTACACTGGCATGCGAACAAGTAATATCTCCGGGGAAACGGAAAAATTATAGAATCGCGATTCTAGGTAAAATGGAAGAAATGGTTGCAGTGCCTGGCACTCGATATCACTACTAATGATTCTGATATGAATAGTATAGTTCTGGATCCTATACCGCATACACGTACACTCAACCACAAACAGAAAAATTTATGTAAATTTGTAGGCAACCACAAAACCAGTGGCATTACTTTTGCATGCATATTCTTATTTCTATTTCTATTTTCTAATAATAATAAGCAATTTCCAAAAGTTTAGTCCCAATTTCAATATATTTCCATCCAAATTTGTATTAAGTTATTGATTTTTTTTTTGCATTTTTTAATAAATTTTATTGTATATAAAAACAATTTCTAGGAATTTTGTCTATTCAAAAAAGGTATTTTGTATTTAGGAAAATACCATTTTTACCAAACTACATAAAAAGATTAAAAAAAAGAATTTAAATTTGATTTTACTATTAAAATTTTTTCTAGATCTGAATTTCTCAATAAATCATTGTAACTAATTAATAAATTTTTTTTAATGTTGTCTTCAAAGTTTGATTGAAATTCAAACATAATTAATGTCAATAATAAACTTACTTATAAAAACATTATTGAAATTTGTGAAATTATCAAAAATATATTTTTTTATTATCAATAATAATATTTTTACCAAATACACATCAAAACTGACGCTTAAGACCCTTTATTTATTTTACTTATAACCTTATTAAGTATCTTCCGTTGGCGTTTTTATATCTAATAAGAAACTTTAGAGTTTCAAGAGCCAATCTTTTGGCAAAAATTTCTTTTAAAAAAATCGATTTAGTGTTAATAGAGAAAGTAATAGAATAGTGGTAGGATAATCGGAAATGGAACTTTTTATAACGAGAAAAACACACAAATCATGAACAAAGGAAATATATAAATTATGAAATTTTTTTTGAACGATTTTATAGTAGCTTGGAGGGATTAAATTCGAGGGGAATTGGAACACTTAGCAGAACTCCAGAGTTCAATACCGTATGCCCAGATAGGTTTTAAAATTGTTTTGTAAATTAAAACTGTGTACTTTACTATCATATTTTGATAACCGTCTCTGTTAAGTTCAAATACGAGGGTTGTTCAATAATTCCTTAGAAAATCCGAGAAATTGCGCTCGTAGTGTCGGTAAAGATTTTTTTGTTGTTGTAAGAAGCATTATCGACAGGAAAGCTGTCAAAATTTCAGCTCGATCCATAGCGTAGGTCAATTTCTATCGTCGATTAAAGTTAACGACATTTATTTGTGCATAACAATGGAAAAAAGCGAGTTTAGGGCTGTCATTAAACATCTCCATTTGAAAGGCTTTAGCCCGAAAGAAATCAAAGCCGAGTTGGATGCAGTTCATGGCACATCTGCACATGTGTTTGCGACGGTTTACAATTGGGTGAATGAATTTAAACGTGGCCGTTCATCCACAAAAGGTGAACATCGTTCAGGACGCCCAGTTGAGGTGTCTACTCCTGAAATCATCGACAAAATCAACGATCTGATTTTGAACGATCGGCAAATTAAAGTGCGCGAATTAGTTGAGGCCACGGGCAAATCACAAGGTACAGTCGCTTCAATTTTGCATAAAAAATTGTCTGTGAAAAAAATGTCGGCAAGATGGGTGCCGCGTTTGCTCTCAGAGGAGAATAAGCGCAATCGTGCAGTAGACTATGAGGCTATGTTGGCACTCTTTCATCGCAATCCTGCCGAAGTCCTTTTTCGATATGTCACTGTGGACGAAACCTGGATACACTACTACACTCAAGAAACGAAGAGACAGTCATTACAGTGGATTTTCAAGGGTGAACGGGCTCCGAAGAAGGCAAAAACTGTGTCATCGGCCGGCAAGGTGATGGCCACGGTCTTTTGGGATTCGCAGGGCATCATTTTTATCGACTACTTGGAAAAAGGAAAAACAATAACAGGAGCGTATTACGCGTCGTTATTGCAACGGTTGAGCGAGGAAATCAAAGAGAAACGCCCCCATCTGAAGAAGAAAAAAATCCTCTTGCATCAGGACAATGCGCGTGTGCACACCTGCGCTGTTTCCATGGCCAAAATTGTGGAATTGAGAATGGAATTGTTGCAGCATCCCGCTTATTCACCAGATTTGGCCCCGAGTGACTATTTTCTTTTCCCCAATCTGAAGAAATGGCTTGGCGGACGACGGTTCACTTCCAACGAGGACGTCATTGCTCAAACGGATGAAAATTTTGAAGAACTTCCGAAATCCTATTTTTTGGACGGGATAAAAATTTTGGAAAAACGTTTGGAAAAGTGTATAGAGCTAAAAGGAGATTATGTTGAAAAATAAAATTTTTTTTTTTTAAAACTGTTTTTTTTATCTTTTGTTAAGGATTTATTGAACGACCCTCGTATATTCTCGTGTAAAAAATCCATGAAAACCGTTTTTTTAGCTATCGTCTCAGGGGTAGCGTTCCTTGCCTTTTCGTTCAAAAAGTATTGCGAATTTTGAATTTTCGCGGGTTATGTATACTCGATTTTCGATTTTTTGTGGCGTTATGTTGGTACTTTTGTTCAGTTAATTTTTGACAGCTGCTTTGCTTGCATGTGTTTTCGCTCGTCTTCGATTTTTGCTCAATTTCGACCAAAAACAGTATCGCATTAACATTGCTAAGGAGCTGTTGGACTCTGTCCGCGACGACCCAAATTTGCTCCAGAGGGTCATAACTGGTGACAAATCATGGGTCTATGGTTATGATGTGGAAACCAAAGCTCAATCATCTCAATGGAAGCTGCCGCACGAGCCAAGACCGAAAAAAGCGGCAAGTTCGGTCGAATGTGAAGGTTTTGCTTACAGTTTTCTTCGATTGCAGGGGCGTGGTGCATCATGAGTTCTTGCCACAGGGTAGAATGGTCAATAAGAAATATTACCTGCAAGTTATGCGGAAGTTGCGCGAAGCAATCCGCTAGAAATGCCCGGATTTGTGGAAGAACAAAAACTGGCTTTTGCACCATAATAACACCCCTGCTCACGCATCGTTGCTTGTGCGCGAATTTTTGGCCGAAAACAACAAACTAATAATGCCGCAGCCACCGTATTCCCCAGATCTTGTCCCCTGTGACTTGTTCTTGTTCCCGAAACTGAAGATCCCCTTGAAAGGACGATGCTACGCTACGATTGAGGAGATAAAGACGGCATCGAAGGAGGAGCTGAGCAAGATCACAAAAAATGATTTTTTGAAGTGCTTCGAGGATTGGAAAAAACGTTGGCACTAGTGTATAATATCTGGTGGGGATTACTTTGAACGAGACAAATTAGATATTCATGAATAAATAAATAATTTAAAACAAAACACAAAATTCGCAATACTTTTTGAACAGACCTCGTATTGGGATGGCTGGATTTTTGCAGACTTACTTTCACTCTCCACTAAAATCAGTTTTGTAGATTTTTTTAAATATGATGTGAATTACTAAAAGCCAATTTATAAAAAAATTGCAAACCGATCTGGACGTACGATTTTTAAACGTTGGAGACAATTCCTGTCGAAACCAAATCCTTTAATCTAAAATCCTTCGAAAAATTACTGAGGCCTTGTTCATAATTTGTGCTGCTGGTTATAAAAAAAATTCTCCTTTTATCGGTGTTTAAAGAGAAATTGGCCAAAAGAGCTCTTACAACATTTACATTTATTAACTAAGAATTCATGTATTTTTCCTAAAATATTCCTTTCCATTCATACTCATGCAAGTAAAAATATTCCATTAAAATACAAGGACATAAGCTATTTATTCAAAATTTTATAATAATTCCAATTTTTGTGGCAAAAGACAAATTTTGCTTTCCCTAATATTCTATTATCCATCATTTCGCTCTAATCCATCGTCATGGTATCCAAATTTAATTTTAAATCTGCAAATTCATTCAAACTAATCTGATCTATTAATCAACTTGAAAACACAAAATTATTACACTTAATCTGGTCATTTTTTTCTTTAAATAATTTAATCTTGCATTTCATTAATTTAGTTATTTTGGATAAAAATTTAAGAAAAGTAAATCTTTATAATTAATAATTTGATTAATAAGTACCTGTTCGAATACAGGGTTCAAGACTTTAGTTATTGTCTTCAAAAAGCCTAATTTTAAGTGTACATAAATTAAAAATATTACATTTTAGTTAAGTTATTTAAAATAGCAGCAATTTGTTCTATCTTGTATCAAATATATAACTTTTTATATGTTTACACCATCCAATGTTGAAGTACAATAATAAATTGGATCAGAATATGTCAGCTTCAATGTCGATGTTATTATAAAATTTTACAGCATAGAACTTGTGTTAAGACAGTACCTGTCACAGAACATTTTTCCACTTTTTGTTGATTTTGAATTTTCATCACATATAAACGAAAAGTTTTTCCACCTGTTAAGGATTTTTCTTAGAATGACTAAAATCTGTTTTTGATTTATTCAATGTCAAAATGAAAGTGAAATTAGAGTAAAGAAAATGCTTGCAAAGTATTGCCAGTTAAAAATAAAGATGTCACCAAAAAGTTTTACGATTTCTTTTTTATTTAATATGAAAAGGACTTGTTTGAAGGATGAAAAAAAAACCAACCAAACAAATGATATGTTGTATGTACATATGTTAAATATAAGAAGAAATTTTCTCCACCTTTTTATAATGTAATTTAATTGAATTAAGGAGGCTTTTATTTTTCGTATATCCTATCTGATTTTACGTGTAGTTAGTACTTAAAAAGTTATAGTGGCAAAAATTAATTCTTAATTTAATCAGAAAAAGCTTTTTCTTTATCATATACTTATTTAAAAAAAACAACAAAAAAACGGCATATTTTTCTATAAGATTTTAAAAATTTAATCACATTCAGATAAAAATGATTTTTCCGAAAAATTGTGGACTTTTTTTGAGCATGAATCTATAAAGAGATTTACTTATTGTTTTAAGGTGCCTATAAAAGATATACTCATTGTAAAATTAGATAAAATAGCACAACTGATGGTGTAACAATGTATGTTAAAACGAGCAAGGCTCCTATAATTCCACAGTTAAGAACTTTTAAGGAAAAAAATTTAAATTTTGTACTAGAAACTATAAAATTTTCATTAAATATTTATTAGTGTTCATTATTAGAAAAATAAACTAATGATTTCTTAATTTTATTATAATTATTACGAATTTATGACACAGTTAATTATGATTTTTAATAATTTCATATTAAAGTTGATAGACAAGTATTCGCAATGAATTTTTATTAAAAGTTATGCTTAATAGTCTACCCTTTATTTGTATCTATTTTTTTTCTGATGACGTTGTTAATCGAAGGCAATTTCTTTATAAAAAGGGTAGTTGTTTTTTTTAGATAGACTTCCATTGTGATCAACAGCACTGTACAGATCAGTGCGACATCTATGTGACAGTAGAAGCGATTAATAAATGAAGCGATTACTTTAGCGGGCATTTCCATCAATACTGACTACATTTTTCTACCTACGATTATTGCGGTATCAGACAGGAATACTATCTGACATTACGAGTATATATGCGGTATTTTAAGTTGATTTGACCATTTATACGTTTAAAATAAAACTAAATACGGAACTACTACAAATAATGAAGAAAACTTATGTTCGTGGCGATGTTCGTGGACAATGACATCTACCTCTTGTCTCAGAGATCTGAGAGATTTTATATATAAACTTAAGTATTCTGCCGAAGTGATTTAATTTTTAGTAAAAGAAGGCAATGGCAAAAAATCTGTTTATTGAGGGATGACTTCCCTCAATAAACAAAAAAAAAGAAGACAAAAAAAAGTATTCTTTTTAAAAGTGGTACGAATAGCCCCCGGAGATGCCAAGTGAAGACAGTTTCGAAAACAATTAAAAATATTATGCTGGAAAATTATCCGAATTTAAGTGAGAAGAGTGACTGAAATAATCACTTGTTATACATATATGGTATGATCTTTCAGTAACATACCATATATAACGAGTGACTTGTACTATGCATAATATACTTCCTGATAAGCTTAGTTGGTTGTTGGTTAATAGTGAGTATATAAGATGACTGATTACCAATAATTGTGATGAATTCGAGTAAATTTCTGCACACGTGAGTTTTTACCTAAATAAAAGGAAACAAACTAAAACCAACTATCCCCCTAAAAAGCTCAGGACCACCCTTTTAAGTTAAAAGAGTTGTGGCCATTTTTTTTTTCATTCGAAAGGAATTATGCTAATTAATATAAAGAAGAAGGCAAATACCAGGTGTATAAGCTTAAATCCGCTTTTTTTTTGGTAAAAAAAACACATGTTTTTTCATAGAAAGCAAAAAAAAATTTATTCAAAGTACTTGCCCTCGCTAGCTACACCTTCTTCCCATCTCTCGGGCAATTTATGGAGACCACGCCAAAAAAAATCCTTCTCTTTCGAGGCAAACCACTCATGAAGCTATTTTCGGACGTCTTCAAAAGAATCGAAGTGCTGCTCAGCTAGCGCGTGGCCCATCGACGAAAACAGGTGGTAGTCGGGGTGGGGTAGCACCTCCCAGTTGAGTGTCTCCAAATAGTATCGGACCATTTTTTGACGTGTGCGATGGTGCGTTGTCGTTGAGGAAAATCAGCTTGTCATGTATTTGTTGATAATCCGTCCTTTTTTCACGCAGAGCGTGGTGCAATTTGATAAGTATTGATTTGATGGTGGTAGCGGTGGGCATTGACATTTTCACCAGGTTTCAACATTTCATAGTAGACGATACCCTACTGATCCCACCAAACGCACAGCATCGTCTTCCGTCCGAAGCGATTTGGTCTTGGGGAAGATGTTGATGGCTGGCCGGGATCAACCCACGAATTCTTGCGTTTAGGATTCTCGAAATATATCCACTTTTCATCGCCTGTCACAATCCGATGCAGGCACGAATTTCTTTTTTGTCTAGCGAGCAAGATTTCGCATGTGTTTTGGCGTAGCTCCATCTGCATAGTCATTCAATTGACTCATTTTTCGATCTATTCAATCTTCCCCATGGCACGCAGGCTCATGGAAATGGCTGGTTGAGTAACACCCAATTTCTCCGCGAGCATTTTTTGCGATTGGGTATCGTTTTCGTTCAAACGAGTCTGCAATTCATGGGCCTCAACCTTCCTAGGCCGATTTGCACGCTCCTTGTCCCACAAGTCAAAATTGCCGTCTTTGAACCGATGAAACTAATCTCGGCACGTTGTTTTCGATAAAGCACTGTCACCATAGGCCTCCATAAGCATTCGATGCGATTCGGCAGCCAATTTCTTCAAACTGAAGCAGAAAATCAGAGCTTCCCGCATATTCTCTTTTTCTGGCACAAAACGAGACATGATTACCAAAGGAAAAATCTATGTTGGTGTACGAAATTGCTGAGAATGTGCACTGATTAATGTTGACAGATGTCAAACGCATAAAAAAAAGTATGGCGTACTCATGATTGCTTAATACGGTCACGCACGCTATCTATGACCAAACAGCGAATTTAAGCTTATACACCTGGTATGTAAACCACGAGCAGTTCAAGCTACTACATCTGCTGTAAAAAATCCGTATTCCCATTTAGAAATTTTTGTTAATAGAAACCATTTAGAAAAATAAATTTACGGATTTATTTCCATACCGAGAATTGATGTAGCACCCAACCTTTATAAATTAATTAACTGTTTTGACTGTTTACATTACTGTGAACAAGGCTTTAAGTTCGAAGGTAATAACGAATGAATTTGAAAGAAATTAATTTAAAAAAAAATATATATCATAAATTTCAAGAAGGAGGGGATGATATTAGATGGAAGGAGCGATTATAAGAAAAATGGGCAAAGGCAAATCGGATAATGTAGAAAGTGGTAAATTTTAGCGTAGAATTACATATGTTACTATTTGTTTAGAAAACATCCTATAGTCTAATAAAAAAAAAATTTAAGCTTTTATCAAGTAAAGCCTATGCCATATACCCTAACCCCCACCCTTTCCACCCCCTCGGCCATAGTACAATTTTAATACAGAATTTCCATAATGCGAATGAGTATCTTCTTCAAGCTTAATGGAACTTTTTCAGTGTCATTTTATAAGCTCAAACACCCTTTTATTTATTGCATCCGAATATATGCATGTGTGTATGTCCTTTCATAAGGAAAAATTTCTAGAAAGAGCAAAAGGAAATCCAACAATAAATAGAATAAGAAAATGATATCATTTTGTGTAAATCAATGATAACTTTAGTATTGCGTATTTTATTCTAACACTTATTTACATGTGCGGATGAAGTGGAATTCGTTTTGTATTTTCGTACATACAGTATCCCTTCACCTCCGCATACCCTAGAGTCATTTTATATCCTTCGGAGCAATTTAATAAATTATTATTTCACATATGTTGCGCAAACCATCGGGCATAAGTAAAACATTTTCAGCCAAATTATTTACAATACATGTCTCTCTCCCCCCCCCCCAACTCTTTAACCAAAACGAATTACCATCATATCATCATCCTTTTTTTGGATTACAAAATTTTATTTTAATATATTTATGTATTTGTTTTGATAATACATGTTGTTATTTTATGAAATTTTGTTTTCATGATTAAATTGTGAAAAAAGTATACGAATAAACTTTGCAAGTAGAAAGAAATTAAATTATTTATGAATTTTATTTGTTAGTCCTTTTTCATAATAAAATGGATAAAAGTAATAATTATAACAAAACAATGAATAAATATAAATCTATGTGAAATTTATGGCACAAAAATATTTAGCGCAGCATTCTAATCAGTTTGGCAAAAGGAAAATAATATTTAAGAATTTGTAGGAGATTTTCGATTAATAATTTTTTTTTGTTGAAAAATTTTCTAAGAACTTTTTAAGGTTTCATAAGTTTTAAATCATAAATTATTTTTATGCATATTTGAACATTTTTTTTAGCATAAAATATGCTAAGTGCTATTTCTTTTGGAGTTTACGACTTAAATTGATCTTGTAATAAAATAAGAACGTATTGGAAAAGAAAGCGTAAAATTATAGAATAACAATGAAAAAGCTATGAAAATCATTATTTCCATTTGATGAATACAATAAAAATAAAGAGTAGAGTTGGAATAAAGGCAAATCCTTTGAAAAGGACATCATGTACGAGTGTAGAGCTGTTATTGTCACACAGAGTCTTAGCAGACAATTTTTGCATATGTGATTACTTGGGTTATTTGTAAGACGAATATTATATTTTGCAATAAATTGCCATTTTGTTTTTGGCAGTAAAAATGTACCAATTTAAAATTTTTCTACACTTTAGACAGTAAAAGTGAACCAATTTAAAATTTTTCTCAACCAATTATTCTAAAATAAGGAATTCATTGAAATTTATGCAATTAGTTAACAATAAGGAAAGCAAATTTAGTGGATGTGATATAAAACTTTGGTGGACATGTATTTTTAAATGTTTGACATTACAGAGGCAAAAACGGTATAAGAATTTTTTTAAATACCTTGTAGTAAATTTAACATTTAAATTTACTTCTGCTCTACGAAAATATAATTTTTCACTTGGTTTAACTTAAGAAGCATTCCCTTAAAATATTGCTGACCAGTGCAAAGTACCACCCCTTAAATATGTATGTATTAAAAATTGGTCTGATGCTAGGGAATTGTCTATGTTTATATCAAAAAAGGAAATTTTTAATAAAAGGGAGAGTTTCTATTTCATATAATTTTAATAAGCATAATATTAAATACAATTTTTTGCTTAAAATGGTTTCAAGTAGTAAAACTCACACGAAATTTTTGAAACATTCATAGAGCGACTGTTTATCATTTTTAAATAGAATTGATTGATTGCCTTTTATTAAAATCTTTTTTTTTTTTAAATCTTTACTACATAAAATCTTTCCTAGTACTTAGAAAATATCTGCGCGAAATATTTGTATCGTCCACAGTGCACCCGTTAATTTTTTTAATCTGCAATTTATTAATTTTGTATTGCCAACAGAGCAACCGTTAATTTTTAATTAAATACAATAGAAATTTTTGTCTGCCATTGTATTGCTTAAAATCTGTTCTAGTAGTCAAAAAAAATCTGCGCGAAATTTTTTTTATCCAAATAATGACGGTTTTTTTTTTATCCAAATAATGACGGTTTAGAACAAATCTACACGAAATTTTTGTATCATCCGCAAAGTGACCGTTTAATTTTTTGTTTAAAAAAAAAGTTTAATTTTCTTGTATTCAAATATTTTCTAAAAATAATCTGCACGAAATTTTTGTATTATCATTTTTAATAAAATAAATAAAAAAATTTTGTCTGCAATTTTATTTCTTAAAATCTATTCTAGTAGTCAGAAAAAATCTGCGGGCAACTTTTTTTCGTCCAAATAATGACTGTTTACTTTCTAAGAGAAAACATCTGCACGAAATTTTTGCATCTTCCACAATGCGAATGTTTGTTTATTTTAAATGAATGCTTCGTTTGCAATTGCATTGTTTAAAGTTTTTTATAGAAAACAACAGCACGAAATGTTTGTATTGCCAACAGAGCAACCGTTAATTTTTTATTAAATAGAAATTTTCGTCTTCAATTGTACAACTTAAAATCTATTCTAGTACTTAGAAAATATCTGCGCGAAATTTTTTTTTCTTCAAATAATGACAGGTCATTTTTTTAAAAATAATGACAGTCGAAATAATAACAGTTATTTGGACTGCTCTTATTTTTAAGAAAATAAACTGTCATTATTTTTATCAAAAATAAAAATTTCTCGCAGATATTTTCTAACTACTAGAACAGATTTTGTTTTCTAAGTGAAAAAATCTTTATGCAATTTTTGTATCATGCACAATGCTACTGTTAAATTTGTTGTTTAAAAAAATTGTTTAATTTTCTTTTATTCAAATATTTTCTTAAAAAAAAATCTGCACCAAATTTTTGTATCGTCCACAGTGCACCCGTTCATTTTTTTTAATCTGCAATTTTATTGCTTAAAATCTTTTCTTGTACTCAGAAAAAATCTGCGAGAAACTTTTTTTTGTCCAAATAATGACTGTTTACTTTCTAATAGAAAATATCTGCACAAAATTTTTGTATCATCCACAAAGCTACTGTTTATTTATTTTAAATAGAATGCTTTATTTTCCATTGCACTGTTAAATTTTTTTTTTATAGAATACAACTGGAAAAAATTTTTGTATCTTCCACAAAGTGACCGTTTCATTTTTTGTTTAAAACAAATATTTAATTTTATTGTATTCAAATATTTTCTAAAAAAATCTACGCGAAATTTTTGTATCGTCCAACGTGTACCCGTAAATTTTTTTTAAATAGGATTTTTTCTGCAATTTTATTATTTAAAATCTTTTCTTGTAGTCAGAAAAAATCTGCGCGAAATTTATTTTCGTGCAAATAATGACTGTTTACTTTCTAGGAGAAAAAATCTGCACGAAATCTATGTACGGTTTATTTATTTTGAAATATTATTTTTTGTTTAATATTTTTTGATAGAAAACGACTGCACGAAATTTTCGTATCTTTCGGAAAGCTACAGTTTAGTTTTTTGTTTAAAAACAAATTGTTTAATTTTCTTTTATTTAATATTTTCTAAAAAAAATCTGTGCGAAGTTTTTGTATCGTCCATGGAGCATCCGGAAATTATTTAATCTACAATTTAATTGCTTAAAATCTTTTCTGGTACTTGGACAAAGTCTGCACGAAATTTTTGTGCAGAATGACTGTTGATCGTTTCTAAGTATAAACAGTTTTGTTTTCAATTTTAATACTTGAAATCTTTTGCAATATCATATCTGCACAAAATATTTGCACCGTTCATAGAGCAAATGTTAATTTTTAAAAAAGAATTTTCGTTTGGATATTTAACTCTTAAAATCTTTTCTAGTACTCAGAAAAAATTTGCGCGAAATTTTTGTATCGTCCGTAAAAACTACTGTTTGTTTTTTTCTGTCTTTCGAGTCAAATTAAATTCCGTTTTTCCTTTTGTATAATTTTCAAATCAATTTATAATAAATGAAAATATTCACTTAAGAAAAATTGTTCACATAATGTCCACATTAAAGTTAATTATTTAGACAATTTGTATCCCACTTGAAATGTAAAAAAGAAGAAAAGATTTTTGTAAAAATTTATCTCAGTTAAAACTTTCATTTTTCACTTATTTTCTTAACGGGTTTTCAACAGAAAAAAAAGCACAATATAATAACGAGAAGCATGATTAAAAAGGGAAAAGTTTTTGTGCTTTTGAAGAAATAAGAATTGTCTTTAAAAGAATTGATTTTTTAAGAAAAATAAGTACTTACAAAGTACTTACCAGGAGTAGAAACAGGCAAATGGTATAGTTTCAGTGACATCTTACATTTTGAATATCCTCTTAGGAGTTGGTAAGTAAGTAAGTAAACTTTGTCACATGGAATTTTACCATACCTTGGCTATTGTTATTCTGCACAGACAGAGATCTATTGTACAATCTGAAAACGTAAGGCAGAATGGAGTGGGATCAAGATTGGATGATGAGACAAAAAGCCGACAACCCTTCTGCAAAA
Organism: Atherix ibis; assembly: GCA_958298945.1. NCBI lineage: Eukaryota > Metazoa > Arthropoda > Insecta > Diptera > Athericidae > Atherix > Atherix ibis. The sequence continues at coordinate 132,113,250 of OY282605.1, forward strand.
AGGCAACCTGCACGCCAACGCCTACACTGACGCCATCTTCAAGCACCAAACACGTTAATACTTAATTTCATTGGATTGTACATAAAACCATTCGTTTATGCGATACTGAAGGTGGGTGTATTTTGCACATTGGGTCCTAATTTAATATCGTTCCTAAGTCAACTCTCACTCCTTCATTCAGCATGCCGTGTCGCACACATACGAAAACTTCACTTCACTAACAAGCTAACTTCCGACCGGAAAAGCAGAAAGTACGAATAAGGAATTCTTAACAGAAATTGTTTACTTTTAATTCTTAGTGCTTTTCTACAAAATATTCGGTCCGTATAAGAATTAAGCTTAGTTACAATACCGTGCAAGAGGAGTTCTGGGGTTGGAGAGTTCAAATTATTTTATGATCGCACATTTCTTTACTGAAAAATCGGAATGTTTCCGTTGTACGAGTATTTTCGCATTTTCATCATTTAAACAAAGCCTAAGTTCATTAGTAAGAATTGTAAGATTTTAAATTATTTTATTTAAACAACACGAATATTTCGTTACCTATAAGCACTGTACAGAAAAAAAAGGACAAATAATCAAATTGAAGTGAATAAATAATAAAGAAAATAATATCCTTTTCGTTTTTTGTCGATGGGAAGAGATGGGGTAAAATCAAATGGATGGGACTTTTGACTTTAATAAAAATTCGAAGAAAGTTCATTTTAAGAAAGGAAGAGAGGCGGCCTTTGCATAAATTCTCTCAACTAATGGCATATCATGAAATCATAAAATTTATTTCACCCTAAAAAAAGTTAAAACAAAAAACTTGAATTTAGCATATTTCAAAGATTTTATTCGATTGCTATTTTTCGATATGCAATAATTTCCAACAGTTCAATGTTCATAATTTATAGCTAAGCAATTTTCTCAAATAAGTCGCAACACTTTATAATCGAGGAAAATATCTACAGCAACAACAACAAAAAAAATCGATTTCGAAATAACAAAAATATTCCATTTTGGGAAGAGTGCAAAAAAAAAAGAACTGGCAGAGGAAATTATCCCTTCTGAATAAGTTTCGTAGATAAACAAACAAAGTTCAAGCTAATATTTTTGTATCCTTTCACATGTCATGTCGTATACGTGCGAGTGCGTCTATTTGCAATATGATTGACGAAGAAAAAAACAGAAACCTTTTTAACTTTTCATCCCTTTGCACCGAACAGAAGAAGGCAGGACGTATTGGAATTTGAGGATTTTTTGATTTGTTATTTATTTTAAATTAAGAAGCGACAATTCGATAGAAAAATTCTATTATTTACCAAAAGTTACTCTTATCCTAGAACCGATTGCAATGCTTTTTGATCTGACAAAGTTTATATTTTAATCGTTTATAAGAAACACTCTGCGTGTGATTTGTGTGTGCGCTTCAGGCGTATTCGTAGTATTATGGTTTTTGATCCTATTTTCTTGGAATATTACGGCTCAGCTCCATCTCTAAGGGATAATATTGTACATACAAATCCATCAACGTATTACGAAATTATATGATTTTCCCCTAAGGTCAGTGTTATACAAATATAAACGTTCAGACGAGCTCTTTTACGTATTTAAAGATTTAAATGCGAAATAATTTATTATCTCGTGTATCCCTTATGCTGTACAATTATTCGAAATGGTTTTCTTTTTAATCTGAGCTTTTAAAAAAAAATAAGGTGAGAATTATTTTGTAAATTTATATTAAAAATATTAAATTTTGATGAAATGATTTGCATGAAAAATCGATCCTTTTTCATAAAACTAATCATTAAAATTCTTAAAGTACATTTAATTTTTTAATAATTTTACAGAAAAAATATTTGTTTATTATTAATTCTTTCCATAGTCGTAAAAGAAGAAAATTTACTTAATCAGATGTAAAAAAAAATTATTACTTTGATCTAAAATACAATAACGGGATTGGGAAAGTTTAATTCTGTCATTTGATAGTTGTCAAAAATATGTGCCATTCAACGTAGAATTTCTTTAGTTTATAATGGCCCATTTGACATACGTTAAAATTGTAAAAAAACTTTCTACAAATGTGATGATTCTGCCGTAACCACGTTTCGAAGAAAATTTTCTTCGGGCTCTGAAAACCGACAATTAAATGAGAAAAAGCCATTGTATCCTAAAAAAAAATTTCAAGATGTTAGTAGCCCTATTGACTTGGGCCGAATGATAACCAACTTTTTTCGATCTGAACTTGAAGATTTTAATCTAGACCGTATGTGTGGTTTCAAAAAGAACGGCACCATAAACCACATAACAAAAAAAATTTTGGCTTTATCACACGAAAAGTTGCCAGGATGCTCAATATTAAGGTTTGGTGATATTAACGTAGCGCTACGGCCCCTTAACCATTTGGCGACATCATGTTGCATTTGGGTTGGCATTAACGTTTTTGTTGGAACAAATTAGATTGTTTTAAATAATTTAAAAAATTACTTGGTAAGTGCGAATACCAGGTCCAAATTTTTAGAAATTTTCTTCCTAAAATTTCGAAATGGTTTTTGAATAGACTGACTTTACGATGTGTTGCCAATATGTGCAAATAAATCTTCCATGGTCCGGCTTATTTGCCAACGCATTGCTAATGCTAGTGATCTTAAGTGTCATTTTAGCACTTCAGTGAGCACAGGACGGAAAAGAGTCTTCTCCATTAGTTGATCAGTTCGCTCATTGCCGAGAATACTAGCTTGACTTGGTACCCACTGAAACTTAGCAAACAATATCGAATGAAATTTAGAACCGGGTCATCTGAAGAGTAACGTATACTTTTGAAGGGTGCGAGACTATTGCTAAATCTTGCCGTCTCACAAATCATCATATGAATTCAAAAAGGCTCGATCAGCGGTCGATGCTATTAGCGATGTATTCAAAAAGACTAGATAAATGGTAGAGAAAGTCTAGATCAGCGATTTAGATGGTACTAAATCGGTAAGTATTTAATAAATGAAGCAGTATTCCAGACGCGCTGAAGGTCCCGGAGTATATGTTAAAGGTAATCCGAGACTATTTTCCTGATAGAACGCTCGTATACGATACTGAAAGTTCGATAAAAACATACAGCATCAGTGGAGGAGTCACTCAGGGCTCGGTCTTCGGTCTATTGTTTTATGGAATATTATGCGCTGCTCAAACCCCCGATGCCAAAAAGTATATCTTTGGTTGGATTTGAGAATGACATTGCGCCGATCACTGTTGGGCAATTTATAGATGAGATCACCCAAACCACAAATGGTGCAGTTAGCACTATCCGGTACTGGCTTTCCATCAGTGCGCCTGGAACTTCCTGTTCCAAAAACCGAGGCAATATAAGTGACCAGCAAAAATCTAAACGAGACCATTACTATCACCATTGTTAACTGTGATATTATCTCGCAGCCATCGCTACCACGGAGGGCCCAGACAGAGCCGACACAGGCTTTTGTCCAAAGTATCAGCTTAATGATACTCTACGCAGCCCCTATCTGGACAGAAGCTATAGTAACGGAAGCGTACAAGCGTCACGTGATTCCATACTGTTGCGTATGATGCTGTCCGTATTATCGATATGCCGCCAATCGGGCTTCTGCTGGATGAAAAAGCTAAAATATATTATCACCGTCAGCATAGAGGAAAGAAATGAGACAGTGGTGAGGTGGCAGCGATGCTGGGACTTACCAATTACATGAAGATGGACGTATTATCTGATTCCAGACAAAGCTACGTGGAACCGAAGAGACCATCCAGAAGTGGACCACCACGCGGACCAATTTCTGACAGGATATAACTATAACGCTTTGGGGTGGAAATTGATGCGATATGCCCTCATTTTCAGCCCATAACCAAGGATAGTGAACATATCTTCTTGCACTGTCCTCGCTTTAGCTAAAGGAAGGAAGGGAGCGGAGAAAATAATCAGTAAACAGTTGTCCCAGAAGCGTATTATAACACAAACGATAATATTTTAAGCATGGTGGAGTGTGGTTGCTGCTTCTACATACCCAGTAATAAACAGGCATCGCCAGGAAGAAAGAATGAAAAAAAGACAGCATCCAGTCTAAATAGGAAAATAGTCTTAATGTCAGTCTACTCCCATGAAGTAATAACAGGCGTTGGTCCCATGGGGAGACATATTTAAATAAAAATCCCACACACTGTAGGGATCAGTATCTCTACAGCGACTATAGATTTTCTCTTACCCAGACAAAAAAGAAAACTTCTATTTGGTAAGATTCCGTACTTCAGTTCGCGCGCTTCATCGCCAACAAGCTGGATGACTGCAAAGAATATTGTTGTGGGTTCACAGATGCACATAATTGTGGAATCACCCATTCCTACTCGTAGCTATAAACTCTAGCAAGTTCGTACCAAATTTACTGAGCTTTTTAGTGTTGCAGCAGCACTGCCCCTGCATAGATAATTTTGAATTCCTGATAAAGCGCAAAATTTACATCATCTAATCACGATCACATTCACCTATGTGTTCTTCAATTAAAGGAATTCATTTAAACACATCTAATCGAGTCTGAACACAACATTTTTAAATACAAAAACAAAATTTCTTACCAATTTTTCTTAGTTTAAAAATACATCTTCAAGAAATTTTCGTGTACATACCTGAAAAAAAACAGAAAATAAAAATTAGCAATGGCATATTAAGATTATGAATTTATTAAAAAAAGAAAAGAGAATATCAATTTTTTAATAATATTAACAACAAAATTTTTAAGAAACCAAATTGGACCAAATTGTACAATAGTGTTTTTGGAATACAATGAAAATAACCAACATTTATCTTATAAGGAAATAAGTTTAGAAATTTCCAAAGTAATTATTTTAGCTTATAATTAAAAAAATACTAGTTATAGTGAAAAATAATGCTAGAAATCAAAATGTCTTCAGTTTCAATTGAGGTGATTCCGAAAATATATCTAATCAGATATTGAGAGCAACATTTTGCAATTAGTTTTTTTTTTGTATTTCGAAGGAACGTCAAAAATGCATAATGCCATCAATTAAATTTTATTCGAAATACTCTGCCAACGTGTCTGTTTAATCGCTGCCTCCAAATAGACCATTAATAATATTCATAAATTAAATCAGCGACAAATGACAAAATATCTCAAATCGAAATAATTCCAAAATTTCCATCTGTAATTTTGATCATTTTCGCATTTTTTTTTATATAAATAACATACGATTTGCTTTAAATCAATTTACACTCTCTTTTATCAGATCGTTGGTAATTTATTTAGAACGTCATCTATACAAATCGTAAATCGTATATCGATCGTGAACAAAAATAATGCTGGGAAAGTCGAAAAACTGAAGAGCAAGAGATGGTGCAGGAGAGACACATGGAACTGAAACGTATAGAAATTTTTCAAAGTTCGAAAAAAACAACCGGCCAGGCCAGCTAATGATTAATAAATTCCTAAAATTATTACCGAACGAAGATTTGGCAAAGATTCTGGCAACGATGGGTCTCTTTGGACAGAATTTTCAGGAGCTTTTCTTCCACGGCATCGTCCTACGTCACCAGATATTTTCCGTTTAGCATCATTTTTGTGCAGAGCATTCAGACCAAACTGGTTCGTGTCTACGTGTCATGACAGTTGGCAGCCTTGTCGGCGCAAATATTTTTTTTTCCCCTCTGCACTTTACTCTCTTCACCAAACACCTCTCATCACACATAAAACAGACACGCTGAATTTCCATCAACTCAACGTATTTTCATACATTCAACCACATTTTCCACCATTTGCGCTATAAAATGTTCCACCTTTTTTCACCATTTTTTTTCTTACCTCATTTCGAAAATTATTTCGAACACTTGATTTGGTTGCGTAAAATCAATTCAATTTCGGATTCGACGATACAAAAAATCTGTTCATATGATTAATGATTTGAATTTTCTTTAGAAACGAAACATTTCGAATTTTTCTTATTTTAATAAAATAAATTGTTTTAGAATATTTTTAAAATCGTATTAAAAAAAAAAGTGGTATTTGAATCGATTTTTTTTTAATTTCCAAAATAATCTTACTTTTCATAAGGACGTCTTTATAAACCCTTGAAGAAAAGGATATTTTTATTGTATTTCAGAACAATTGTTTATTCATATCTCCAGTAACAAAGTGGATATATAAATTTTGCATTTTCGGTTCAATGAATATTTTTAATGATACTAAGAAACTAACGCATCTAAAAATAAGTGTAAAATCTTATATAAATAGTAATAAACCTTTCACGAAATTTCCAACAAAAAAAAAACTTTTTTCCCATAAAAGAGGACGCCTTATTTTCATACTATTACCAGGTGTTGGAATTAATTCGTGACTATCCATAGTCACACATACAAAAGTAAATATTCTCCGAGAAGCTACTGACATAATGCAACTTTTCTAATATATGACATTTTGTTACAGTTTCAGTAGCACTTGTTGCGCAGTGTCAAACATGTCGAAGTTCGTGCCTGAAAAATCGTTTTTGCGGGAAGTGTTACTCCATTACTTCAACATGAAGAAAACTGCCGCGGAAAGTCATCGTATTTTAGTGGATGTCTACGGCGAACATGTTCTTGCTGAGCAAACTTGCAAAAAGTGGTTTGCGCGGTTTAAAAATGGAAATTTTGATTTGGAAGATATGGAACGTCCTGGACAGCCGAAAAAGTTCGAAGATGAAGATTTGGTGACGTTGCTCGATGAAGACCCATGCCAAACACTCCGGGAGTTGTCCACATTGCTTGGAGTCGACTTTTCGACGGTCGGAGTTGAAGCCAAGGGACGTCGAATGGCGTTTAGTCACCTGTGAGATTCTTCTCCAACGGCAGGCAAGGAAGGGATTTCTGCATCGAATCGTCACTGGTGATAATCACTATACATTGCCCCATCTGATTATCATTTGTTTCGATCCATGGCGCATGGCTTGTCAGAGCAGCACTTCGATAACTACGAAATGACCAAAAATTAGATCGAATCTAAAGAAGACTTTTTTCGACGCGGTACCGAGCCTTACCAGAAAGATGGCTAAAAAGTAGTGGATAACGAAGGACAATACTTTGAATAACGCTTCTGTAATGATACTGTCATAATAAACCACGAAGCTTTGCAAAAAACGCTACGAATTAATTACAACACCTGATATAAAATTTTGTTCTTTTTGTTTAATATTGAAAATAATATTTGAAAAATCATAATTTTGTTCATACGCAAAGTTTGTGAGATAAGGATCAGAGGTAATTATGTAACGCCATATTTGGCGAGTCCATGTCTCGTGTGGGTTTGTGTTGCCAGATTGGCTAGTTTAAAAAAAAAGAGAGTACTTGGAAGGAGTTCTGTACATTAAGAAATTCTGAATTAAACGGTTTTCATTTAAAACATGGGGAATTAGGAGTCGAACGCCACAGGAAAGACATGAAGGATGAGGTTGGTTACTTGGGAGGGAATTATGGGTAAGAATCTGAAAATTTAATTGACCAATGGTTGTTGAGCTCTTCGATGTTTGACCTATGTGTGATAGAAAATCTTCCACCGTTGGTCTTGTTGTCTGTCTATGCATAGCTAATGATGTAAGGCGCAATTTTGTTACCTGACTGGGCAAGGCCCCGGACTGGTGGAAACCCTATACCGCCAAATTATCAGCGGGAATCTAATCCAATTCGACATTTTTGTTATTTTACAGATTGCAACGAATCTCATTGAGATGAGATTATTTGATGATCTAGAATAGCTTTGAGGGCACTATCGGTGCACACAGCTCATTATGAAAACAGGAGGTTTTAGACTTTTTTTTTGGGTCCTGAAAATAAATTGTCCATTTTTTTTTGTTAAGAAGCATCGGTCGAAAGGAATTTTAGTGCTCAAGAATAATTTGTGCATATCGATTTAGGCAAAAATAAAATGTTGAATATTGAATTCAAGCAAAAAAAAAAACTGAAATTACGAGGGTAGTCTCAGAAGTAGTCGACCTAACGAAGAAAACACAAAAAATGTGGAAAAATATATCCTTATTTGTGAACATAGTCTCATTTTAGCTCGATACGCTTTTACCAATGCTGTTGAATAGGTTCGATACCGCGTTTATAGTAAGAATCGTTAAGCTCCTCAAAATGCAACCACAGACACCAGCTCTTTATTGTTAGAAATTTCTTTTACCACCGAGCGATTTTTTTAACTAAATAATCCGAGAGCGGTAAATATAGTGAATTGGTGCGTGATTCGAATTTTAACTTATTGATTTTGACCATCGCAATAACGGATATGTGAACTGGTGCATCGTCTTGATGAAATAACACTTTCGTTTTTGCCAAATGCAGTTGCTGTTTCGTGATTTTATCACTCAAATACTGCAATAAGATTGCATAATATTCGCCATTGATTGTTTTTCCTTTTTGACAATAAGTAATGAAAATTATCCGATGCGCATCCCAAAAAACTGATGCTATGGAGACGAAGACAGTTGTATCTGCTGGCAAGGTTATACCATCAGTTTTTTTATTCTCCCTTTTCAGTCTATTGCTTTGACTGTTCCTTCACCTCAAGTGCGAAGTAACACGGCCATTTTCATCCATAGTTATGAATCGATGCAAAAACACTGGGCTTTATTGCTACGAAACATCGCCAAACACTTGATTTAAACAGCCTCACCACGTTGTTTATGTTCCATTGTGAGCAAACGCGGCATCCATCTTTCGCACAGATTCCTTATGTTTAAATTTTTAGTCAAAATACGATGTACAGCACTTTTTGAAATGACTCTCCATGTCTGTTAGCTCGCGAACTTTCAGTCGACGGTCATCCAATAACATTTTGTGGTATTGGCACCTAATATGTTATTGTTGCAAACGAAGGAGCAGACTCCCCCAGTGTAGAGTCTTGCTCGGCTTTGATATTGATTGGACAGAGACTTTTCAAATGAAAGTATTACATCACATAACGATGACTAATTTTTTGCCATGTTTACAAATTCACTGAGAACGTTCACTATTAATGGCTGTCAAACTATTAGTGAACAACGCAGCGTGATCAAACTTCAAACTTTTCAAACAACAACCGCTATTTAAACGTCAAGTCGGGTACTTCTAGCACTACACTCGTACTTTGATGCATATGACAGTTAATATGTTAAGAAAAACAATTTATTGTCTTTACAAACGGTAATAACTAAAGAGATTTAATCAAATTACCCACTAAAAAATGGTGCGTATTTTAGAGGAAAAATAACCAAAATAAATAATTCTACATTTTTCTGCATTTCACCAATTTATCAAGAGTTAATTTGAAAATCTAAAAGAATCTACGCCATTCTTTTAGAAAATATTATATTTCCTGCTTATGTGCATGAAATAGTAAATATTTTTTTTAAAAATTAAATAAAAGCAACCATTCTTGAATAAAGAAAATAAATATAACAACAGAAGAATAGATACTCATAAAAATTTGTTGATACGTTGTAAGGAAATAATAATCTTTTTGGGTCTCAAGTTTATTGTGCGGAAAAACTACTTGGCCTTAAAATGTTTCCTGAATGATTTTACTGAGAAAAAGAAAATTTAATTTACAAAAGAGAATCCAAAGTACTCTTAGGCGCATGTTATATGATATTCAATTTTAATATTTTTTTTTTTTTTTTGTATCCGATCTGAAGCCATAATCGTTCTAGAATATTTTACAAGCAAAATTGATATGGACTGTTCGAGAAAAAACACAAAAAGAAAGTATGAGACTATTGGTAGTAGTAGTAGTAGTAGTAGTAGCAGTAGTGTTAGAGTGGAATATTGAAGGATTTCCGCCTAAATTAATTACCAATGTTAAAATATGCCCGCATCCGGTGGTATGAAAAAGGTATCCGGTGGACAATAGCAATAATCGAACGAAGTAATATCGAATTACTTTTATATTGAATAAAATGGATAAAAAATCGAATAAGTACTTTTTCTGAATTACTTTTTAGCATCACGTTTAGCGATTTCAAGAGCCGAACATAATCTGGATTGATTCAAATACTTAGTGTATATGACAAGGGAAGGAAAATTGAAAATCAATCATCCCCACGTACATTAATTAATTTCCTGAATGATAAACTCTGAACCATCCCGATCAATTTGTCTCCTCCTGAAGGACTTGTTATTTTCTCTGACAGACAGATTCGGTGAACTTTTCATAGTTGGATAAATAGGGACGAATGTTTTCTACAATAAGATTTTATACCGAAACAGTTTTCTGTATGTCCTTTAGCCACAGAATTAACATCTGTCTTTGGGAAAATCAATAAATAGTGCTGTAAACCAAACAAATCTTAGTCATATTATGCAAAATAGAACAGGAATAATGAAAAACTCTATAAAAACGATGAAATGAAGGCGCACAAAACTCATGACCGGCTTAGTAGAGGAGCAGCTGCGCTTTCAAATTCATCCAAAATTTAAATACTATCGCAAGTCTCGATAACTATTAATAAGAAATTAATCGAAATGATTTTTAATAGAAATTTTGTTATATGTGATCGAAAATAAATAGTCGTAATTAATTCGTCTTAGTTAAAGGATTATCACTATTTCGTATAACCCCATTTCTACAGATAATAAATTTGAGTTTAATTTTTATTATCTTGTCAATTTCGTATTTCTTTACTTAATCCAACCGAATTCCACTTAGGAAGGGTCAATTTGGTGTAATATATCAAAAAATCATGGAAATTTTCTTGGGATTTGGATAGTGAAACATTTTACTTTAATTCTTTCGTAACGAGAAAAGATTGGTGGTTTGTTTCAAAAATACTTTATTTTTTAAATTGAAAAATTTGTATAAAAACAAATGTGGTATTAATTAAAAATTAAGAAAGCCACAAAAAATAATATGTAACCTTAATGATGTCGAAGAGGGCTAAATAAATGCATCCTTTCTTTTACAAAAAGGTTGATTGATTTGTTTTTATTGTAAATTCAGATGAATTTATTTAATTCATAAACAGGCAATCCATCCTGAAAATTCTGAAAATTTTATTTTCAAGTTTTCCAAACAAATTAAAATTTTAACAAAAGATTGTAGTTGTCCATACTTTCAAGTACATAACCAACAATTTTCAAAACTTTGCAGAAGAAAAAAAATTTTTCTTTACGTCAGACCGAACATTGCAGATACTTATCACAAGTGACTATTCAGGAGCCATTGTATCCATGAAAAGTGTGTATTTAGAAGATGTCAGTGAGCCCTTAGCCATGAGGCTCATTTTCCACACAGAAGATACGTCAATAATAAAAATTGTCATATATGAGGCTCTAAAAATTCACAAGTGACTATTGAGGAGCCATTGTATCCACGAAAAGTGCGTGTTTCGAAGATGTCAGTGGGCCCTTAGCGAAGAGTGTCATTTCCCACTTGGAAGATATGTATGTCAATAAGTAAATTTGTCGTATATGAGGCTCTAAAAATTCACAAGTGACTATTGAGGAGCCATTGTATCCACGAAAATTGTGTGTTTCAAAGATGTCAGTGGGCCCTTAGCGAAGAGTGTCATTTCCCACTTGGAAGATATGTCAATAAGTAAATTTGTCGTATATGAGGCTCTAAAAATTTACAAGTGACTATTGAGGAGCCATTGTATCCACGAAAATTGTGTGTTTCGAAGATGTCAGTGGGCCCTTAGCGAAGAGCGTCATTTCCCACTTGGAAGATATGTCAATAAGTAAATTTGTCGTATATGAGGCTCTAAAAATTTACAAGTGACTATTGAGTAGCCATTGTATCCACGAAAATTGTGTATTTCGAAGATGTCAGTGGGCCCTTAGCGATTAAGGTCATTTTCCACACAGAAGATAAGTCAATACGTAAAACTGCCCTATATGAGGCTCTAAAAATTCACAAGTGATTATTCAGAAGCCATTGTATCCACGAAAAGTGTGTATTTCGAAGATGTCAGTGGGCCCTTAGCGATGAGGTTAATTTCCCACTCAAAATGGGAAAAAATTGTCAGTGGGCCCGTATTTCTTTAAAAATAAAGAATGAGAGATCGTTAAAGTCAATTCTGAGCACTATGGTCGTATTATAATCAACTTTTTTTGACCTGTTGGACTGAGCCACATATTGTTTCAACATTACTATGCCACAAGCCCATAAAAAATTACAAATTTTCTAAAAACGCAAAATGTCGGGTTTAATAATGTCAATTGGCTACCCAAGATTGTGCAATTTTATAAGTTTTTTAGTCAAGAAAAATGCAAATTATTCTTATGGGGTACGTAAGAAATCCTCAATTTTTAAAGCCGGATTACGATCAAATAATAACTGGATTACAGACTTGAAAAAAATTACCTCAAAAGAGCCAAGTTTTGTGGCTCTTTTGAGGTATTTTTTTTATATTATGGAGTTTAAAGTGTATTTTATTTAACTTTATTTTCCGAAAAACCAAAATGGATAACTCTTTAAAGCTGCCCAAAGAAAATAACTTGATCGAAATACCATTGATGTATGATAATAAAATAAAAGGTGCCGCCGCATTTCATTATATAGTAAAAATAGCGGAAAAAATTTTAATAAACTTTTGCACTCTTAATTAATTTTTTTTTTAAATTATATCCTCTTGACAAAACTAAAAAGTCAAATTCATTCTGAAGTATAATATAATAATCTCTATTCTATAATAAATAAACGTTATCAGAATTGGTACAAAAGTTTCAATACTTCTGAGAGCAATTGTATGTGGTGTATTCGATTTTCAAAATTCCTACTTGGAGACTTTCAACGACATATTTGAAATTATTCTTCTGGGGTTTCCTTTTTGTATTGAGATGGGGAACTCTTTTTTTTTTGTATTTTATGGTTAAAAAAAAATACCATCATAAGAGGTTTTTTTATTTTTTTGGAGGAATACGATATAAAACAAAATCCTTATTAATTGAATAACATATTTTCAATTGGTAGGCTTTGGAGACTTCACTCCTCATATTATGAATGAAATATTAGAACACCCCAATAGAAAAGTATCGTCTTTTTACCTCATATTTATATACATACCATAGATGGGCTCTATTTCGATTTGATTTATCGAATCATTTCGTTGATTCAAGGTATTTTCAATTTATTCGATGTAATCGTTTTCGAATTTCTTCATCAATTATGCATAACCTTCACATGTTAAATTGGAATATAAACGCAAGGCTGCCCTAAAAGATAGACATACAGAGAAGAAAAGAAGGCAGACAGCAACCGAGTCACAAAGGTCGGATCGAATCGTATTACACGAGCACACTGGAAATGAGCCAACAACCCAGCATTTCGTTAGAAGCAAGAAGGATATTTTTCTAAATGAACCAATAAAGTCTTATCGTTGAAGAAACCTTACATATTCCTTAAATCTTATTATCGGTGGACTTGAAAGAGAAACAAAAAACACTTCTCAAATAAATAGGCTCTGGAAAAAAGATCATTTGTAACATAAATGAATATTGTATAGATTTTCTGTGTACATAAGATAAGTATACACACACTTTCGTTTGTACATAGTACATAAAAAGGCAGACTAACTGCTGTTATAAGCTATAAAATTCCTACTTTTGGCATTTACATGGTTTCCCGAATAATTCACTTTAAGGCAAAGAGAAATGAGTTCATTTTGAACGATTTAAATGTTAATTTTTATGTTTTATGTACCTTTAATGTACGAGTAGAGAAAGTACAAATTGTATGTACAGTGTAGGTGAAAAATTTACAACCAACGCTGTATTTTTACATAAAGAGGATTGTATCGGTAAAAAGTCTTCAGATACAAACGAAAAGTTTCATATACAAACGAAATTACCTAGTTGAGTTTTGGATCCACATCAGTTGGTCAGTGCTTAAAAAAAACTCTTCTAATTTATCTCTTTTTAGAGTCACAAATTATGTTTAGAATTAAAAAAAATTAAATTTTGATCGAAAAACACCAAACGATATCTCTGATAAAAAATAAATATTAGTTAATGTCCTTTTTAAAATTCAATTTTTTCCTAATTCTTTAGATTTAAAATTTCCTTTACCCAAGTTATATGTTTTTAGATCTATAAAACCATAAGTCTTCTTTCAATCTATCCAAATTATTAATCATTAATTCCGTTTCCAATACGAAAACTCCACTACTCAGAAGTGTCATTAGTTGTGGTTCCTTTTCATCCCAGATCTGATGATTTTGCTTGTTTAGATAGTCTGGGACGTCTAATTCTTTATGATTGACTGGTATAAAAATGACAGCGCTGTCATTTGAAACGTCAAAGTAATAGGGTGTCAAAAATTAAGCGTACTTATTGAAAAGCCCCTTATTTTATTCTCGCACTTCCACTCACACCAGTTTCCTTACTAAAGCGTCAATGCAAAACTTCCTTTCCTGGCAGGGTCTATCCACAACTACTCGAAAAATTAAGCTTTACTGGTTACGGGATCTACTGAAGTAGCAGCTTCTAAAGCCTCCTCTGCACACATACACTATTTTTCGTACATTCTTGCTATATTCGCTACTACTGTTCAGGCTGGATGCGCGCGCTTGATTTTGTAATGGTTTTTATGCGAGTTGAAATGACTTCATTTGCTCATAAAGCACACGTGACAAGATAATGTTTTCATACTGGTTCTTGTTGAAATATAGCAAAAACAATACGAAAAATAGAACCGGTTCTGTTTCTGAAATCTTGTTTCGAAAGTAGTAGTGCAGCACGATAGCAAGCAAGAAAAGAACTATAAAAAATAGCTTCGTGTGAATCGTGCTTAAGTGTCTGTTGGGTAGTAAGGACATTATGAATTTTTACTGCCTATAACATTCCAAATTAATTCATATTAATTGAAATCACATGAACTTTGGTTTTTAAATTTCCAAAAAAACGCAGAAATTTTAATTGATTCGATAGATCAATGTTTGCCATTTACTTTTTTAAGATTATTTTTCTAAATGTTGGCCACGATAACAAAAGATCCAACTTTAAACAATTTTTACGAGCATCTCAGCTGGTATCTCGTAAATACCACGTGCAATGTTGTCTTCCAAGCCTGCAAGTGACGCTGGTTTATCGATATAGACAAGTGATTTCACGTAGCTCTATAAAAAATAGTCTAGAGGCGTCAAATCGCACGATCTAACCTAACCGGCCAGCTCACCGAACTCATCTCTCAATATGTCCATTGTTTCACGTGCTGTGTGGTATGTGGCGCCGTTTTGTTGAAACTACATGTCGACCAGATGCAGTTCTTGAATTTTGATCAAGAAAAAGTTCGATAGGGGGCGCCATTGACGGTAACGTTGAGGTCGCAATTTTTTGGTAAAAGACGGATTTTCTTTGAGTTCTTCTAAAGTCCACTCACCGAAAATGCGACGCTTTGACATGTCGTTCGGCTTCAGTTCTTGCACGAGCTGTATTTTATACGCTTTCAGACAAAGATGTTTGCGCACGACGAATGGGCAAATCGTAGCCTTCACCAACACTGGACGCTGTGGCAGCAATATTTTGCTCTGTATGCACACCAATAGCGTTAAACCACCGACCTGTGTGCATACAGAGCTTCCACACAGTCGAGTAACACAGATCCCCATTGCTGTGAACGACAACGAATGGTCAAATCGTGGCTTTCACCAACACTGGACGCTGTGGCAGTAATATTTTGCTCTGTATGCGCACGTGTTCGTGGTTTGATGTCCAATAGCGTCAAATTGCAGCGAAATTTTGTGACTTGGAAAGCTTGCTCAATAAGTCGAAGTGCGCTAAACACATTTTTCATAGAGCATGAACTTTAAGATCACTTTTGACTTTGACACAAGTCACGTGTCACCCTTGATATGTCAAATATAAAAAAATATAAAAAACCAAACATGAAAAAATCACTCGATATTTTGTAGTTGTAGATCGCCGTGTAAACTAAATAAATATGCACCCCACAACCCTGTTCAGAGACAAACAATTTTCAAATGATTAAATACGATTAAAGTTCAAGTAAAATTATCTTATACATACCATAGTACAGACAACAACCATTCCGAAAATACATGCATAATTATGCCAATAACAAAGCTGCGTTGTCAACATTTTAGAAACCTTCACAATTCAATGAGTGTGCACACAATAGAAAGAATTAGAGAAACAAAAGTTATCGGTATCTCGTCGAATTGTGCTTTTTTCAAATTTTCAGTTCTGTTCGTTGTGCTGTCAACACATAATCACATTTTTTATATATTTTTATGTAGCAGGATTGGTGAAATTAATATAAGTTACCAGCAAATTATATACCATATATATTAAGTTTTAGTAAACTTCACAGCTGAATGGACATTACTTTACTTGTTATATTTAATATTTTGAACCGACAAATTTCTTGAGCTTTTCGAGTTGAAGTTATTGTCTACAAGTTGGAATTTTGAAAAACACCGGCGCTTTTGCCAACAATAATAATTTTAAATTACAAAAAATTCTACGAAAAATATTATAATTTATTATAATGAGCAAATGTTAAGTATCTGTAAAAGGAATAAAAGAAAAGAAACTGAAAATATTTTACGCCCGTTACTGTACAATTTACATGGAAAGCTCCCATCCTATTAATACGTACGAATGTATAAATATTTATATACTTATGCTTATTTATATGTAGATGGAAAAACTAATTAGGATAAACATGTGGTTTCTTATCGATGTATAACTTATAATTTTTTCTCATGCAAATAAGTATAACGACATTAAATGAATACACACCAAATAAATGCAGACAAGTTTAAGAACCTTAAGAGTTTCACCCTCATAAGACCTGCTGCTACTCGTACGTGTATGTTGACAATTTTCACTACGCAAATTTTCACAGCTCTTTCTTCCGCTTTCAACACTCAACTACACAGACAATATTTGTATAAATAGGCAATCATGAATATTGGACCAAATCAAAGTTCCTTATTAAAACACAACACATTGTGTGGTTTCTGTTCATTTTAAACATATTATAACTAATTAATTATAATATTGACTGGTACTCGTTCTCTCTAAAGAGGCAATGATAAAAATGTTTTTGTAAATATCTAGTTGACATGATAAACTTTCGTCTTAATTAATTTTGTTCCATTTGTTGCTGTCTTTTCTAAGAAAAAAAAAAACCATATAAAAAAAGGCATATTCCTAGAATAAACTTTAGGAAAAAATTTCAAAATATTGTGTTGAGATGGACAAAAAGCCTAGTTGAAAGAAAATGTTGCAATTATTGATTCGTTGGGTTGTTTTTTTTTGAACAAGATACATGGTATTAAGAGCATTTTAGCACAGGGTGAACAAGTATTCGATACTTAAGTGTCCTTATAGGATCACAAGATGAATTCATTAATTTTATTTTCATCTGTCTTTGCATAGTACAATAAAATGTCTTACAACAATACTCATATTTTCCTAATGACACTCAAAAAATATGTCCTAGAATTATGGTATATCTTCAATAAAATTAATTAGACTTTACAAGTACTCCCTCGAAAAATAGGGCGAATCTATTCAAGTTTTTCGATATGAAAATTCTTAAAAAAAAAAAAATTTCCTATCTCATTTCATTGATAAGTCTTATAATTCTTTCACTTTTTATGGAAATTTCTTTAGAAAGCAATTTTTTGAAGTTTTCCCATACCGATTACTGATGAACATTACGAAAATAAATGAAAAACGATTGCTCTTTTTATAAACACAAAGTGACTTTTAAAACATTTATCAAATGTGTCATAAAGTAAAATTGGTAGAAAAACTGAAAAGTTTGAATAAGGGAAATTTTTGTTAGTCTTTTCACTTTTCAATGTCCTCTTTTTTTTTATTTTCAAATAAAAGTTCATCCATTTACTTTTACTTTACTTTCCTGTCGTATTTATATAATATTATTTAAAAGAAAATTTTAATTTTGGAATATTATATGAAAAAGTTTATTTATTAAATATTATAATAACTTTCCTTCTAGTATAAATTGAAAATTTTACAAAATTTTTTTTAATTGCAAATTTCTAACTAAAACTTTTTACAGAAAATGTTTACTGAATTTTTTTTAGAAGAATTTTACTGAAAATAGTTTACTTCAAATTTTAGAACAAATTTTAACAGAATATTTATACTCACCTTTTTATAAATAAAACATTTAAAAATAAAACTTTTCATAAATAAAAAATTAAAAAAATAAAAACTTTTCAAATATCTTACTGATAATTCTTGCTCTAAATTCTTACAAACATTTTTAGTAAACATTTTTTCACTGCAAAATTTTTTTACTGTAAAATTTTTTATTGATGAAAATTTTGTTACTGACACTATTGTTACTGAAAATTCTTTACTGACAATCCTTACTGACAATTCTAAATGTAAACTTTATTACTAAAAATTTTTTTACTAAAAATTTTGTTACTGACAATTTTTACTGACAATCCTTACTGACAATTCTTAATGTAAATTTTGTTACCGAACATTTTGTTACTGAAAATTTTTTTACTGAAAATTTTGTTACTGAACATTTTTACTGACAATTCTTACTGACAATTCTTACTGAAAATTCTTACTGAAAATTCAATTTTTAATGTAAATTTTTATAGTAAATTTTTACTGTAAATTTTTACTGTAAATTTTTTTAATAAATTATTACTGTAAATTTTTACTGCAGTTTTTTACTACAAATTTTTATTAGTTTTTTACTGTAAATATATGAAAATTCTTACTGGTAATTTTTACTGCAGTTTTTACTGTAAGTTTTTATTGCAGTTTTTTTTGTAAATTTTTACTGCAGTTTTTACTGTAAGTTTTTATTGCAGTTTTTACTGTAAGTTTTTATTGCAGTTTTTTCTGTAAATTTTTACTGTGAATTCTTACTATAAATTTTTAATGTAAATTTTTACTGTAAATTTTACTATACATTTTTACTATAAATTTTTACCGTAAATTTTTCATGTAAATTTTTAATACAAATTTTTACTGACAATTCTTACTGACAATTCTTACTGACAATTCTTACTGAAAATTCAATTTTTACTGTAAATTTTTAATGTAAATTTTTAATACAAATTTTTACTGTAAATTTTTATAGTAAATTTTTACTGCAGTTTTTTACTATAAATGTTTATTGGTTTTTTACTATGAATTTATGAAAATTCTTACTGGAAATTTTTACTGCAGTTTTTACTGTAAGTTTTTATGCTGTTTTTTCTGTAAATTTTTACTGTAAATTCTTACTGAAATTTTTACTGTAAATTTTTACTGTAAATATTTAATGTAAATTTTTACTGTAAATTTTTACTGTAAATTTGTTTGTAAATTTTAATGCAGTTTTTTACTATAAATTTTTATTGCAGTTTAAAAACTAAGGAAAATATTTAACTGAAAAATTACTTTATTTCTTTAAATAAATCAATTATTTTTTGAAAAAATATCTTCATTTTCTTCTACTTCATTTTTATTATAATTATTATTTTTATACAGAATGTCTACGATAATTTGTTTATTTTTCTTTATTAGAAGCAGAGTAAGTATTTAAAAAGTCTTCATTGACTTGGCATAACAAATACGTTAAAATTATTAATATTCTTACAATGACATTGACTTGGAAAAATTATTAAATTTTGTTTAAGCAAAAATATTAGAAGAAAAATAAATAAATAGACTTTTACCACGGAAGATACATAAGAGATGAAGTCATTCTTCTGTCAATTAATTTCTGGTCTGGGAGTATGACTGTATGGGTTTGCATGAAATTTAACCGAAGAGTACGAAATTCAGTGTCATCATGGCAGAGGTAGTCATTTATCAATAAAAATAAAATATTTCTATAATACACATGTTATCTGGCAGAAATAATATAATTCATTGACAGTAGCAGGTGCCAATTATTCGGCAAAAATTCTTCAATACATCAAAACAGCA
The DNA here is from genome assembly GCA_958298945.1 of Atherix ibis. Taxonomy (NCBI): domain Eukaryota; kingdom Metazoa; phylum Arthropoda; class Insecta; order Diptera; family Athericidae; genus Atherix; species Atherix ibis. Next base: position 132,133,141 of record OY282605.1, read on the forward strand.
ACGCGTTTTCGTTTAGAAGCTAGCCTTTCGATCGAAATTTTCATAACGTACGCAATTAAAAACAGTTCAGTTCATCGAACATTTTTTTTTTATTTTTTCAAAAACTTTCATATTTTTTCATATCGAGGATATATGAAACTTTTACGAGTATTTATTTATTGACAGATTTATGGTGTGCATTGTCACGCAGGGGAGGCAAAGTGCTACTATTCGAAGACGACAGAGAATTTACTTAATTTTCTAAGAAATTTTTATTTTGTAAATATTAATTTTTCCGGAAAATTATTTTTTTTTCTCATTGAAATATTTAAATTAATTTCAATTTTTAGAAATACGACTTAAGTATCAGTTTGACGGGTGGATTAGTAGATATCCGATTGGGCTTTTTTCGTTCATGAATACCTCCCACGCTGTGGTATTGGATTATGTCTGTTACACAATTTTATCGTGCTCCATTAAGCCGAAAACAATTCTTCTGAGACTAACTAAAATCATATTCTTATTTCTTAATAAGGCTTTTGTTTTATTTACCATTAAATCTTATTAACAAATGCGCATTTCCTTTTAAATACCTGATACCTCTTGTATTTTATTTTAGCTTAAAACTTTCCAAAGACACATCCGTACAATAGGAATTTCCCTTTTTGGAAATCATCGAAGAAAATCGAGGTGTGCTGAGACGACTTGTATTTTAGTAATTCTATTTGAAACAATAATTGCGAAATTGTATAAATTATTTATTTAAATCTCCGGAAGACATATTATGGCTTAATTCTTTGTAAATCGGATTAAGATTATGGATTACTTCATCGCACCATTGAGTCAAAAACTATAGATGTGAAAGTGATAATTATATTTTGTACGAATTTTTAATTAAGCACTACTCCAGAGTCTGGCACCAACAATTTTTAATCTTATTTTGAGTAACACGTCAACTGTAAAAGAAAATTATTTTACACCACAATTAAACTGCTGCCTAGGTTAATATGTTACTAGCTGGATTCGAACTCAGGACCGCTGTGTACTAGACACAGACGTTTCGTGTTTCGCTAAATTTGGGCAGAGCCCAGTTGGGTTTATTTTTTATAATTAAAAAAAATTTTTTCTTAAATTTATCGATTTTTTCTTTGTTTAATATGGGAATTTTCGGAGAGTTTTTCAGGAGAAATTCAAGCCTTAAAAACAATCATTGTTTTAATTATACTCGTTAATCAGCCATGAAGTTTTTTTGGACAAAAAAAAAGAATTCAAAAAGAAAAAGATTCAAGATCTAATCGAGTAAATAATTTTAATTGAGCACAATTTAATAAAACTAGGCGTTATCCAATTTGTGTTTCGGAAAAAAAACGTTAAAAAAAATACACTTAAAATTCAGATTTCGATTAAATGTATTGTATTGAATGGCTCTTGCCATTAGGAATTATTGAACTGGCCTTTACGAGACTTCTTGTGTAATTTTTGATGACTTTTTCGCATATGTCCCCTAGAGTTGACGATAACGATCGCTGCTACATCATTTTCAAAGAAATACAGACCGATGACACTTTTGGACCAAAATATACAACAGATACAATGGCTTCTCCACAGTCACTTGTAGGTTCTCAGAGTCCCCATATATGGTAATTTTACTTATTGATGTATCCACCTTTCCTCATCACTGAAAAAAATTAGCATCCAAAGACTATTTTTCCAAACGTAAATGACTACTATATCTCTGTAATTCTAGTAGTTAAATATAAAAACCTATTTTTATTCTAGTAATCATAACTTAAAATTTCAAACCTTAATTTAAATAAATGATACCTTAAATGGCACATAATATTTGATGGCTGTTCAATGAAAAAGCTTTACTTTCCGGACCATAAAATTAATATTTATTTATAAAAAAAGAACAAAAAGATTATTTTTAATATACGAGGGTCGTTCAATAAGTCCTTAGAAAAAGATGAAAAAAACTGTTTTTAAAAAAAAAACACTTTTCCAACCGTTTTTCAACATAATCTCCTTTTAGCTCTATACACTTTTCCAACCGTTTTTCCAAAATTTTCATCCCGTCCAAAAAATAGGATTTCGGAAGTTCTGCAAAATACTCATCCGTTTGAGCAATGACGTCCTTGTTGGAAGTGAACCGTCGTCCGCCAAGCCATTTCTTCAGATTGGGAAAAAGAAAATAGTCACTCGGGGCCAAATCTGGTGAATAAGCGGGATGCTGCAACAATTCCATTCTCAATTCCACAATTTTGGCCATGGAAACAGCGCAGGTGTGCACACGCGCATTGTCCTGATGCAAGAGGATTTTTTTCTTCTTCAGATGGGGGCGTTTCTCTTTGATTTCCTCGCTCAACCGTTGCAATAACGACGCGTAATACGCTCCTGTTATTGTTTTTCCTTTTTCCAAGTAGTCGATAAAAATGATGCCCTGCGAATCCCAAAAGACCGTGGCCATCACCTTGCCGGCCGATGGCACAGTTTTTGCCTTCTTCGGAGCCCGTTCACCCTTGAAAATCTACTGTGATGACTGTCTCTTCGATTCTGGAGTGTAGTAGTGTATCCAGGTTTCGTCCACAGTGACATATCGACGAAGGAATTCGGCAGGATTGCGATGAAAGAGTGCCAACATAGCCTCAGAGTCCACTGCACGATTGCGCTTATTCTCCTCTGAGAGCAAACGCGGCACCCATCTTGCCGAAATTTTTTTCACAGACAATTTTTCATGCAAAATTGAAGCGACTGTACCTTGTGATATGCCCGTGGCCTCAACTAATTCGCGCACTTTAATTCGCCGATCGTTCAAGATCAGATCGTGGATTTTGTCGATGATTTCAGGAGTAGACACCTCAACTGGGCGTGCTGAACGATGTTCATCTTTTGTGGATGAGCGGCCACGTTTAAATTCATTCACCCAATTGTAAACCGTCGCAAACACAGATGCAGATGTGCCATGAACTGCATCCAACTCGGCTTTGATTTCTTTCGGGCTTAAGCCTTTCAAATGCAGATGTTTGATACCAGCCCTAAACTCGCTTTTTTCCATTGTTATGCACAAATAAATGTCGTTAACTTTAATCGACGATAGAAATTGACCTCCGCTATGGACAAAAAAAAATCTTTACCGACACAACGAGCGCAATTTCTCGGATTTTCTAAGGACTTATTGAACGACCCCCGTATCATCCTTTAGGAGCATATTAGTTTCAAAATTACTTTTTTTAGAGGAAATAAAATGTATTTTTTTTTTGCTAAATTCAAATTAGAAAATTTCTAATTCTGCCTAAAAGTGGGAACAATTTTTTTGTTTCAAGTCGTGTTAGGGTTTTTTACAGTCTCATCAATATACTTAATATCAATTTCACGTATCAACAGAATGTCTTCAGGCATTGTGCTGAAATTTAATATTCCACGTTTGTTTCAGAATTTCAAATCGAATTCATTTGAAAGAATTTAAATTAACCACCCCTGGCCACGATATGTAAGATAATTATTACAATAAAAAGTTACTTTGCCACGAAAATAGATCAAAAACAATTCAACTTAAATTTCTTATAATGTCTAATGATGACTATTCTTTTGTACTAAATTTTCCAATTGACTTTCGATATTTCCCATCCCAGCCAGTGCGATCATTAGTCGACAATTTCTATTGAATATAGATATAAAAAAAAATATATACAAATGATTGAAACAAAAATGGGAGCATAATTACGAAGTGGATGGATTCTTCATCAATGGTAGGTTTTCTTGTTAAGTTTTTTTTTTTACTCATTTTTGGAGTAAAATTTTTCTATTTTACCGAATATATTTTTACATTTTATTCTACAATATTTAACAGCAAAACGTATTATAATATTTTGACTTTAGTTGGTATTTATTTTTGTTCAAATTTCAAATAAGATAAATGAGATTCTCGGAAATTTTATATATATTCGAGAATTTCTTTGTTTTAAGAATATCAATCAAGCACGTCATTAAACCACGAGTAAAAACGTTATAATTATAAAGTAATTCTTTTTTTCTCGATGGAATAGAAAAAAATAAAATATAAAACAGTTAAACAGAAATAATTTCAACAAAGACTTGTCAACCTGTTCATTTCAATCACCTATTCAAGTGATGGTAACTTATTCCTCCTTCTTGCATTATTGAAAACGGATACCGACCCAGTTGGTGTATTTTTTTATTTTTTTTTGTCGAAGTAATTTCTGGTTCACTAAATCACACGACATTGATTGACGGACAAATTAGACGAAAGAAGAAGAAGAACTCAACAATTTATAATAATACAATTCGCCAAGAATAAATTGATGACAATTTTATGCTAAATGCACCAGCACCGATCGCCGGTCGAGTTCACATGCATAATTAAACAGTAGAAAAACAACCCAAAAAAAAACCACCGCCTATCAACATCAACCATACAACATTTAACAATATTAAATCGAATAAATAACAGACCAACGAACAAAATACAATAGAGAATTGGGTACACGCTAAACTATCAAAAAATTTAATGCCATTTATTAAAGATGAGCTAAAAATTTGTCCACCACCTAAATGGTAAACAGCATTACTTACTATACACTATCTAAGCTCATTTGTTGCTTTTGTCTAGAGTAATATAATAATTATGCTATTAAAATTCAAATTGTTCTAATGCCGAATAGTACAAATACTAACAAGAATGGCCAACAAGAACAATTGCCAAGAGATCATAAAATTAAATGAAAAAGGCCAACATGTTCAGTAGCGAGCATATCGTATTATGTTAACAACGTAAACATTTTAATTTTTGTGAAGATGAAAAAAAAAAGTGTGAAATAATAATTATTAAGGTGCGTGTATGCATATTTAGTGAATTCATTTCACACTTATAACCATCCCTCCTATCCCCCAAAACCATACATAATAGAATTGCATAAATTGTTGGGTCACGATAATCACATTCTGCTAAATTCTCGTTAAACCAACTAAACACACCTCATCATGTTCTCTTCGCCCCGTTTAAACAGTGTCAGTTGCACTATTTTTCACCACTCTGCAATTTCACAATTTTTCCATTTTACCATTTAACCATTGAAGAAATGATGCGATCTATGCGATTATGTCTTGTTGCTTTTATTAAAATAGAGCAGATCAGCAAATACACACAGTTGTCAAGAACATAGAAAACATCGACCACGGGTATGGTGGCACTCACTCTAATTTGTATTGTTGCGTGTTCAACATTTCAAGAGCGTTTACACGGCTTGTTAAGTGAAAAATTTGTTTCTCTTTTTTCAGAAAAGTGTGATGAAACGAAAAGAAGAGTAAATATTCTGCTTTTAGGGCTGGCACAACTATCTGCCATATGCGTACGAATTGTTGCACTTTTTATGAAAGGAACCAAGTCCGCCTGAAACTGAAAACTGCATCCAGTCGAACTGTCAACTGAAATTTTAAAACTTTCACATTCTTATAGGAATGCAGAACTTTCCGACTGTTTTATCGCCAAATCAGCGCTCTCGTTGTATTTTTGCAGTTGCAGTTCAAGTACTGTTGTTTTGTTATGTGGCAGGATTGTTGTTTGACAGTTAAAATTGAATTTGTATTATTAAAAAAACAACCATTTATAAATAATACGAGGGTCGTTCAATAAGTCTTTAGAAAAAGATCTCCTTTTAGTTCTATACACTTTTCCAACCGTTTTTCCAAAATTTTCATCCCGTCCAAAAAATAGGATTTCGGAAGTTCTGCAAAATACTCATCCGTTTGAGCAATGACGTCCTCGTTGGAAGTGAACCGTCGTCCGCCAAGCCATTTCTTCAGATTGGGGAAAAGAAAATAGTCACTCGGGGCCAAATCTGATGAATAAGCGGGATGCTGCAACAATTCCATTCTCAATTCCACAATTTTGGCCATGGAAACAGCGCAGGTGTTGTTCTTTGTCTTGATGCAAGAGGATTTTTTCTTCTTCAGATGGGGGCGTTTCTCTTTGATTTCCTCGCTCAACCGTTGCAATAATGACGCGTAATGCGCTCCTGTTATTGTTTTTCCTTTTTCCAAGTAGTCGATAAAAATGATGCCCTGCAAATCCCAAAAGACCGTGGCCATCACCTTGTCGGCCGATGGCACAGTTTTTGCCTTCTTCCGAGCCCGTTCACCCTTGAAAATCCACTGTGATGACTGTCTCTTCGTTTCTGGAGTGTAGTAGTGTATCCAGGTTACGTCCACAGTGACATATCAACGAAGGAATTCGGCAGGATTGTGATGAAAGAGTGCCAACATAGCCTCAGAGTCCACTGCACGATTGCGCTTATTCTCCTCTGAGAGCAAACGCGGCACCCATCTTGCCGAAATTTTTTTCACAGACAATTTTTCATGCAAAATTGAAGCGACTGTACCTTGTGATATGCCCGTGGCCTCAACTAATTCGCGCACTTTAATTCGCCGATCGTTCAAAATCAGATCGTGGATTTTGTCGATGATTTCAGGAGTAGACACCTCAACTGGGCGTCCTGAACGATGTTCATCTTTTGTGGATGGACGGCCACGTTTAAATTCATTCACCCAATTGTAAACCGTCGCAAACACAGGTGCAGATGTGCCATGAACTGCATTCAACGCGGCTTTGATTTCTTTTGGGCTTAAGCCTTTCAAATGGAGATGTTTGATGACAGCCCTAAAGTCGCTTTTTTCCATTGTTATGCACAAATAAATGTCGTTAACTTTAATCGACGATAGAAATTGACCTACGCTATGGATCGAGCTGAAATTTTGACAGCTTTCCTGCCGATAATGCTTCTTACAAAAAAAAAATCTTAACCGATACTACGACCGCAATTTCTCGGATTTTCTAAGGACTTATTGAACGACCCTCGTAAATGATTATTGCATTTATATTTAATTGGTTAATTTGGAGGAAATACGTTAATTTTTCACATTATTTGTATCGGGTGATTTTTTCCTGTTTGGGTTTTTATGTTTTCATTTTTGACAGATTACGCAAACCAACATGACATGCGTCAAAGAAATCGTAAGTGCTCAGTTAGCTTTGCAATTTGATCATGAAACAACGTTTAAAATTTATTAAATTTTATTATCAGAATTCATACTCTGTGAAAAAGTATTTCGCGCACTTCGACCATTTAATGGTCGTCATAATCCATTTACTGAGCAAGCAATTCAAGCCATAGTAATAATATTTCACAGCAATTTTACGCTATTGGACATCAAATCAAGGAGAATACCACCTTGATCAAAAAGTTACCGGAATTTATTCAGAAAATTAAAAATACAAGTTTATTCATCTAAATCTACAATATATTGTCCCCTTCAAAGTAATCCCCATCGACTTTAACACACTTATGCCAGCGCTTGATCCAATCCTCGAAATATTTTTTATATTCGGTTTTCGGTATGTCCATCATTGCTTCCTGCGATTTTTCCATTACTTCCTCTCGGCTGTTGAAACGCGTTCGCCGTAATGGTTTTTTAACTCGATTGAACAGAAAGAAGTCACAGGAAGCCAAATCAGGTGAATTCGGTGGTTGTTGGATGGTATTTGTTGCATTTTTCGTCAAAAAATTACGAATAATGATGGCACTGTGCGACGGTGCGTTATCATGGTGCAAAATCCACGAGTTTTCTGCCCACAATTCTGGTCTCTTTCGGCGAATTGCTTCACGCAAACGTCTTATAACGCACAAATAATACTCTTTGTTTACTGTCCGGCCTTCTGGCAAAAATACATGATGCACTACACCGTTGTAATTCATGAAAACCGTGAGCATTGCCTTCTTTTTTGACTGAAAACGACGTGGTTTTTTTGGTCTCGGCTCATTTGGTAAATGTCATTCACTTGCCTGATATCTGGATTGCGTGTCGTTCTCATAAACCCAAGTCTCGTCTCCAGTAGTGATCCTTTTGATGAATGTGGGATTGGATTCAGCCTCGCAAATCATATCTTTTGCGACATCAACACGGTCTCTTTTTTGCATGAAATTGAGGTCTTTTGGCACCAACTTTGCTGCTACACGACGGAAACCTAAATCATTAACCAAAATGTCTTGGACGGATCCATAGGCAATGTTAAAGTCCTCCGCTATTTCTCTGATGGTTAATTTGCGGTTATTGACCAACATTTCTTTTACTTTATCAATGTTATCGTCGGTTTTCGATGTCGATGGTCAGCCACTGCGTTCATCATCTTCGACTGACTCACGACCACTTTTGAACCGCTCGTGCCACTGTTAAACGACCGTTTTCTTTAGAGAATCGTTAAATCCTTTTTTTAAGCAAAATTTAATACAAGTTCGTTGTTGCAAATTTAAATCCATTTCTAAAATTGTAAAAAATCGCCAACACACACTTGCAAATGTCAAGCTATGACGCTAAGATTTAGAGGGAATATCAACAACAAATGTACAAACTTAACAAAAAAAACAGAACTCAAATTGGAACGATGGGAGCGCCACACTCCTTTTGGTCAAGGTGGAACTTTTTGATCAAGGTGGTATTGCTGCCGTAGTGTCCAGTGTTGGTGAAAACTGCGATTTGTTCATCCGTCGCCGTTCATAGCAATTTGGAGTGTGTTACTCGACTACATGGAAGATTTTACACAAAGATCTTGATCTGAAATCGTTTAACATACAGGTTGTGCAAGAACTGAAGCCTAACGACCTGCAAAAGCGTCGAATTTTCAGTGAGTGGGCTTTAGAACAACTTGAGGAAAATCCGTTTTTTTATCAAAAATTGCGTCCAGCGATGAAGCTCATTTCTGGTTGAATGGATATTTGAATACGCAAAATTTTCGCATTTGGTCTGATGAATAACCACAGGCCAAACAAAATCTCCCATTGCAGCCAGAAAAATGCACCAAAGTCTCCAAAAACCAAAGTCTCCAAAGACAACATGTGTACTGACCTTAGATTAAAGAAAACCTGAATAGGCCAGTACGTCAGATTTTCGTATATGTATACGCAATTTTCTGTCTGAATTATTGCAAAAGCGGCGAGAAATCATACTGCTTGCATATATTTGTGTAGATTTTTTTATTTACGTAGACATTTTTTGAATTCCAAAAGCATAATTAATATTCATTTTAACTCACTTATTCCGAAGAAAAATACAATTATCATTTAGGTTTTTATTTATTTTATAAATATCAAGCGCCTCAATATTGTAGACTTTCGGAGAGTTTTTAAATACGCCATTCTCCACGAAGTGTTAGAATACTGAACGACTTGCATACTTTTGTTGACATTTAAATACTTATCGCAGAGTGAAAGTTTTAGTGCGGTTCTATTAGATTTTAAATAATTTACGAACAAGCGAGTACAAATTAATAATTTTTTCATATTTTTCACGACAGTAAATAGGAAATTTTTATTTCAGAATACGAAGTGTTTTGTGAAAGGTTCTTACGAATGTATTCTTAAAAAAAATTGGACAGAACTTTTGTGTAGAGGCCTATCCAGTTCTTCTATAATCTAAGGTTCTGTGACAATGCCATGCTTCGTAACAATCGATTTGCAATTTTTTCAATGAACTCTTTACCAGCCAATTTGTCGATTTCAAAACCGACTGAAATAAGCATTATTGTTGTTATTGTTAGTTAACTGTGTTACAAATGATAAGGTAACTATTTAACTTATTTTATATTAAGGTCTTAACGAGTATACGTATAAGCTAACCACCCATAAGTCCAAAAAAAAACACCAATAAAAAATATCGTATTGCCACAATGTTGTCTGGAAAATATCTCAGAAACTTTACCATAGAATTCTAAAAAAAAAAATCCAACAATTTATATTGAAAATGGCAATTTTTATTTTTGTACAGGTGTTACCTTATGATTTATTAATCAAAACGAATTATTTGAATACAAATTTTAAGAAGAATCTGAGAAGAAAAAAACATTCGGACAAGTAAAAAGATGGAAATAAAAACGTAAGAATTTTTATATAAAATATAATTTAAAAAAATTGTGTCACATTACAAGACACTTTTGGATGAAACAGGACCGGATATGTGCATACGAGTATAGGGGGATGTTGATAGCGAGATGTTTCCTGCCTGGCACATGGAAAAATATTCGTAAACGTACGGGAATTAATGGTTTGTGCGCGTGTCTGTTTCAATAATTAAGACTCACTTTGTCGTTTTTATTTAATATGAATCCTCTGAATGGTGTAGCAGCAAGTAAGGATAATATCTCAGCATACACACTTATGCTTGTACAATATATAGGTGAAAATTCACTCGTTCACTTAATAGCACGAAATGTCGTTAAAAGCAGCAAGAAAAAAAAAATGGAAAAGAACAGGTGAATTTACTGTGAATTCCGTTACGCATAATAATTGCTCGCGGATGAAGTATGTGACAAATTTTAAAACGTGGTACATTGAATATGCATGTTAAGAGATGCGATGAATTTCATTTATTTTTTTTAACTGTTCTGGCATTTTTTTCTGTTTTATTTTATTTATTTTTTTTTTTTAAAAAAAAAAGCTTCAGAGAATATGTAAAGTTGAAAAAACCTATTCGAAATATTTTCATATTTTCGTAACTTGAAGAAAAAAGTTTACGATTTTTTTAACTGATATTTTATGTACCACAGACTTGTGTAATCGAAATACAAAGGGAAGGGGTTGAAAAAAATCAAATTCTGAATGACTTTTTGTAAGCTTAGAAGATTGATGGGGGTTTTTTTTTTAAATATTGCATTTTTCATGATTTCCATATAAAAACTTAAATATATTCTCGCATTTGCAGAACTTATTAGTATATTTCCCATAATTTGTTTGGTAACAATTTTAGTTGCAATTGAGATCCCAACTCGATTTCTTATTTTATCAAAAGCGTACAACAGAAAAGAACTACTTTCATCCAGGAACTAACCAAAACAATATTTAAGATACTCATTTGCATGAGTAGAAACACAACAGTTCACTTGCCCTTTTTCATAACACCAAAAAAAGAAAAAAAACCAAAGTAAAGATTTCAAAATAAAGCTTCTTACCACAAATTGCATGAACTAAATAGTGCCGGTTATGCAGTTACATACATTTTGAGGATGTCCGCTTATCTAATAGTAAATCCAGTTAAACGTTAAAAGGATTTAGAAGATTTAATAGAATTTCTCGACTGTGTTCGCAATCACGTTTTTGTAAATTGCAGTAGACCACGTTCTCGCAGCAAACTTTTGCGTTGTGATAAAAAAAAAATGGCGACGGTGTTTTTTCTTTTATTCAAACTACTTTTATTTTGTACTCAAATCAATGATACGTAAATGGGTACGTGATATTATTTTAATTCTATTACCAGAGAAGCTTTTTATTACTATTAGATATTGAGTATATAACAAATATTATTTAAAATTGTTTGAGTTGAAAACTTTTCCATTTAAAAACCAGGAAAAAAAATCAATACTTTTTAATTTTTCCAACCTATAGAAATAGTAGTTGCAGTACATTTTGGGTAATTGTTATTTAATTCATGTTTAGATCCTTAATAAAAAAAACATATTCTGTTTTATTTCAGGAATATTATTTAACTATCATAACAAATCATCTTTTAAGCGATTACTGGAAAATTATACTTTGTGACCACGTTTAATAGAACAATTTTTGTAGAATATGTCGCCAAAATTTAAATTTAATTTGAAGTTGGAAAAACACTAATATTTCTTGCTATTGGAAAAATTTCTTCAAAATTAGAAAAGAAGAAGCCATTTTAAAAAGTTGCTATTACGAAAAAAAAATATCCACAAATTTTAAACCTTCATCGCCAAATCAATTTAAAAGATAAATTTCTACTATACATCCTCCCTTCCCTAAAAATATTATAAACGTGATCTGTACCTATAAATAGTTATAAATGAAGGGAATGATTTCTTATTGGTCGCGAAATGGTCTCATGGTCATGGCGCTATATAATGGCTTCAGGCTCTTTTCTGAGAGACCTTACAATAAAGAAAACAAAAAACAGATTCCTTGATTGGTGAAAAACTACCTTTGGTAGATAGAGGGCAGAAGACGTTTGCATTATTGTGCACTCTTTCTGAGTTACAGGGTGTTTTTTAAAAGCAGATGTTAAATCTTGCCTTCTAGATTTTTTCAAATAATCTGTAGACTTCTTGCTGGGTAGAAGAAATGATATTTAGGACCAATTTGTTAGCAAAAGTCTTTCTAGTTTTTTTTTTCACAAATTTTGGTTTTACTTAAAATTTATTTAATTTTTTTTTATTGAATGTGTCATTTTGTTGATCTGTTTTGTATTTGACAGGGTACTTTTTATGTTCCAGGTCAATTTTGTTTGCCCGCCATTTTGAATTGGATGACATTTCTGTGTTGGTATTTGACAGTCGTAGAAAATGGTCGATAACAATTTATTATAGAGCATCTAACGTCGCAATAACGTGTTTATTTAAATAATTGTTCAATTGTGAATAGGCGGAGAAAATTACGAGACTTTTTTGTGTTAATCATATACCGAGTAAATCAACCACCATTCAGCGTGTAATGAATAATTTTGAAAATATGCATACACTGGGAGATTTATTTTTAGCAAAGACAGGGTGACCAATTAAGACAACGTACACCTGAAAAGATTGATGCAGTGAGGTAGAGAGTTGCTAAAAGTCCGGGTACGTCTCGTATAAAATTCAATTGACACAACAGCTGCAGGCAAATGACCATGAACGGCGGTGAGACTGTTAATAAATAGAATAGCCGCTATTGGGGCACTGAAAACCCTCAACTGATACACCAAAGACCACTACACCCTCGGATAGTAACTGTATGGCGCGGCATTTGCGCCAGCGGCGTCATTGAGCCATATTTCTTTGAGGATGCTGGAGGCAATGCTGTAACAACTAATTAGGCCTACAGAACATGTGGTTCCAACAAGACGGTGCCACGTCACACACATATAGTGCTACGATACAAATTTTGACACAAATTTTTTCCGGCTGAATAATGTTAAAAAGAGGTGATATCGACTGGCCCTCACGATCCTCTAATTCGAACCCTCCCGATTTCTGCGTATGGGGATACTTGAAAGAAAAGCTGTACACTAACAAACCAACAACAACCTCGATGCTTGAGGCCAACATTTGAAACGAAATTGTTGAAATAACACCAGAAGTCCGTAAAAATTTTATGAAAAATGTGTCCGGCCAGAGCCAGAAATTTGACCGACATCATATTCCATACCTAATGCTTAAGACCATATAATCAATCAATAAAATATAAATTAAAAAATTGGATTTCATTTAAAAATTATATCCTGTATAATAAAAATAATAAAATAGGCTTGTCTGAAAAATGATTGTTTAGGTTATAAATGATGAGTATAAGTCCTCCATTCATATTATGTAAATAACTTATAGATTGGTTGCTCTATAGTAGTAAGGCTAGGTTGGTTCCGCCCCACTTTTATTGCATGCGTCCAATTTGCTGCATAGTGTGAGCCTCTTACAGCGCCAGTGAACACACCACTAAACCTGTAACTGATACTTTCCTGCTTTCTTACATTACCAATTGACAGACCTGCTGCTTTACAGAACCAGCGAACACAGCAGTGAGCCTTTTACTGCTGCTCTACTGCTTATTTTGGCACCAGTAAGAACAATAATTTTGCAAAAACTCAGGCGGAACCGGCCTAACCCTACAAAACTCTATTCTTCACTCATTTTGAACCACGGAATCCTCTTAAGAATCAGACTAAAATATTTTGATTTTTTTCTTCCTTTTTCAAATGAACCCCGCACATTACGAGTATTACCTTCCTGTTGGTTATGAAAATTTCTAATTAACCTCCAGGTAGAAAATACCTTTAATAGTCCTGCAAAATAAAATCCGAACCTTATTCAATATTCAGCAAAGTAAATATCCTTTTTATTAGTATTCATAAAATCTAAAATAAATCCAAAGCATTTAAATTATGAATACTTTTAAAAAAATATTGATTTTTTTTTAGTTAACACGTTAACTGCCAACCATAATAAGATAAACTCGGTGCCCACGCATAGCAATTCTGCGAAAATTCGAAAGATTTTTTTTACCATTAACGCCATAATATTAAAATTAATATGTGCCGATTTAATTCTATGCTATAAATTGGGGGGGGGGGGGGGGGGAGGGGGGTGTAGTTAATGTTGTTCCAATCCGGATGTGCAATAAACGTTTCAATCTCGTGCTGTTCGTGAAAGCACTTTTTCCCTTTTTTGCTTATCTGACAGTGCAGCAGCATATACGAATTATGCTCGTGCATAGAATTGTGTAGATTCACAGTAAACAAAATTCGGGCTTTAGACGAGCATTTTAATTATAGTGTAATTACTTGAATGAATATCTGCAAGAATAATTATTCGCGATGCACGAGCAATTTACACGAGCAAAACAAATTTCAACATATAGAAATAAGTTTTTGATCGTGCAAACGGTTCATGCATTTGGTATTGGTGAATTCTCTGGTTGGTCACTGCTGTAACGTTTATGAATGACGTTTTCCCAATTCATTTATTTATTTTAGTAGAGCATTTTTATTTTATTTTTACCATTTTGTATATCAACTATGATAAATTTAAAAAAAATTATTTATTATAAATAGGGTTTTCCAAAAAGAGTGATATGATTTCTTTCAACAAAAAAAACACACTAATTGTTAAGGAAATTCAAATGTTTTTTATTTAATGTGAAGTACAATCGATACAATTAAGTTCTCAATAAAACGTCATTCAAATGGCCTCCACGACTTCTTTTGCAGGAACGAATTCGATGAACCCAATTTTCGAGCACTTTTTCCACTGAATCAAGTCGTATGTCATGAATAGCACGTTCAATATTGACTTCAAAAGCTTGAAGAGAGTCTGGTTTATTGCTAAAGACCAATGACTTCAAATAACCACACAAGAAATAGTCTAATGGTGTTAAATCACAACTTCTTGGAGGCCATTCAATGTCACAATTTCTTGAAATAATCGAATCTCCAAACTTTTCTCGCAATAATTCTGTTGTTGCACGTGCTGTGTGGCACGTAGCCCCGTCTTGTTGGAACCAGATGTTGTCAAGATCCACTTCTTCTAATTTCGGCCATAAAAAGTTGGTTATCATCGATATATACCGCTCTCCATTGACAATAACGGTGTTACCAGCTTCATTTCGAAAGAAGTACGGACCGATGATTTCACCAGACTAAAAACCACACCAAACTGTCAATTTAGCTGAATGTTATTTTTGAATGATTTGTGGATTCTTCGCACCAGAATCGACAGTTTTGTTTATTTACCGCAGCACTCAGATGAAAGTGAGCGCACGAAAAGTTGCAATTGGAGAACGATTACATTGATAATAAAATTGAATAATTTGTAAACGTTGTTCTTGCGTCTCCATGATGAAATTGTAAACATTAGTGAATACAATGGAAAAAAAAATGACCGATCATGACGTATTACAAATGGCCGAAACGTCACTTAGAATCATGACGTATTACAAATGGCCGAAACGTCACTTAGAAATCATATCACTCTTATTGGAAAACCCTATACTTTGATACTTGCAACAAAATATATTTGATACTTGTTATAAAAAATTAAATAACAAAGTCATAAATTAAATAAAATGTTGTCATATATAAAATAAATACACAAGAATGAATAATACTGTCAAATATGAAAATAAACGAGAGTTCACAACCAGCAAAATGAGCAACCTCACATGTTATCATGTATAGGTACGCACAATTTTCCCGTTCTCCATGCTTGCCACAAGCAAAAATTTGCTCATCGACGCGTAAAAATCGTTCAATTGTACGATCAGTGAAATATAACGGCGAGCTGTGCGTAGAATTGAAGGATTTGATAAATCGAACCATTTGCAGGATAAAATCGTGTATTGGAATAGTAAAAGTTTCAATGACCCCATGAAGAACCTTTCCAAGATCACAAGTCTTTCGGTGGCATCAAGCACTTTTTGGGGGCCCGAGAAACAGTGGAATATGAATGACGCCTTTTTGTTCAAACAGCCTGTCGATTAACATTGATGTCTGATGACAACGTCGCTTATCACACCCTATCTACATCAACGAATTTTAGTCGGAGAAAGAGATATAGCTTCCTGGCTCCACCAATCACCTGAACAAAGACCATGTGGCTTTTTATTACCTTTCAGAACTGCATCGAAGAGTGGATAATCCAACGAAGAGAAAATTTTTGAATAAACCAACCTTCCCATAACGTCTAATTACTTTTTTGTCACGTAATAGCTATTTTCAGAAAAATTTAAATCCTTTTAGAAAAGAATTAAATTTTGAAAATTTTAATGAAATATTCTCGTTTTTTTTTTCGTTTCTTCTTTTGTAGAAGAAGTAGAAGGATTAAAAATTTTTAGGGAATTTTCCAGACTTGTAACAACCCCTAAAAATATTTAAAAAAAAAAAAACATAAAAAAAATAACTTACCAAATATCAATATTGGTATTTGGTAGACTATTTTTTAGGTGCGTTTTTTTTATTTTTTCAATTGTTTTAATTTTTTTAAACTTTATTTTTAACCAAATTTCTAAAAAAAAAACAGTGTTAAAACGTTTTTTCTTTAGTATTTCGCTTTGCATTTTTTTGTATAGAGCACTCATCATTATTTGTTATTTCAAAAGACAAAATAGAAATTGAAAAAGAAACAAGAGAAATTTTATTGTAGATTTAACGGAAGACGCTCCTCAAATTTCATATGGAAAAATATTTTATTTTAAAAACTCTTTAAGAATTATTATTCAATGGCAAAACTACATTTCTTTCGATTAGAAAATAGTGTTATAATATTCGTATAAATTATAAAATATAAGATAAAACCTCAAAGGAAGGACTCCACAATTTTTGCATTTGCTCCTTTTATTAAGAACGGAATAAAATGTTGTCGCGTTTAAGAAAAACACTTTCATCGTAGAGCATATAAAAGGCAAACACAAATTTTCTTCTTTATTTTTTTTTTGTACTTTTAATATTTCTACACTATCGGTATTTATGCTTTTATATGATTGTATAATAAAAAAAAATTGAAAAGAAAAATTGTTAAGAAAACAACTATAAATAAATGAATACGACTTAGTAAAGTCCTTGTATAAAAGATATGGAAAAGACAATAGAAAATTAAGAAGCAACAAAGGAGAACTTTTAATGGGAAATTTTAAAGAAAATACCACTTTTCACTCTTTAAGAATATGAAACAGAGAAAATCTTCCATATGTGTGTGTTCATGTGTAGAGTTTTTTTTCCCACATCTTATCTCAAGTTGAGATTTCTAAGATTTTTCTATTATCCTGATCCTTTTTTCTGCATTCTTTATTTTTTTTGTCTTTATACCAGAAAAATGTAAGAAATCGAAATTAATGGTAGCATGTGGAAAATGGTTTTTTCTTTTTGTTGTTGTTTTTTTTTTTGGTGCCATTCAGAAATGTACAAAAGCAATTTATGGCAAAAATACTCCCCTGAATAGAAAGAATAGTCGTACAGTATTAAGAACAGACGCATCAAAATGAGCTTGTCTGCAGTATAACTAATTGTAGGTTACTTGAATTAGTAGGTGACAAACTTGGAATCATTTTGGATGTGCGGCAGAAGAGCTTCTTTTTTTTCAGTTTTAATAAGAAACGAAAAATATTTACAGTCCGCATGTAAAAAAAAAATTACCAAAGCCTACATTCCCAATGCGTCTCTTGTTATTTGTTCTTAATTGTGAAAAGTATGCGGCTGCTTATGAATTCCCATATGTAAGCTACAAGGAGGAGCACATACTATACACGATGGTATATTTCATTCTTAAGAAAATTCTCGTTTACTTTTTAATCTTTTAATCTGCTCCAAGAACTGTTTGCTTTTATATATTCTATAACATATTTAAAAAAAAAAAAATGCACGATGATCTTTTTCCAAGTTTACTTTCTTACTCTGTAAAATGCATAATGTGAGTTCTACTAAATAGAGGAGAGTTTTAAGGACTTCATTTTTTTATGTGCACCCTAGAGTATCACTTTGAGTGTACGAGTACCAGACGAGTATAAGCTGTTTATTGTCCCTAAAAAGTTAAATGGAATGCCATGGAAAATATCCTGAATGGTAGAGGAATTGCTTCATAAAAATCAAGACAGTTTACATAGAAGAAATTTAGAACAACTTTTTATTATTTAAATAGACAAAGTGGTATTTAGTCTAAAATATTAGTTGAAGTGGATTTTTTTTTTATATTATTGGATAGTGTTGGATGGGAGGATTTGATTAGGAGAATTAATGAAATTAGCTTAGTAGGCCTCAAACTATGTGTCTTGCTAGGCAAAGCTCGTCAGCTACAAGTCCCAGGCTTGGGGCACTCTTTATACGAGGTGTAGCAGAAAAGTTATGAAAATGTGTATCTTCGCTTCAACAGGTTCTATTTTCGTAGTGCGTTATGAAAAATGGAACAGCGAAATTTGGAGCAAGGACGTACCATTAAATTTTGTTGCTAATCTTGGTGAATCCGCAAGTATGGACTTACAAAAAGTCACAACGAGCCTTTGAGAAACATTTCTTATCACGATGAACAAACTTTTCCGGTGACATAAGTGGATGACTCACATTGCAATGTTCGAAACTGATGAGAATGTGGATTTCGTCATGAGGCTCTTGTGAGGTCACACCGATTGAGGTCATGAGTAGTCCTTAAAAAACTGTGGAATAAGGTTTTTGCTATAGATCGGACACCTTCTGTCCCACCATCTCCATGTACCGAGTTTTTGTCGAAAAAAGGAATCCTGTGTTTTACTGCAGAGGGGGTGGGGGGGGGGTGTTGGGGTAGGTCACAGCCTTTGTTATTTCTATTTACCTGATATTAATCCGTAAAATTTTTTTTGCTATCCAAGAGCAAAAAACACTTCAAAAGAAAAGGACATCCACCAAATGACTGTAAACCGAGGAGCTGAAGGCAATTGAATTTCAGTTGAGGCCTCCCAGTACTGCTACTAAGAGTGAAAACATCACCTCTGGCTGGTATATAGCTGCCCTACAGAACTATTTTAAAAGCGAAACTGTTGAGGTATATAAAAAGAAAAAAACCATCTCAGGATCATAAATGAAAAGGAAAATTTCTTGATTCATATCGTAAAAAAAAAACATACGATATAGCGAGGAGAAATTGGGTTATTATTGTTTACCTCCTGAGCTGCAGGATATTTTCTGACAGCACCTCGCTTCCTCGTACAAATTATAAAATTCAAAATTAAATTTAACTTTATCGATAGACATTTTGTTTTAAAAAAGAAATTTTTTATCAAAAGCATTTCGAAATAAGAGCTCCACTTTTCATTCAAGTTTAGATTTTTTTTATTTTTTTCTATTTTTTCAAATTTTGGCCTTATTTAAAATTTTTTTCGAAAGATTTTACAAAATAAAAATTGTTTGATTAATAAAAAGAAAAAATTGTTCAACAAAATGTATATTAGCTATGCTTAGTATTGACAAGTGTGTGAATTAGGACAAGTACGAATACCGCTCTAACCCAAAAAAGGAAGAACAAAACCCAAAAAATTGAGCTTTGCTTATAGTTAGTGGAGGTGAAGGGTAGTAGACTGCTCCATCCATACGATTTTGCTCATGAAATTGATAAGCAGGATTAATAAATTACTTGTGAAGGTGGGTTTAACTTTATTTTAAGTCAATCAAGAGTATCCATATTCAAATTTGATGTTTAGAGGTATTACCATATAACTAAACTGAAAGGGTGATTGGTCTTCATAATACTATCTTAGTGCTTTTGTAGAAGAATCTAAATCAAATAAGGATATTGTTTCACTAAGGATTTTCGCGTTTTTTCTATAAAGTTTTTAATGATGAAGTTGATCAAAGTACTAAAGTATATCAAAATTCCTTGGCACATTATGTCATAAGCTTTTACTGCTCCAAAAACACAAAATAGATAAATAAATGGTTTTTGAACCATTTATTTATCTATTTTTGACAACTTTTTTTTTTTAAATGTCTCGCAAACCATTTAAGATATATCAAAACTTTTATTATTGCCTTAAAGTAGAATCAATGCAATTATGAATGGAACTCGACTTCGGTCATATGTCCACCACGGGCACATTTGCAGCGGTCGATTCGATAAAGCCAATTTTCGATGACTCGGCTACACAATTCGACGGGAATGGCCGCTCTTAGGTCCTCTAACGTCACCGGCTTGTTGGTATAGACCATCGATTTAACGTAGCCCCACAGAAAAAAAGTCTAGAGGTGTTAAATCACAAGATCTCGGCGACCAATCGACAGGACCTTTTCTCGATATAACACGGACTTCAATAAGTCAATTGTTTCCCCCGCTGTGTGGGATGTAGCATCGTCTTGTTGAAACCACATGTCACTGATGTCCAGCCCATGCAATTGATCGAAGAAACAACGCTGCAACATGTCTCTGTAGCGTTCACCATTGACTGTAACGTGACGGTCATTTTCATCAACGAAGAAAAATGGCCCAATGACGACACCGGCATGAAAACCGCACCATACAGACACTTGATGAGGTGGTGTTTCATGAAGCACATGAGGGTTTTCAGCACTCCAATAATGCATATTTTGTTTGTTGACGAAGCCATTCAACCAAAAATGCGCATAATCACTGGAAATGATTTTGCGATGAAAGTCGTCGGCGTTTTCGGCAAACTTCTCTAGAGCCCAATATAAGAACGTGCGTCGCTTCATATGGTCAAGTGGTTTTAGTTCATGATGAAAATGTTTAAGTTACTGAGTGTTTTGACAGTGACAGCGCACTGATTGGTTTAAGGGTGCGTTCACAGTAAGAAATCAAAAGTGTCAAGTTGCTATTGAAAAACCCGAAAAATTTCTCTAGACGAGAGTTAGTTCTCTAGACGAGAGAAAGTTCTCAAAAATCATTTTTGTATTTAATCAATCCAAAAATACGTTATGGCATTTGTATTTATTGTAATTAATGATAACATTTTCTTTACAATGTCTTCTTATAAAAATCTGTTACAAAACATTAAAAAACAAAACAAAAAAAAATATTAATTAAATAAAAAATTTATAACAACACATGATGATATGAAAACAACGACTCCAAACCAAAGTGTTTGCACAAATTTCTCCATGAAATTTTCCATATAAAATCAAATGAAATTTTGATTAAGGAATTTGTAGTCCACTGCAGTAGAATAAACGTTGAAAAGTAAACATTTTGTATCGTCCAAATATGCAATAATCCCGCACTGAAATTTAATCAGTTTTTCTCTAGTAACCATAAGCAAAATTTCCTAATTCGTATTTGCATTTACTTATGAAATTTGAAATGGAAATTTTTCGAATTAATCCAAACTGAATTCTAATCAAAATTAGGCAAAGAATTTCATTTTTTTTATACGAGCGTCGTTCAATAAGTCCTTAGAAAAAGATGGAAAAGAACTGTTTTTAAAAAAAAAAAAATTTTATTTTTCAACATAATCTCCTTTTAGCTCTATACACTTTTCCAACCGTTTTTCCAAAATGTTTATTCCGTCCAAAAAATAGGATTTCGGAAGTTCTGCAAAATACTCATCCGTTTGAGCAATGACGTCCTCGTTGGAAGTGAACCGTCGTCCGCCAAGCCATTTCTTCAGATTGGGGAAAAGAAAATAGTCACTCGGGGCCAAATCTGGTGAATAAGCGGGATGCTGCAACAATTCCATTCTCAATTCCACAATTTTGGCCATGGAAACAGCGCAGGTGTGCACACGCGCATTGTCCTGATGCAAGAGGATTTTTTTCTTCTTCAGATGGGGGCGTTTCTCTTTGATTTCCTCGCTCAACCGTTGCAATAATGACGCGTTATACGCTTCTGTTATTGTTTTCCCTTTTTCCAAGTAGTCGATAAAAATGATACCCTGCGAATCCCAAAAGACCGTGGCCATCACCTTGCCGGCCGATGGCACAGTTTTTGCCTTCTTCGGAGCCC
This sequence comes from Atherix ibis, assembly GCA_958298945.1. NCBI lineage: Eukaryota > Metazoa > Arthropoda > Insecta > Diptera > Athericidae > Atherix > Atherix ibis. The sequence continues at coordinate 132,155,090 of OY282605.1, forward strand.
GGTCACCCTTGAAAATCCACTGTGATGTGATGACTGTCTCTTCGTTTCTGGAGTGTAGTAGTGTATCCAGGTTTTGTCCACAGTGACATATCGACGAAAGAATTCGGCAGGATTGCGATGAAAGAGTGCCAACATAGCCTCAGAGTCCACTACACGATTGCGCTTATTCTCCTCTGAGAGCAAACGCGGCACCCATCTTGCCGAAATTTTTTTCACAGACAATTTTTCATGCTTAATTGAAGCGACTGTACCTTGTGATATGCCCGTGGCCTCAACTAATTCGCGCACTTTAATTCGCCGATCGTTCAAAATCAGATCGTGGATTTCAGGATTAGACACCTCAACTGGGCGTCCTGAACGATGTTCATCTTTTGTGGATGAACGGCCACGTTTAAATTCATTCACCCAATTGTAAACCGTCGTAAACACAGGTGCAGATGTGCCATTAACTGCATCCAACTCGGCTTTGATTTCTTTCGGGCTTGAGCCTTTCAAATGGAGATATTTGATGACAGCCCTAAACTCGCTTTTTTCCATTATTATGCACAAATAAATGTCGTTAACTTTAATCGGCGATAGAAATTGACCTACGCTATGGATCGAGCTGAAATTTTGACAGCTTTCCTGTCGATAATGCTACTTACAAAAAAAAATCTTTACCGACACTACGAGCGCAATTTCTCGGATTTTCTAAGGATTTATTGAACGACCCTCGTATTATTTTTTTTGCACTATATACAGTTTGGCAATAGAATGAAATTATAATAAACAATATTTGATATTTTAATTTAATTTTCTCCATTAATTTAGATCGTACAAAATTGTAAAATAAAAAATAGTTCCTTGAATCTTGATTACAATTAACAAAAGCGTGTAAATTATAGTAGGTGGTTATTTTTTAGTACGCGCTAGTATCCTTTTCTACGTTCATCGATTTTACTGTTTCTCATAATTTCTCTGAAATATTTTCGTAAATAAAATAAAGTTCATAATACTACATTAATTATTGATGGAGCTCTTATAAGTAATGAACTGATATTGTTCCGTTTTGAAGTAGTAAATTCTACAAAAGCTTAGCTCTTAATTTTAGGTAGTGTTCGTTCTTCTCTGATAATAAAAATTCTATTGTATAAACATTTTCCAAACGATTATCCTTCAGTTTAAATTATAATATGATATTTAAGAGAAAAACAATAATAATAATTATAATTAAAAAATTGAAATTAAAATTAAACATTACATAATCCGGACTAATACAGTCAATTACTACCAGTAGAAGAACATTAAGATTATTTTCAACCATAAACCGATTAATGTTATATCGTTTCAATATTCAGCGTTAAAATAACTTATTTCCAAAAAGTTTTCGCATAATATTCAAGTAGGTAACAATTACTTAAACAAAATTAATTCGGTGGTTTTTTTTTTGGCAGTTAATTAACAAAACTTTTTAAATTGTTAAAAACATTTTCCCAAAACTTATTCTTACTACTTACTGATGACGATATAGTACAGTAAAATTTTGTGAGTTGAAATATTTATTAAAGTGAAGAACGACAGAAAAAAAATAACAACACAATTTATTACAAAAACGGAAACATTAATTTCATTTTGTTTTTGAATTTTTTCATATGAAAATAATTAAAATTTTCCCAATTTAACTATGAATAAATAATTGTATATAAGTTGAACCAAATTTCAAAGTTGCTATAATGAAAATGTTTCGTTAGTTAAAAATATCAAAATTAACGTACAAATAATAACTTTAACAAAACAGAAACAAATATTAAAATACAAAAAGGAAATTTTATATTCAGATGCGTACGGAATTGAATTTTGTTGCAATACACATAGTGGAAAGTTTCCCTAACAAAATGGCTTATAACTGAATTAATTTCATATTACAAATTGTATTGGGTTGTTCGGAAAGTAATTTCGTTTTACTGATCCAAGTGATTTTTGACCTCCTCATTTGAATTAAACGTTTTACCGTCTAAAAAATTTTGTAGAGACCGGAACAAATGATAATCGGAAGGTGTTAGGTCTGGAGAGTATGGTGGGTGTGGCAGTCCATCCTATCCAAGCTCTAAAAGCTTTTGCCGAGTGGTCAAACTTGTATGTGGTTTCGCATTATCCTGTTGGAACACTATACCTTTCCTATTGATCAATTCTGGCCTTTTTTCTTTAAGTGAATCATTCAATTTATCCAACTGATGACAGTACACTTCAGAATTGATCGTTGTGTTGCTCGGTAGAAGCTCAAAAAAAACGATTCCTTTGAAATCCCACCAAACAGATAGCATAACCTTTTTTTCGAAGTGCTTTAAGCCGGTTCATCTTTTCTACTGAACGATCTTTTGCGCTTAACATTGTTGTAGACAACTCATTTCTCGTTCCCAGTGATGATACGCTTCAAAAATGGATAATTTTCTTGACGTTTGAGAAGCAAATCAATTAATGCCTTTATTATGTCTTCATCAGCTTCAACTGGCCTTCCAGAACGTGGTGCATCTTCGGGATCAAAATTGCCGGATCGAAATTTTGCAAAACAGTTTTGGTACTGGCGCTCACTTAACACATCTTATCCATGCACATCTGATAATATTTTTCTTGCTTAAACAGCATTTTTATCTTTTCTTTAGTAAAAAGAAAAAGTAAAATATTCTGAAAATGCTGTTTTTCACTTTCCATATTTAAAAAAAATATCAACCAAAAACTAGTGTGCAGAATTAATCGAATTTTTTCACAAGCAAGCCTTGCTATGTCAGCTTTCAAAATAAATATGTTTATGCGACTTCAGTGTGAAGTTGGTTGTGAAAAATTACAATTAAGACCTCTGTTAAGACACAACGAAATTACTTTCCGGACAACCCCATAAATAAATAGTTTACTATCAAATCTAAGTTTTGAACGTTATTCCAAAATAGAGTTTTTAAGGACTATACAACGATAAACGGTTCGAGATTAACCGTTTATCGTTGTATAGTCCTTAAAAACGCAACCTATAGTTTTTGATAGAATAGAAAATGCTCTTAACATTTTCTATTCAGCTAAACTATTTTTTAATCCTTGTTTTCTGTCAAACGAAATTACTTTCCGAACATCCCAATAATTATTATTATCACCATTAATATAATAAAAAAGTGTTATAAAAAGTTATCCATTATTTTGCCAATAGATGGCTTTAGGAGTCTGTATCTCCCGTTGTAAAAGAGCGATCGGGTTGCACTAGATGGCGTTAGAAAGATAAGATTTCGTACTAAAAAAGCTTCTCATACAGTTTTGTGATTACTTGACTCAGTATTTTTTTAGCACGCGTCAAAGATGGACACCAACAAAGAGAAAATACGCCATATTTTACAGTTTTTCTTCGATAAAGGCGAAAACGCAATTTTGGTTTCGTCGATTCCGTTCCGGTAATTTTGATGTCAAAGATGCACCACGCTCTGGAAGGCCAATTGTCGAAAATGTCGATAAAATAATGGAAATCGTCGAGTCCGACCATCACGTAAGCACTGTTTCGATTGCCCAGGAGCTAAACATTGCACAAAAAACCGTTTGGAACCACTTAAATAAGGCTGGATACAAAAAGAAGCTCGATGTATGGTTGCCACACGAGTTATCGCAAAAAAACCTTATGGACCGAATTTCCATCTGCGAATCGCTGCTGAATCGCAACAATATCGATCTATTTCTGAAGCGGATGGTTACTGGTGATGAAAAGTGGGTCACTTAGGACAACGTCAAGCGACAACAGTCTTGGTCAAATCGCGGTCATCCGGCGCAAACGGTGGTCAAGCCAGGATTGACAGCCAGGAAGGTTTTGCTGTGTGTTTGGTGGGACTGGCAGGGAATCATCTACTATGAGCTGCTCCCCTATGGCCGAACTCTTAATTCGGACCTATACTGTCAACAATTGGACCGTCTGAAAGAAGCAATCGCCCAGAAGCGGCCAGCTTTGGCCAATAGGAGAGGAATCGCATACATCGATAGTGACTAGCCAGAAGTTCCGGGACCTTTTCTTATGCATCCACCTTATAGTCCGGACCTGGCACCAAGTGATTACCACCTCTTCCTGTCTATGACAAATGATTTTGCAGGTGAAAAATTCTCCTCAAGAGAAGATTGGGAAAATCGACTGTCCCAGCTTTTTCCCAATAGGGACGAGGGTGTCTATGAGAGAGGCATTATGAAATTACCTCCAAAATGGCAACAAGTTATCGAACAAAGCGGTGCATATTTGACATAAATCGTATCATTCTATCTATGCTAAATAAAACCTTTAATTTAATGCAAAATAATGGACGCCTTTTTACTACACCTTATATTATTATTTTAGTTATTTTACCATTTTTTTCAATTTCGTTTATTTCTTCATTTTTTTTTTTAATAGAACATTCAAAAATGATGAATTACAAAATCTGTGAACATTAATTGTGTGGAGTGTGGAATGTGAAATGTACGACAATCTCGCATAAAATGGCATGGTGACGAGTGTAAACTATTTTGATCGATAGTGCAGTGCAGTCAGTGTATACCGAATGATTGGTGGTGAGTTCCGTTCAACCCACGAATGGTGAGTTACGACGGTGGTTGTACCCACTCACAACATTTTGTATGGTGGAGGTGTATTCCCATCTACTATGCTGGAATAAAGACAATATAATGATCCAGTGTATGTTTTGTTTTATTTATCCTTTTTTGTTGTTGTTTTTAATTTCGGTTTCCAAAACTTTTCAATAGTAAAAATATACACAAGCTAGAGGCGTGTGTGTGGGCGCATTTATATACAATATAGCCCACAGCTAAATATATTGTATATGCAAGAATAATGGAGTAAAATATTGATTGTTTTTTTTTTTTTTTTTTTTGAACAGCAAATTCAGAGCGTAGCGTAATTTTTTTGTTTTTTATCCTTTTTCCTAGTAAAACTTTTGATACGTTTTTAATGAGCAATTAATCTTTTGTTGTTTTTTTTTCACTATCCGCTCTCTCAACAGCCACCAATTTTAATCAGCTAGAAATTCTAATTTTCTTCGATATTTTCTACTCTTTTTAAAACAAAAAATTTTTTTTATATACATAAAATTTTTTTTTTTTTGAAAAATCCTGCCTTCACGAGGTTATCATATACATCTGTGACTTGTTGTTAGACGAGTATAATTTCTAAAATACAATGGATAAACTTCTGTTAAGTATTCAGCATACCGAAAGTCATTATTATTTTCTCTAGTCCATGGAAAATTTTCTCAACTCATAAACTTTAACAGAAATGGTAATTTTCATCAGGATAAAAATTCCCTAAATATCAACCTAATTACTATAGTACATACAAAGTTAGGAATTTTCAAAATACTCAAAATTGATTTTTCTAAATTTTTTATATTTTACTTTTCATTTGCCTTTTGTGTAGGTGTAATTTTCTTCTTTCTTTTTTATTATTATTTCTATTATATTATTATTATTATTATTATTTATTTACTTTAGAAAATGAAATTCAGATTTAGGAATTATTTTCACTGGGAGCGTTTAAATTGTATAAACAATTACTTCGAATGCAAATTATTTTTGAAAGTAAAACGTTTTCGTGAAGCTTTTTCGATCCTTAATATTTAATATATTCTAACTGAATACGAATGGAAATCAGAATAAAGTTGTTTGTTATTCTATTTTATAGAATTCAACCTAGTCGTATTTAAGCGAATTTGTAATTCGTATTTACATTATACGAATTATTTATGAAAATGTTGGTTATTGTGTGCGTAATTGGTTTGTTCATTTTCGATGGTACAAAAAATATTAATAGAAATATGCTTCTTCGATTAAATCGAATATAGAAAATAAAATTTAATTTCATTTCGAAATTGTTTTTTTTTCAGTTAAATTAAGGACTATTAATAATAAGAACTAATAAATTCAAAGTGATTGACATTTTATAAACTTCTATGGAAAAATTGGGTGATATTTATAACAGTTTAAGGATAATAATCATTGCTTAAATTACCTTTCAAAATTAATACTCACTTGTCAAATCAACTAAATTTTACTAATTATCGGGTGTTTATTAAAAAAAAGAGATTATTTTTGATTTCTCATCTTAAAAAGAAATGTCAAAATCGACTTCAATTAAAAAGTTCAGCTTAAAAAATCATATTGTATTATTTTTCTAAGATTTTATTCAAGGAATTGGAGGAGTATCTGCATAAATATGATCTTTTGCTAAATGGTTAACCACAGAAAATGAAAATATTATTATTGGATGTATACCTTAAAAATGCGGGATTGACAACAGATGGCATAACTTTTACACATGGTTTGTGTTAATAATAACTGATATGGCATTTTGGGGGTTAATTATCTGTCATTCATTCTCAATTAGTCATTGAACGAAATAGTGTAAACAACAAAGTTTTTTCTTGCTTCAAAAATTTCGAATTTCGTACCAAAAAAGTCCCATTTGCGGGAAGTGTTGATTTACTTCTTCAAGTGCAGCTGAAGCACATCGATTGCTCACCGAAGCTTATCCTGAATATGTTCCATCGATTTCAACGTGCGAGAGATGGTTTGTGCGGTTCAGAAGTGGTGATTTTGACACGGAAGACAAAGAACGACCAGGTCAGCCAAGATGAAGATTTGGAGGCATTACTCGACGAAGACTGTTGTCGAACTCAAGAAGAAATTGCAAAATCATTGGGAGTCACTTAAGCAGCCATTTAAACGCGTTTGAAAGTAGCAGGATTCATCCAAAAGCAAGGAAATTGGGTCCCATATGAATTGAAGGCGAGAGACGTTGAAAGGCGATTTTGCATGTCCGAAATACTGCTTGAACGGCAGAAAAAGAAGTCGTTTTTTAATCGAATCATAACTGGCGACGAAAAATGGATTCATTACGACAACCCAAAGCGCAAAAAATCGTATGTGAAGCCCGGCCAACCAGCCAAAGGTAATGCTCTGTATTTGGTGGGATCAGAAGGGTGTGATCTATTATGAGCTATTGAGATCACAGGCGACCTCTACCGAACACAATTAATCCGTTTGAAGCGAGCATTGGCCAAAAAACGCCCGGAATATGCGACCAGACACGAAGCCATAATTTTCCATCATGACAACGCTCGGCCTCATGTTGCAAGACCGGTTAAAAATTATTTAGAAAACAGTGGCTGGGAAGTTTTGCCTCACCCGCCTTATAGCCCAGACCTTGCCCCGTCCGACTACCATTTGTTTAGGTCCATGCAAAATGCCCTCACCGGAATACGCTTCACTTCAGAACAGGGCATCAAAAATTGGCTCGATTCATTCTTGGCCTTAAAACCGGAGCAGTTTTTTTGGCGCGGAATCCTTATATTGCCAGAAAGATGGGAAAAAGTAGTGGCTTCCGATGGACAATACTTTGAATAAAATATATTGCAACAATTTTTCAAAATAAACACTCAAAGTTTGCCAAAAATCCCGCATTTTTAAGTTATACAGCTAATATTATAAATTTAATATGATATCTTGCCCAGTAAATATTTTCAGTTTGAATTAGTTCGAAATTTAAAAAAAAAAAAACATACAAAACCCTTATTATCTATTATATCCTTCAAATTTTTAGTTATAATATTCAAGAAAAAAAAACCATTTTTTATTTTGCAATATATTTGAGATGTTTGCAAAGGAAAAAAGGAATTTTCCAAAGTTTTTGCAGAAAATCACTTTAAAAAAGGAAACCAGAAATTGGTCAAACAATTCCGATGAAAGGTATACGGTACGATGACATTGTGTGTGTAACCACCATTCTAACCGCTTTAACCAAATTTGTTTTCAAAATGAAAATTTCTCTTGCAATATAAAATATATTTTTAGGATATACCAACAAAAAAACAAAAAAAAATCCATCCAAAACCATGATGGTCGATGAATACAAATAAATTATATCCTTTTATCCCTGAAGATATTTACTATTCATTTTTCTAGGTACTTATTGGGAAAATGTCATCCACTTGGCCGTCTCGTAAAAAATTTTTAGGTTAAAACTAAAAACAAAAACGAAGCAAATAAGCAAATAAGGGAAAAAACCATTTGTTAAATATTTGTAACATTTACAAGAAAAGGATTCTAAGCATTTAAATAAATCATTCGCTATTTTTAGACAATTCAAAATAAAATTTCAATCTATTGAAAAGTCACAGATATATTGTAAAAAAAAAAAATATGTATAATAAATACAACAACAAAAAAAGGACAACACAAAAATAAACGACAATGATAAGATGGAAAAAGGAATTTAAAGGAGAATGAATTTTATTTCTAAGAAAGAAAAAAATGAAGATACAGAAGAACCCTCTTCTTCGAAAATGGCATTATCTAAAATAAGTAGTTTCCTAATCATTTCGATTGGTCGACAGGAATTTGATGATATCGTATTTCTTATCCCTTTTTCGAACTAATCTTTTATAAATTATATTTTTTTTATTGTTGTTGCTTTTAGTGGTTGTTATTTGGAAGAATTTTGTTTTAAGGGAATTAAAATATGTTCGATATTTGTAGGAACTTTTCTTGATAATTTCAACTAGCATTCGATGAAATGGAGACAGGATATTATCGGAAGATTTCAACACAAAGAAAAAAAAAATATAAATATCTAAAAATAAAAACTGTTTAAAAAATTAAAACGTTTTCTTTTAAAATATTATCAATTCGATTTAAAAAACTAAAAAGAAAAGAAGGCGTTTTCTTTTGCCTTTTCTTTTTACAATTATCAATTCGATCAGTTCTAAATAAAATAAAACTATTTAAGTTTTTAGATGTAAAATAATTTTAACAAAAACTACACTCCTTAGGTTAAAAAAAAATCCAGATTTAACCCTTTTGTTATATTTCTCTAGAAGCTTATGTAATTTTATGTCGCCATATTAACATCTGGCGGCAATTAATCGAAGCACATGCATATTTATTTGTGTTGAATTTTTTGTAAAGATATGACCTCAACTGACATCTAGTTTTCGTAATGTAAACTTACTTATTCACTATAACTACGATCCATTCTTTTATTCTTTACAATCTATTTTTTTAAATAATAAATGAAAAAATGGTAGCATACAGAATACCGAGCATACTTTAATTTTGCGAATATGTTTAATTTGTACGGACATCGGGAAATTAATTTTCAAGGTTGTTTTTATTTAATATATAAAGTATTTTCGAACAAGTATAGTTTTTATATCGTAAAGTAAGTTAAAAACAATTTATTATGTAAAAGTAACAAGTTCGAAAAAAATAACTATTATTTTCGAAAAGAGAGGGGTCTTTTCTATATCTTATTTGTATGTTTGACGTTCGCATTATAGTAGTTCAACAAAATGCCTGTGGTGGCGTTATAATAAAACGTCATTCGATGAAAATTTCGAACGTTTTTTACCTAAAACTGGATTTTTTTTACGAAAAAATTCATAGAATATTTTTTATTCAAAATTAAATAATAATTATTTTTAATTCTGATAAACAATATAAAATAAAACTTCCATTTAATTTTATTTAATTATACATCAAATAAAAATTAAAAAAAAAAAAATCGAATTGTCTTATTATATTCGCCTATATTTTATTTACGAGGTGCGTTTTTCTATAATCTATTTATTTATTAGGGACGTATTTTTTCGGTTTTCATATTTTTCAAGAATATTTTTTTTCCATTTCGATAAACGAGAATCAACAAATTAAATTTAGTCCATTCAAGAAACATAATCTAATAAGAAAATATCATGATCTAAATCAAATAAATTTTAGTAAATTGAATAAAAATTGAGAAAAAGATAAATTTTCGAGATTATCGAATATACCCTCATAAAATGTCCTATTTTAAAAGGCAGAATGAACAAATTTTTTTCTGCTTGTCCTTTTTAATATTTGAACATTGAAAAAAAATCTTTTTTTTTTGTTCTCAAATAAAATAAGGAAAAAATTAGAAAAGCAGAAGAAATTTATTTAAGTAGAAAAGTGTAAAACCATAGAAAATCAACAAAATAAAATTAAAAAAAAGAAAAGATTTTCACTTTAACGTAAACAGTCGCCTACAAAATTATATACAGAATTCTATGAAAATCTTTGTGCATTTTAATGAGTTCTATTAAGCAAATGCTACAAAAAACTTTTCGAATACGAGAAATTCTTTACACTCCTCCCTCAACCATACTATATTATTCAGTGACACGGAACTTTTCTATGGACAGTAAGTAACGCTTTATTCATAGAAAGATGGCTACATTCTAGTGTGGATGGGCTTAGCTGCTTTCTTGGGGGTAGTTCCGCAGATTGACGGTGGTAAGTTCGTTTTTGATTGCGCATGACACCGCCACATCACTCCAGATGTAGGGTATAATTTTAAATCGAATCTTTAAGAGATACACAAAAAAGAAAAAAGAAATAATCACAGTTAAAAATTAAAGTTAGACTATTAGACCATTGAAAGGGGATAGCAAATATTAAAAAGAACAAATGAAGAATTGTTGACACTTTTAAATGTTTTTTATTTTTATTTTGTTGAATAGGCTTGGCTTGGACAAGTAAATTTTTCTATTACATATTTTGAATTCAACAAATTATTTTTGGTTCTCTTATTTAGTAGCAAAAAAATATAATCGCAGGAATTTTTTATTTTTGAAAACTATTATCAAAGAAACCTAAAACTTCTTTCACACGGTACAGCTAAGATATTAGATATGGGAGATGTTATTATAAGTTTTTTCATTAATTTTATTTCAAAATTTTTCCCAAAATGAAGAGAATTTTATAAAATCATGAAAATTTTATATAAAACAACTTAATTGCATTTGCGTAAGTTTATTATAAATAAAAAAAATAATATTATTGTCTAACCTTTATCTGGTAAACATTGAACTGTCAACATCGGATTTGTTTACATTTATTTAATGACCAACTTTTCACTTTTTCATCACTTTTTGGATAAAATAAATCACTAATAGCCATTTAGGCACATTACAAACTAAATATTTGTTATTTTGGTTAGTAAAAATGAAGATGTCAACTTACCGAAAGAAAGAAATTTCCGATTTCATCTTTTCAGCGAATTTCTAGCAATTTCTAATAAATTACTTAATTTTCTAAAATAATACTTCGTATTTAATTGCACTATTTATAAAAATACTTACTTTTTCGTAAAAACTTTTAAATGTGTAAAAAAAACCACTTTTAATTGCACTTTCCGATGTGCCAAAATAAAACTTCAGAAATGACAAGAATAGCTCTCAAATTTCCACTTTCATGGAGAAGTAAAGTTTTCAAACTCTCCGAAAGTCTACAAAATTGAGACGCTTTAAATTTGATTCAAATTTACAGAAAATAATAAACCTAAAATAGAATTCCATTTCGTATCAAAAGATTGTACAAAAAATAAAAATTGCCTATCGTTGTATTTAAATTGCATTTTTGTTTCCAATAAGTGAATTAAAATAAATATAAATTATTCTTTTGCAATTCAATAAATTTCTATTACGACAACTAGATGGCAGTGGGTGTCATGTCTACATAAAAATTTTTTGCCAACAATATCCCTTTGTAATAATTTGGACACAAAAATGCGTATACATATACGGTAGGGGCCTATCCAGGTATTCTTTAATCTAAGGGTTTTTCATGTTTTTATTTTTCACAGATTACGCGTGACACTTGACGTTTGTCAAAGTCAAAAGTGCTCAGTTATCATTGGCATTTCATCATGGAAAGACTTCCACTCGAACAACGCTTACAAATTATTGAATTTTATTATCAAAATTCATGCGCTGTGAAAAATATGTTTTGCACACTTCGAACATTTTATGGTCGTCATAATCCATCTACTGAGGAAGCAATTTAAAATATTGTGACAAAATTTCCCGGCAATTCGATGTTATTGGACATCAAACCACCGAGCCGTGTATGAAGATCTGCTGCCTTAGCGTGCAGTATTGGTGAAGACCGCGATTTGTCGATCCGTTGCCGTTCTTAGCAATTGGGCTTGTATTAGTCTCCTGTGTAGAAGATTTAACGAAAGAGTCTTGGTCACAGTAACTCAGTAACTGAAGCAATAATAACTGAATCCGAACGACCTGTAAAAGCGTCGAATTTTCGGTGAGTGGGCAAATCCGTTTTTTTTTCACCAAAAAATTGCATTCAGCCACGACTGGGTTTGTGAATAAGCAAAATTGGTTTGATGAAAAACAAACCGAGAACTGCCATTGCAGCCAGAAAAATGCACGGTGGTATAATCGGTCCATATTTCTTTAAAGATGACTCTGGCCGCAACGTCAATTACACCCATTGTCGCTCGACGATTTTGAATTTTTTTTGCCCAAAATACAAGAACTGCATCTTGTGGACATGTAGTTTCAACAACAAGGCGCTACATGCCACACAGCCCGTGAAACAATGAACATTTTGAGAGATGAGTTCGGTGAGCAATTTAATCTCACGTTTCGAACCGGTGAGTTGGCAGCTCAGATCGTGCGATTTGACGCATCTAGACAATTTTTATGGGCCTACGTGAAGTCTTTCGTTCATGCCGATAAACCACACGTGTTATTAGCAAAATACCAGCCGAGATACTCGAAAAAGTGGTTCAAAATTGGACCTCTCGCAAGGATCACTTAAAATGTAGTGGCGGCCAACATTTGCATGAAATAATCTTTAAAAAGTAAATGGCAAGCAGTAATTTATAGATTCAAATAAAAATTTCATACACTTTCGAAATGTTTCTGTGTTTTCTTTGACTCGTAAAGTATTGATCAAAAAAGATTTGTGCTTGTTGGAAAAGTGAGATTCTGTACTAAAAAAAATCTTTTACAGTTTTTTGATTATCGATTCAGTTGTTAGTTAGAGGGTCTAAAAGATGAAAGAAAGAATTCGATATATTTTACTATTTTTTGTTATTGATAAAGGTGAAAATGCAAGCCAGGCGACTAAAATTGTGAATGGTGTTTATGGTTCTGATACTGTCATAGCCAATTTTGCGCGGAATTTTGGTTTCGTCGATTCCGTTTCGGTATTTTCGATGCTTAAGATACACCGCAGTCATATAATTGTCCAGGAGATAAAGATCGACGACAAATCAGTTTTAAACCATCTGCATTAAGCTGGATTTAAAAAAAAAGCTCGATGATTTGAGTGTCACACGAATTGACACAAAAAAACATGCTGGTGACTGGGGATGAGAAATGGGTCACATACGCTGAAGCGGCTCAAACTGTAACCAAACCAGGACTAACGGCCATAAAGGACTGGAAAGAAATCATCTACTATGAGCTGTTTCCATATGGCCAAACGCTTAATTCGGACCTCTACTGTCAACAATTGGACCGTTTAAAGCTATCAATTGACTAGAATCGGCCAACAGGAGAGGTGTTGTGTTCCATCAGGACAACGCCAGACCACACACGTCTATGGTGACTCGTCAGCGGTTCACTATTATGTCTTTTTTTATCATTGCAAAAATGATTTTTTTCTCGAATAGGAACTATGGCTTTTATGAGAGTGGCATTATGAAGTTACCTTTAAAATGGCAATAAAAAACAAAACGGTTCGTATTTGACACAAATCAGATAATCCGAACCATTACCATTTGCAAATCAGATAATCCGAACCATTACATTTTAATTAACAATCTTGTGCATCATGAAGTGGGAGTAAACACCCAAACACCCTCTAGAAAATCTCTAGGCCATTGTCTCTTAAGTCTCCGATGAGTGTTTCCAGGGAGGGCTGTACAAGACAATCCTCTCACAAGTGGATTATGATGATAGGATAAACGGGAATGAAATTTTTGATAGCGGGAAATGCACAGGTTATGAACAAAGAGAACATTTAGGTCACGATGTGTTACGGTGTTACGAACATAAAAGGGGGCATCAAAAATTTTACGGAGGATCTTGGATTGTAAGGCCTGGATGCGATAGGAATTGGAACGTTTCGTTGAACCCCAAAGTTCAATTCCATATGTCCAAATTGGTTTTATAATTGTATTGTAGATTAGAAGTTTACTTTTAGTTGTTAGTTTCGAGCGTTTGTCCAGTAGTCTAAGAAGTTGTAGGTAACGTCTGTTAGCTTCAGCTCTTTTTAATCTAGTATGTGGGTTCCATGTTAGTCTCTTGTCCAGGAAAAGTCCCAAATAATGCACTTTATCATATTGCGGTATCATGTTGCTATTAAGGTATAAAGGGGTAGGTTTACCTTGACAAAGTGTGAAAGTAATGTGAGCACTCTTCTGTTCATTTACCTTCACTCTCCATCTCTTAAACTAAGATTGAAGGTTGTGGATATGGGATTGTAAATTGTTGGAAGCTATGTCAGGATTTTTATGGGTAGCAAGTATGGCCGTATCATCTGCATAAGTAGCAATGATAGGTATTAGGATAAGCTGGGATGTCATGCGTATAAATATTATATAAGATGGGACTAAGGATACTGCCTTGTGGGACTCCGGCTAGAATAGGATATATTTCCGACGATTCTGAGTTGATTGCAACTTGGAAATGTCGTTGGGAGAGATATGAATTTATGATAAGGTAGTATGTTGAAGGAAGAAAGCTCTTGAGTTTCCAAAGGAGTCCAGGATGCCACACACGATCAAAAGCTTGGGAGATATCTAGAAATACTCCTGGGCAATACTCTTTCCTCTCAAGAGAGGATGCAATATGGTCAACAATGCGATGGCATTGCTGGATAGTGGAGTGTTCAGATCGGAAGCCAAATTGGTGATCAGGAATAATTTTTTCGTTAACTAAGACAGGGTAGAGTCGTTTTAATAGCAGTTTTTCGAATATCTTACCAAGAATTGGTAAGAGGCTGATAGGTCTATAGGAGGAAGAGAATTAATGGATTTATTTGATTTAGGAATCATTTTAATGACAGAATATTTCCACAGTAAGGGAAAATAGGTTGTACGCAGTATACTATTAAAAATATATGTGATTAAAACTAAACCTTTTCGGGAAATTTGCTTCAGAATAGGAGCTGTTATTAGATCATAACCAGGAGCTTTTTTATTGGGAAGGCGCATAATTGTAGATTTAATTTCCGAGGGCTTAAAATTTTTGGGATGAAGACTCATAGGGAGTGGGAACATTAGTTCTTCGATGATTTTGTTAGTATGTGATTTGTCTTCTATATCATCATGTGGAGCAAAAGTATTTACCAAATGTTTAGCAAATACTTCGGCTTTTTCTTTGTCTGTTTTTGCCCAGTTACCGTCATTTTGTTTCAGTGGGTGTGATGTTTTTTTGTACGAGAGTATTCGTCTAGTGGCTTCCCATAAAGAAATATTGTCACTAAGCGATTTTGTATAAGTTTCATGTCGTTCATTATAGTGCTACTAATTTCCATTTTTAGTTCACGTTGTAGTCGGTTAATTTCTTGTTTGTAGCTAGGCATTCGTACGCGTTGCCACTTCATTCTCATTTTTCTTTTTTCGTTAATTAAAGTCCTTATTTTAGTTGGTAAATTTTGTTGTTGCGGTTGTGAAGTATTGTTATAGATATGAGCGGTTGTGACTGCATGTTGTATATATATAGTGAGGTCATTTACAGCATCATTAATGTCATTTGCTGTTTTTAACGTTGGTTTTAAGTCAATCTGTTGGTCTTTTTTGCCATTTATCAGCCTAGGATGAAGAGTCTTTAAGATTGGCTTAGAAATAAGGGTAAGGAGAACAGGACTATGATCAGAGTTTAAATCGGAAAGAGTTTCAATACTAGAATTCATGGTAATTGAAGGAGTGCTAATGAAGTAATCGAGGATATCAGGTCGTTTTGAAACAGATGTTGGCCAGTATGTTGGATTTGGAGGGGAGGTTATTTGATATGATGTATGGGATAGTGCTTCTTGAAGAATCTTTCCTCGAGGGTTAGCAACGCGGCAACCCCATTGAGGGTGTTTAGCATTGTAATCACCACCCGCCAGGAACGAGGCTCCAAGTGCGTGTAGGAAGGATAAAAATTCGGAACCAGTTATTGATTTATTGGGAGGACAATATACAGATGCTACATTAAGATTAAATAAGGAGGTATCAATTGTAACAACTGTGGATCGCAGGGATTCAGAGGAGAAATTGGAGTGAATGTTATGTTGAATGGATTTTCTTATAAGGATAAAATTTGACTTAAAAATAAATTTGCTTGCTATTACAAATTACTGGATTGCTAAATTCATGTATAGAAGAAAAAGTTTGGCAGTGAGGAAATAAATCATTTTCGACATAGAAAAAGTTTCCAATTTAAAAAAAAAAATGTAAAATTATAACAGCAAAACAACCCAACTTTAATTGTAAGTTCGCTTCAAGCATAAAACAAAGTTACTCCTCACAATATTTCAGATGATAGTACGAGTATGTACGAGTGAGTACAATAGACGTCAGTAGATAATTTTTTATTATATAGAAAAACGCACGTGCAAACAAGTGCACACGCATAGACGAACACTTAAATCGCACCTAAAGCGTATACAAATTGACACAGAAATAAATAAAAGAAATCAATCTAAAATTGGTATTTTGCTAGAAGGCATACGATGATAGAAAATAAGTTCGTTATTGTGTCAGTAAACTCGTCTTTTACGCCCCCATTCCCTAGTGCCTTAACAACACAGCTCCATTCAATACCACCACCATCTTACTGGTATTAGAAATCATTGAATCTTGCCTACCATCTCTATTCATGGTTAACTGGATCAATTCACTTGACATTTTCAATCACAATCCATCAACTCTTTTTTCTTCCAATTTCAATCATTTATTTACTTTTAGATCTTGCCTAAAGTGTGTCTCTCCTTCTGAATTCTCATAAACAACTTAAAAATTTACTTCCAAATCCGTCGCTTATAGACAAAAACGAAAATCTCTACTTTTTCTTTCATAACAGATGTTATTCTCTAGACGCTTTTAATTAATTTTCCCCTTTAATATGGTATGCTTATTTGGAACTGTAAAGAATAAATAAATTAACTTTCAAAAATTATGTATATTAAAGACTTTGGTCAAGGACATCCATTTCCGAAAAAAATTCTCGAAGAAATCTTTTAAAAACTTCGACTTTACACAATTTTCGATAAGCTTTTTTTTTATCATCCCACCCACACAAGATATGTAAATGTTAATAGAATTTATCAAAAAAAAAAAAACAAAAAAAAAACACTTCTTTCCAACGGAATTGCTCTCTCTTAGGAATTTTCATATATAATATATAAAATAAGAAAGAAATACTGACGAAATACACGCAACTACTAAGAACGTAGTAGGTAGGTCATGGACAGAAACCTGATCACAAAAGTAAAATAAACGTTAAATTAGGAGTAAACTTGTATTAAGGGAAAATATATTTGGTTCAAGACGTGTTCAACCAAGAGTAATTTTAAACTAAAAGTAAACATGACGTAAGGTAAATATAAATTTTATCGAAACGTGGTTCAGTTAACTTCCTGAGATAAAGATTCAACATTGTACACATAAAACTTACGTTTTAGATCCCCAGGATAGTAAAAGTTTTTATTTGGTTTCGGCCATTTAAACTTAGATACAAATTTATTGAACGGACACTTTAAAAACAAAATCATGAGAACAAAGTATCTATATTTACTCTTAAGAATTTTGAACATTGAAAATAAATTCCGTTGATAGAATTTTTATATTTCTAAAAATCAACAGTAATTAAAAATATGAATATTTTAATTTTATTTGACAGATTAAAATCATCTATAATTTTAGTTTTATTTTTTTGATTTACACCCAAAAAAAAACAACAAAAAATAGATCATCGCCGACACTGTCATAATCCAAGATGGAAAACGAAAAACATACGCCATCATGAAATTGGAAATAATAAATTGCGCTATAAGTTAATTATGAATATTTATTCGATATACAATATTATTAAATGCTAAAATATTAATTTAAAAAAGTAGGTTAGAGAATGTCTAAGCAACTTTTTTTAAAGAAAATATTCATTAATATATTTATTTATTAAAGAAAAATAATATGTTCGAAAAAAAATTGGCTATTTTCGAAAAAATCCATTAGCGAGAGCCACTGAGAGATCTTTGCTTATGTATCAGCTGATTTTTTTGACGTTTCGTACATTAATTCAGGAAAACGACTGTAATGGCGGCGTCGCAAAAAATGGAGGTAAATAGCGACCTACAAAATTAAAAGATTAAAAATAAGTAACGATTTACTCAATGATTCAAATCTAGTTTATTATTTTGCCTTCTCGACCTAGCACTGCTACACATTTCAGTGTTTGGTTTTGAGCTGGTTTTTTTTGACGTTTACGTACATTAGTTCAGGAAAACGACTGTGATGGCGATGTTGCAATAAATAGAGGCAAATAGCGACCTACAAAATTAAAAGATTCAAAATACATAATGATTCAAATCTAGTTTCTTATTTTGCCTCCTCGACTTAGCTATGCCACACATTTCAGTGTTTGGTTTTGACGTTTACATAAAGTAGTTCAGGAAAACGACTGTAATGGCGGCGTAGCAATAAATGAAGGCAAACAGCGACCTACAAAATTGAAAGATTCAAAATACATAATGATTCAAATCTAGTTTCTTATTTTGCCTCCTCGACTTAGCTATGCCACACATTTCAGTGTTTGGTTTTGACGTTTACATAAAGTAGTTCAGGAAAACGACTGTAATGGCGGCGTTGCAAAAAATGGAGGTAAATAGCGACCTACATAATTAAAAGATTAAAAATAAGTAACGATTTACTCAATGATTCAAATCTAGTTTCTTATTTTGCCTTCTCGACTTAGTACTGCCATACATTTCAGTGTTTGGTTTTGACGTTTGCATAAAGCAGTTCAGGAAAACGACTGTAATGGCGATGTTGCAATAAATGGAGGCAAATAGCGTCCTACAAAATTAAAAGATTCAAAATACATAATGATTCAAATCTAGTTTCTTATTTTGCCTCCTCGACTTAGCTATGCCACACATTTCAGTGTTTGGTTTTGACGTTTGCATAAAGCAATTCAGGAAAACGACTGTAATGGCGGCGTTCCAATAAATGAAGGCAAACAGCGACTTGCAAAATTAAAAGATTCAAAATACATAATGATTCAAATCTAGTTTCTTCTTTTGCCTCCTCGACTTAGCTATGCCACACATTTCAGTGTTTGGTTTTGACGTTTACATAAAGTAGTTCAGGAAAACGACTGTAATGGCGGCGTTGCAAAAAATGGAGGTAAATAGCGACCTACATAATTAAAAGATTAAAAATAAGTAACGATTTACTCAATGATTCAAATCTAGTTTCTTATTTTGCCTTCTCGACTTAGTACTGCCATACATTTCAGTGTTTGGTTTTGACGTTTGCATAAAGCAGTTCAGGAAAACGACTGTAATGGCGATGTTGCAATAAATGGAGGCAAATAGCGTCCTACAAAATTAAAAGATTCAAAATACAGAATGATTCAAATCTAGTTTCTTATTTTGCCTCCTCGACTTAGCTATGCCACACATTTCAGTGTTTGGTTTTGACGTTTGCATAAAGCAATTCAGGAAAACGACTGTAATGGCGGCGTTCCAATAAATGAAGGCAAACAGCGACTTGCAAAATTAAAAGATTCAAAATACATAATGATTCAAATCTAGTTTCTTATTTTGCCTCCTCGACTTAGCTATGCCACACATTTCAGTGTTTGGTTTTGACGTTTACATAAAGTAGTTCAGGAAAACGACTGTAATGGTGGCGTTGCAAAAAATGGAGGTAAATAGCGACCTACATAATTAAAAGATTAAAAATAAGTAACGATTTACTCAATGATTCAAATCTAGTTTCTTATTTTGCCTTCTCGACTTAGTACTGCTACACATTTCAGTGTTTGGTTTTGAGCTGGTTTTTTTTTGACGTTTACGTACATTAGTTCAGGAAAACGACTGTGATGGCGGCGTTGCAATAAATGAAGGCAAACAGCGACCTACAAAATTAAAAGATTCAAAATACATAATTATTCAAATCTAGTTTCTTATTTTGCCTCCTAGACTTAGCTATGCCACACATTTCAGTGTTTGGTTTTGACGTTTACATAAAGTAGTTCAGGAAAACGACTGTAATGGCGGCGTTGCAAAAAATGGAGGTAAATAGCGACCTACAAAAATAAGTAACGATTTACTCAATGATTCAAATCTAGTTTCTTATTTTGCCTTCTCGACTTAGTACTGCCATACATTTCAGTGTTTGGTTTTGACGTTTGCATAAAGCAGTTCAGGAAAACGACTGTAATGGCGATGTTGCAATAAATGGAGGCAAATAGCGTCCTACAAAATTAAAAGATTCAAAATACATAATGATTCAAATCTAGTTTCTTATTTTGCCTCCTCGACTTAGCTATGCCACACATTTCAGTGTTTGGTTTTGACGTTTACATAAAGTAGTTCAGGAAAACGACTGTAATGGCGGCGTTGCAAAAAATGGAGGTAAATAGCGACCTACATAATTAAAAGATTAAAAATAAGTAACGATTTACTCAATGATTCAAATCTAGTTTCTTATTTTGCCTTCTCGACTTAGTACTGCCATACATTTCAGTGTTTGGTTTTGACGTTTGCATAAATCAGTTCAGGAAAACGACTGTAATGGCGATGTTGCAATAAATGGAGGCAAATAGCGTCCTACAAAATTAAAAGATTCAAAATACATAATGATTCAAATCTAGTTTCTTATTTTGCCTCCTCGACTTAGCTATGCCACACATTTCAGTGTTTGGTTTTGACGTTTGCATAAAGCAGTTCAGGAAAACGACTGTAATGGCGGCGTCGCAAAAAATGGAGGTAAATAGCGACCTACAAAATTAAAAGATTAAAAATAAGTAACGATTTACTCAATGATTCAAATCTAGTTTCTTATTTTGCCTCCTCGACTTAGCTATGCCACACATTTCAGTGTTTGGTTTTGACGTTTGCATAAAGCAGTTCAGGAAAACGACTGTAATGGCGGCGTTGCAAAAAATGGAGGTAAATAGCGACCTACAAAATTAAAAGATTAAAAATAAGTAACGATTTACTCAATGATTCAAATCTAGTTTCTTATTTTGCCTCCTCGACTTAGCTATGCCACACATTTCAGTGTTTGGTTTTGACGTTTGCATAAAGCAATTCAGGAAAACGACTGTAATGGCGGCGTTCCAATAAATGAAGGCAAACAGCGACTTGCAAAATTAAAAGATTCAAAATACATAATTATACAAATCTAGTTTCTTATTGTGCCTCCTCGACTTAGCTATGCCACACATTTCAGTGTTTGGTTTTGACGTTTGCATAAAGCAGTTCAGGAAAACGACTGTAATGGCGGCGTTGCAATAAATGAAGGCAAACAGCGACCTACAAAATTGAAAGATTCAAAATACATAATGATTCAAATCTAGTTTCTTATTTTGCCTCCTCGACTTAGCTATGCCACACATTTCAGTGTTTGGTTTTGACGTTTGCATAAAGCAGTTCAGGAAAACGACTGTAATGGCGATGTTGCAATAAATGGAGGCAAATAGCGTCCTACAAAATTAAAAGATTCAAAATACATAATGATTCAAATTAAGTTTCTTATTTTGCCTCCTCGACTTAGCTATGCCACACATTTCACTGTTTGGTTTTGACGTTTACATAAAGTAGTTCAGGAAAACGACTGTAATGGCGGCGTTGCAATAAATGAAGGCAAACAGCGACCTACAAAATTGAAAGATTCAAAATACATAATGATTCAAATCTAGTTTCTTATTTTGCCTCCTCGACTTAGCTATGCCACACATTTCAGTGTTTGGTTTTGACGTTTACATAAAGTAGTTCAGGAAAACAACTGTAATGGCGGCGTTGCAATAAATGGAGGCAAATAGCGACCTACAAAAATAAAAGACTAAATCCAATCTATGCTACTCTATGGATGACAATAATATAATTTTGAACGCTGTTTATTTTGCTAAAAATAATTAGTATGAAAAAATTTATGGACTATTTTTCACTCAAAGTCTAATAAGAAATATTTTTTTTTCTTTAGTTCAGATCGTTTTTAATTATTATTGTAATAAAATAAAATTTAAAATTTTTTTTTAAAAATAGAAATTTATTTATTGTAGTACAAAAATTCAATGGCTAGAACGAACTAAATCGGTTGTTTTTACAGATGGCGCTTTCGATACTAGAATGAACAAAATTAATGTTCGAACCAAAAGAAAGTTCAGATGGCGCTTTGGTATGTATACAGCACAATTTTTTTTTTTTTTGGTTTGTATTAAAGTATTTTGGGACTTCTCGTATTTATTATATATTTTTAATAGAATCTCCTTCAAATTTTAAGTATCCAAAAGACCCCAAAAAATTAATCAAATTCAAATATATAAATTTATTAAAAAAAAATAATTATTATTTACTGAATTAGAACGGAAACGTAACAGATAAACGTCAATTTGATCGTTAAAAAATCGATATCGTTTAGATCAATCATTTTCTATTTCATAGTCTAATTTTAACATATTTCTTCAATGAAAATCCAAATTATATTAATAGAAACCAGATATGTTGTTGTTGCACACAAATTTTAAGCTTTAAACGAAATGAAAAAAAAAAATATAAAATTAAGACAAGCGGTTGCAAATATTCATTTGCTTATATTTATTTATTTAGTAGGTTTTTTTTCTTCTTCTCCTAATTGAAATGCTTAAGAAATTATCTTTGAATTTGGTTGAAAAATTATCTTTAATAGAATTTTGTTTTTAAGTGACTATGACTATGCCGCTACTGACGTTGGTGCTTATAAGTTGCCGAATATCTTAAACTGGAAGAGATACAAGAATTCATATTTTTCAGGAAATAATGCTTGGCAAATATCCCATTCAGATATTAGTTAGAAGAAGAAGAAAAAAAAAACGACCAAATAAACTACTGACTCTAAATGGAAATGGAAATCTAGATCAAGAAAATTTGTATATTTTTTTTTGTGTGAAAATGTTAGAATATTTTTTTTTTTGCATTATCAGAAATGTGTATATCCCCGCTTATTCAGCAACAACTGTAGTGACTATTAAATTAAAATGAATTCTAAACGAATAACTGTAGTGGTTGGGAGTCATTAAAATGCTAGAATTTTATAGATACCACACTCTATACTATATTAATAATTCGTCCCTTTTCCTTTATTCATCTATCAACACCACCATCAAAACACAATCATCATCATCATATTCTATAGCTATCGTCATAATCATCAGCATCATCGGAATCATCATGAGGATTCAACATTTTTCATTATACACGGAATGAAAGCGCACTTTAGAAATAACTTTTTTTTTTTAGAGAAGAGGGAAAAAATACCCTTAATAAAAACGGTGCACATTTCTGGATTAATTGTACACAATTTTCATTTACGTTCACATCAAAATGTGAATAGATACCAATTTTTTTTTCTATTTTCCTATAAAAAAGTGATATTTTATATATAAAAAAAAATTCATTTCAAATTATTAATAACCATAACATTTATAGAGAAAAAAAATAAATAAATATAATTTTGGAGGAAATATCTGAAGTATATTAATCAAATAATAAAAACCGAAAATGTATTCGAAAATTGCAATTTTTATCCACACAAAAAAATACATACTCTATCTGACATGTCAGCCATTTTATTTATTTTAAATTTCAAATTTCACCGCAATCAATTTCAAGGGAAACTAAACGACACAAGGTCAGATTAGATGTGAATAATAATCGCAGGGTTTTGTCTTTAATAAGAAAATGGTTGTTCTTCTGAAACCTATTCCAAACAGTTTATTTTTGATGTTTGGGAACGTATGAAAACGATTTGATGAAAAAATGAGACTCTTGTTTGATGTGACGTGTATGCGCTGACGAAGAATGATTTTTTCCGTTTAAAAGTAGTTTTTCTTATACTTTTAACGGCAGAATCGTATGTATTTTTTGGAAGCTGCAACGAGTCTTCTCATTTGGCTATTCTTACATCCTAAAATCCTATCTCTTAAACCGATATTACGGGTATTTGAAAATACTGAATATTCTGAAAAATATCCTATATCCGACGGTGTTCCTCAGGGTAGCATGCTAAGATCAATTCTTTACAAAATTTATAGCCATGATATTCCTTGTAATAGTGATATCCTTACCGCAATATATGCTGATGATACAGCCATCCTGACAAATCATAAAGGTATTTCCACAGTCAGCACTTCTATTCTTCAGAATCATATCCACTTCGTAGAAGTTTTGAACCTCTTAGAAAAATGTGCTCATGTTACTTTTACACTCTCCCAAAACCAGACTGCTATTGTAAACCCTGAATGACAGTAACATTTCACAAAAACGAGTGCGCGCTCCCTGGGCCTTACAATAGACAAACGATTAACCTAAACCCTTCACTTGAATACAAAAATAAGTGAACTTAACGAACGATACAAACAATTACTACGACTTCTAGACAGTAGGTCAAAACTCACGTCAAAAAGTAAGTTATTACTATACAATACGATACCGAAACCGATATGGCCTTACGGTCTCAAAATTTGGGCTGCAACCAACCACTCCATTACCCATTGAAACCAAACCTTACAATATCGAATCCTTTAAAAAATTGTCAATGCTCCCTTTTATGTACGAAGCAGTGTCCCATTTGTTCGTGAAGTAAGTATATCCCGTTATAAAAAAATCCATTCACGTTTATCCTACCATCCTAATCCTTTATCAAGAGAACTGACTTCTCTCACCCTTCTATTATACACCCATTGACGTTGGAAGTAATCCTGTTCTTGGGGAGACATCAATGGGTGTTTTTTTTCCCTACATGTCTTTATGTCATTGTATTTTTGTCTCAAATCAGCTTGTTATAAATTATATGTAGTTGTAAAATAACATTTAATAAAATTTAAAAAAATTATGTACCATTTATCATTAACGGTCTTTCTATCCCCTCTAAAGGAATCATCCGCACATGGCATATGTTGGATATAAAAATAGAAAACAACTGTTCCAAAATACTGCGGGTCCTAAAGACTGACTTCTTTCAGCTTGGTTTCATTCTCAAATATCCAAACAATTGATATCCTTCATTTTTTAACACGTTCCGTACATTAGTTTTGCTTTTATAAATCGTAAAAATATTATCGCCCAGAGATGAACGCCGAAAACAAGTCCAATTTCATATTTTTCCATCTCGAATAAGTACTGCCATACATTTCAGTGTTTGGTAATGTGGCAACATTGTTTTTTTTTTATAGTTGGTATTGAAAATTATTTATAAATAATACTTCATACATTTTTCAATAAAACTCGAAATAATGTTAGTAATTTTGAGTTTTATGGAAAAATGTATGAAGTATTATTTATAAATAATTGATTATTAATTTTTTTTATAACGAAATTGTCATGTTTTTCATATGAAAACTTGTTAAAACAATGAGGGTAGACGAACAGTTCGATTTAGTTGATCAGTATTGTTATGTTATTTAACGTGACTTATCTCTCGTTAAACATAACATCACTAGTCGCCTACGATCATAGGGGTTGAGGTTGAGTTCACCATTATTAGCGGTTTACAGTCAGCAACAAGTTACAAGCCGACCACTCTAACTGTTTGTCGCGAGGACTATCTAATCCTCTGCTGTCATGAGCAGTGACAGCGGCAGAGCTACGCGCCAGTAACTCCCACAAGCGGTCCGGAGACCGTACTCGTGATATCGGTATTAACCACAGCCTACACATCATAGCCTAATGCACCACACGATTTTCAGGAACAGTGTGTTTTAACACCCGATTCCAGTGGCACCAATTTTTGTTTTAAGAGTACTTCGATTTGTTCTTCGCTCATTGAGCAACGTTAAGGAACCTTGTAAATTTCTAGGCATCACTAAGCCAGCTCGATGGCTAAAAACTTGATTGCTAGAACCAACAAAATTAATGTTCGAACCAAGAGAAAATGAGATGCCATCTTTGGTGGGTATAAATCGCTAAGCCCACTCAGCCAAGTGGATTCGCCAGGACCTGGATCAGCTGATCACATGACGTTTCTTTACTCATTGTAATTGTGTTCAATAACCGTTGAATACCGCTTCATGACGAATGTCGTGTTTTAAAAATTTCCGAAAGTCTACAGAATTGAGGCGCTTGACATTTGATTAATATATATTTACAAAATAAATAATAAATCTAAATTTACATATGCATTTAATACCAAAAGATTGGTAAAAAACAAATGTTGCCTTCTGTCGTCTTAAATTATATTTTTGTTTGAAATATGATAAGTAACTTAAAATAAATATTAATTAAGTTTACGAATACTAGATGTCAGTAGGTGTCATGTCAATATAAAGAAAATCTACACAAATGTATGCAAGCAGTACGACTTCTCGCCGTTTTTTCAATAATTCAGACAGAAAATTCCGTGCACCTATTTGAAAATCTGACGTTAGGACATAGTCAGGTATTCTTTAATGTAAAGTCCCTATACAATGTACATTATAGGGTGCGAACAGTTCAACCCTGTTATTTGATAGGTGTCAAAAATATATGTCATCTAAAATAACTTTGAAGTTTGCAATTTTCTGTTATGGACCAAACAAGGCGTTAAAATTGCAAAAACTTTTCACAAAAAATTAAAATTACACTTTAATGCTAGCGACACACATCTGGTATCGATACTTCGTTGAATACCACGTATGTGCCACCTAATGCCAACTAAATACCAACTGAAAAAGGTGGTATTATATGAATATTCCTGGTATTTTTCGTGGTTTTCCTATACACCAACCTAATATTTTCGCTTCTCTTTACACAAAACTGGTAGTTTTACTGACTTCAGCGCCATGCTCCTATACTATTACTGCAGCGGAAAATAGAGGCACTAATAAATGACGTCAATTTGTTTTCAGTTCATAATGCGATTTATATCATTTACATTAGTTTGAAAGTGAAAATTATTAATATGGAATAAATACATACTATATTTTCTACGGCTTTTATCTCCTCGTACCTTTAAAATATTTTTTTCACTTTTCAGCCTATTAATATCTGATAAATAGCTAAAATGCGATAATAATAAATGTTTTTTCTTCCCGCCAAAACACAAAAACCGAAACGCCAAACTAATACCATGTGTTTTCAGAGATTAATGTTCTGCATGGTATCTCTGGATAACAAATGTGTGTCCATGGAGTTAGGGACCTTATATAGAGACTGGAGCTTCTGAAAGTCTCAGCTTTTGGGATTTCTAGAAAATGTCATAACCATTTTCTACCTGCAATACCATGTCACCTAATACTAGATAAATACCATGGTTTCCCTATACTCCAACCTGGTATCTGCACTTTAACAGATTTCAGCGACATATTCCCATGATATTACCTGCAGCGGTAAGTAGAGAAGTTAAAAAATAACGTCGATTTGTTTGGAAAAATTACGTTTTGTTATTTGAGTTCATAGTGCGATTTATTTACATTAATTTGAAAGTGAAAATTATTAATATGGAATAAATATACTTATTATATTTTTACTACAGTTTGTAATTGCCCGTACAATAAAACTCTAATTTCTTACCGGCCAAAACACAAAAGACGAAACGTCAAACTATACCATGAACGACTGTGTGTCAGGGAGGTGGTAGTATTCTATTCATCGTATCTCTGCGTTCATGGTATCGATACTAGATGTGTGTCAGTAGCATAAGAGGGGTTCATTTTCTCCAGCGATGAGGCTCATTTCTCGCTTTGTGAATGGATACGTCAATAGGCAAAATTTCCTGATATGTGGTTCTAAAAAACCACACGTTACTCTGTAGAAATCTTATAAACGTTCAAATAAACTGTCCGGTGTGCATTCCGGTCTAAAGGTGTCTTTAGCCCGTATTTCTTTGAAAATGAGGAAGGAAGGATCGACTATGATGACTGACGTTTTTTTTAACCTAAACTTGTAGATTTTTATTTAGACCGTATATGTGGTTACAATAAAACGACTCCACACAACCCACACAATATGACAAATTTTATTGACGTCAATCAATAAGAATTAATATTTTTTTTTAAATTTAATTTTAAATTAGATATTAGCACTCCTATTAACATTTGTTTACCACTTATAAGCTGCACAACTCAAATCATTTGGCGACAACTAAATGACACCATGACTCTGTCGCCATCTGGATTCGAACTCAACAACGTAGCGCATACTTTGAAATTTTACTATTGTAAATTTTAATCATTTTCGTATGTGAATATTTTTTTTTTTTTTTACTTTATTGCGATCGAAGATGACTTTATTTTGGGAAAGTCAAACTTCTGTTGATATTGTAAGTTTTTCTTCAATTTTTATCCTGTTTTCTACTTGAAAGCTTTTTTATATACGCGTCCATACAACTGAAACAAATACTTTTTTATTTGTTTCTATACAAAATAATATTGTATAAATTTTATTTTGTCTTATTTTTCGGAATCAACCAACATAACTTGCCACTTTCTCTGTTTGTAGTCAAAAGTATTGTACTCCTTTCAAAAGACATAATATATTGAACCCTTTTTCAGCTTATTTTCCTGGCTGATTTTCTGAACAAAGTTTACCATACATAATCTAGGAATAAATCAAAAAGGATTTTTTTTATTTTCTTTTTAAAATGATTTACCGACGATGGGGGATTATCTTTGTCTACATATTATGCACATATGGAAGGAAATAAATCTTATCAAATCAGTCAACACAATACGAATAATTTTCAAGAAATGTCAAAATGATCAAGAGTATTTTCTTGTTGTTACTATCGCCTATTATTAATATTCTTTTTTTTTTGGGTAATATATATTTTGGTTGAATTTTCTTATTTATTGTTTAAGATAAAAAGAAACGGAAATACTTTTTCAGTTAACATACTGATGGTGAGTGTCGTATAATTAATAGTCTTAAGTAAAATTCACATAAAAACCTGATGTTCACATTAAAATTAATACATTTCTTGTTATTGGTTTTATTTAATCAATAGATATATGTACATGCATAGAATATATAAATTTGAAATCAAAAATGAATACTGAAAAGGTTTTTGTTTGTTTGGTAAATGGCCCATCGATGTGTCTTCAATTATTCGATAAGATTTACCAAATAGATAAATAGAATGTGTACATAAATATTTACTAATTTTGAATGGCACTCCTTCACATAAACAATATCAAAATTTGATTCTTCCATATAATCGTTTAGTTAAACCTTACCCATGACCTATACTAAAATGTCCTCATTTGTTAGATTATTTCAGATGGCACTGAGGGAAAATTTTGAATTACTCGATCTTTACACTAAATAAGCCTATTGTTTTCATATGACCAATCTTCTTATATGTCTATTGCCTATGATACAAATAATTTATGTGCATAGATATTTATGTTGCTCTATGATAAACATACATAATACGAATAGTGAGTGTGGCTACGATTGTATACTTTATATTGTTGACAACTGTGCGTACATACAAATATCTTATCATCTACAATCTCTGTTTGCTATAAGATGTAATCTTTGCATATACCATATATATTTATGAGCTTCACATATTTTACAACTCCCTAACTATGGCGAATAGGTGGTATATAGTAACAAGCAAACCAGCCAGACGAGATACTACTTTACTTTACTCAAAATTTCACAATATAAGAACAATCATTCCTTGGCATCATCATTCAGCAAATAATACTCTGTCAAGATTGCTATGTAAATATTTTCAGATAAATTTAAATGATATTTTTTCCTTCTCTATTATTGTTAATATTGTTTTTGCCACATAGAACTACTAGTATTTAAACAATACGAATATATATTTATAGAAAATTATTTGATTGCATTTCGAATTCTATTATTATAAATAAGGAAAATTCTATAATAATGCCCGTATTTAAATCCAAATGGCTTATATTAAACTTAAAGTGTTGATATATCAAAATTAATTAGATGGGAGCAAAATTCAAACGTATTACAAAATGACCGGATTATGGATTTAGTGGTTCGGAAAGTAAACCTCGTCATCAACCACAAGGTTGGCATTTATTAAGTTGAAGATTTATTATTTTACTTTATCGATTAATAAAATCATCAAGATACGTCGATTGAATGCTGCTAGGGATAACCTGTTTTGGATGCTGACTGTTCGAGAAAAAAAAATCTCCCCAGCAATTAGGCTAGTGGATACGTCAATAGATAAATTGCCGTATATGGGGTTCTGAAAAACCATAAGCGACTGTGAAGAAGCCATTGCATCCGCTAAAAGTAATCGTATGATTTGTGTTTTGGTCTAAAAATTCCCTTGAAAAATGAAGAAGGAGACAATCTTACAGTAAATTCTGAACGATTTCTTTTGCTCGAACTTGAAGACTTTAACCCGAAATAAATGTGGTTTCAATAAAATTGCACCACAAGCCATAGAACACTACAAATTACGGCTTTAGTACTAAAAAATTGTCTCCGGACGCGTAATTTCGATAGTTCGTTATGTCAATTGGCTTCCAAGATCATGAGATTTGACGCTGTCGGCTTTTTCTTGTCGGACTTCACGAAAGATTGTATTTGCGCAGACAAGCCTCAATTTTTTTTATCTTTTTGAGGTAATTTTTTGATGACGAAACGTCCGAAAAAATCATCAAAAATCACCTAAAATTATTTGGTATTGTAAAAAGTTTCGTAGCAGCCATTTGAATGATTTTGAAGTCCTTCTCAAGCACTAAGCAATATAACAAAATAAAAATTTTATCGAAATCTACATTTTAAGTGTGTGTTTTATTGAAAAACGATGTAGGCCATATTACAATAGATAGACTTATTTGATTCTAAAAAAAAATCATGAAAAGTAAATACATTTTTTGTTATTTATGTAAAAAATCATATAATTCGGTTCAAGGCGATTTGCTTTAATCGCTTTTTTAATATGATATCGCGCTCATATTCAGATGCTTTTGATCGAGTGTGGCACCCTGGACTGCTCTGGAGAATCAAGAGCTTCCTACCCAATAATCTCTTCCAACGTTATTTCCAAGTAACAGTTAATACTAACCATTCCGAAAAAAAACCCCTATCACAGCTGGTGTTCCTCAAGGCAGTATTATTAGTCCAATCCTATACAATATTTATACCTTTGACATCCCAACTGATCCCAAAACTATAACCACTACCTGTGCTTACGACACCGCTATTCTTGCATCCCACTCCAATATCAAAATCGCTTCCAGAAACCTACAATCCCATATCAAAAATCTCCAAGACTGGTTTACAGGTGGTCAGTAAAAGTACATGAGCAGAAAAGTGTTCATATTACCTTCACCCTCTGCAAAGATCCTAATATTCCTTAATTGCGACATTATTCCATCAAAATACCACCTGTAAACTGCTTGTTACAATATGTTTTAGATAGTTAAATAAATAAAAAAATTAAAAAAAGATATCGCATAGGTGGGCGTGCTGAGCTCTAATGGTCTAATGTGCCCGTTTTTTGGTTAAAAATATTTCCTGGCGGATGTTTGCCATCGACAAACCTTTAACTTCAAGTAGCCCCACAAGAAAAAGTCGGCGACGTCAAATCAGTTAAAATCACCATTTTTTATTATATATCAAACAAGCAGGGAACAATAGGTTAAAAAAATCGATTATGTTTTGAGCTGTATAGAATGGAGCGCCATCTTATTGAAACTAGAAGTGACCATTTTCACGAACGGTTGGCATCAAAAACTCACTTATTTTCTTCTTTCAAAAAATCCATGACCATATCAGCACCTCTCCAATAATTTCATTGTTTTCAGTCCCGTAGCACCGACAATTTTGTTTATTTACAATTCAGTTTAACGTGGAATTTTTTTCTTTACGCACGTTGAGTTCTCTCAATTGAAAAGTTATTTTGAATATAAAGTAAAATACTGCTTCACGACAAAAAACTACTTGGACTGAAGTTTCATAAACGTGCTGTATGATAACTGTCAGATAAAACCTTTCAAAATTATAGTGTTGTCTGATGGGTCCATCCTTAGATTAAAGAATACGCAATTTTGTGTACTAATTATTTGCCAAGCGGCGAGATATTTTTGTGTAGATTTTTTTTATGTAGACATGACACCCACTGCCATCTAGTTGTCGTAATACAAATTTATTGAATTGCAAAATCATAATTTATATTCATTTTAATTCACTTATTAAAAACAAAAATATAATTTAAACACAACGATAGGCAATTTTTATTTTCGTAAATATCAATCAAATATAATGCGCCTCAATTTTGTAGACTTTCGGAGAGTTTTAAAATGCACCATTCTCCATGAAAGTAACATAGAAAACAGTGGGCTATTTTTAAGTTTTATTTTGACACTTATCGGAAAGTGCAAATGAAAGTGTATATTTTATGTTTTTTGAAGTATTTACGAAAAAGTAATTATTTATATAAATAGTTATATTGTTAATAAAACTTAATACAAAGTTTTTATTTCAGAAAATTAAGTGTTTTATAAAGGATTGCCAGAAATTCGACGAAATGAGGAAACCGGGAATTAATATCTTTCGGTAAGTTCACATCTTCGTTTTTACTACAGAAATTAACAAAAATTTAGTTTATGATGTGTCTAAATGGCTTTTAGTGATATGTTTTGTCGAAAAAATGGTTAAAAAGTGAAAAGTTCGTCATACAATAAATGTAAACAAATATGATGTTGACAGTTCAATGTTTACCAGAAAATACTCGTAGTTCAGTGCCGTTGTACGTAAAGTGTGTGTAAGAAAGTTTAAGGGAACGATTTTTCAGGTTGTTTTGCATTGCTGTTTTTATTGTGTTAAAATAAATAAAGTATATTCGGTAGTCTTATTATTTAAATAAATTTGTTTGCATTTGTGCTTTTGCTTGCTCTATTAGACCATATTAAAATGCATGTACTAAATAATATTGTTTTCTTTTTTTTAGAATATTAGTTATTAATTATTTAAGTACATTAAATTTTTCATCTTTTAATTTTGTTTTAAAGCATTTCCTTTAATATTGTATACGATTAACTTCTAAAAAAATTCCTTTAATGTTGTATAAGATTAACTTCTTACTACACATACGTAAAGATGACATCACATATCATTCCAAATGGTTTTAAACGAACCGCTTCAATCGCATACTGAACTTTAAAATTGGCCCCCAATGATTTACGCCGTTTCTGTTGTATTGCATGTGTGTGCGTTCTACAAATGTATTGCCAACAAAATTTGGACAGAATTTTTGTGTAGAGGCCTATCCAGTTCTTCTTTAATCTAAGGGTCCATCTATCTTGTATATTTTCCAACGGTCAAATTGGATAATCTCTTATATAAATATTGTTTAGTTTTCATAATTCGCAATCCGAATTGAGTAAACAAATTTTAATGAAATCGACTATAAATTTTGGCCACGACTGTTAATTTTAATATGCAATTTTATGAACACTTTGTTCATATTAAAAATGACATTTCTCAATTGTGGTGAATATTTTAAACACTTTTTCACCACATTTCACAATCAACGAAACCAATAACAGCGTAGATTATCCATATTTGGTTTTTGTATCGGATACGTAATGGCGATTGTGGTAATTAATTAGGGCCAAAAAAAAAAGTAATATTTAAAAATAATTTGAAAACGCATTCATCAAAATTATAATGATAAGTTAACTTTTTAATAAGATAATTAAAAATTATCCATACTACTTGATTTTCCATACCCCAACAATTGGGAAATAACTTTCATTTCTTCCTTTAAATTTTATGGAGTTGGTATATTTTAGTCATTTAACAGATCCTTTATTCGAATGATGAATTAATTTAACTTAAAAAAAAATATATGAAAAATGATCGAACGTATAAAATTTTTATTTAAAAAAATACTTTACAACATTTTGCAAAATGTTCTACTTTTAAAATTTTAGTTTACTTTTCCTCTTTAAAAATATAGGGAAAAAATTTAATTATCTTTTAATTCTTGAGCAATTTTCCGATTGGATAATTCAAAGATTTGATTGATTACCAACCAAAAGGACGTAGTAAAGAAAACTGAATCTTCAATTTCGACCGTACAGCATCCCCCTTCCCCTCTACGAGGCCAATTCTCCTTTTTCTACTTAAAAAAATAAAAAAGTGATATTTTTCTTCTAGAATTTTTATAAAATTTAATTTCTTCAAGTCGTCGTAGAATTGTGTTGGTATGATAAAAAAAAATTAATAATAACAAACATAGCAGCATAATTTTCAATAGATTTATTTACATTTAAATTCAAAATACAATAATTCCCAATAAGCTACTAGTGTGAAGTAATGTTTGACAAAATTATACCATTTACTTAAAATATTTCATCGTAAATCCTAAAAATAGGCTCATTTCTCTTTATGCGAACGCAAAAGTAGTAGTAATAGTAGACAAAATAGAAATTTTCGCCATTCGCCTGCAGCGATCTAACCATTTCGTATTTACAGGATATTTTTTTAGTTAATTTTATATACGAAATTGTAGTTGTTCGTTAATGTGTATTTGTATTTTTAGTGTGATAGTAGTCGTAATATTTTATTTGAGTTTTTTTTTTTTTGCGGTGTTTATAATGGGTTTTTGTGGTAGTAGTAATGCTCTTTTTGATAGTACAGCATAAATCTATTCTGCTTCTGGCGGTATTGTTTATGTTTTGTAATGTAATACTGGCCAAACGTCTAGTAATAGAATCCTCGGAGAGAAATAGCCTCTTTGCCTAGCGGATATCATACAATGAAAGAGGATACTGGCAATGATTTTTTTTTTTTGTTTTTTTTTCTACCAGCGGAGTAGATACATCCCCTTTATAATTTATTTCTAGCATCATGATTTGAATTGAGTTTTTTTTATGCGTACATATCCGTCCTTTTTGGTACATCCAGGCTACACTACACTACACTTTATAGACATTTGTGCGAGTTATCTTCGATAATAATATTATTTTAACGATTTTTCTTTCTCTTCACTTAAGTGCTCGTTATTGACTATGGTACACATACACACACATATACTACTTGTTGTGTATTTATGGCCTTAAGGTAATTCGAACTCAATTTTGTTCACAAACTGATAAGACCGATAATGATTGCTTCGATTTGAAAATAAAGTGATATAAAAAATGCACTCTCCTTTTTTTAGAAGTACACCAAAAAATTTGGTTTTTATCAATAAAGATTTAAAAAAAAAAAACCAAATTAACAACCCCTAATTTAAAGGACTCATTCCAATGGACTTGTCGACATTTTTTTATATATAATTTTATTTTTTTGCCAGTTAAAGGATAATTGGAATAGTATTCTTTTTTTTTTTTTGCTAAATTTAAAATCTGCTATTGCATGCTATGTGAATAAACCTTTACAGATTTTCCAATATAACACCAATTAAAGGATTACATTTTATTTTGCGCCTTTCAAAATGCGGCAAAAATATTATTTTCATTTAAAATTGATTCTAGAAATTAGATATAAAAATAAAAAAAACTGGACTGAATTAGAAAATATTTAAAAATATTTTTGGATTGAAATTTTATAGAACTTTCATACAAATTCATACACTTTAATGAGGAGATTTTTACCCAATCATAAAAAATACATATAATAGTATTTTTTAAGACACACACTGTGAAATGGTAGTCAAAATTATAAAAATGTTGTAAACGATCATCAAATTTGTGTTTCGGAAAAAAAAGTTAAATAAAAAAACATTTAAAAAATCAGATTTTGATAAAAATTCTTATTTATTATACTTTCTGCCATTATGTATGAAATATAAATGATCGCCAAGAGACTTATTGTGCAAAAGTCGATATTTTTAAGGTAATTTAAAAAAGCATAGTCTAACAATAAACGGTCAAACGGCATCAAATCGTTCGATCTAGGAAGCCAATTGACACAGCAAACATCGAAATTACGCGTTCCGGGAAAATTTTGCGAAATAAATTGTTGTGTGGTATGTGCCAACGTTTTGTTAAAACCACATATGATCCAGGTTAGGATCTTAAGTTGAAGGGGTGTAAAAAAATCGGGCACATTTAGACCAAAATACACATCAGGCAGTCAGTTAGTTTTCACGGATACAATGGCTTCTACGCAGTCATTTGTGGATTGCTCATTGACATAATTACTGCGGCTGAAGAAAATAATTCCACCAAAAAAAGCGGTAAAATAATCGAATTACGGCTACTTTTATAGAAAGTTTTATAAATTTAATCACATAACCAAAAATGGCAATCTCTAATTTGAACGAATGTCACCTTGGATGACATATATGTTTGACAGCTGTCAAATGACGAAACTGTTCCTTCCGAACCACGAAATGGATAGCCCGGTGTATCTTAAAGACAAATAAAATTGTTTTCTTTTGTTTGTTTCAACTACGAGGGTCGTTCAATAAGTCCTTAGAAAATCCAAGAAAGTGCGCTCGTAGTGTCGGTAAAGATTTTTTTTGTAAGTAGCATTATCGACAGGAAAGCTGTCAAAATTTCAGCTCAATCCATAGCGTAGGCCAATTTCTATCGTCGATTAAAGTTAACGCCATTTATTTGTGCATAACAATGGAAAAAAAGCGAGTTTAGGGCTGTCATCCAACATCTCCATTTAAAAGGTTTAAGCCCGAAAGAAATCAAAGCCGAGTTGGATGCAGTTCATGGCACATCTGCACCTATGTTTGCGATGATTTACAATTGGGTGAATGAATTTAAACGTGGCCGTTCATCCACAAAAGATGAATATCGTTCAGGACGCCCAGTTGAGGTGTCTACTCCTGAAATCATCGACAAAATCCACGATCTGATTTTGAACGATCGGCGAATTAAAGTGCGCGAATTAGTTGAGGCCACGGGCATATCACAATTTTGAATGAAACATTGTCTGTGAAAAAAATTTCGGCAAGATGGGTGCCGCGTTTGCTCTCAGAGGAGAATAAGCGCAATCGTGCAGTGGACTCTGAGGCTATGTTGGCACTCTTTCATCGCAATCCTGCCGAGTTCCTTCGTCGATATGTCACTGTGGACGAAACCTGGATACACTACTACACTCCAGAAACGAAGAGACAGTCATCACAGTGGATTTTCAAGGGTGAACGGTCTCCGAAGAAGGCAAAAACTGTGCCATCGGCCGGCAAGGTGATGGCCACGGTCTTTTGGGATTCGCAGGGCATCATTTTTATCGACTACTTGGAAAAAGGAAAAACAATAACAGGAGCGTATTACGCGTCGTTATTGCAACGGCTGAGCGAGGAAATCAAAGAGAAACGCCACCATCTGAAGAAGAAAAAAATCCTCTTGCATCAGGACGATGCGCGTGTGCACACCTGCGCTGTTTCCATGGCCAAAATTGTGGAATTGAGAATGGAATTGTTGCAGCATCCCGCTTATTCACCAGATATGGCCCCGAGTGACTATTTTCTTTTCCCCAATCTGAAGAAATGGCTTGGCGCACGACGGTTCACTTCCAACGAGGACGTCATTGCTCAAACGGATGAGTATTTTGCAGAACTTCCGAAATCCTATTTTTTGGACGGGATAAAAATTTTGGAAAAACGGTTGGAAAAGTGTATAGAGCTAAGAGGAAATTATGTTGAAAAATAAAATATTTTTTTTTAAAAAAACAGTTTTTTTCCATTTTTTTCTAAGGACTTATTGAACGACCCTCGTATAAACGCTGTAAACATTTACATTTCTAAATGAATTTCATAAAGATTGGAAATACGAGTATACCTCCTGAGGATAATTTCAATTCTCATTTTCTATTCTCTTCAAATATCGTTCAACTATTCCCCGTTAATGTTTGTTCTAACTCACAGATTATAGTACAGACCAAGCTGAGCAACATTAAATCCTGAAGGAATGAGGAACTCTCTCGTTAGGCATTTTTATGCTCGATTTATTTCCAATTGATATCCTGCCAGTAAAGGACACCCTAGCGGATTTCCCTCAGTTTCCTTCCATCATACAATCATATTTATCTCTCAACACATCACTTTAAGAACATCACAATTCTTTCTTCTATTACGAACAGAAACGAAAAATTCACTAAACATTAAAGTTCGATTCCATTTTCTGTGACACTGCACTAGCATCAACTTATTAAAAGTCGAATTAAAATCGACGAATTTAATGGAATTTTGTTTTTTTGCAATACGATTATAATATAACATAATTGATATTAAACTGCCATGTGCTGCTATAGAAACTTTAAAGCAAACTCGAAATTCATTTTTGTGCACAACATTATGGAAAGTTTTGCATTAAAGTTTACTATTCTCATTATTCCCGATTATTACGTTATCGCTTAACTTTACCATAGCTATTCGTCGTTCTCTTCAAATATTTAATCACATTTATACTATATGAATTGCTTTTATCTCAAATTAAATGTGTTTAGTTATATTACATGGAATACTTTTGGTTATAAAATAGAATAAAATAGTAAGTAGCAAATGAGGAAGAGACTGCGACTGGAACTAACTGGAAAACTCTCTCGTGTTTTGTACCTTATTCAGATTTTACTCATATCAAACTATGCAACTATGCACAGATGTGTGTATGTACGATATTATTTGTTATTGTAGAGTTTCTCTAGTTTCTAATTAATAAACGGAAGAGTATAGAAATAAAATTAAAAAAAAAACTGTTGATATTTTCCACCTATTTCTTTTTTTGTTGCCTTCTATACATTTTCATTAAATCGAAAACT
The DNA here is from genome assembly GCA_958298945.1 of Atherix ibis. Taxonomy (NCBI): domain Eukaryota; kingdom Metazoa; phylum Arthropoda; class Insecta; order Diptera; family Athericidae; genus Atherix; species Atherix ibis. Next base: position 132,193,802 of record OY282605.1, read on the forward strand.
TTCCGTAAACCTGCATATTGTGAATATTCGCCGTTCCACAGGGTGAATAGACAAAGATTCTTTTGCTATCGATTTTCTATATAAACAAATAACAAAAACGACGAATTGTGAAAATGTAATCTGCCTCAATCGTACCTAGAGTAATGGAAAATTTTAATTAAAGCATCTCACTATTAATTCATAATCCTTCAACTGGAAATATTAATTTAATCAATATATTCTATGCAAGTTTTCTGTTTTCTGTTTTTTTTTTATTATTATTTAAAAATGAGTTTTGATTTTTCATGTGGTAACAAATGTACTACAGACCGTCCCGTGTGTATGATATGATACCGATGGTGATGATGATATCAACAAAAAAAATATTATATAATAAATTTTATTTGGCTTTATTATTTTTTTAAATTTCAGACGAAGGAACATAAGAGAACAGAAGGGAACTATTAGAGAAACAGATACAAGGAAACAGAAACAGAAATATAGAAACACAAACAGAAGCATAGACACAGAAACATAGCACAAGAAACAGAAACATAGCAAAAGAAACAGAAACATAGCACAAGAAATCGAAACATAGCAAAAGAAAAAGAAACATGAAAACGGAAATAGAAATATAGAAAAAGGAATAGAAATAGAAACAAGGGAATATAAACAGAAACATATAAAAAAAAACAGAAACAACGAAAACAGAAACAAGGGAACAGAAACAGAAACAAGGGAACAGAAACAGAAACAAGGGAACAGAAACAGAAACAAGGGAACAGAAACAGAAACAATGGAACAGAAACAGAAACAAGGGAACAGAAACAGAAACAAGGGAACAGAAACAGAAACAAGGGAACAGAAACAGAAAGAAGGGAACAGAAACAGAAACAAAACAAGGAAACAGAAATACAGAGACGAAAACATAGAAACAGAAAAAAGCGAACAGGAACAGGAACAAGGAAACAGAATGAGAAATATAGAAAAAGAAACAGAAACAAGGAAGCAGAAATAGAAATACAAAACTTCTTTTGCCGGAACGAATTCGATGAACCCAATTTTCGAGCACTTTTTCCACTAAATCAAGTCATATGTCATGAATAGCACGTTCAATATTGACTTCCAAAGCTTGGAGAGAGTCTGGTTTATTGCTAAAGACCAATGACTTCAAATAACCCCACAAGAAATAGTCTAATGGTGTTAAATCACAACTTCTTGGAGGCCATTTAATGTCACAATTTCTTGAAATAATCGAATCTCTAAGCTTTTCTCGCAATAATTCGGTTGTTGCACGTGCTGTGTGGCACGTAGCCCCGTCTTGTTGAAACCAGATGTTGTCAAGATCAACTGCTTCCAATTTCGGCCATAAAAATTTGGTTATCATCGATCTATACCGCTCTTCATTGACAGTAACGGTGTTACCAGCTCCATTTCGAAAGAAGTACGGACCGATGATTCCACCAGACCAAAAACCACACCAAACTGTCAATTTAGGTTAATGTAATGGGTCCTCATGAATAATTTGTGGATTTTCTTCGCACCAGAATCGACAGTTTTGTTTATTTACCGAACCACTCAGATGAAAGTGAGCCTCATCGGAGAAGATGATTTTCTTTAAAAAATCGTTATCGTTCCAAAACAAAATTAGCAAATTCACGACGTTTACGGTGGTCCAATGACTTCAGTTCTTGAGTGATAACAATTTTATACGGATGTAAGCTCAAATCCTTTCTCAAAATCCGCCAGGTTGTGGTTTGAGACAGTCCCAATTCTTGAGAACCTCTCGGAATTGACAAATTGCGGTCTTCAGCAACACTTGCCTGAACAGCAGCAATATTTTCATTACTTCGAGCGGTTCTTTATCTTATTGCCACTTGAACATTATGTAAATAAAATGTACGCTCGATAGCGAGCACATTTGGACGATTATTACGACCATAAAATGGCAAAAGCGCACGTAAAGTTGCAATTGGAGAACGATTATTTTGATAATAAAATTGAATAATTTGTAAACGTTGTTCTTGCGTATATCTCTCCATGATAAAATTGTAAACATTACTTAATACAATGAAGAAAAAAAAGACAGATCATGACATAATACAAATGGCCGAAACCCTATATTAAAACAAATTCGGAAAAATATGTTATCACAAAATAGTCATTATATGCGATGCCGTACGTCTCAGATAAGAAAAATGCACATTTCCGAATAGTAAGTCTACTTTCAGTTGAAATGGAATTCGAATGATACAAAAGATGGAATATACTATAACATAACAATTCAAAAAAGATTCATTCCAATTGAGTATATTAGTCTCAATGTTAAATATAAATATTTCCATATGAAATTGTGTTCAGGAAATTAAAATGTGCGTACACGAGAGGAAATGTAGTGACGACATCAATTAAATTGAAATTCACAATATTCAAAAACATCATAATTTCCATCAAGATTGATAAAAATAGCTTCCGATTGGTATCAGTCGTGTGAGTTGAGCATCTGCCAATCAATTTCGTTAGGATTGGGAATTTTTGCAAAATTTTATTACTTAATTTGCATTGAAATCAAATCAAAATCAAATGCACAATTTTCAACATATTTCTATTATTGATATTAGCAACATAAAAAATATAGCGCAAATTGCTGAAGCATCCTTCATTAGTATCGTTTGACACGGTAATAGCACAATTTATTCCAAGAAAATCAAATAAATAAGATATTTACGGTTTTTTTTTCCTTCTTGAAATAAATTCTGCTATTACGTGTACAAGTCTATGCATTTACAAACATTTATTTTTAGCACTTGAGATATTTTACATATTTTTAATGCATTATTTTTCTACTTAGTTTTAAAGATTAATTATCTTCTAGTTTTTTATTTAAAAAAATTAAAACTACATATTAACTATTGTGAATTATTTTTAGAATAAATCGAAAAAAAAGACAAATTAATTTTCTCGTAATTATAGGCAAATGATCTGAAACCAGACTTCAAAAGAAAACATCGAATATCATAGATGGCGCTAGTGGTGGCAAGAGCACATGCTCTAAGAAGTGTTCAGTGATCGCCATTTTATTACTTTCCCTCTAAGCAGCTGCTCGAATAGTTTGCAACACCATCTATTGAGCTACTCGTACTTTAAAAACAGTAAAAATTATTTTGAAAATTCTATATTTTTAGAATACATTTAGAGTTTTTCTAAATGCAATCAAATTTATTTGAACATCATCTATTTAGTGAACTTCCATCTTAAAACAATAGAATTTATTTAGGAATTTTTATATTTTTCATTAGAGTTGTAAAAAATTATCCATTTTGTTGTAAGATTTTGGATTTTTATTAAGATTATATGTGGTTTTAACAATATGGCGCTAAAAGCAATACAATACGACGAATTTTTGAGATTTGCTGATGTCAATTGACCTTCTCAATCGTACAGTTTGAATTTTGGACTTTTTTTTGAAAACTTTAGATCATTAAAAAACCGACATCCTTCAATTAATGGCCGAATTATAGCCTGAAATATGGGAAAAAGTTCTATGTGGAAAATTAGAACAAAATCCGATGTTTTTTAAAATCTTATTTTATTTAGCATTACTTTTCGAAGCAGAAATTGGATAATGATCTAGTAGGAAATACTTTATGGAAAAGAAATATAATTTTCATTGTTTTTTTTTCATATTTGTTGTATTGTTCAATTGCGCCATTTATCTTCACAAGCGATTGTTCTGCCATCTACAGGCACTCACTAATCGGCATACAGTCACTGTCAAAAAGTTTATTTTCTTTTGGTTAAGTTGTTATGGTAGCAGCCTTGGTCATAATTTCATAGATCGAAATTTAGTTTCGTATAGCGGAGATCTGTGGAATTATGGATGAAATGTTCGGTTTTAGTTTATCTCAGGTTACCGGTCTGACGACAGCGAAGTGGTTCTATGGACTAGCGGGCACAGGAAAGTGGTTCATTGTTAATAGGGGCCAATGAATAGTTTGGGGAATGGCTTCTACTTACTTAAGTCATCCTTTTTTATTCCCTTTTCTGGTTTTTTTTTTTATATCCAGAATTTTCTTTATATATAATTTTTTTTAAAACTTTTATTCCAATTAAATTTTTGCTCTTCTCAAATTTTATACCTTTTTGACCATTTCCTGTTCCTTTTTCACTTGGTTATTTTTTATTGTTTTTATGAAATTTATAGAAAAAATGATTTTTCTAAATTTAAATACCTGCCTTATCCCAGTCCTATCCCCAGAGAATAAATTTCTTTATTGTTCACAATACAACAATATGTATTTATGAATAATATTTAAATAAAAAAGAATATGCCATAAAAAAGAAAAAATGCCATAAGAAAAAATAAAGAAGAAGTGAAAAGTCCTTTACGCCATAATTTTGTCCTCATATATCAAAATCAGATTCGCAAAAATGCGCACATTTGCAAAATTACAGATATTTATTAGATGTAAGGGAAAGTTCTGTTGTTTGTGCATACGTAATTCTCTGCGTTATCGGTTCTTAATAAGAATTCTAACTGAATTGAAATCGGTTTGTAAATTAGCATATGTCAGATGATTTATGGAAATTATTTTCGAATATAATTCAGTCTCCTTAGACTCTTAGAACCGTTAAAATGAATTTTTCCATAAAAACTACATGAGTTCGAAAAAGGAAATTACGCGGCGCCGACAGCAAAAAACTGGTGTGAAATGTTTGGAGAGGCCTCAGTAATAGCTCAAACATACCAAAGATGCTTTGCAAAAACTTTTTCGGGTAACTTTATCTTTGAAAGAGGAAGTCAATAATGAAGTGCTCCACAATATGATCGGGACAAATTCCACATTAACTTCCGTAGTTGTAACTTTCAATCTTGAAATTCATCACACAGAGCTTGATGTAGCCTTCATAACCCTCTGTTTGGGTGCCACATGAATTAAGCGAGACAAATTTAATGTATAGAATATTAAATATGTTCTGCGAATCTTGAATTATTGACTGGAGATGAAAAGTGGATAGTTTACAAAAAAATCGTGGTAAGGAAAAGACACCATTTGCTGTATTGGTAGAACCGTAAGGGTGTAATACACTATAAGCTGCTAAATGAAAATGAACCGATTAATGCTGATCGTTATGCTACGCAACTTGATGTTTTGAAGATGGGAATTCAATGTAAAAAAAAGGTATAATATTTCATCACGACAACGCTAGTTCGTATGTAACAAGGAAAATGACATAAAAACTTGTAGAGTTTCGTTGAGAAATTCTAACCCATCCCCCACATTTTCCTGATATTGTATCAATAAAATCATTAATACAATATTGAAATTTATAGAAAATTACAAGAAAAATCCACACTTCAGTATAAATATCGTTCCATTTATCGCCGATAGGAGGTCCACGAAACATATAATCACGAAATAAATATAGGAGAAGACTTATCCTTTTATATACTTCTTTAATCAAAGTTACTGCCATATTTTTATAATAGATGGCGTTATTATGAGGATTGCTTTTTGAACGAGGAAAGGTACTTTTTTTAAATTTTTATAAAACAAAATCAGTTTAAAAAATTTCTAATAATAAAATTAAATATTTAAATTTTTTGTTAGCCAATTTTCCGAAATTATTTTTGTTATAAAAAAAACAGAATAAAACGCTTAAAAATTTATCCTTTTCAAAAGGACAAGCTTATCCTGTTACTTCTTTATTCAAAGTTTTAAGCAAATAAGAAAATATTATTTTCAATAGCGTTACTGCCATATTTTCATAATAGATGGCGTTAGTACGAGGATTGTTTTTTAAAAGAGGAAAAGAATTTTCTTAAAACTTTTATTAAACAAAATCAGTTTAAAATATTTCTTATAATAAAATTAAATATTTGTTAGGCACTTTTCAGAAACTATTTTTGTTATAAAAAAAAAACTGAATAAAACGCTTAAAAATTTATCCTTTTCAAAAGGACAGGCTTATCCTTTTACTTCTTTAATAAAAGTTTTAATCAAATAAGAAAATATTATTTTCAATAGCGTTACTGCCATATTTTCATAATAGATGGCGTTATTATGAGGATTGTTTTTTAATAGAGGAAAAGTACTTTCTGAAAACTTTTATAAAACAAAATCAGTTTAATAAATTTTCTTATAATAAAATTAAATATTTAAATTTTTTGTTAGCCACTTTTCCAAAATAAGTTTTGTTATAAAAAAAAACTGAATAAAACGCTTCAAAACTTATCCTTTTCAAAAGGACAGGCTTATCCTTTTACTTCTTTAATAAAAGTTTAAAGCAAATAAGAAAAAATTATTTTCAATACCGTTACTGCCATATTTTCATAATAGATGGCGTTATTATGAGGATTGTTTTTTAATAGAGGAAAAGTACTTTCTGGAAACTTTTAAAAAACAAAATCAGTTTAAAAATTTTTCTTATAATAAAATTAAATATTTAAATTTTTTATTAGCCACTTTTCCGAAATAAGTTTTGTTATAAAAAAAACAGAATAAAACGCTAACAATTTATTATTTTCAAAAGGACAGACTTATCCTGTTACTTCTTTAATCAACGTTTTAAGAAAATAAAAAAATATTATTTTCAATAGCGTTACTGCCATATTTTCAAAATAGATGGCGTTATTATGAGGATTGCTTTTTGAACGAGGAAAAGTAATTTTTTTAAATTTTTATAAAACAAAATCAGTTTAAAAAATTTCTAATAATAAAATTAAATATTTAAATTTTTTGTTAGCCAATTTTCCGAAATTATTTTTGTTATAAAAAAAAAACTGAATAAAACGCTTAAAAATTTATCCTTTTCAAAAGGACAGGCTTATCCTTTTACTTCTTTAATAAAAATTTTAAGCAAATAAGAAAATATTATTTTCAATAGCGTTACTGCCATATTTTCATAATAGATGGCGTTAGTACGAGGATTGTTTTTTTAAAGAGAAAAAGAATTTTCTTATAACTTTTATAAAACAAAATCAGTTCAAAAAATATCTTATAATAAAATTAAATATTTATATTTTTTGTTAGGCACTTTTTCAGAAATAATTTTTGTTATAAAAAAAACTGAATAAAACGCTTAAAAACTTATGCTTTCCAAAAGGACATGCTTATCCTTTTACTTCTTTAATAAAAGTTTAAAGCAAATAAGAAAAAATTATTTTCAAAAGCGTTACTGCCATATTTTCATAATAGATGGCGTTATTATGAGGATTGTTTTTTAATAGAGGAAAAGTACTTTCTGAAAACTTTTATAAAACAAAATCAGTTTAAAAAAATTTCTTATAATAAAATTAAATATTTTTATTTTTTGTAAGCCACTGTTCCGAAATTATTTTTGTTATAAAAAAAACTGAATAAAACGCTTAAAAATTTATTCTTTTCAAAAGGACAAGCTTATCCTGTTACTTCTTAATTCAAAGTTTTAAGCAAATAAGAAAAAATTATTTTCAATAGCGTTACTGCCATATTTTTATAATAGATGGCGATAGTACGAGGATTGTTTTTTAAAAGAGGAAAAGAATTTTCTTAAAACTTTTATTAAACAAAATCAGTTTAAAATATTTTCTTATAATAAAATTAAATATTTATATTTTTTGTTAGGCACTTTTTCAGAAATTATTTTTGTTATAAGAAAAAAACTGAATAAAACGCTTAAAAACTTATCCTTTCCAAAAGCCTAATAGAATTCCCAAATAATCGAAATATAATAATTCAAAAACCAAAAAGGCTTTCAAACGATTATAATGATTTCGTGTTTCCCACATTATTTCCCACACTAATAAGAATTAACTTAAAAAAAAAAAATAATAATCCTCTCGTAAAAAGGGACTATTTGCAGAGAAAGGAAGTGCGAAAATAAAAATACAAGATACAAATAAAAATTTACATTGATTATATACTCGTACACATATATTCAGAATAGAAATTGAGTAGCTAAAATGGTTTTGAGAAATGGTGAAAAGAATGAAGGATTTCATTCCGTAAAAGTCTACAATAATCATGATTTTCTCGGTAGAAAACATGAACGAATTGAATGAACGGAAAGAAATTTCATATGAACGATATAACAACAATTGCGTCAACAAAAAAAAAAAATCCACATCTTTAGAGGCCAAATGGAAAAGAAATGTATTTCATAAAAAGGATATGTTTTTAAGCTTATATAATACGAATATGTACTATCGTCGTAGTCAAATGGATGGTCGTTGTTTGTGCGTATATAAATTTATTCGAATTTGAAGCTGGCAAATTCATCGAGGGAATTCATGGAATGGCAATCGAATACTAAATAGAATGAATCGACTTGATATCCATCCAAGCTCTGATACCTTTTTAGTATCAAATAATTTTCCGAATCTAACAGGAAAATCATCCAAGCAAACATGAACACTCCACTGTAGGTATGGTGTAGGCACACTTCTACATATTATTTTTACCATTCCCCAAGTAAATAGTATATTTAGTAGTACACTTAGTACACTCTTATATGAATAAATATATATTTCCGTGCGTATGCGTTTCAGGATACGCTTCGGAAGCTGGCTACGTTAAGCATTAATGATATGGACACATGTACATAAAAGGTTAAAATGTGGAAAAATTGAATTGAATATTTACAAAAAAAAAAAAAACGCTAGAAAAATAACCTTTTTTACTGGAACAATTTCTATTAAAATTCAGTTCATTTGTGCAAAGAAAGTTAATAGTGGCTTTGATACTATTTTTGTTGCATTTTTTGTGTTAGTCCTTTTTTTTGTAGTTGTTTTAAAAAAAAATTCTTCTTCTTACCAATAAGGACATACTTTAAATTTATTATCAATATTTAAGCTTTCTTTACTAGTACAAATATTGATAATTCCAGAACGATCAACATAAATTAAGAAAATTTATAAAAATTCACAAGATTTTTATAGAAACAAATTTTGTTTTTTTTTTGTTTAAGAAAAAAATATTTTCAATTCAATAGAAATACTCTTCAACAAATTAAAGGGGAGAGGAGGGGAGAAGGAAAAATTTTGATTGATTATCTGATTGATTGATTCATTTATTTCAACATACGAACTAGTATGATGGAATGTGAACGAAAACAAAAATGACACAAAAAATAAATTGATTGAAGAAGATTGAAAAATTTTGGTTACTGTGTCATCGAAATTTTTTTTGCTGTTGTTGCAAAAAATCGAAGTGGAAATTTTCCTCGAAAAATCTAATTTTATATTTTATATAAAAATTTTATAAGGTGAAAAAATTGAAATTTCATTAATTTTTTCCAACAAAATAGCAGAAGAATAATAAAAAAACAAACAATTGTTTGCCTGTTTTGCATTTGTCAGGAACTTGCAGCGTAGCGCCATCTTTGTGCCAATTGGTAATGTTCGAAAAATGTATCTATTCTCTTATGTATTTTTTTACAGAATTTTTAGTTACGATTTATTTCTTTTTTTTTAAATTATTAATGCCACAATAAAATGACAGAAATTGTATAATTTTTAATTGTAAAATTATAATTTTTATAATTAAAATAGAAGTTGTAAATAAATCCAAAAATACAATTTGCAATTTTTATAAAAAGCGCGTTTTACATTTAACAAATTAATTATTTATTTCGTAAAGTATATAAATGAGAAAATATAAAAAATATTGTGGAATAAAAATTTATAAATAAATAACTTTTTACCTATTGACAGAAAAAGAAAACAGAAAATAATTCCTAAAAATTTACAAATATTACAGGATAACAGTAGAATTTACTTACACGATTCTTCTAAGCACTTAATCTGCTCATGTAAGAGCAAAATATATTTAGCCAAAATAACTATAGGCTAATTCAATAGTAATAATTTTTGACAGCGATTATTTCTAAGATGTTTCTTTTTTACGTATCTGTCATTTAAAGGCTTTGGAAAATTTAGCCATTGGGCAAAACACAGTTGATTTTTTCGGGTAGCACAATAGCTCGTCAGGGAACACAATAAAAAAAAAAGGTGTTTTGTAAAAATTTGGAGAATTACCAGCGCATATTCGTACAGGTTGTTCGGATGAAAATATTACTGCTGTGGAAGAAAGTGTGACGCAGTCACTGACAACATCAAGGGACCTTTCGGACAGGTCCAAAAAAAGACCTACGCATCTACAAAAACTATTAGCTAGAGACCATTTGAAGCGATGGTTGAACGAAAACCAGTTCATTCAGATTTTTCAGGAAAAAAAACATAATGAGTAATAGGCACATTTCCACCTAAACGTATGCGTTCACAAGTAAAACGGTTGCATTTGGGATACTTTCCACCCACAACAAGTCACTGTCTTTGGTCGTACGAACACACAGAATCATACTTCTTTCAAAAATATACCGATAATGATTTTACGGTGATGGTCAATGAAGTTTTTATTACCTAAATTGGATGACATGGACTTCGGCAACACGTGGTTTCAAAAGAGCGGTGCAATTTTTTACACAGCGCGTGAAACCATGGCCTTATTTTGCGAACGAAATGCTCAGCACACTTTATATCACTAAATAACGTTTAGTCTATGGCAATAAACCCTAGACTAAATCCTAGATGAAGCTTTTTGTGATAGTTTGCTTGCTAGATTCGCTGCTTGTTTTAAAACTGGCTGTGCCGCTTGATTTTGTGATGGTATATCTGCGATTTAACTTGTTTTAAATTTGTTGGATTTCTAGCTAGTTTTCAACGGTCAAATTACAATCCTGCCACATAACAAAACAATGAACAGTATTACAATATTTTGACTAGAACTACAAAATTAAAATGTAGGATTTATTTTGACGATAAAACAGATGACGTTTTGTGCATTCCCATAAAATTGTGACGATTTTAAAATGTTTGCAGTTTTCAATTCAGTCAGAATTGTATTCCTCTCATTATATGTATTTCCAAAATGTAAATAAACGTCCCATGTGACAAGACAATGTTTTTTCATTAGTTCTCGTTAAAATAAGCAGAAAAACAAGCACGAAAAAAAAACCGGTTCTAATTCCGCTAAATCTAGCTTGAAAACAAGCAATGACGTCTTGTTTTCAAGCTAGATTTATCGGAATCAGAATCGTTTCTTTTTTTTAGTACCGCAATCAGCTCGGTAGACAGCAAGAAAACAGGCACGAAAACAAGCGTCGTGTGTAATGGGTTTTAAATGAAGACTATGCCAACAAGATCGAAACGATTCCAGATCTTAAGGACGAACTCATATGCGATACTAATGAAACACAGACCGAACTAGGCGATAAAATCATGGAAAATTTTGATACGCGTATCCTGTATTGCCAGAGATGTTGGACATTTGGCGAATATTATTATTGTATACATAATTGCCATTAACTAAACAAGACACGGATTTTTAAAAAAAACTTTTTGCAAAAATTTTTGGGTGTCCTAATTAAAATAGAAAATATTCGGTCTTATTGGAAAAAAAATTACAAAATTTTAAAATATTTTCTAAGACTAAGAGAAATTGTTAATGAATAAATAAAATCTTCCGAAATCAAAATAAAAAAATTATTTGAAAAAAAATTGGATTATGAAAAAAATCTTACATCAAAATATTTTCAAAAGTGAATAGACCCGTAAAAATTGGCTCATGATTAGTACCAAAAGTTCCTCACTTAAAAAGGACTTTTTTTCTTATTTATTTTAGTTAGTAAAGATTTGTATAATAACACACACTAGCCAGTCGATCGGTCAAATCAGCAATGTTGCTAGATGTTGACAGAAACCTCGCAATATGTTGGCAACAAATTATTCTGTATTTAACTACGTTCTACCAAGATTTCTATTACAATCAACTTTTAATTCTATTACAATTAATGTTGGAGCATTGTTCGATGCTTACCTGGTTGCTGTAAGGCAGGCAAATGCTTTTATTGGTGTTTGAAATCTGAAATGGGAAAATTTCACTGCTAAGTTATGGACAGAGACTTGTTTTTTTGTTTTTGATTTATTAACTTCTACCATTTTTTAAAAACAATTTCTTATTATTATTATATATAGTAAAACATAAAGGAAATACCTGTTTTGAAAAATTTCCCATATGGAATTTTCTAGAATTTTTAAATTAGTATTTTTGGTGTTGTAAATAAAAGGAAAAAATCTAGAGTAACTAAAATATTAGAGGAAGAAGAAAATTATGATTTTCGAAAGGATAACAATTACTACTCGTTTATATTAATAATAGGTTAAGTTCTAAGCATGCTTTGTGGATTGTTAAATTCAATTTTTTCTACTACTACTTTTACGATACTGGTTTTTCTAACATTCTTTCTAAAGAAACCAATGCTGTTAATAATAAAAATGAGAAATTAATGATGGAGTTAAATGAGAAATTTTTGCAAATATATATAGAAGAGAATATAATAATTTATGACAGTTAATACATATTTTTCTAATTTTTATAAATAATTTCTTATATAATAAATATTGCTTATAATGTCAAAAATTTAAGTATTAAATACATTAAAACACACTCAATATTTTTTATGTTATTAGAGAAGGGGAAAAAAACAATTAAAAAAATATATCTGAAAATAGATGTTTTTTTAATAATATTAGAAAAGTAAAATAGTTAAAAATTAAGAAAAAAACTTCAAACAAAATTGTTGACCGACATTCTTATCAACAGTTGACGAGCGAGCATGTTGAATGGAAGTAAACTCGTTGATCACATACACAATGGCTGCGCCATAGATTTATTGATGGACACTAAACGACTGTGACAACAATTTTCGCTGACAGCAAGAAATTTGTTTCAATTTTTCGCTGACAGCGATCGCGCGCGGTACGTGACATGTGTCAAAGTCAAAAGTGTTCAATTCGTCATAGAAAGACTCATACTCGAACAACGCTTCAAAATTTATTCAATTTTATTATCAAAATTCGTGCTCTGTGAAAAATGTTTTTCGCGCACTTCGACCATTTTATGGTTGTCATAATCGACCTGCTGAGCGAGCACTTCAAACCATAGTGACAAAACTTCTCAGCAATTTAACGCTATTCGACATCAAACCGCAGCGTCCAGTGTTGGTGAAGATCGTGATTTGTCAATCCGTCGCTGTTCACTGCAATTAAGATTGTGTTAATCGACTGTGCGGAAGATTTTACCCAAAGATATTGGTTTGAAAGTGTATAAAATATAGCTCATGTAAGAACTGAAGCCTAATGACCCGCCAAAGTGGGGAAATTTCGGTAAGTGGGGACTTAGAACAACTTGAAGCTAATTTCTGGTTAAATGGGTTTGTGAATGAGCAAAATTGTCGCACAAGCAAAACAAGAACCACCATGGAAGCCGAAATAATGCACTGTTTGGTTATTCTATATGCCGCACAGCACGTGAAACAATTGACATATTAAGAGATGAGTGCGGTGAGTTGGCCGCCTAGATCGTGTGATTTGACGCCTTTAGACCATTTTATATGGGACTACGTGAACTTACTCGTCTATGTCGATAAAGCAGCGTTACTTGCATCCTTGGAAGACAACATTACACGTGTTATTAGCGAGATAGCAGTCGAGATGCTCGGAAAAAGTGTTTCAAAATTTGGATCCCTCGCATAGATCACTTTAAACGTACTTGCTTTAAATATAAATATTGTACAGAAGTGGACCAAGAATATTGTCTTGAGGAACACCAGATATGATAGGCTATATTTTGAGAGTATCAGTATTTACTGTTACTTCTTGCATAAGTAATATTGTGTTGCAGAGATTGCTAAGGGGGAGGGGGTCGGCTAGTATTGCAGAGATTGCTAAGGGGGAGGGGGTCGGCAGGTAGTGTCGAAAGTTGGCAATGTCTTCCTTAGAGGGGTCAGGGGGGAAAGAATAAGAAGTGTGGGAAATGATTGAGTAAACCGACGACTGATGTGGGAGAGGACGACAGGTGTTGAGTCACTTTCCCTGACCATGCCCCATAGCCTATTTAATATATTGAAATGAGTAAATTTAGAGTATTCCAGAAGCTACATTTTTTCATATAGACACAAAAAGAGAACGACGCATTTTTTTAGTTTAAATTTAGTACATTTTATATTTCGTTGTAATATTTTTGGAGGAAATTTTTCAAATTTTTCTAATAAAAATTTGATTTTTGATAAAGAAATTTTTTAAATACAATATAATTTTTTTTTAAACTCTCAAAAGTTTTATTTATTCTCAAAATTTATAAAAACATTTTCATAGATTTTTGTTTATATTAAAACATTCAAGATTCAAGGATTAATAAGATTTTGCAGAAATATGCCATAAATTCATGGAATATTAGAAGCCTAAAACGTTGTAGGCGTCTAATATTCCATGAATTTGGATGTTGGTTTATCGAACCAAATTTGTCTCAGCAATGAGGTTCATATCTCGCTCAGTGGATATGTCATAAAATAAAATTACCCAAAATGGGGCTCTGAAAAACCACACGTAACTGTGGAGACGTCATTATAACCGTGTAAAGTAATTGTTGGATGTGCATTTTGGTCTTAAGGTGTCGTAGGTTCTGCTTTATTTGAAAATGAAGACCGAGAGACCCTGAGTCAATTCTGAGCGCTGGTTTCAACTAAACTGTACCACAAGCCACGAAATTGTGCAAAAAGTTCCCAGGATGTGTAATTTCAAAATGTGATTATGTCAATTGGTTTACAAGATCGAGCGATTTGACGGAATTGGATTTTTTCCTGTACGGCTACACAAAACATCATACAATCCCCAAACTTAAGAGCATTTTAAAACAAACATGCTTTAAGCAATCACCGATTTTCAGTCAGAAATCTGCGAAAAAGTAATTAAAGATTATCTCAAAACGATCGTGTCCTGCAAGAAGTCTCCTGGCAGCCATTTGAATGATATTATATTTACCATAAAAAATGGCAAGGTCCAAGCAATATAATGAAATAGAAATTTCAACGAAATCTGGAATTTTTATTTCTATTTAACTGTGTTTTATAGTTCAGTCTTCAAAATTCTTGCCAGTCTTCTGTGATTAAATTTGTCCAATTGAGAAAATAACAAAGAAATTATTCAAAAATATTCAAGGATCTTTTTGTTGTTGTTGTTATTGTTGATTTGATAAAACAAATAAAAACTAAAAAATTCCTTTTCAGCTTCAATGTATACTTATTAAACAGGATAAGAATAAACTATATTTCATAGCTAACAAAATTACTATTATTATTATTATTATTATTATGACTATGATTTTTATTTTCTGACGTGTCCTTTTAGAAGCATACATCCTTCTGCTGGCTACGGATTAAACTACGAGCCGCCCGTCATTTTTGTATACTCGTATTTATCCTCCATTTCAAATTTTACATAGAAACTCATCACTGTGCCAAAATTCCAAAAGGAATAATAAGCGTAAATTAAGGGAAAAAACCCGATTTAATAAATACACCAACATAATCTTCTTATTTTTTTTTAAGAAATATTTTTTGTCCTTTCATTTTCTAGATTTAGGCTCAAAATTTATTCTAAATTCACGCAAATTTTCCTAACGAATTCCACAATTTCTCTGTGTGGAATTTTTCGAAACGAAATCCATTTAAATCCCCAGTCAACAATAAGGGTTTTTTTCCCCACCCTAGAGATGTGGAAAATTGTAGAGACATTGTGGACAATACGATTATCGTGGCTTAATATTATATACAATTACAAAAAAAAAATGTATGGTTTTTTATGGGTGTGAGGGTGTGGAGAATTTTTTTTCTATTTTTGTAGCGAATTACAATTAGACTCAATGACACAGGATATACGAAAAGTCTATTTAAATTATTGTATTAAGCTAACAGTAAAAGATAAAAATTCAACAAAAAAAAATGTTATATAAAAAAAATGGAAATTGTTTTTTTTTCTGATTTATTTAATTTTATTACAGGATAAATAGGATTAACTCTTTAAATATTTTAAAATTGTTTAAATTGGATTTTAACAAAATTTAAGGATAATAATTATTATTATTAAGAAAAGATGGGTTTTCGGTGTTGAAAAGTGAACAAAAAAGGAGTAAATTTTTATATACTTGAATCATATTTTTGGATCAAACTGAATTTACTTACGAAAAATATAAAAATTTATTATATTTTTAAGCAATTGTTAATGCTTGAAAGCAAAATTTTTCTCCTATTCGAAGCACTGTGATCCGAAAAGGGTATTTTGAGACGTTTTGATCTCCTTAGTATTACTTTAATTTGCAAATAATTTTTAAAAAAAATTAGTTATTATATCCATTTTCTCCCATTTTAATTAAATACAAAAATCAGAATTATTTCACTGAAAAGCTAACCGCATAATTAAATTGAAAAAAGAGAAACTAAAAAAAAAATTTGTTTGATCTTCGAAAGGACCAAATATAGTTAACTACAAATCCTTCTAACAATTTTGGAAATTAAATACCGCTAATTAAAAAAAAAAAAACCTCAATTATCTCCAATATATTGAGAGAAAAATTAACCCTTAATTTATGTCAATTAACAGCATTGCTGTTTTTTTTAAAAAAAAAATCCTTAATTACGTTTTGACAAAATTCGTAATAATAAAGAAATAAATGCGAAATATTCAAATTAATTTGCGAAAATATATCGGTTTATTCGTTAGGCAAAAATAGATTTCCATCGTCTTGGAATAATTCAAATCTAGGGTAAAGTTTATTAATAAGGACGAAATGTATATAGGCAAATATCCGTAATAAGGGTTCTTAGTCAAAAAAAAAAAAAAATTGTACATTTTTTTTCTATGTTAATTTACACAGTTAGTTACTGGTATTTTGTCATATTTTTTTTTGTTATTTCTGCCATTTTCGAAACTGATTTCCCAAGGAACAGCAAAAAGAGTTTACTCGGAAAAAATGATGAGAAAAATGAAAACGTTGCACACAAAAAATCTGTGATGAAATTTTCTTTATTCAATCATCGGGCACGATGGGGTTTAGTTACTCAAATTGGGGAGGCTTTTTTCATATTTATTTATATTTCATTTGAATTTTTTATATCAAAAGGACAGTAAAAAGTATCTTTCGAATATTTTCGCGTTATTTTTTTTCTTCTTCAATGTTTTATTGATTTTTTCCCCTCTAATTAATAATGAACGAAAGAAAATATGTCAAATTCAAAGAGAGGGAGACCTTGATTTTAACAATTTTTTTTTATTTTGTTTTATTTTTTTCCATCTTTTTTGCTATACCAAATCGAATTGAATAAAATTTGATACAATGAACAGGTGTTCTTAATTAATACAAGTTACCCAATTTGGTATGAACTGGCACTGACGATTGTATGATTTTAATCGATTCAATTAACATGGAATTTCTGATGATTTCTAATAGTCGTTTGATCATCTAGTCGATGTGGGCAATCATAAATGTTGTAAGAACGCAGTTAGTGGCAAAAAAAAATTATTAAATATTCATTTAAAATACCTTCTATCCCACTAACAAAAATAATTACTTTTACATAAACAAATAGTAGTTTGTCCAACAAAAAAAAAAACA
Source organism: Atherix ibis (assembly GCA_958298945.1). Taxonomy (NCBI): domain Eukaryota; kingdom Metazoa; phylum Arthropoda; class Insecta; order Diptera; family Athericidae; genus Atherix; species Atherix ibis. The sequence goes on from OY282605.1 coordinate 132,211,273, forward strand.
ACCAAACTTTGTATGAAAAGTAAAAAAAATTCCTATTAAAGGGTTGTCCATTTCGTGTTTCAGAAAGTACAGCCTCTGTCATTTGACAGCTGTCAAACATACGAGGTCTGTTTAAAATGTATCGCGAATTTTGTGTTTTTTTCAAAAATTATTTATTTGTTCATGCATATCTATTTTGTACCCTTCAAAGTAATCCCCACCAGAGATTATACACTTGTTCCAACGTTTTTTCCAATCCTTGAAGCACTTCAAAAAATCATTTTTTGTGATCTTATTCAGCTCCTCCTTCGATGCCGTCTTTATCTCCTCAATCGTAACGTAGCGTCGTCCTTTCATGGGGCTCTTCAGTTTCGGGAACAAGAAAAAGTCACAGGGAGCCAGATCTGGGAAATACGGTGGCTGCGGCATTATTAGTGTGTTGTTTTTGGCCAAAAATGTCAAAAGCCAATTTTTGTTCTTCCACAAATCAGGGCGTTTCTGGTGGATTCCTTCGCGCAACTTGCGCATAACTTGCAGGTAATATTCTTTATTGACCGTTCTACCCTGTGGCAAGAACTCATGATGGACCACACCGCTGTAATCGAAGAAAACTGTTAGCAAATCCTTCACATTCGACCGAAATTGGCGCTAGCGGCAGCTTTCATTGGGATGATTGAGCGTTGGTTTCTACGTCATAACCATAAACTCATGATTCATCACTAGTTATGACCCTCTGGAGCAAATTTGGGTCGTCGCGGACAGACTCGAACAGCTCCTTAGCAATGCTCTTTTTGGTCGAAAATGGGCAAAAATCGAAGACGAGCTAAAACACGTGCAAATAAAGCAGCTGTCAAAAATTAACTGAACATTCAAAATGGCCGAACTTGTCGGCATAAGTGTGAGACATGAGTGCCAACATAACGACACAAAAAATCGAAAATCGAAGAAACGTAACCCGCGGAAATTCAAAATTCGCGATACTCTTTGAACAGACCTCGTACACATCATTCAAGGTGGTGCTTATTTACGTTAGGGTTTGCCATTTCAATTATGTTAAAATAGTAAAAACTTTCTAAAAAAAATGATTATTTTGCCGTAGCCATGTTTTGCGCAGAATTATCTTCAGCGATGAGGCTTATATCTCGCTGAAGAACCACAAAAAACTATGTAGAAGCCATTGTATCTGCGAAAATTGACTGTCTAATGTACATTTTGGCCTGAAGGTGTCATTGGGCCATATTTCTTTGAAAATTAGGAAGAAAATACCGTTAAATTAAATTCTGAGCATCATTGCTGCTTGATAAGTGATTTTTTTTTAAGTTGGACTCTAAGATTTTAATCTTCACCACATGTGGTTTTAATAAAATGACTCCCGAAGTGACAAATTTTAACTTTATTGTGGAAAAAATTTACAGCACGCAAAATTTCTAGATTTGGTGATGTCAATTTATCTTTGAAAATCGTGTAATTTGATACCGTTGGACTTTTTCTTATAATAATATGTGAAACATATTTAAGGCATTTAAAAAACAACATTCTTCTAGTAATGACCGAATTACAGCCTGAAGTATATGGAAAAGTTATCAGAAATTAACTCAAAAGAATCGAGTCTTGCAAGAGGTCTTATAGTGGCCATTTGAATAATGTTATACAATTTCTGGATAATGGCAGGATCCAAGCAATATAACATAATTAAATCAAAATTTCAATGAAATTCAATTGTTTAAGTTTGTTTTATTTTACTTTACTTTCCGAAGCCGAAATTGAATAAGCTTTTACCTCCACTTCAAAACAACAGAAATAATCGAGGTTTTGTCCAACAAAAAAAAAAACAACTTGAAGCCTTCACTTTTTCTTTATTAATTAGAATTTTCTATGATTATTTTTTATTAAATAAAAATTCAATTATTTGCAAGGATCTTTTCTCAAACGTTCCGTTTTATTTGGCCTTTTCCATAGATAAGTGGTTTTTTTTTAAATATATAAAAGCTTTTTCAGACATTTTTTCATATTTAAACATTATTTTTGTATAATTTAAAGTTTTTTTACACTATTTCTAAAAGTTGAAATCACCTTTTTTTTTTATAAAGTAATTAAATCAAGGATAAATTTATTCAACATGAAGTGTGCTAAATTTGATATTGACTAAATTATCGCATTCAATTTATTTTTTATAGACAATCATCAATAGTGTTTTTTTCCGTTGCAAATTATTACAATTTTTAATGAAAAATGTAAGAAAAAACTACCCATTCTGTATAAAATATTGATGATCCCCTTAAAAAAAAAACAACAACAACATAAAATCATACATTCTTTAGTAGCATAACAATTTTCCATCTAGTTGATGTATTCTCCTTAAAATTCGATAAAATTGATGATGGAATTTGATAATCGAGTCTATAATCAAGTTTATATCGAATAAGATTTTATGAATGCCATTACATAAACCAGAAAATCTAATTAAATTTAATTAAAAATTCAGTGTAAAAACAAAAAAAAAACGCAACAAGAAAATATATTTTTAGCCTTCTTTAATAAATGATCTTGTTTTTAACGACATTGAACATGAACCAACCGAAAAGGATGGCTAAATGGCCGTAAAAATGGCTGACCTAAACAAGACAGAATAGGAATTGGGGAAGAAGCTCTATTAAAGAACTTATAGAAGAATGGGTTTAGTAACAAATGATGAAGAAGAAAAAAAGAAAAAAACTCCAAAGTGTTATGGGGAGGGGAGGGGGGGGGGGGGGTATGCTGGATGAATATAACTAAAAAGGAGAAAAATCTGAATAGCAGGACAATAGCAAAAAGATTGCTAGAAAATGATGAAAATGTATCCGGAGAATCTCATTAAAATAGACGACGATAAAAAAAAGGCTCCAAAATTTTGTTATATAATAATGGGAGGTGGTGGTGTGGTCTCTGGAAATTGTATTCAATTCGAAAATGAATTAAAGTTTTATGCTAATCGATGGTATTGTGCCGTTATGTTTATTAGGCTATTTACCATGAAATTGCGAATGACAGCCATTTTCTGATTTACTAAGAAATTAAGTGCGGATACTCTTTAACCGAACAGGATCATCATTGCTGCCTGAATGAAATCAATTCTAGGTGAGAATATACGACACAATTCGTATGATGATTTTTCTTTTGAAATAGACCCCCCCCCCCCATTTAAGTAGAAATGGCTATCCTTTAAGCATATCGACGTGAAGGTAGGCAACCGAATAGCTTGAAGCGCAAATCGTTTATCGACGGGAACGGTTCCGGATTCCCGAATGGACTAATACGGCAAGAATAATGTTCATTCGAATTTTTAGTATTTAGCCAATAGGCAGTTAGGGCAATTGCCTTTGCTTTACCGTTTGGGTCATACAATAACAAAGCATCCATAATAAAAGAATGCCACAAAATGTGTTATATTCTAAATAGTAGCCGCACTGTATTTACGGTGGGATTTTTTTCACCCCCAAACCTTTTTGGTTCTCAACGAACTTAGCAGCATACGAAGAATGACGACTTTCATTGCGTGCCCGAAACATTATCAACACCAGAAAAATGCTCCATGAAAAACGATGCCGTATTGTATTGTATGGTGAACATTTGAAAATGAGAGAAAAAAAATGATATGAACTTTTATGAGGCGTAAACAAGCCTCAGGCTTGCTTTCTTTGGCTTGGTTAATGCAAAGATTGAAAGGACATCATTTTCGACCTACTAGAACTAGAGATGAAAAATTGTGTACACCATGGAAAATCCATTCAAGAATTTTTATATAAAAAATTTTCTTTTTTCCTTGTGTGTGTCATCATTTATTTTTTAGTTGCAATTTCTTTAGTTTTTAGACACCACCTCCCCCCTTCCCCACCACCAACAACAACCTTTACTAGTGTATAAGTCCTTCTACTGTTAATTAAAACAATTTTTGGGGTCCAATTTTATAGATGGAAATAAAATCTTATCGAAAAATTCGTTGCGTTTCATTTCGTTACGTTTCATGCGGTGGATGTGATGACATCGAAATTGAATTAAAATTAATAATCCATCCAAGCGTGTCATCAGGCCCCATTCGATGATATTATTATTATCCTGGGAGATGTATTTGTGTACGAATGAAACTTGTCGAAAATTCAATGACAACTCAAATTGGCCAAAGCACTAACCGAAAAATCTTTTCTCCCACCGAATACCGAATCCTTTTTGCTTTTGTTACTAGGACGAAAACTTAGTTCGAGATCATTAAATGGCATTGTTTTCTATTCTATTGTGAATGGGTTAATTAAATAACAACTTGGAAAATCACTCAGAATAATGTCAAGCAGAGAGAGTATACTGTGTGGAAAATCAAAAAGGTGAACGTGTCCTGACTACATTAACAACAATAAAACTGTTTATTTTTTTTTTTTCTTCAACAATTTTCGTATTTTTTTCATTTGTGGTTGTTTGTTGATGGTGTGCATCCGAACAGAACATTGAAGGATGTTACAATTCCTTCATGGTCATATGACGATGAGATGATGATGATGATGATGTAATGGCAAAAGAAGTTTTAATGGTTCCAGTTAGATTTTATACTATTTCCCGGTCAGGATTCTAAAAGAAAATTACACGTTCTTCGTATAAACATTAAAAATGAGTTTTTGTAATAAAATTTTCTAAATTTTAAGCAGTTGGTTATGTTTTCAGTTATGTTGTATATTATTTTACTACGTTTTATTATGGATTTTGTATTGTAGGCTCTTAAAATTGGCAAGTTTATTTTTACTACGTTTAAATTGTTTGGAGGCAAATAATAGATTTTAATAGCTTGATGACGACCATTTTGTAAAAAAAAAAAACCTTTTTTTGTAATTTTCTGACAAGATTATTTTATTAGTAACATAGAAGGTATTTTTGGGTAATTTTAGAATTGTTTTGGTGAGAAGTTTTAGGTATTTTTGGATAATTTTAGATTTTCTTTTCGGTCTTAATGGATTTTAACTAATTTTTTTTGTTGATATTATTCCGTGATGTGCTGAAATGTCTGTTTTGAAATAATAGCAATGTTTTAAATTTTGATGAGTTTGTACACAGTTTCTTGTAGTTAATTATCAAATTAGAATGGTTTGAAAATCTTCAGAAATATTTCTGAATTCTTGATAAAAGAAATTACTTGGAAAAATTATATGTCTGAGTTGAAATCTGTTCACACTGCGAGCTTCTCCTCCACATAGCGTGTATGTTAGACCCTACTAGACGTATAGTAGAAATTTGAACTTGGTCCGGTAACTACGCTACCCTACAGAGCGTTATTAGTGAAGTTGTACTTTGAGTGTAGTATAAAAAATGGAGCAGTGACGCATTTCTTGACTTCTGAAAAGCATATGAGAAATATTTCTTATAAAAAAACATAAGCTTTTCATTGGTATAAAAAATTTTTAGGGGCTCAGAAGCACTGGAAGACAAACGCTGCGGAGGGAGGGCTTTAAATTCGAAAACGAATAAAAATGGTGGAATGGGAATGGGCTCTTGTGAGGTTATACCGTCAACTAACGTTGAAGCTTCTTGAATGGCTCAGAAAAAAGAGTTCTCCTTAAAAGACTCAGAAAAAAGAGACTACCTCGAGAAAAACTCTTTCGTAAATTGCTTCTGGAGTTTCACGTTCCCAAATGCGATCAAAAAAAGTTTTCTCCTTGAAAGGCTCAGAAAAAGTAGACTACCTTGAAAAAGATCGTTCGTCAATTGCTTCTGAACACATTCCCAGATGCGATCAAAAAAAGTTCTTCTCCTTAAAAGGCTCAGAAAAAGGAGACCACCTCGAAAAAGATCGTTCGTAAATTGCTTCTGAATTTTCACATTCCCAGATGCGATCAAAAAAAGTTCTTCTCCTTGAAAGGCTCAGAAAAAGGAGACTACATCGAAAAAGATCGTTCGTAAATTGCTTCTGGATTTTCACGTTCCCAAATACGATAAAAAAGAGTTTTTCTCCTTGAAAGGCTTTGAAAAGGAGACCACCAAAAGATCGTTCCTAAATTGTTTCTGGATTTTCACGTTCCCAGATGCGATCAAAAATAGTTCTTCTTCTTGAAAGGCTCACAAAAAGGAGACTACCTCGAAAAAGATCGTTCGTAAATTGCTTCTCGATTTTCACGTTCCCAAATGCGATAAAAAAAGTTCTTCTCCTTGAAAGGCTCAGAAATGGAGACCACCAACAGATCGTTCGTAAATTGCTTCTGGATTTTCATGTTCCCAGATGCGATCAATAAGAGCTCTTCTCCTTGAAAAGATCATTTTGCTTATTAACACAGCCACCCAAGTCGAAATAAATGTGCTGTGTTATTTATTATCTATTAGGGTCTTGTCGATGGATCTCTTAATCGTTATTGATCTCTGCGTTGAAGTTTCTTTATCACCTGAATTTTGTACGGAAATTAGTACAAATCTTGGCATTTATACTCGTACGAAACGATGTAAGAAAGATTCAATTCGTGAGTGGAAGGACTAGACCGGCTTTAGATGCGTTATAAAAAATTAGGTCTGCCTACTGGTGCTTTTAAAGAGCTTGGACATTCCTGTTTTGAGACGACTAATGCTACTGTTAGACTATTCAAGAAATGCTCAAATTATTCGAACCAAATGTTCGTCTGATTGTACAAACTTTTTAACGCTCAATTACCTCAGTTGAAAAATTTTTGTTCGCGCCTACGGAGGACAAATTAAAATGCCTCGATCACGGGCTCGAACTATAGAACAATTTTTAGCAGTCATTAAACGTGAGCTCGATTAAAGTTCGCACAGCCAGAATTTGTTCGACCTACAAGTTTTTTTCTTTATCCGTCTGACATTTGTCAATTTTGTGCTTTTTGCCTTTTGTAGTCCATTGAACAACATAAGAGCAAATATTTTGCGAGTTTATTTTTTCTACAAATAATCGGCAAATCAGAACATAAAAAAAATAATTTTTAATACATAAACGTTCATCACAAAAAACACACTGCAAAATGTCCAAATTGCAAAAATGTACGTGATCCAACGCAAAACTTGTACACGCTCGGCGATGACATTATTCGAGCAAATCTCTTAATTTTGTGTGTCTCGAACATGCTTTATGGAGAAAAACGTGTTCGTCGCACATGTTCGAGCATATAATACACCGCTCGAGCCGAAAAAATGGACGATGTCTAAAATTCGTGCACTTCTCGAATGGTGTCTATAGTACCATATTTTTTTAAAAATTATTCACTAATCGGTAAACAGTGCAATTTGAAGCCACGCATTTTTGAATTAATTTTTCGCAAAATCTTCTGAGCGTCATAGTAATTCATGAATTGTTCTCATGACAATGACGACATGTTGTTGATGGTTTCGTGAAATGTTCTTTTGACAATTATGACACATTGTTGATGGTTATTAACCCTCCATTAATAATTTTACCATGTCTACTGTTTATGACTGTTTAAATATAATCTGACAAAAAAACAACTTGAATTTTGAACAGATGGTTCTAAAATTGTCGTATTTCGAGGTTCGAGGTCTTAAAATGTTTTCCAAAGGTTCCAGAATATGGCATTTAAACTAAAACACACTGTTTGAATATAGTAAAAAAAATTTTGTAAGCCAGGGTTTTCTGCGAAGAAATTTGCGATTTTCTGTTCTAAATAATAATTTATCGTTAAGTCTATACGAGGTCTGTTCAAAAAGTATCGCGAATTTTGTGTTTTTTTCAAAAATTAATTATTTATTCATGAATATCTATTTTGTCCCCTTCAAAGTAATCCCCAACAGATATTACACACTTGTGGCAACGTTTTTTCCAATCCTTGAAGCACTTCAAAAAATCATTTTTTGTGATCTTGTTAAGCTCCTTCGATGCCGTCATTATCTTCTCAATCGTAGCGTAGCGTCGTCCTTTCATGGGGATCTTCAGTTTCGGGAATAAGAAAAAGTCACAGGGGGTCAGATCTGCGGAATACGGTGGCTGTGGCATTATTAGTGTGTTGTTTTTGTCCAAAAATGGCAAAATCCAATTTTTGTTCTTCCACAAATCCGGGTGTTTCAGGCGGATTGTTTCGCGCAACTTGCCCATAACTTGCAGGTAATATTCCTTATTGACCGTTCTACCCTGTGGCAAGAACTCATGATGCACCACGTCCCTGCAATAGAAGAAAACTGTAAGCAAAACCTTCGTATTCGGCCGAACTTGGCGCGCTTTTTTCGGTCTTGGCTCGTGCGGCAGCTTCCATTGGAATGATTGAGCTTTGATTTCCACGTTATAACCATAAACTCATGATTCGTCACCAGTCATGACTCTCTGTCAGAGCAAATTAGGGTCGTCGCGGACAGAGTCCAACAGTTCCTTAGTAATGTTAATGCGATGCTGTTTTTGGTCGAAATTGAGCAAAAATCGAAGACGTGCAAGCAAAGCAGCTGTCAAAAATTAACTGAACATTCAAAATGGCCGAACTTATCGGCATAAGTGTAACGCCATAAAAATTCGAAAATCGAATATACGTAACCCGCGGAAATTCAAAATTCGCGATACTTTTTGAACTAACCTCGTATATAAAACCTCGCAAATTTTTCATTTTTATAACAAAATTTACAGGAGGAAGGAAATTATTTAATTTTAGAGCTAATTTTACTAATAAAATCCGGAAATTTTTTTATCACGACTTGTGTTCAGATTTCCAATTATAAAAGAAATGTTTTTCCTTATATAGAAAATAATTAATGTGAAATTTTATTATTTTTTTTGTTGTAGGGGAAAATATCTAAAAGTGAAACTTTCCATTTTGATGAAATTGGAAAATCACTAACATGGTAGGTGAAGAGAATAGGCACAGATACTTTTCATAGTTTTTGTTCATTTCTTTTTCAAAGTCTATTTTACAATCGATGTAGATTCGTTATGATATAAAAACTTACAATAATTAATCCAGCATGAATTCAGGCGTAAATATAATAGTTATCGAGAGCTACAGTTGCCCCAGATTACGTGTATCCGTTACGCACAATTTTCAAATTGCAGTGCAAAAATTTTCACATTGTCGTAATGCATATAATTTTCACATAGTACAGATAGGAATGGTGGTGCAACGATTTCATAGTGCAGATTGTTGCTCAATACTCGTACTTTTGTTTGGTGTTAGCCGTTCTGAGCTGACTGTAAAAAATGGAAATTTTCACTGATTTTCATTCAATTCCAGCTTGAAATGCAACAGACTCAAAGTGGGGCAATTAGACTCCATAACTGATTGGATTGTATGCAACATGATGAGAAGTGATAATCTCCACAAGAGGGACAAAGTGACAACAAAAATCCAATCAGTCATTGGGAGACTATGCATGTTCTTTAATCGAATTGATGATGCAAATTAATTTCGAGAGTATCTATTGTGTTTGGTAAAAATACTTTTTCAAATGAAAATTGCATTAGTTTGATTGGCGGCGTCTTAGAAAAATCTATGCATTGTTAGATTCGATTAGAATGTGTAATCTGGTTTGTATGTGTAGAAGACCTAAAAATAATTATTTTGAATAAAATTCTTATAGAAAAAATATGAAAATTATTAAAAATTCAGACGGATTATTATAAAGGGTAGAAATTATATTCTTATACATTTTATGATTGGGAAAGTGCAGTCCTGTACTTTGACAGCTGTCACACATATATGTCATTTAAGATAGTTTTTGTTTTGTTTAAGGCCTGCAATTTTATAATTTTTGGTTTTGGATGCTGATTTTTCGAAAAAAAATTTATGTTAGTAAGCAAAATTGCTCTATATGTGGGTAAGGAGGAGGAGCGGGGGTGGGGGTAGGATGGTCTCTTAAAACCCACAAGTGATTGTGAAAAAGCCAGACCAAAATATCTGGTGTACATTTTGCTTTAACTTGCTTTTTTTTTGTTTTTTTTTCTTTTTAAAAAGGAAAAATGGGAGACTGTTACCGTCAATTCTGAGTGCTATGGCAGCATGAAATCTGTTTTTTTTCTATCTCAACTGGAAGATTAAAATCTGAAGCATATGCAGTTACAGCAAAGCGGTACCACAAGCTACAAAAATACGGCAAATTTTGGCTATATTATACGAAAAATTCCCCAGACGTGTAATTTCAAGATTTAGTACTGCCAATTGACCTTCAAAATCGTCCAATTTGACACCTATGGGTTTGGTCATGTCCTTAATCCAAGTGTCGATCTAATTTGAGGTTATAAAAAAAATTTGGACCTCACCGTTTGGTAATGTGCTCTTTTATTTTTATTGTTCCTAACCCATGCTGACTTAATTTTGAAAACGTGTAATTTCGAGATTTAATTATGTCAATTGACCTTCAAAGATCGTCCAATTTGACGCCTTTTGCCTTTTTTTATAAGAGTACTCAAAAAAAAAAAACCATATTTACGTAAGAAATACTCAAATTTTAGAGCATTTAATAGTCGAGTTATGGGTAGAAATATACGAGAAAGTTATTAAAATTTAGATTAAAATTTTAATAACTTTCTCGTATATTTCTAGGAAGATTAAAATCTGAAGCATATGCAGTTACAGCAAAGCGGTACCACAAGCTACAAAAATACGGCAAATTTTGGCTATATTATACGAAAAATTCCCCAGACGTGTAATTTCAAGATTTAGTACTGCCAATTGACCTTCAAGATCGTCCAATTTGACACCTATGGGTTTGGTCATGTCCTTACTCCATGTGTCGATCTAATTTGAGGTTATAAAAAAAATTTGGACCTCACCGTTTGGTAATGTGCTCTTTTATTTTTATTGTTCCTAACCCATGCCTACTTAATTTTGAAGACGTGTAATTTCGAGATTTAATTATGTCAATTGACCTTCAAAGATCGTCCAATTTGACGCCTTTTGCCTTTTTTTTATAAGAGTACTCAAAAAAAAAAACCATATTTACGTAAGAAATACTCAAATTTTAGAGCATTTAATAGTCGAGTTATGGGTAGAAATATACGAGAAAGTTATTAAAATTTAGATTAAAATTTTAATAACTTTCTCGTATATTTCTAGGAAGATTAAAATCTGAAGCATATGCAGTTACAGCAAAGCGGTACCACAAGCTACAAAAATACGGCAAATTTTGGCTATATTATACGAAAAATTCCCCAGACGTGTAATTTCAAGATTTAGTACTGCCAATTGACCTTCAAGATCGTCCAATTTGACACCTATGGGTTTGGTCATGTCCTTACTCCATGTGTCGATCTAATTTGAGGTTATAAAAAAAATTTGGACCTCACCGTTTGGTAATGTGCTCTTTTATTTTTATTGTTCCTAACCCATGCCTACTTAATTTTGAAGACGTGTAAGTTCGAGATTTAATTATGTCAATTGACCTTCAAAGATCGTCCAATTTGACACCTTTTGACTTTTTTTTTATAAGAGTACTCAAAAAAAACCATATTTACGTAAGAAATACTCAAATTTTAGAGCATTTAATAGTCGAGTTATGGCTAGAAATATACGAGAAAGTTATTTTTTTAAAGGATCAAGTCCGGTAAAGTCCTGTGGCGGCTATTTGGACGGTTTCTTATTATTTCAACAATATATTTGTTGTTTTTAATTTAATTTTGAATTTAAAATCTGATCATTAACATAAATTTGATAAGCAGAAAAAATATTTTCATATTTAAATAATAATTCGAAGCAGATAAAAGGGATAATTTTCAGTAAACTATATTAATATAAAAAAACAAACAAAGTAAAACACCAATAAATATCATTAAATATTTAAAAGATATCGAAACAGGGTCGATTTAATATATCTTTTCGGATTATAAACTTTATGAAGATAGTCGATTTATAAAAAAAAAAAAAACATTAACTCGAATATGTATTTTTAATATCATTTTTCATTTTGTATAATTTTGAGCTACCACCTTTAACCTATAATTTTCTTATATAAAACAAACATCTGTAAATACCCCACCTCAAAGAAATGGAATAGAAACTTTTCTCAGAAAAAAAGGATAACTTAAGAGAAAGTAATAACAAATCAACATTTTGACAGTGGAAAATTCCAGTTCATTGACGTATTCTGTAAATAATTAATGACCATTCCATATTATATGATACAATGTATTTCGATTCTATTTACAAATCGATTGATATAATCAATTATTGATTAGCATATTAGAACGAACACCGGATCATCTATAGGTATTTCTGACGGTATTCGAGTATGTATTTTTTATAATTTATGTCTACGCTAAGGCTATTTTCTTATTTATATACAAAGTAACACTGATTCCCTTATGGTGGCCTATTTTTTTTTTTAAAGATATTACAAAGTATTAAAAAATAATAATTTCAATATTTCAAGGATTATCGATTTATTTTTTTATCGTCTAATTGAAAAGTTTCCATTTTTGTTTATTTATTATAGCAAATGTGTAGGAATTGATTCGGAAATTAATTTTTTTTTATTATTAAAACTTATGTTCATAAATTGACTTTTTTTTTTGCAAGAAGTTAGAATAGAAAACGTTAAAAATAAATGCAGTACGGCTTAAGCGAATTAAATTATTTTTAGACGCAACGTGCGGGCTGTCCATTTTTGGCATCTGCCTTATCCGCGCTTATAAGGCGTACGCTCTCGATTTGCTTACAAGTGGAGTACGATGAATTTTAATAATTCATCCTGGCAAATTACGTAATCATGTTTTGAGGAAGTATTAAATAAAAATAAAAATTTTACGAGAATACAACACCGTCGCGTTTTTAGATCAAATGCAACGTGGTACGTGAAAAACGCCGCACGTGGAAGAGTTTTTTCAATTCTCGTGTGGGAAGTAATGAACGTACGTGAGTAAGTTTTTTGGTCAAATGCAACGTGGTACGTGAAAAACGCCGCACGTGGAAGAGCTTTTTCAATTCTCGTGCGGGAAGTAATGAACGTACGTGAGTAAGTTTTTTGATCAAATGCAACGTGGTACGTGAAAAACGCCGCACGTGGAAGAGTTTTTTCAATTCTCGTGTGGGAAGTAATGAACGTACGTGAGTAAGTTTTTTGGTCAAATGCAACGTGGTACGTAAAAAACGCCGCACGTGGAAGAGCTTTTTCAATTCTGGTGCGGGATGTAATGAACTTACGTGAGTGAAGTTTCTACTCACAAGGAAAGACTTGACCTTTTAGATAGCGCACAACCAATTTCAGGATATTTTTTTATATCCTTTTTTTTTGTATTGTACATTCCGTTTTCTTTTTTTTTAAGTCATTTAACTAAAAATAACTGTTTTTGATTTATCTTGCAGTTTTTTTAAGTAATTCTTTCTCTAAATTTGTTATTTCGCTTAAAAACTAAATAATTTGAGAAAATTTTGATTTTTTACCCAAAAAATTTTAGGATCAAAATTGTTATACAATACATTTTTGTTTTTTTTTGGCACAAATTTTTCGAAACCCCCTCTCCCCTCCTCTCCCATGAATTGATTTAGTTTTTTTTCCTATTTTAATAATTTATCTTTAAATTAAACTCAATTAAGACCCAGTCATTTAGAAGCGTTATGATTCGGAGAGTAATAAAGCAGATTTACTATGAAGGAGACACGGTGTTACTTCAACTCTTGAGACTTAAGGAGGCTGACCTTTGCTTAGCTTAATTAGTCTTATGGTTATTGCCATTTCAAGCGACCCCAGATCAAGAGTATGGTTGTGTGGGCTCACTAAGGATAATTTTCAACCGAGGAGATTAAAAAATCTATCGTTAACGAGCATGTAGATTTTTATAACGAGAAATAGTTCACTCGAAAAGGGAGCTTTTGTATTACAATATATCACAACATTGCTGAATCAATTTGATACGACGATAGTTGAAAGACTTAAAAGAATCACACAGTTCTAGTTCATATGTCCAAATAGATTTAAATACTGTGGTTTCAACTTTCGAATTTGATTAACCGTTTATCGTGGTATATTCATTAATAACGCACCTATACCTAGTTTTTGATAAATCACATTGCCTAAAATTTAAATTAGCAACCATTTGAATGGCAAGGTCGAAGCAATATAATGAAGCAAAAATAATCCTTTGCCTCCCCTTCAAATAATGAAAAGTATTGTATTATTTGAAATGTGTTCTATTTAAAATTAGTTTCCTTTAACATTTTTTATTCAGTTAAATTTTTTTATAATCCTTTTTTTATTTTTGTCAATAGTTAATTAAATTTGTGACCAAAAAATCACACTCAACATAATTAATTACTATGATTAACCGATGCAATTCATTCACCACAACGAATTTTTTTTTTGGTTTTATTTTTGAGTCCTTTTTAAATAAAAATTATTTAAGGCAATTTAAACTTAAAATTTATCTAATCAATTTAAATAAAAACCATCAAATCGAATAAAATCCTATTTAGCTTTAAAAGAAAATCTCAAAATTGACCTTTAAAAGTAAAATTGAAAATGTCGCCAATTTAATATAGGATTTTTATTAAATTAAACAATATCATTTTTTTATCCATTTTTTTAAATATTTTGCCAGTCTTATATTAAATTACAAAATATAATGTTATTAAAACAAACAAAAAAGTTGAACAAGTAAAAATTCACTTGTCACAACACCACATTAAAAGTATTTTTTTTTTACACCATTCTCGGATCCAAATTTTGCTCAAGGATATTTATGAAAATTAATAAGGATAACAAAAACGAAATAATATTATGGTTGCTTTAAATTTTTATGGGGAATTTTTCTTCAATATAATTTTTGGTATATAAAAAAGAAGATGAAATGGAAAGAAACAAAAGGAAAGGACAGCTTTTAATTCCATAGCTGGCCCGCCTTAACCCCCCCACCCCTCATTCAGTTTTATTAGATCATAAAAAAAGGCAAAAAAAAAAACAATTTTAAATAAATTAAAGGTAAAAATGTTTACACCAAGTGGGAAAAACTTAAATAAAGGTGTTCATAATTGGAAAATAAATAGCCATTTTTGTAGGTTTCTGTGGAAATTATTGATATATAAAAATGATAAAATGTTCTCCAATTTTTTCCGTCTTAGCAATGTATTTTCTTAATATTTTTTGCATCGTTATAGTTAAAAAAGCCTGGATCCAATCCAGAACCATATTATTATCTTATAGTAAAAGTAAAAATTAATAAATAAAATAAAAACAAATGCTGTTATTAATGTGATCTGTTGCATTTGATTCAAAGTCTACACAACTCTACACGCATTCTTGTTTCAAATGTTATTACTCTACTTTATGAAGAATACTATATGGAAAAAAAATACCCATAAAACCATAACACCAACAAGCAGCAAAAAAAAAAAAGGTTACAAAACACACATTAATCACTACAATAAAAACAGAGGATCAAGAGAAATGTTATAAATATTAAAGTTCTATTCTGTTAAAGAGGATCTAAAGGGTTCTTGAAAGTTTTCGTAGACAAATCACAGCTAAAATCACAACATCAAAATGATATATTGTGTGTTATAATTGTTCTCTTTTTGATTTTTAGTGGATTTCTGTTTAAACAAACTAATTTCTTGCCTTAATTAATTTCATGCTAAAGGTAGGAGCATTCTGTTTACATACCCATTAATGACTTACCTGTGTGTGTGTCTGCCTAACTGTCTGGCTGAATTATTTTTTTATTATTTACGCCATTTAATTAGCGCTAAAAAAAAGCCTCTTAGCTTTCGTATTAAGAAATTTTCATATTACCTGGAAAGGAAAAGCAAAAGAAAAATATGAATATTAATTTGCACATTTCTTTATTTTGATTAAACTTACATTTTGATATGAAAATAATAAAACTTTTTGAAAGTTTTTTTTTTCGCTTTCAAAATTAGTCGAAAATTTTAGTAGCACTTATAATTAACATATTTAATACGGTAAGAGAGGGATATGCTGAGTGAATGGAAAAATATTTGACAATAAAAGCAACCCAAACCACACGCAGTTTGAGTTTTCGTTTTAAATTTGGAGTAAAATTCACAAAACCTCAATTTTTGACCACACAGTTTGGTAGTATCTACTTTTATTGTGGTTGGTTCGAGATAATCTTATTCTAGTCTAAAAAAAATATTTCAGACCTGGTGGTTTGGTAATGTTTACTTTTTAAGCTCTTAATCCATGCTGACCTAATTTTGAGCCAACCATTTTTGGGCGTCTTGCAGTTTGTTAATATTTATTTTTGTTGAGCCTAATACATGCTGACCTAATTTTGAGTCTGAAAAAAATTCAAGACTTCACGGTTTGGCAATGTTTATTTTTGTTTTTTTTTTGTTCCTAAAAATTTCGTTTTGAGTCAAACAAATTCTAAGACCTCTGGGTTTGGTAATGTTCTTAATCTATGCTGATCTAATTTGAATTTATAAGAAAAAATTTGGACCTCGCTGTTTGGTAACGTTTATTTTTGTTTTTTTCTTGGTCCATAAAAACCTAGTTTCGAGGCAAACAAATTTTTAGACCTCTGGGTTTGGTAATGTTCTCAATTCAAGCCGATCTAATTTGAGGTTATAAAACAAATTTAGACCTCGCCATTTGGTAATGTTTGTTTTAGTTTTTCTTAACCCATGCTGACCTAATTTTGAGTCAAATATTTTTGGGTGTCTTGCAGTTTGTTAGTATTTATTTTTGTTGCTCCTAACTCATGCTGACCTAATTTTGAGTATGGGAAAATCTAAGACCTCGTGGTTTGTTAAAGTTTATTTTTGTAGCTTTTAATCCATGTTGACCTAATTTTGAGTATGAAAAAATTTCAGACGTCGTGGTTTGGTAATGTTTGCTTTTGTAGCTCTTAATCCATGCTGACCTAATTTTGGGCCAACAATTTTTGGGTGTCTTGCAGTTTTTGTTGAGTTTAATTCATGCTGACCTAATTGTGAGTCTAAAAAAATATAAGACGTCGCGGTTTGGTCGAGTTTACTTTTTTAGCTCTGAATCCATGCTGACCTAATTTTGGGCCAACAATTTTTGAGCGTCTTGCAATTTGTTAGTATTTATTTTTGTTGTTCCTAACTCATGCTAACCTAATTTTGAGTGTGAAAAAGTTTAAGACCTCGCAGTTTGGTAGTGTTTATTTTTGTTTTTTTTTTTGGTCCATAAAAACCTAGTTTTGAGTCAAAAAAGTTAAAACCACTTGGTTTGGTAATGTTCTTAATCCATGCTGACCTAATTTTGAGCTGTAAACAAATTTGCAACTTACCGTTTGATAATATTCACTTTTTTTCTTAATCCTTGTTGACCTAGTTTTCCTTTAAAAAAAATGTGGACTATACCATTTTATAATAGCCGCTTTTGTCATTCTTTTATTTATGCGGACCTAATTTTGAGTCAACAAATAAGTTTTGCATTGTTCGCTTCTACATTGCTTTATCCACGCAGATCTAGTTTTTAAGTCGACAGAAAGTATTTGCAGACATAGTTTTGACTCAAAACAGATTTTTGACACATGCAGATCTTGTTTTAGGTCAGAAATAATTTTTGCTGGTCTCAGACCATACAACCCTAATTTTGAATCAAACAACATTTTTGGACCACACCGCTTGGTATTCTTTACTTTTCTAATTCTAGATCCACCTAGACCTAATTTTGTTGAGTGTAGAGAATATCTATAAATTAAAATTTAGGTTTTTTTCTGGCTGATGGAAAATTTTTTGAATCAATTAACGTGAAAAAAAATTCTGAACCCACGCAACTACGATTATCTACACCCATCCTAGTCATAGTTATCTATTTTAATGCTCCAGAAAATGATCATAATTTTCTTAATAAAAAATCGTTTTGCTACAATTTTACTTAATTTCGAAAATAGAATAATTGTTTAGTAAAATATTATTGCTTTTAAATGTAATTTACTGGAATAATCCAAAATGAATTGAATTGAAATATAAAAAAATGCTATTACAAAAAAATGCTCACCACCTTCCTTTATCGAATAACATAATACATTGACCATGAAGACGACAATCAACAATTTTCTTTTTACAACCTGAAGAGAAATTCTTTTGCAATTTTTCATACAAAATGTGTTCTAATTTTTATACACGACACATTACCAAGAATATTTTCGACAAATTGATATTGTAGTCATTTTTCATCTCTTTT
Source organism: Atherix ibis (assembly GCA_958298945.1). Classification (NCBI taxonomy): domain Eukaryota; kingdom Metazoa; phylum Arthropoda; class Insecta; order Diptera; family Athericidae; genus Atherix; species Atherix ibis. The sequence continues at coordinate 132,229,318 of OY282605.1, forward strand.
GAAAGAGTAGAATTTTATTGTAGTTAAGATTATTTTATAGCATTTTTATTTTTAAAGCAATAGTTTTTCTATTTTATTAAACTATATTTTTATAAGAAATTGTTTCTATTTCGATTTTGGCATATTTTCTCTTATTTTATTCTTTGGTATCATTAGTGTTGATGTTGATTAATTTGAACAATTTTCCAAACATTATAAAATCATATGAAAAATTACAAATTATACGCACATACGGACATTGTGCCATAAATCATTCGATTTTTCTTCGATAGTCAGTTTTGAAACAAAATGAAAAGGGAAAAAAATTAGTTGACAAGAATTTAATTTAGTTGGAAACATTTTTCATGAGTACTTATTTTAGTGTTTTTACTAAAAAAACAAAAAAAAATTAATTGAGACATTTTTTACTAAATATACAATATAATCTTTTGATAGTATTTAGACTATATCTCTTCTGTATCTCTAAAACTATATTTAGCTCTAGAGATACAAAGAGACCCTAAAGTCCATGTCGCCTATAAAGAAAGCGCTGCAAAGTTTTTTGCCCCCTAAATACAGAGAAAAATTTTGAAGCCAATAAGTCCATATTGGCTTAAATTTTATGCCATTTTCAATTTATTACTCTGTATCCTTTTTTGTTGACAAGCATTATAGTTGCAATCCCGAAAATGTCACTTTTGTTAATTTTTAACAATTAAACAAGCATTAAAAAAATTAAAAAAATTGGAAGTTTTTATTTTTATATTAAATTTTTTTCAATGTTAATTAATTAGTTCGTCAAAAAATACACATTTTTTTTACAATAAATTAATTGTTAATTTAGTTAAGATATTTTTTATATTTGATATGTTTAAATTCTATAAAAAAATATTCACATATTGTCGTCGGTTTTTTTTTTTTAAAGCAATTATTAAAAATAAAATGTTCATCAGTTTTTTCTTGATTATGAATAAAAAGGATTTTTACAAAATTCTTACGAAAATGGTGAATTAAAAAAAAATTCACTCAGCGCCAAAAGCTAATGATTTAGTTAAGGATATATAAATTTTGAGTTGAATTTTAATGGGTGATTCCGTTTACAGGAAAATCTCTTTCAATTGAATTCTTAAACATCTAAGATAGAATTTGTTGTGTAAGGTTTGCCATTTTATATTCTGGCCTTGTTTAATCAACTCTTTAATTTGCAAAAAATTGTACAATGAGTAAAATTGTAAAAACGTTTCTAATTTTTCTTTAACAATGAAGGTTTTTTCTCGCTTGCTGGATAAGTCAATGAGCAAAATTATTTGTATATGAGGCTCTGAAAACCCACAAACTGTGCAAGCTCCTGAAAAGTCAAAGTGAGACTGTCTACGCTTCCGTATTTCTTTGAAAATGAGGTAGAACCCACTATAACCATTTGATAATCGACTTTTTTTTCAAAACTTGAAGATTTTACTCTGGACCAAAGATGGGTTTTTATCAAAGAAGGTTTAATATAGTCTAAAGTATTTCCTAAGCTAATATACATATTGCTTGCAGATATTTATAAAAAAAATTAAAATCACTAAGCAATTATTGTGCACAATAATTAATCACGTAATGTTAGGTATTGGGTTGTTCGGAAAGTAATTTCGTTTGCTGATGAAGACACAATAAAGGCATTAATTGATACAAACCGGCGAATAACAATTCGTGAGATCGCTGAGAGATTAAATTTATTGAACTCGGGCGTTCATGATCATTTGAAACGCCTAGGTTTAATCTCAAAGCTTGACATATGGGTTCCTCATCTTGTTACGGTAAAAAAAAATTGTGCCATCGCATTGACGTTTGTGATTTGCTTTTCAAACGTCAAGAAAATGATCCATTTTTTTAGCGTATAATCACTGGAGACGAGAAATGGGTTGTCTAAAACAATATTAAGCGGAAAAAATCGTGGAGTAGAAGAGATGAACCGGCTCAAAGCACTTCGAAAGCCAATATTCATCAAGAAAAAAGTGCTATTTGTTTGGTGGAATTTCAAAGGAATAGTTTTTTTGAGCTTCTACCGAGCAACACAACGATCAATTCTGAAGTGTACTGTTATCAGTTGGATAAATTGAATGATTCACTTACACAGTGTGTCCCAAAAATAACCGAACTTTATATTTAAATCATACAACATGCAGCGCCATCTATTGAAAATTTGTAGCATTAAAAAGATACATTCATCTTGTAAATTTCTAGCATTCCTATTCAGTAGACAATATCGACAAGAACTTCGACTGAAACCAATTTGGACTACCAGACTGCAATCCTGGCCTAAACAAAGTCTTCCTATTTAGCAGACAATATGAACAAGAACTTCGACTGAAACCAATTTGGACTAACAGACTGCAATTCTGGGCTGAACAAAGACTTCCAATTCCAAAGTCGAATCTAATCCCCATAGTCCAAAATGCTTCGTAAAATTAGTCTTACACATAAAGAAAAAATGCCAGAGTTGATCAATTGGAAACGTATAGTGTTCCAACAGGATAATGCGAAACTACATATAAATTTGACGACTCGGCAAAAGCTTTTAGAGCTCCAGACCTACCACCTTCCGATTATCATTTGTTCCTGTCTCTACAAAATTGTTCAGACGATAAAACGTTTAATTCAAATGAAGAGTTCATCAAAAAATCGTCTTTCAAATGGGGAGGTCATAAAATAATCGGAAGGTTATAAGAAAATATTTTCATAAAATATTAATTTACTATAAAAAAATTGTGTTTAATTTTTATAAAAAAAAAAACGAAATTACTTTCCGAACAACCCAATATAAAAATTTATTAAAACAAAATCGATTATTAAAAAATAAAAAAATTATATAATTTTAAAAGTTCAAACTACTTAAATAAAAGCACCCAAATCAAATAAGCCAGTTCAACTGTATCAAAATTCCGAATTACACTCATGCCATCTGTACGTGATACTTTGAATTAATTTCTTACAATATGACAAAATTGTTGTTTAATTTTTGCCAATCTATTTTTTAAACAAAACAAAGAAAAACATTCTTCCTCGAAAAATAATAATAAATAAATAAATCTGAATATTAAAGCAGTCCGAAAGTAATTTTATTAACACTTTTGAGATTTTTTTTTTTATAATCAAGCCAAATGATAAGAAAAGCTAATGTTTGTATTTGTGGCTGAAGTCAAAGCCAAAGCTAAAGCTAATGAAAATTTGACACCGTGTTGAGAGGTTTATTTGCAAATAAAAACTTGCCTTAATAAATTTTCATTTTTAACAAATGCACACATTTGAGAATAAATTTGACCAAACAGAAAAAAAAACTATAACTAAAAGAATTCATAATAAAAATCGTTCCAACCAAATAATCACACCAATACTAATGTTTGCGTTTGGACACTAATAAATAAATCGAACAAAAAAGACAATTAATAATTTCACTTTTTTATTTTCTATTGTGTATTAAGATAGGCTAGCGGAAATTAATTGCTGCGATTATGTATGGGGTATGGATGTATGGGAGATGAATAATTTTGAATGGGCGCGTGTGTTTGTGTTGCTGGGTTTTATAGTAAAAATGCTCTGAAGTCGTTACTCGGCAAAACTAAATCACAAATCGGTTCGGTTCAGTTCGGTTAAGATCGATTGGGTTTGGTTTCGTTTGGTTTATTGCTGTGTCCACACAAATTCTGAGCAAACTAATAAATTTTTCTGCAATACATGCGATCGTTCTCATTGGAAATTCTTTAGCCCTTTTTGTCGGTAAATATGGATGAGTAAATTTTCAATAAAATAAACAATCCCAATTCGAGTACCTATAAATAACATTCCAAAGAAAGTGTACATTCTATTTTTAGATTTTATGTAATGATTTATGGCAACACTTTTGTTATGTTGCAGGTTGATTTTGTTTGGCCGCCATTTTTGTTTGGATGAAATTTGTCTGTTGACATTTGACAATTTATTATTGAGCATCTAATGCCACAACAACGTGTTTATTTAAATAATTGTTCAATTGTGAATACACGAAGAAAATTGCGTGACTTTTTTTGGTGTTAATCATATGCCGAACAAGTCAACCATTCAGCGTGTAATGAATTATTTTAAAAATATGCATACACTGGGAGATAAAGCGAAGATTGGGTGACAATTGAACCAACGGGCAACCTGAAAAGATTGCTGCAGTGAAGCAGAGTGTTTCTGAATGTCCGTCCAGGTAACTCTCATCGATGGTGTGCACAAGAATTGGGTTGTTAAAAATTCTCAAAAACATATCTCCTTTATGGTTGTTAAAAATTCTCAAAAAAGGTTTACTTTTTAACCCGTATAAAATTTAATTGACAACCGCTGCACGCAAACGACCATGAGCGGCAGCGAGACTGAAGTGCTCGAGTTTTACAGACCAAAATTTTTGGCATTTGGTCATATTTCTTTGAGGATGCTGGAGATAATAAAAAAGGTCCCAACAAGATGTTATTCAAAGTACTTGCCCTCGCTAGCTATACATTTTTCGCATCTCTCGAGCAATTTGTGGATACCACGCCAAAAAAATTCCTTCTCTTTCGAGGCAAACCACTCATCAAGCCATTTTCGGACGTTTTCGTGCTGCTCAGTGAGCGCGTGGCCTATCGACGAAAACAGGTGGTAGTCGGAAGGGGCTAAGGTCTGGTGAGTGGTAGTCGGAAGGGGCCAGGTCTGGCGAGTAATTGCAGTCCATTTCTGACGTGTGTGATGGTGCGTTATTGTGAATGAAAATCAGCTTGTCATGTCTTTGTTGATAATCCGTCCCTTTTTCACGCAGAGCACGGTACAATTTGATCAGTTGTTGGTGGTAGCGGTGGGCATTGACAGTTTCACCAGGTTTCAACATCTCATAGTAAACGATACGCTGCTGATCCCACCAAACGCACAGCATCGTCTTCCGTCCGAAGCAATTTGGTTTTGGGGAAAATGTTGATGGTTGGTTGATGGTTGGTTGAGATCAACCCACGATTTCTTGGGTTTAGGATTCTCGAAATATATCCACTTTTCATCGCCTGCCACAATCCGATGCAGGAACGACCTTCTTTTTTGTCTCACAGCTTCATCTGTCTATCATTCAATTCATGCGGCACCCATTTTCCGCTCTTTTCAATCTTCCTCATGGCACGCAGATGCATGAAAATGGCTGGTTGAGTAACACCCAATTGCTCCGCGAGCATTTTTTGCGATTGGGTATCGTCTTCGTCCAAAAGAGCCTGCAATTGATGGTCCTCAACCTTCCTAGGACGATTTTCACGTTTCTTGTCCCAGTAGTCAAAATTACCGTCTTTGAACCGACGAAACCAATCTCGGCACGTTGTTTCCGATAAAGCACTGTCACCATAGGCCTCAATAAGCATTCGATGCGATTCGGCAGCCGATTTCTTCAAATTGAAGCAGAAAAGCAGAGCTTCCCGCATATGCTCTTTTTCTAGACATGTTTACCAAAGAAAAATTGTATGTTGTTGTACGAAATTGTTGACAAAGTGCACTGATTAATGTTGACAGATGTCAAACTCGTAAAAAAAAATTATGGTAGTTTAATACGCTCACACACGCCATCTATGACAAAACAGCGGATTTAAGCTTATGCACCTGGTATGTACTATTGCGCTTGGATTAGTACTTTCATTGCAGTGTCTGGTAAATTATGACACCAACACGTTGACAACTTGCCATTTTTTTAAAACTGCAATTAGCGACATCTGTTGGAAAAATTTACACTAATCTCGTGATTATGATCATTTCTAGTAACAGTTTTACTGAAATATAAGTTCTTACGTGCCACGACAACTCAGACAGATCATTTGGCAACATCCAAAGGATATCGCACCTATTTCAGTAGACCTACTAGATCAGCTCGTGCCATAGTCACTAAATCAGGGCAGTCGAATGCTTTTTTTTTATTTGATTGTCATTTTCTTTTCCATAAAATATGCATTAAATGAAATGGTACCTTTAACTGATCATTCAGGATAACATATGATCAACTCCTTAAAACATATTTTTATTTTGAATTGTTTGCATTTTTTTCCTTTAATTTTCTTATGCTAATTTTTAGTACTTTTTTCTTAATAACAATTAAAAAAAAAACATATTAAAAACTTATAACTACAACTTACAAAAAGCTCTTAAGAGATAAAATCTCACTAATCCTATTCAATTTAGTTAATTCTTGTGTGAATCCTATTGCCAAGAGAAAGCATACAAATTTGCTTTGATTGAAAAAATCAATATTTTCCAAAGTCCTTTCGGCTATGGCGTTAGGTCGTTCGTATATTCCAGAGTACAAGAACACTAGGGAATCGTATGCAATTGCGTTTATTATTTGCCAACAATCCAGTTTATGCGTTTTACTTTTATAGGTTATGGCATTGTTACTGTTTTCGCCGTTGAACTGTATTAAATTTAAAACGTGGCACACTTTAGACCAAATACTTTTATTTTATTGCATTTTATACGATGACTATGAATGGTGAGTTCGTTAAAAAGTGATTATTTTCCTTTAGGGACGATATTTTTTTAAGTGAAACGTAATTTTCTCTCAACAATTAATTTTGTTAAGAGTGTAATGTTTATATTAACAACAACAAAAAATGAAAAGTGGAAGAGAAAAACCGAGGAAAAAATACGCTTTTTATGTTGGGATTTAGTTTGTTTGGAGATTTTTCTTTCTCCACTACAAGTCGATTGCTTCTCATATAACTGTGTATGGTCAAAGGTACATTGAATATTTTATACTAGGAAGCTCTTTGATGGGTAACAAAATGTGATTACATAGACGAACAGAATAATAATTGGTATTATACAACTAAGAGGAATCTGTAAACCCTTTTGATCTATAAAACTGGACGGATTTTGATAAATTCATTTTGTTGAAAGCATTGCAGTTTATTATCTTTTGTAGCTTTCAAAAGTCCTGCCATTCTAGTAGTTTTTAAAACCAGAAGAATATGCCATTGTATAGATAAAAATTTAAAAATAATTTCTGATTGTGATATGGTTTCTGTAATAAAAAAATAAAAACTTATAAATGGTGATTTTTTCGTATTCAACGGTGCTTTGATGGTAGACTTGAATTTTTATCTTTGTGATGCCATATCCTTTAAATTCTATATAAAAAGAACCTCAAATATCAGGTTTTACTTACAGGGAAAAGGTAATTAACCTTTGGACATTTTTGATGTAGTATTGTAAATTTTTCGAAGCTATTTGGACATGTAAGAATGGCGGTATCGTCCGTATAGGTAGCAGTTATAGCTGGTGATTTTTTTTACTGTTTGGTTTTTCATGTTTTAATTTTTGACAGATCCATGTGTGACACGTGACGTATGTCAAAGTCAAAAGTGCTCAATTAGCATTGCCATTTCATTATGCAAAGACGTACACTCGAACAATGCTTATAAATTATTGAATTTTATTATCAAAATTTATGCTCTGTGAAAAATGTGTTTCACGCACTTCGACAATTTTATTGTCGTCATAATCGATCTACTGAGCAAAAAAATCCGTTTTTTTTACCATAAATTTGCGTTCAGCGACGAAGCTCATTTCTTGTTGAATGGATTTGTGAATGAGCAAAATTAACGCATTTGGTCTGATGAAAAACCACAGGCAAAACAAGAACTGTCATTGCACCCAGATGAAAATACACTCTTTGGTGGGGGTTTATGTGCCGTATTTCTTTACAGAAGAAGCTGGTCACAACAACGGCATCGCTCGATGATTTTGCACTTTTCTTTGCTCAAAATGCAAGAAACAAAGCGCATGAAACAATGGGACATATTGAGAGATGAGTTCGGTGAAGTTAGCCGTCCAGATCGTGCGATTTGACGCATCTACATTATTTTTTATGAGGCTACGTGAAGTTACTCGTCTATGCCGATAAACCAACGTCACTTTCAGCCTTGGAACGTGTTATTAGCGAGATACCAACCGAGATGCTCGAAAAAGTGCTTCAAAATTGGACCTCTTGCATAGATCACTTAAAACGTAGTCGTGACCAACATTTACCTGCAATAATTTTTAAAAAGTAAATGCCAAGGCATTGATTTATCGATTCAAATAAAATTTTCATACACTTTTTCAATTTTTCTGTTTTTTTTTTATTTTGGAAATTTGAAAACCGTACGCTTAAAAAATAGTTTGGATGTCAAATTTATAAATATTATATAAAAGTGGACCGAGAATATTGCCTTGAGGAACACCAGATTTATCGGCTCTAATAAAATTGTCTTGTGTTTTATTGGAAACTTAAAAAGTCAGCCGTTAGATGTCGTTGTCAAAAATTTTAAAACCTTCACCATTTTATAGGAATGAACAAAATTCCGACGATAGACGACAACGATTAGACATTGTTTTTTAATTCTGTCGGCTTTAAATTTTTTACATTTTTGAGATTAAGTGAACTTAAAAATTGAATTTAGTATTAAATATAAATAATAAACGGGATCAGATGACATTTCTTGGCTTGTCGAAAATTGATTTTAATTCGTAAATTTTTAACAGCAATTGTAGTCGGCGTCAGAATTCTGTTCCAACCTTATGTCAGATGTTTTTTGAGGTTTTGGCGTTACACTAAAAGACGGCAAATAGTGGCCTATCCACTCAATGCTACTCGATGTATTCACCTTCAACTGAACCGAAAATGTACCCCAAACTCTTCAACACGAACTAATGACGAATAATAGAAATCTTATAAGAGTAATTAAACTTTATTAATTATAATATTTTATATGAAAAATAAAAATATAATTGACGAGGACTAAGAAACTAAAAAATTAATAAAACTTTTATTATTATTCCCTCTCTTCCTGTACTAGTGATTCTGACGTTAATTTTTTTCACAATTTTTTTATGTAATTTTACATCTCCAATTATTCAGAATATCATTCGATTAGGTATCGTATAAATAATGGCTTCTTCGAAATGCAATTCTTGTTTATATGTTTTCTTATTGATTTACTTTTCCATAAATTGTATTGTATTGCATAAAAAAAAACCACAAATAAAAACAACAGAATTCAACTTAAATTTGCTTATCAATTTCTGTTTTTAAATTATAGTCTCAATTCACTTCAGTGTATCTAAAAAAAAAAGACGCTTTTATTAAAAATTCACAAGAAATTTCTATGTTACCATAACTTCCATCACATTCGGTTGGATTCACTTCTGATATGGTTGCATATTATTTTCCATATTTAACACATTTCCCATAATTTTTACAATATTAAACAATATGTTATAAATCCAGACTTTCCATATCACGTTCGATCGTTTATTTTTAAACGAGAATCTCGAAAAGTACTTGCAAGTGTGTCTATGGTAACTTTTACAAAACGAATATTTTAAAGAGAATTTTTATTTGTTCATTTCTTTTATATTTGTTTGTTAACAGAAAGTACTGAGTATTATAATAAAAATAAAATATAATTCAACAATAATAATAGAAATAATAATATCAACCGTCATTTATGTTCATTGCACCGTACCACCAATAAATGACTAACGTTCTGTGTACGTACGTACGTTATTACCAGAAACAAATCTTTAAGGTAGAATTATAAATTTCTAAGAAGATTTTATAGCAAACTTTTATTTATAAGTGAAAATGTTCTCTGCATAACCATTCCGTCCCCTCCCAAATCTTCAACAGTTACACTAGTACCATCTAAGCTTCTCCATCCCAATCATCCCCTTATAAGAACTTCTCCTCTTTCATCATAAAATAAAGTAATTTTCATGTAACACATCATGAATAACTTTGTTGTCGTTCACGCATCCTGCTATGACAAGAAGTAATCCTGAACACATTCTTCTAGAATTTTTTTATTTTTATTTTTTAATACATAAATCTTAAGTTAGACTTTCACATATTCAAATTAATATCAAAAATAAAAACAAAATTAAAATAATTGACTTTTAGGCAAATTTTAAATTTATCCAAAAAAAAGGCCTTCTTTTTAATAATTTCAATTCGAAGACATCTGCGAGGGTGAAAATTTGTTCAAAAGTTAAAAAGGGCAATATATCTCTAATAAAATTTTTATTTTTACTTATATAAATTAGTGATTTTTTTAATAAATCCATTTTTTTTCTTCAGAAATAAACACTTTGTTAATGCCCTCAACAAAAAAAAAGAATTTTATTTGGAAAGGTAAAAAAAAAAATACTCTTACCAATTCGGTAGTTTTGTACATGAAAAAAAGGGTTGATTAAAAATAAAATTACAGATTAAAAAAAAAAATTGAATAAATATAAAATTTGCTCACGAAGGAGCAGAATGATAGCGTGGGCATAATTCAACAAAAAAAATTAAGGAGTTTAATAACTTTTTATGAAAATATTAGTTATTTGATGGCAAAAATGACAGTTGCTTCATCTCGAGTAGACCCATAGAATATTAAGCATTTCAAAAAATTAGCAAAAATATTTATTTTTTGGCCATATATAACTGATAACAATGGTAGAATAGATTGTTTTAAAAAACAATTATCCAATAAATTATTATTGCTTCAGAGCATATTTTTGCGCAGTTTGGTTTGCTCAACTGTAAGCAAAATTACTTTTACTCATGTTTGACCAGTTTCAAAAGAATTTTTCTGGTAATTTTGGGGTATTTAGTCTTTAATAATTCACGTTTTATTATTTAAAAATATCACTAACACTCCTGCACTCAACACTTCCGTTTAATTCAATCAAAACCAAATCCCCTTCGTTACCCAAATTAAAAAAAAAGAATTTTTAATATGCTAAAAATTGTACTTATTATTAAATTTTGATAAGCAAATTTAAGTTGACTCAAAAAACAAATTGAATAAATATAAAATTTGCTCACAAAGGAGCAGAATGATAGCGTGGACATAATTCAACAAAAAAAATTAAGGAGTTAAATAACTTTTTATGAAAATATTAGTTATTTGATGGCAAAAATACAAAAAAAAATTAAAAGAAGTCAAATTTGCTCCATCTCGAGTAGACCAACAGAACATCAAGCATTTCAAAAAATTAGCAAAAATAGTTATTTTTTGAGCATATATCACTGATAACAATGGTAGAATAGATTGTTTTTAAAAACAGTCATCCAATAAATTATTATTGCTTCAGAGCATATTTTTGCGCAGTTTGGTTCGCTCAACTGTGAGCAAACTTACTTTTGCTCATATTTGAGCAGATTTAAAAGAATTTTTCTTGTCATGTTGGGGTATTTAGTCTTTAATAATTCGCGTTTTATTATTTAAAAAATATCACTAACACTCCTGCACCCAACACTTCCGTTTAATTCAATCAAAACCAAATCCCCTTCGTTGAACAAATTTAAACATAAAAATTATTTTTAATATTCTAAAAATTCTACTTGTTATTAAATGTTAAAAAAAAATATTTTGTACTTCCTCCAAAAAAATTATGTCTTCCTGAAAATTAATATTTTTTTTCTACAAAAGAAAATCTACACAAAAATCATAAATTTTAACAGAAACAAAAACAAATTTTGTGGCCAGTTGTTCAAAATTAATGATAAAAAAACATAAAAAATTTTGGCATGTCTCTATTGTTGTAACTGAAATGAATTGTTACAAAAGAAAGGTAAAGTTATCGGCGATGTAGTAGAGGAGGTAAAGGGCGAATGAATAAAAATACTGTAAGTACATGACATAAATTACGAGTACACTTATTACGTGGCCAGCAACGAATAAAAGCTATCACACTGAAAATACATAATTTTAGGAGAACTTGGAATGTAATTTTTTTTTATTTCGTATCAATCTCACGTAGGTATTGTAAATGGGAGAATGAAGAACGGAAAAATAATATATTTTTTCGAAAAATTATTCTGGAAAACAGCAGAAGTTCACGCATGGCAGAGGCTCACCTGTTCAGTTTAGTCTGCCATGCATTCTTATTTTGAAAGTGAAAAAAACAAAGAGAACCTACCTAATCGAGGCCAGTATTTACGACGGGCATCTACTATTCTGATCACGAATGACCTCGCCGTATGGATGGATATCACTCTATTCTCCAGTTTGTAGGCAACAATTGTGAAAATAAAATGAGAACTGACCACAAAGATGACCAGCATCTGTTCCGGATCGGTTCCTTTCAGTTCGATTTGATGTGGTCGGTCATGTTAGATTCAGTTTCAATTCTTTTTGTTTTATTTGAATACACATTCATAGAGGAATATTAGCTGCAAAGGCCAGATACGTAGGCTCCAGAATACAATGATTTTAAATTCTCCCTCTTTGGATCGAATAAACGACAAAGGAAGCAATCGTTCTACTGAACGAAAAGAACGACAGCTTCTATCTAAATAAATCTCAATAGAGTGTGCTAAAGTTTTGCAGTTGAACGATTTCTTTCCGAAGCCAACTTTGCTTACTGACCAAGCAACAAGCCAACACAATTGACCGATGTACAGGACAGGCCAAGGTTATCCGCCTTGTGGTATCTCGTCTTTTAACCTTTGTCGATGAGTGCTTCTCTTATTTTTATATTCTTTTTCAAATGGTTTTTATTTACTTATTTATCTTTTGTTTTGTCATTTATTCTACAGTCTAATGTCTTGTCTTAATATAATATTATACATTTTCTCTATATTAGAAATAATTGTAATTATTTGGTTTTTTTGTTTCCTTTTATCATAATTAACGCCTTCACAGATCGTGTAATTGAATCAATTTTTCTTATCCACATTTGGTTTCCTCCTCTAGAATCTAATATGTAAATTCTTCTTATTCACCTACCCCTTCCCCCTCATTTTTGTACGAACCAGTTTCACATTCTTCTATTGAAGGGGATTGATTGCGGTCACAATTGTATGTAAATATTTCTTGTCTTACCAAAATTGTAATTTCTTGTTGAGATTGATTATTTATTTTTTTTAATTCTAATAAGTTTTTTTATTTTTATTATTTAATTTTTTTTTTAAATTTTTATTCTTTGGTTTTGATTTGAGCCCACACACACACACACACACAGACTATGGATTATTGTTAAGCTAAAATCTAACTTTGAGCCCATATGGACTTACGTAAAACTATTGATTTGGTGTTAGGATCCTGATTAAGTAGTTTTGTGTAAATTTAAAACTGTTTACAAACGACTTAAGGCTAGTTTTTGTAGTCAAATTTGAATTTTTTAACGAAATTATAAAAAAAAATTATTATATCTGAAAATATGTTTAATTAGAAATTTTTTTTTTTATAAAAAACTTGAATTTTTTGGGACGATAATTTTTTTTTTGTTGATGTTTTTCTTCTTGTATCAAAAATTGAAGTTATAAAATTAATTTGATATTAAAAAAAAAAATACTTATAATGGCAAAATGGCTAATTTTTTAATAATGAAATCGAATCTTTAATAATGAAATTCGAGCAATGAAGAAAATGTTTTTCCACAATTATTTTTTTTTCAGTTAAAATTTTACTATTTCTCGCTTCAGTATCTTATCTCATATAAGTTTTCCGTCTTTAGAGAATTTTTAACGTTATGTTCTTCCCGGCAAGCTTTAACCAACTAAGAAGTATTTTTGCTCCTTAGTTGGTTAAAGGTTACCGGGATTGAGCTAAAGGCATTTATCAAGTAGTAAAGGGTAGAAAAATGTCTTCTAAAATGTTTTTAAGGTCTTGAGCCTTTAATATAAGATTTAGATTTTGAATAAAACACAAATTTTGCATGAAAATTCAGTCATTTTTTATTTAAATGTGTTGTAAAAACTTTACCATTTATGAATAAAAAACAATATCAGGCAAATGTCCCCAATACGAGCACGTTTTTCAGACTGATCCTTTTTGCAAAATTTTCAATAACATTTTTGTACAATTGTGGCTCTATTTTATGAATGACGCAGTTGATCTTGGTTTTGTGGTCTTGAATTGTTTGTGAACTGTTCTCGAAAACCATATCTTTCGCAAATTTAGACGTCCATTGAATTTCGTTTTCAAAAAATCAATTTTTTCTTGGGAAATGTGGTACGTAGCGTTGTCCTGTTGAAAGCACAAGTCGTCGATCCATAAAAAAAATTTTAACCTTGACTATGTAAGCGCACTCCATTGGCAGTAGCACTAGTCTCATTTTCGAAAAAAAAATTAGGGAACAATGATAGCTTAGCATATGTCCAATAACTTCTCTTGGCATTTCAGATGCCCAAATCCGATAATTTCGCTTGTTCACAGAGAAAATCATTTTCTCTGAAAAAAACCCGCCATCTTCAATGATCTAATCAGTGAAATTTTGACATTAAAAATGATCTGATGTCGTTAAGTCCTGCACCAATTGGAACTTATAAGATTTAAGAGACAAATAATTGTGTAATATTTCCCATGTGGTCATTGTGGACAGACCCCAATTGTTGAGAACGTCGTTAAACCGATAAAACTGGGTCCTCTGCGACACTTTCACTTATCGAAGTAATATTTGCAGCTGTAAATGCACTCCAAATTCTAAATCGCAGACTCAGCTTGATGACCATTACAACCAAAAATATGACGAACGACTTTTACGAAACTCTTATCATATCTAGTCTCCATCATCAAGGTTAATTTCTAATTGCAGACTCACCTTGACTTTTTTTTTAAAGAGTTCTGAGTGTTTTCTCAAGAGTATTTTTTCGAACAAAATTTATAACTGATGGAAACTCCTTTTCATTTGTTTTCCAAGATCTTCCGTATTTAGTCCCAGTTTTACAACAAAAAAAAGTCAACAAGACTCTAAGATATGACCCCAATGATTGAAGAATATCAAAATCAATAAATTTCGTCAAATAATCCCATGATCACAATACACACGCGCAAAAACAATATTTACATCGAATGCATCTCGTTATAAAAAGTTTTTTTTTTATATAACGAGTTACAGTTACATAAAAAAATTATCAATTTAACTAAAATTAATTTTATTTTGAATAAACCTACAGCAGTGGGGTCATCATTTACACTTAAGAACAACTTCCTGTAAAGAATATTGAATATACAATTTTTTTTTTGTTATTTTTTTTTAATTTTTTTTAGATATTTACAACTACAACATATTAATAAGCAAATTTGATCAATAGTATTAGTTAACTTGAAAGGTTGTGGGGAGTAAACATCCAATGAAGCTCCTCCTGCTAGCGTGTGTTTAGTAAATCTAAGCACACGCGACCAGTGACGCTTAAGTCTTCGATGGGTATTTCTAGGGAAGGAAATGGGGGATAGTTCTTGAACAAAAGGATTATTATGATTGAGGACACGGGAACGGAACTTTTTATAGCGAGATACTGCCACATCAAAAACAAATGGGACTTTGAGATCACGATGAATAACAGTATTGCGAACATAAAAGGGGGCATCGACAATTGTACGGAGTATTTTTTGATTGAAGGGATTGGATTGGACGGGAATTAGAAGGCTTAGTAGATCCCCAGAGTTCTAGTCCGTATGTCCATATGGGTTTCAGTAAGTTATTGTATAACAGTACTTTGCTGTCTATAGTAAGTTTGGAACGTTTGTCTAGAAGTCGAAGTAGTTTTAGGTATCGTCTTTTAAGTTCTTATCTTTTAAGTCTTGTATGTGGGTTCCATGTCAAGCGTTTGTCTAGGTTCAGTCCTAGGTACCGAGCTTCAGTGTGTTGTGGTATGGCACTGCCATTAAGGTATATGGGAGGGCATGTCTCACGACGGAGAGTAAAAGTTACCTCGGTAGATTTACGTTCATTGACATTTATTCTCCACCTAGTAAACCAGTTCTGGAGGGTTTGGATTTGGATTTGGAGATTTTCGGAAGCATGTTGGGGATTTTCGCTGGATGTAAGGCAGGCCGTATCATCGGCGTATGTAGCAAAGAAGGTATTAGGGCAGATTGGGATATCGGATGTGTAAATGTTATAGAGGACGGGTGCAAGTATGCTACCCTGAGGAACCCCAGCCAATATCGGAGAGATATTGCAGAGTTCGTTGGATTCATTTACTTGGAAGTTTCGGTTGGAAAGGAATGATCTTAGGATTAGGAAATAGGTGGAAGGAAGGAACCTCTTGAGTTTCCAGAGTAGACCCTGGTGCCAAACTCTATCAAAAGCTTGACTTATATCAAGAAACACACCGGGACAGTACTCTTTTCTTTCTAAAGAGGATGAAATGAAATCGACAACTCTATGACACTGCTGGGTAGTGGAGTGTTCGGCGCGGAAGCCAAAATGATGATTAGGAATTAAATTTGAAGATTCGAGTAGAGGATGTAAGCGGCGAAGGAGGATTTTTTCAAAGATTTTTGAGAGTACTGGGAGGAGACTTATTTCTAGAGGATTGGGAAATGTGTTGTTCTAAGGATGGAGTTATATATTGTGGCAAGGAACACTATTACTCTTTTAGGGAGTTGTTGGATTATATTGGAGGTAATCAGATCATCGCCAGGAGCTTTATTTTTGGGAAGGAGCTTGATTAAATTGGCAACTTCGGAAGGAATTATTGTCTTAGGGGGAAGACTCATGGGCAAGGGAATAGATAGTTCCGTCTCGATTGTAGTGCAATGAGTCCTGTCTAATATGTCCTCATGTGAAGTAAATGTTTGTGCAAGGTGTTCAGCAAAAGCGTCTGTTTTATGCTTGTCCGTTTTGGCCCAGGTTCCGTCAGTTTTTCGTAAAGGGTGCTTTGTTTTTCTATAAGATAGTATTTGTCTTGTAGCAGTCCACAAAGTTCTGTTTTTTGTTAGGGTTAAAGTGTAGTTTCTAAAACGTTCTGTATTGTATTTTGTGATTTCGTCATGTAGTTCTTTTTGCAGTTTGTTCAGTTTGGTTTTGTCGCTGGGCATTCTTGTATGTTGCCAATGAGCTCTTGCTTTTCGTTTTTCTGCAATAAAACGCCTAATTGTTAATGGTTGATTTGTCAGGTTTTGTGTAGGTTTCGAGTTTTTACTTTTTTGAGAAAAGGCTGTAGCGTTTTGTAATAAATATGTAAACTTGTGTACCGCGTCATCTAGTTCTTGTTCTGTTTTTAAGCTTTGTCGTAAGTCTAAATGCTCGTCAATATATTGTTTGAAATAATTCCCAATCAATTGGTCCGTTAATAAGTTTCGGCGCATTGACTTTTGGACTGGATTGGGAATATACGAGGGTCAATCAATAAGTCCTTAGAAAATCTGAGAAATTGCGCTCGTAGTGTCGGTAAAGATTTATTTTGTTAGACGCATTATCGACAGGAAAGCTGTCATAATTTCAGCTCGATCCATAGCGTAGGTCAATTTCTATCGTCGATTAAAGTTGACGACATTTATTTGTGCATAACAATGGAAAAAAGCGAGTTTAGGGCTGTCATCAAACATCTCCATTTGAAAGGCTTAAGCCCAAAAGAAATCAAAGCCGAGTTGGATGCAGTTCATGGCACATCTGCACCTGTGTTTGCGACGGTTTACAATTGGGTGAATGAATTTAAACGTGGCCGTTCATCCACAAAAGATGAACATCGTTCAGGACGCCCAGTTGAGGTGTCTACTCCTGAAATCATCGACAAAATCCACGATCTGATTTTGAACGATCGGCGAATTAAAGTGCGCGAATTAGTTGAGCCCACGGGCATATCACAAGGTACAGTCGCTTCAATTTAGCATGAAAAATTGTCTGTGAAAAAAATTTCGGCAAGATGGGTGCCGCGTTTGCTCTCAGAGGAGAATAAGCGCAATCGTGCAGTGGACTCTGAGGCTATGTTGGCACTCTTTCATCGCAATCCTGCCGAATTCCTTCGTCGATATGTCACTGTGGACGAAACCTGGATACACTACTTCACTCCAAAAATGAAGAGACAGTCATCACAGTGGATTTTCAAGGGTGAACGGGCTCCGAAGAAGGCAAAAACTGTGCCGGCCATGGTCTTTTGGGATTTGCAGGGCATCATTTTTATCGACTACTTGGAAAAAGGAAAAACAATAACAGGAGCGTATTACGCGTCATTATTGCAACGGTTGTGCGAGGAAATCAAAGAGAAACGCCCCCATCTGAAGAAGAAAAAAAATCCTCTTGCATCAGGACAATGCGCGTGTGCACACCTGCGCTGTTTCCATGGCCAAAATTGTGGAATTGAGAATGGAATTGTTGCAGCATCCCGCTTATTCACCAGATTTGGCCCCGAGTGACTATTTTCTTTTCCCCAATCTGAAGAAATGGCTTGGCGGACGACGGTTCACTTCCAACGAGGACGTCATTGCTCAAACGGATGAGTATTTTGCAGAACTTCCGAAATCCTATTTTTTGGACGGGATAAAAATTTTGGAAAAACGGTTGGAAAAGTGTATAGAGCTAAAAGGAGATTATGTTGAAAAATAAAAATTTTTTTTTTTTAAAAACAGTTTTTTCCTATCTTTTTCTAAGGACTTATTGAACGACCCTCGTACAATAAATAAAAGCGGAAATATTAATTTAGCTTTATTTGGGGCTGATTTTTTTTGTTGTAAGGAATAAGGTAGCTTTTAATATGTATAAAAAAAATCATGCAAACTTTTAAAGATGGAAAAAATCTGAAATTTATGAGCTACTGTTAAAACTACAAACTCAAACCCCCAGTCCCCCTCACCCTCACCCAAAAAAAGGTACAAATTTTTGTTAACATAATTAATGATATTTTGTTAAGATTATTCAAATAATAATTATTAATTATTATTAAACACAATTAATTTGTCTTCAAACCGGAAAGGGTGCACAAATTAACATGAAATTGAGTAGACCATCTAGAAGAGGAACGAGCAAGGAACTATGCACAATAACGGAAGCTTTTAGGTGACAGAATAAAGAAAAAATATGGATGAAAGGGAGCAGAGGGACAACGATAGTGCACATAACAATTTATCTGTGCACTTAAACTCTTGCAAAATTTATAAATCGCTACAATGTTTACTCAATTAAAAAGTCAACTATCCTTTTGTGCACTCATGTTGGCAACTTTGCTGCTCCTCCTATTCCCTTCTAACAATTCTTCCAAGTAGGAAAATTTCATCTCCATTCTTCCCTTATGCTTGAACCTCTTTTGTACCATTTATAAACAATATTCTTGCATGACTCTGTACATCCTCATGTAAGTAAGTAAATGACTCTTACGTAAATTTGTTATCGCAATTCTTAAAAGGGAAAACTTTGTAATTTAACTTATTTGAAGAAAAAAAAATTATTATTTATTTTTCTTTTGTTTTTATTCAAAAGTTTCCAAGTTAGATAAACAAAATTTATGAAAAACACTCCAGCAGAGCATACCATATTTAATGAAGAAGTTCGGTCTCTTTTCATGTGGTGTGAAACTATCATCATAAATTAATGAAAAATTTACTCTTGAACTTTAATGTGGAAAATTAATAGGAAAACTATAATATAACCAACGATAAAGAAAAACAACAAGGATATAAGAGGTAAAAGGATATAATGGTAAAAAAAAAGTGTGTTTTGACTTAAACAAATTACATTTAAATAAATCGATTTAGATAATGTCACTGGTTGCGATTAGTACGTAAGTATTCTTATGGTAGTGTTGGCAACACTGATAGTTTACTGGAGTAGTTGTTGTTGGATAACAAATTAATCTGATAGATAGTAAAAAAAAAAAAGAACACACGTGCACAAATTGGCTAGCAGTTTAATGGGCGTACACGACTAACAGTCATATTAAAGCCATATTAACACCTGTTGATTAAGAGACACCAGCGGTGCCATTGGGAGTGACGTGATTCCTGGTCATTTGCGTGATGTGGACATTTGTGTCTAGCTATAAATTCAATGTCAATTTGTTAACAAAAGTTAGTAGTTCAGTTTTATTTTTATTTTAGTGGATTTAAACATTCTTCCTCAACCCAAAAATCCTCCCCACTACACCCCAGAGAAGACCACATCAACATTCCTACACTCCTCCTTGTTACGATATTACCACCTTTAGTAACTGGCACTTCTCGAGCCCCTCTTTAATCAGATCTGGCTAGAAATTTACCATTCACAATAGAATAGATCTAATGCCTAGAAACATCTTACCGAGCCATGGTTGGATGGTTGGTTAGATGGTCAGTAGGTGGAGTGAGGGTGGTCGCTAACGTTTGAATAGTGCGTCTTCTTTTGTAGTGGTGACCGGTACTTGTTCGATTGCGATTTTTAATACTGGTTACTCAGTATGGTAGTGTGTTGAATTGTGAAAAATGTTCACTTTAATGACATGGAACCTCTCTTGAACTGGTTGGTCAAGGTCAAAACACCGATCATACCGGAGAACAGCGCCAACCTTCACTCGATAGTTTTGTGGTCTTGAAGTGATCGAACTTTCCGATTGTAATTTTGTCCAGACCGCATGTTCGTTTCGTCGAATTCGTTACTAAGGATAGGGGAGAGGTTTTGGATACACAAAAACTTTTTATTAAACCCAATAGTCCTCAAAATTCTCACTTGAATTACTCACTAAACGTACTCGTACTTGTAGATAGTCGTTGTGACTGTTGATGTGTAAGTTTGTGTAGAAAGGTGTCAATAACCGTTCTTACTATTTCGAGTTGAAAGATTGAAGAGGGCTACCTGCTGCTGCCCCGATTGCTGCTGCTGTCATCACAGCTGCGTTCCTATTCTACATGAAGGCAAAAAATACATTTACAAAAGAGCTTTCGAAACTGTTCACCTTCAAATTTAAACCCTATCTCAGTGTACGTGATAGTAAGAAAAACGAAAATTCTTATTTCAAGTACATTATTTAGGTTTTATTGTAGAACAAGTTCGAATGTATAACATTTTTCCATGGACACCTTTCTTATTTTTTTTCTCTACTTCAGTTCCTATTTTTTATTTACTTAATATTTTCCTTAGACTTTCGAAAAGGTCTTGTGTGTCTGTCTATTCGTATTATTGGGCTCTTGGGGGATCAGAGGTATTTAGAAGCGTTCAAAATGCATTTTAAGATGGAAAATACATTCACTTGCGTAGCCATTTAATTTGTTTACAACAGTGGTTCTCAATATTTATCAATTTCCATTTTGAATGATTTTTTTTGTAATTTTTATCAAAAAAAACAAAGAAGCCTTAAAGCTTTTGGTTTTTTTTGTACCTTTTATTTTTCTTTTTCAGACAATGTAAAACTTACCCAAAACCATGCATATATAATACAGATTTTTACAAAGAGTCCCCCTTTTTTTTGGTACATACCTGAAATAGAAAAAAATAAAAAAATTATTTACTATTGTTAAAAATTAAGTTTTTTTTAATTACTAAAAGTCGAGTGGAGTAAAAAAACACCTAAACTTTGGATTATGATGAAATTTTTACTTTATTATATTGATTGGACACTGTCATTATGCCAGCTATCTTTATCTGTTTGAACTAGTAAAGGGAAGAAAAATGTCTTCTCAAATGTTTTTAGAGTCTTGTGCCTTTACTATAGGGTCTAATAATAATGAACTTTTTTTTAGATTTTGAATAAAACACAAATTTTTTATGAAAATTCAGTCATTCTTTATTTAAATGTGTTGTAGAAACTTTACCATTTATGAATAAAAAACAATATCAGGTAAATGTCCCCAATACGACTACGTTTTTCAGACTGATTCTTTTTGCAAATTTTTCAACAATATTTTTGTACAATTGTGGCTCTATTTCACGAATGACGCAGTTGATATTGGTTTTGTAGTCTTGAATTGTTTGTGAACTATTCTCGAAAACTTTATCTTTCACAGAGAAGCCCAACGGCGTTAAATCACATGATCTTTAGTGATCAATTGACATCACCCCAAATTCATTTTCGAAAAAAAATAGGGACTAATGATAGCTTATGTCCAATTTAATTATTGTTCAATAACTGCTCTTGGCTTTTCAGATGCCCAAATGCGACAATTTTGCTTGTTCACATAGAAAATGATTTTCTCTGACCATTCAAATAGCCACCAAATGTCTTTTGACCGCTACCGATTTTTTTGACGGGGTCAAATTGCACGATATCTCGGAGGCCAATTGACATAACAACAAAATTTTGATATTACAAGTCCTGTGAACTTTACGCCAAATAAAGACTTGAATCTGAGGCATATCTGGTTTCACATATTATTTTAATAATATGTGAAACCAGATATGCCTCAGATTCAAATCTTCAAATTTACCTATGCCAAAAAAAAGTCGATTATCCTATAGACATACGAGGGTCATTCAACAAGTACTTAGCCTACAAAAAAAAAACGAAAATTTTGGAAAGGTGGCAATTTATTTTTCCACATAATCTCCTTCAAGCTCGATACACTTGGCCCAGCGATGCTCTAACTTTTTGAACCCGTCCAAAAAATACATTTTCTCGAGGGAAGCAAAATAGGCCTCCGTGGCGACGATGACCTCCTCATTCGACCCAAATCTATTCCCGGCGAGTGATTTTTTCAGGTTTGGAAACAAAAAGTAGTCACAGGGGGACAAATCTGGAGAGTACGGTGGATGGAGCAGCAATTCGTAGCGCAATTCGACCAATTTGGCCATGGCGACGGCGGAGGTGTGAGCCGGCGCGCTGTCGTGGTGGAACAGCACTTTTTTCTTCGCAAAGCGGGGCCGTTTTTTCTTCAATTCGACGTCAAATCGGCCCAATAAGTCAGCATAGTAGCGCCCCGTGATTGTTTTACCCTTCTCGAGGTAATCGATGTGGATCACACCTTGTGAATCCCAGAAAACGGTGGCCATCACCTTTCCGGCCGATCGAACAGTCTTCGCCTTATTCGGAGCACGTTCGCCAGGTGAAATCCACTGTTTCGACTGTTCCTTGGTCTCTGGTGTGTACCAGTGAATCCATGTTTCGTCGACGGTCAAAAACGACGCAAGAACTCCCCGGATTGCGCTGAAACAGCGCCAAACACGTCGGTTGCGCTTATTTTCCGGTGTAAGCAAACGCGGCACCCATCGCGCCGACAGCTTTCTCATGCCCAATTCTTCGTGTAGAATATGATGCACCATTCCTACTGCGATGCCCACAGTCTCAGCTATCTCGTGAACCTCCAATCGACGGTCTGCCAACACGAGATCGTGGACTTTTTTAACGTTTTCCTCCGTAGCAGCCGTTTTTGGGGCACCTGGGCGTGGCTCATCAAAAACCGACGTGCGGCCACGAACAAACTCGTTGAACCAATTATTGACGGTCGCCATCGAAGGAGAAGAGTCACCATACACAGCATCCAAGCGATCTTTGATTTCGCTGCGTGTTTTCCCTTCCAAAAACAAGAATCTAATCACCGAACGATATTGTTCTTTTTCCATTTTGGTGCAACCGACCGACACGCTCGCTTTCAAAGGCTCTCAAAACAAAACTAATGAAGGGAATCGACTGAAACTTTGACAGTAGGCTACTAAAAGAATGTACTGCACGATGGTGAGGCTAAGTATTTGTTGAATGACCCTCGTAGTACTCAGAATCGACGGTGACTGTTTGCCCTTCTTCATTTTCAAAAAAATACGGGCCAATGACATCTTTAGGTGAAAATGCACATCGCACACTCGATTTTCGCGGATACATAGGCTTCTTCAGTCACTTGTGTATTTGTAGAAACTCATATACGGTTTTAAAATTTCAACATGGTTAAGCGATTAAAATTTCGACATGGTTAACAATAAAAATAAACAAATGCTGTCTAGAATAACGCAAATATTTAAAATATGTCAAGTAATAAACCTGAATGTACAGGAACCACAAAATGAATAAAGGATTATTTCCAATATATTTTTATTAACAATTAAGTTCTGACCTTTAAAAATTTAAAATTCATGTTAAAAAAAATGTAATTTGATACTTTTTGACAGTCGAAAATTTTTAAGAAATTAAAATAAAATGCGCATACCACAAATAGAGTCACATTAAAGTCACATTAACACCTGTTGATTAGGAAACACCTTTAAATTCCTAAACCTAAAATTAATTTTCATTTCATGATTTATAAGTTTATGGAAAAAAAACTATTTTATAAATATTTCCATACTAATAAGGTGAGCAACAAAATTTAATTAAAAATAACGAACAAAGAAAAAAATATGTTGTTTGATAAGTTTTTGTCTTAAGGCGAAATTTTCACTTTTTCAATTTGAAATTTGTACATTTTCCATATTAAGTTTATCTAAAATGAATAATGATTGTTCAATGTTGGTTTAACCTCCCCCCTCCCTACGTTTTTCTTTTTTCCAATACATTTACATACAGTATTAGTAAATTATTAGTATTTTATCGTAATTATGTTGAAAGAGAATTGAATATTTTTACGCAAGATAGCAAAAAAAAAAGCATTAATGTTGAAATTTAATATCTCGACAAAAAAAAATGATTTGTTTTCAAAGCTTTAAGAGAATGAAGAAAAAAAATTATCATTGAATGATTAATGATTGTCTATGCAAAAGATGTGAATTTAAACTAAAAGAAGTGGAATGGACACAGAAAAAGAGAAAGAGAGAGAGAGAGAGTGAAAAATCCTATCATCAATTGAAAGAAAACAACTGAACCTATCCGGTGTGATCTGTAATAGGTAAAGTGGGACACACACAAAATCAGTTCGAGGCACTTAACCGTCAAGGTGGGTGAACAACAAATCAATTATTGGCCACGATTGAATGTTGTCTAATCTAAGAAAATTCACACACAATCAACAAAAACACGAAATTGCAATAATGCAAATTTTTCTATTTTATCTTAAAAACCCCTTGAGACCTACCACCTAATGAGAATTCTGAATTTTCATCTTGATCGTAGGTTCCTATCCTATCGAAACAACAAAGGCCATTGGGAGGTCTCTATTTATGAACTGGTATCGCCATTTTGCCAAGTTGGCCAACGCACGCGGAATGCAAATCAATTGAAGTTTAGAGTACCGCGCAATTAGATATAAAAGCAGTTTTTTTTGTTGTTGTTGATAGTATTCGATTTTTGTCGAGTTTCTTATTTTATTACGATATTAAAATCTAGGTTGTTCGAGTGTAGTTTTTTCAATGGAAATAAAAATTATAATCTTAATTTTCCGTGTACACGACTAATAGCATAAATTGCCATTTTCATAATCAATAAACTTGCATTAATGGCGAGATCATGCGAAGGTTAGTTAGTTAAGATAAATTGTGAATTTCCTTCAATTTAGATTGAATTTAATTAAATTTTTTTGTTTGATAAACCCAAGCCACTGAAAAATTTATTTTATCGTATTTAAAAGAGAAATTGAATTTTCTTCCCAATAATGGTGCTTAAATATAATATTTTCTAATAAAAAAAAAGGGAATACGACCGTTAAGAATTGACCATTATTTCTGCAAAAAAAAAAAAAAGTTTTGTCAAATTGTCTCAGAACGTAAAAGTCCTGTAAAAATAGGCAGAAAAAACGGCTCCCAGTTAACCATTTCTCTACAAAATTAAAACGCTCAAAGTATTTTTTTCTATTTTCCCTTTATTTAAAAACGAGGACGATTTGTTGCATAGTCAACATAATTTTTGGGGGGGGGGGGGGTAAATCCTCACTCCTCGTTTTTGTCTGACCTTTTCAGTTTCAATCTTTTGTAAACTCTTTCAATACGAACTGAATACATAATGGATTAGTTTTCGGTCTTTTCGGATGGGCAAGATTTTCCAACACAAAGACAGAAATAAATAAATAAGATAAAATGAAAATCTGCCATAGATTAATGGTGGGTGCTGATTTTTTGACACTCGTTTTTTTATTCAAATTTCAGGCTTTTTTATTGTTTCTATTAGCTTCTGTCAAGGTTGTCTCTTGTTTTATTTTAACTTTCGGTAAAGCTAACTTTATGCCATCACCTTTGATTGAGTACTAATTTTAAAAGGATTTTAAAACAAACAAACAAAAATTTTTTCTTCTTTTTCAGACTATGCATATTGTTACCTAACGAGGAAAGACAGTAAATAATATTTAAAAGTTTTATTTTATGAAATTTCTATAATCACGAATAAAGTATCTTATGCATAATTATATAACCTCCAAATGCTTAAAACAAAATACGAAAATAATCTTCAAAATTTTGAAGATTTTTTAGCAAGAAAAAACTCTTTTGTGCTCTTAAACTTTATAATAACTTAAATCACACTCTAACATTGACCTAATTTTACCTTCTTTTTCGTAAAATCATTAATTTATGTTTTTAAATATATTCATAATTATTTTTTTTTTAAAGAAATACCATTTCAAATGTAAAAGAAAACTTAAGATTGATGAATTAACCCTATTTGCATATTAAATAAATGTCAGCAAATATTTCTAATATTAAAAACTATATTTAGTTCAAGTGAATGGCATATTATTTAATTAACATAAAAATGTTTTCTTTCACATAAAATTGTTTGTTAATAAAGAAGTGCAATGTTTGAGAGCATAATGTAAATTTAAAAAAAAAGGGTTAATATTTATGTATAAAAATGAAGAGAGTTCTAAATATTCTGTGAGAAAATTTCGATGAAATAAAAATCTTAAATGAAATAATCGTAAAAAATACCAAATAAATCGTTGGGGATAGGAAAATATTTGCCATCAAAATTAATTAGTAAAAAATTCAGCTTTTAATAATGACAAAGTTCATACAACAAAAATAGTTAAGGCGAAACTTAAGACTTGATTCCTTAAATCTCTGTTTTTCTATCTGCTACGATTTATTTGGCCCACATTTGAAAACATTTTTATTTGTATTTCATCTTGGGATAAATTATGGCAATTTTGTTCCTAAAAAAACTAATGTTGACTAGTAAAAAAAAATTATGTTGCACAAGATAAGAAATAATGTTGGCCAGCGCAAATGCAATTATGCTGACTTGCAAAACAAATATCTTCGTAAGCATATTAAATTGATAAAGTAATTTTTAAGATAGTTGACCAACAAAATTATGCTAATAAGTGAAAAAAAATCATGCTGATCAACAAAAAAATAATGCTGATCAACAACAAAATAATGCTGATCAGCAAAAAATATTTACTAAAAAGCAAAACACAAATTTGTGTAGTTCGGCTAACAATATTGTGCCGGCCTGGAAATAAAATTATATTGATCAGCAAATAAAATCTACCAACAATATTTTGCTGATCATATAATAAAATTATGCTGTTTAGCAAAAAAAAAAAATATCAATATAGCCAAAAAAAAACATGCTGATTAACAAAAAAAAAAGTTATAATTAGCATCAAATTGGTTGCCACAAAATTATGATCTTCAGGATAAAACATTTTACTGACCAACAAATAATATTAGATAAAAAAAATTATGCTGCGCAGTAAACAAAATTTCATTGATCAGTAAATTAAATCGGCCAACTACATTGTAGTAATCAGAAAATTAAATATTGCTGTTTCGGAAACATAATAATGCTAATTAGCAAAAAAAAATTATGCTGATTACCTAAAAAAAATTGGCTGATCAGCAAAACGAAATTAACCACATGAGCATAAAAAATGTTATGCAACTTCAAAACGGGTCACAAAATGATTATCATCAGTAAATAAAATAAATTAACCAACAAAATTACGCTGATCAGTAATTAAAATTTTACTGCTCAGAATACAAAATCTTACTGATCATCAAATGAAATTGCTCTCATCAGCAACATAAAACAACGCACAAAATATGCTGCTCAGTGAATATAAATTGCACTGATCAGCAAAAAAAGCTAATCATAAAATTACGCTGATCAGTAAATGAAACTTTAGTGATTCAAAAGTAAAATTGGCCCTTAAATTTAAGCTCATCTGCATTGAAGTAATAGAGATGATTTCAATTGAAAAAATTATGCCGATCAGCAAAATATATTTTGCTATTTAGTAAAATACATTATGCTGATCAGCAAAAGAACTTATGCTGATTAGCACAAGAAATTATGCTGATCAGCGAAAGAAATTATGCTGATCAGCATCAGCTAATAAAGATTCCTATTTGGCGACGATTAAATACCATAAAAATATATCGAAAAATTTATTGTATTTTGTTTTTAAAACATTTCAGAGATTGTGCAAAAGTACTTTGTCTTTGCCGAACCCAAAGTCCAAAGATTAAAGGATAGACAAAAAACACAATTGAATAATAGACAATTCTTAATTGAAACACTAACCCAAAATCTATTCGTAAATCTACAAACTAATATATTGTCACCAAAAATTAAAAAAAAACTGATTCAAAATGATTTATTCAAACAGCTAAATTTTAATGCAAAGTCTACTAAAATGTTTACCATAAAAAATAATGGGACAAAAAGCGAAAGGATGGTAGTTTTAGAAAATTTATTGCCAATTTCAGTGGCAGTTCTACCGCTCAGAAACTAAAAATATTGATTCGGTAAGAAAACAAGATTTGCTGGCAGAGTTCTTAACAATAACGCACCTGCTACCATAAGAGAACCTGTTGAACGCGACTCGGCCATTTTAAGAGTGTAGAAGAAAAAAGAATATCCAAAAATAGAAATGGAAAATTTTCATAAGTTAGCTCTCTATAAATTATTGATGATTTTATGACATTATTTTGATAGATCTCCGCTAAAGGGGAAAAAACGTCAGACTAGTTGTACCTCATAGAATTTTTAATCATTTATAAATTAATTCTAAATGAGAAGAACTTGATCTTATAAAATAAGTTACATAATCGTAGTTAGGTAGGCTTTGGCTCTAGCGTCGGTCATACTATGTTGGCTTATTTAAAATAGAGTAGGAAAAAATCCTCATCAATTATTTAGCATATTTCAAAATAGTACGAAATCCAACACAATATTTTATTTCCGAACAATTAATATTAATGAAATAACCAAAGAATTATTGACAACACAGCAGCAATCTGGTAAGAAAAAATCACGAGAAAAATATTCGTTTTCATTAATGACATTATTAATAAAAACGACAAATTAATCTATTCGTTCAGCTAACATTTTAATTTGAATCAAAAACAAAATCTTTGAACAGAAACATTGAAAAAATTTATTAGTAAAGTGATCGGGAATAAAATTTTCTTTTTCATTTGTATTCGTTATATTTACAGCTACTGATTTTAAGTAAAGTAGTATTAGTCCACATAAAAAACGAATCAATTTTAATAGTATAGACGATAAAAACAAGAAATGCTGTTGGGGCTATTAATGAGACTGAATAGTCCACTATATTGTCGGAGCGGAATTCTAGGTGGTACCGACTGTGTTAATCAAAAATAAATGGTTCTTTTTTGGTAAATTCTGCAGAAACAAAAATATGTTATAGCAGTATAGTATTTACATGATCAATTGATTTTTTTTTCTGTGTCAGAAAGCAGGTCGAAGAAGCTGCTTTCGATTGCCTAGTAGAGCTCATCGAACTTGTTCTAGCAAAACATATGCTCATCAGCAAAAAACGAGGTTCAGCCAAAAAATATACGCTGATCAGCAAAATATATGCTGATAAGAAAAAAATATGCTGATCCGATCACCATAAAAAATATATTGATCAGCAAAAAAAATATGTCGATCAAACAACTAAAATGCTGATCAGCAAAGAAACTATTCTGATTAGGAAAATATTATATGATTTTAAGCAAAAAAATTATGATAAGCAGAAAAAAATGGTGATTAGCAAAAAATGCTGATCAGCACAAAAAAACGCGATGTTGAGCAAAAAATATACGCTGATCAGAAAATATATGCTGATAAGAAAATAAATAAAAAAAATGCTGATCAGCAAAAGAAATTATATACTGATCAGCAAAAGAAATTATGGTGAACAGCAAAGAATGCTGATCTTCAAAAAAAAACGAGGTTCAGCCAAAAAATATAAGCTGATCAGCAAAATAAATGCTGATAAGAAAAAAAGTATGCTGATCTGCAAAAAAATTATATTAATCAGCAAAAAAATATGTTGATCAAACAAAAAAATGCTGATTACCAAGGAAATTATACTGATTAGCAAAATATTATATGATTTTAAGCAACAAAAGTCATGATAACCAAAAAAAATATATGCTGATCAGCTAAAAAAAATGCTGATCAACAAAAAACCCGATCAAAAAATATACGCTGATTAAAAAATATATGCTGAAGAGATAAAAAAATCAAAAAAATGCTAATCAGCAAAATTTATCTAATCAAAAGTTATGCTGATCAGCAAAAGAAATTATAGTGATCAGCAAAATAAACTATACTGATCAGCAAAAGAAATTATGGTGATCAGCAAAATAAACTATACTGATCAGCAAAAGAAATCATGCTGCTCAGCAGACTCTGATTAGCGTTTCATAGCTCTATGAATGCAACTTTTTGAAATTCTGTACTTTGAGGGTATAATATACTCCCATTTAAGTCTTTCATAATATAACATAGGATGTTATTACTGAATAATCAAAAAGTGAAATACTTGTAAATGCACAAATAGCATCATACAATTTTTTCATTTATTCTTATCTAGGCTACCTAAAAGGGACAGTGCATTAATGGAAATAATAGCTTTCTTTAACCATATTTAAAATTAAACTGTTGCTTAGTCTGTCAAAATCTATAATGTATTAGTTTTCGATTTCTAGAGAATATTTTTTTTTCTAGGTGGTGATCGCATATTTTTCGCCTGCAGTGTACAAGCAAAAAAAAAACTACTTATACATACAAGCTATCATTCGCCAATAATTTAAGTGCACAGTTTTGCTGTTATTCAGAAGAAAAATAATCAAAAATACCAAAGACTATAAACAACAAATTAAGCCATCACCAAAAAGCAAATACTATTTTTGTTTTATGATTGACTCTTTGATGTTCGAATTTAAGAATAAAAAATAACTTCAAACTTTTAGTATTTTTTCGCATTTACGAGCCCACATTAAAATCAATTAAATTGAAATTGTTTTTAGGAAAAAATTCTGTTTTTTTATTATTTCAATTTAATTTAACGAAGAAAAAACACCACAAAATGTTTAATTAATTAAGAAATGCAGAACTTATTATTCAGTTCAATAGTTTTTAGCAGAAAATATGCTCAGAAAAGAGAGCTTAGACTTACATACAATCAAGCTAAGAGAGTATTAAATGCCATAAAAGTAATGCTTAGCTTGTATTGAATAATAGTTTTCCATTAAAGAGTGAAAATATTTACTGTAAAATTTTATATCACAAACTTCTACAAATAAACGTAAAAATAAAAGTTGGCTCCTTTCAATAGCACTACTGACTGTCTTTGGGCTATAAATGTTTTCTTCTTGAGTAGAGGGAACATTTCTCAGATAAACAAGCAAGTTTTTATGGAAAAGTCATGATTTTATCAATTAATGAAAGTTTAGTTTTGTGAAGCCATAATGACAATGTGTGGTGGTACCGTACCAACCATTTGGAGAGTTAGTTGAAATTGTTAGTAAATACGATCAACATGAGCATGGGTACAATGTGTATGCATTCCGTCATTTGAACTCTAGTACTTATTGAAGGCAGAACAAACATTTAAAAAAATTAAAAAAATATGTACTAGAAGAAAACTTTGTTTAAAGTCAAATTAAAGTTAAATTTTACAAATTTTGATTCGTCTTTCAACTTCTCGTTAGTATGACAAGGTTTTTTGGTTTAATAACTAATCGTTTTCAGAGTATTAACAAGATTTTAGGGCAATAATTTATTAATTTTTATATTATTAACAGTACCCAGAAATTATATACTGAATTTTAAAATATGAACAGAAAACTATTGAAAAATTCCAGTAAGACTCTACAACCTAGGAGGTATTATTTTCTGATATTTTTATCATGTGAACATTCTAAAATGCCATTAAAATTTTTATCTACAATACAACTGTTAGTACTCGTATATAGACTATCGACAAATGTTGCAAAATTGTTTTTATATTAACCGTTTTTATGTTGAACAATTTTAAGTTGATTTGAGATTACCAGGCGTCTAGCAAATATGTTGACTATTATTACGTCGTAATATTATAGATCAGCCTAAAGCAAATTGATTGTTCAAAAAATCGAAAATTTTATTGTAACAAATTATTTAGATAAACAACAAAAATTATGTTGAATGTCAACAATTTGTGTTGATTGTCAACAAATCAAGTTGCTTTTCAAAATATTATATTGAGTATCAGAACACTATGTTCATTATCGACAATTCTAGTTGATTGTTCAACAAATCAAAAAAGTTGATTGCATCAAATTATGTTGATTATCAACAAAAATTATGTTGACTGTCAACAATTTATGTTGATTATCAACAAACTACGTTAATTATCAACAAATCAAGTTTATTGTCAATAAATCAAGTTGCTTTTCAACAAATTATATTGAGTATCAACAAACTATGTTTATTATCGACAATTCTAGTTGATTGTTCAACAAATCAAAAAAGTTGATTGCATCAAATTATGTTGATTATCAACAAAAATTATGTTGTCTGTCAACAAATTATATTAGTTGTCAAAAAACTACGTTAATTATCAGCAAATGATATTTGCTTGTTTGCATTGTAAAGTCCCAAAACATGTGCCAGTGGCTATCATATAGCGCCACGACCATGAGGCCATTTGACGGATAAGCACATTTTTTGGCTATAAATCATGTTAATTACATCAACAAACCATCTTCATTAATCGACAAATCAAGTTGACTGCTGAAATTTTCAAAGCAAACCGTCTAAAGATACTGTTGATTGTCAACAAATAATGTTGTATGTCAACAGAATCTATTGTTTTGTCGACAAACTATGTTAACTATCAATTTATTATGTTTGAGGTAAAAAAACTCATATCTTTGGGCATCGAATCATATTAACTGACAATAATCTTATTAATTATTGACAAATCAAATTGATTTTCAACAAATTATATTTATTGTGAAAAAAATTCGGTTGCTGCTGATCAAATTATGTTGACTGTCTACAAACCAAGTTGATTGTTAACAAATCTAGTTGAGAGTCAGTTAATTACGTTGATCGTTAACATGTCACATTCATGGGCAACAAATCTAGTTTTTTTCGATCAACAAACAAATTTCCATTTTAATTAAAATTAAATCAAGTTAATCGTTAAGAAATGTTGTTGATTATCAACAAATTGTGTTGATGATCATCAAATCAAAATGACTATCAACAAAAAAATTAATATGTCAACATTTTTACTATTACTTTGTTGATATAGCAAACTTTTTTATTAATTTTTATATAGATAATTTTTAACGTTAACTTCAATATTTCAATTGTTACCAAGCAACAAAATTAGCTTGTTGATCAGAACCAGTGATATCAATACATTTTTGTCCAAATACGTCAACTATTAAAATGTAGTCTGGCTAATAGCCTTGGTTATTATTCGTATACAAGTCAACAATACGACTGTCAATTCGACAACTTATTGATTGTTAAGAAATTGACTGTAAAATAAATTGACTATGCACATTTCCGTATTCATAAAATTATTGTCAGCTAATAAATTTATGAAGAAGAAAAAATTAGATGAATTAATAAAATATGAAAAATTATATTAATTAAATTTTAACCATAAACGGAAATAATTGAAAATAAACTAAATTCAATTTTAAATAAATAAAATTTAGTTTTATTTTTATATTTATTGTATATTTAAACAGAAATATGAAAGTAAGTGTATTGGATATTATGGACGACAGGAATTGGTAGCAGTGAATTTTATTGCGAAACGCCAACATAAACCGGCAATTAACAATTTTATTTACACTCACAGACTGCACAGCGAATTCATATATTCCTTCCATCGATATTATTGGAAATCATTAATTGACCCAATTGCACAATTAAATTGCAATTTCTCAAGCATCTGGCCACTACTACTATTTGACTGTGTGGTAGAAAATTTGCATTCGCTAGAATTATTCGTGCGTATTTCAGAGATGCCTGACGAGACTAAAATGAAAATTTCAACAAATAGGATGAAAATAAACTTTGTACGGGATTTTATACAGAACCCATCGAATGTTAATAAATTTTTCAAAAAAACTCAATTAAATTTAACCTTCAGTAGATGCATTTCTAGTTCTGGATACGTTCAACAGTGAGTTGATCAGTGTCACCTCCTTGCACATGCCATACACTGGTTCATTGCAGCCAATCAAATAAGTGCTATTGGATAGATGGATGGATGCATTTAATACAATTCGGATCGAACTTCAAAAAACAATATTTATAATGGATTCTATTAACAAAGATAAATCTGACCGGGAATATGGAAGTCATCTTTTCTGTTCCTAACGTAACCAAACGTTTGCCCATTCAGTGTTCTTTTTCGTTTGAAATATTTATACTGTTACTGAGCTTTTACTATTCAAATAATATGAAAAATAAATTACCCATTTGAAAAAAAAATTATATAAAATAAAGAAAAACGATTTTGTCTTCAAATTTTTTTAAAGGATTTGATTAAATTTTCAAATATTTCAGTGGATGTTTATTAATCTGATGGGAAACCACACATCCCTGGACAGGTAGAAATGGGGAAAATACTGATGTGTCCTTTCACAGGAAACTTTTCCTAGAGCAGTTGGACAGACTCTATGATTTCTTGCAATTTTTTTACGGATGCGTGCGTCGACTATTACATCTTATGCAGTCATTGAGTTAGATGGAGCTTACATCCGTAAACTTTATTGTGGAATCTTTGCTTTTTGGGGCAGCCCAAAATATACGCTGACAAAAAAAAATATGCTGATCAGCAAAAAAAAATGCTGATCAGTAAAGAAACTATGCTGATCAGCAAAAAAACACGCTGTTCAGCAAAAAAACACGCTGTTCAGCAAAAAAAAAAAACATTCTGATCAGCATGAAATATGCTAATCAGCAAAAAAATTCTGATCAGCTAAAAAATGCTGATCAGCAAAAGAAATTATGCTGATTAGCAAAACAAAGTATGTTGATCAGAAAAATTTAGCTAATGAGCAAAAGAAATTATGCTGATCAGCAAAAAAAATCTTTGCTTTTTGGGGCAGCCTATAATATTATTATATTTAGTGACAGCCAGCAACCCTGGTAGCCATTCGTGGTCTATCGAGTGATCTTGTTCACCACAATTTACGACATAAACTGCTTAAAATTTGAGGTGTTGAATTGTGTTGGGTTCCAAATTCTGTGGAAATATTAGGTGTTGACAGCAGTTTCGAACTTGCTGAACCTGCTAACCAAATGACAAACAACGCCTCATTATTTCCATTGCCTTACCAAGTTGCTCGACAATCTTACCAAAATTTTGGATACAGAAAATGCTCAGAATTCGGAAACAACATTCTGCACTTACATATATCTTTCGTACTTTCAGCTCACTATAGCTTATCTTTAAAGTATTGCCACTTTATCCAACATTTCTTTTCTAATGTTGGTCCTTTTAAATCCCGCAAAACCCTTTTTTTAAGTTTTCTTTGTAATTTATTTAAATCCAATCCACACACTTACAGGTGGTCAAATGGCATCCTGGTCGCCGCATACACATAAGGCTTATATCCTCGGAATTTTACATCTAAACATATAAGCAAACAAACAAAAAATATATTTTGGATATTTACGAGAAGAAGAAAAAAAGTCACAAACGCACTCAACATTTGTAAAAACTTAAATGTGTCTGCAACATATGCCTAAGCTTAAAAATGTGTCTAGCAACATTGTCTTGAATTCATTGTCTTCGGTTTTTATTGAGAAAATTTTCATTTTGCTGTGTTTTTATTGAAAAAATTTATGATTTTTATTTACAAAAGCAATTTCTGTAAATAACTGATTATTTTTTTAAAAAAATGCAAAATATTTCAAGAAAAATTTGTCACTACTTTAAGTAGGAATTTTAGAACAAATATTTCTGTGGCTTTGAATTGCAATTAATGGAAATAGTTTTGTTCAAAATCAATTAGGTTTAGATGGGTGAGGGGAGAGTAAAAGTATTTGCACACTTTCTAGCACTATAAGTACAATTTAATTAAAAATAAGAAAAATTATAGTTAATTTAATTCAAATCACGACGAACACGTGTGTATGTGGAGAAATAAATTATTTTTTTTGACAAAAATCACACGTACACGTATATCTAAAAAGCAAAATTATCATTAAAAAAATAAATAAAATAATTTTCCTTTTTATCATATATAAAATTATATAATTGCCAAATACGTGGGCTACTATATATATTTCTGGCCTAATAATGAAAATGCGAATATTTATCAACGAAAAAGGTTTTATTGTTTTTCAAAATATTCTCCATCAAGATTTATACACTTTTGCATGCGCTCAAACCAATTTTCGAAGCACTTTTTCCACTCCGATTGAGACACCTCCAAAACATGGTTTTTGAATGCTTCAACAGCATCTTCTGGCGACGAAAATCGTTGACCACGCATTTTTTTAGTCATTGGGTGCCAAGTCAGGGCTGTACGGAGGATGACCCATCAATTCGACGTTTTGTCCGGTCAAAAAGGCGCTGGTTTGAGCCGATGTGTGAGAGCTCGCATTGTCATGGTGCACAATGATTCGACTTCTCTTGTTCGTTTTTCGAATTTCTCCGAAGACTTCAGGCAAACAAATGGTGGTGTACCACTCAGAATTGACCGTCCTACGTTGCACAAGCGGAACAGTCGCCACATGACCAGTTTTGCCAAAGAAACAAGCGACCATTTGCTTCGAAGTGCTTCTTCCACGAACAACTTTCGTTGGATTTGACTCGTCTTGGAAGACCCACACGGTCGATTGCTGTTTTGTTTCGGGCTCATACGCATAGATCCATGATTCGTCACCTGTGACGATCTTATAAACGTCTTTTGAAGCACCGCGATCGTATTTTTTCAGCATTTCTTTACACCAATCCACACGAGCCTTTTTTTGAGCGATTGTCAAATTGTGCGGGATCCAACGAGAACAAACCTTTTTTACGGCCAGGTGTTCATGCAATATCGAATGTATGCTGGTGGGAGAAATGCCTAGGCATGCCTCTATCTCACGGTATGTCACATGACGGTCTTGCATTATCAGTTCACGTACGGCATCGATGTTTTCTGGAACAACGGCTGTTTTTGGACGACCTTCACGGAATTCGTCTTTGAGCGAGCGTCGGCCACGATTGAATTCGTTGTACCAGTTTTTCACAGTGCTATAGGATGGTGCTTCATAGCCATACAAAGATTTAAGTTCATCGATGCACTCTTGTCGTGATAATCCACGTCGAAAGTTGTGAAAAATGATCGCACGAAAATGTTCACGAGTTAATTCCATTTTTTTGCCAAATTGATTTTTTCAAGTCACTGTAAACAACACAAATGATAGTCGTACGTCAAAACGTTCTGAGTACGTTTATGCTAAAAAATGTCAAACTTTCCAATGGAAATGTCAGATCGCACCTGGCAACACTTAGTGTTGCCTAGGCCAGAAATATATATAGTAGCCTACGTAATAAAGTTTTAAAAGAAATATTACAACACCACAAATGTTGTAAAAAAGACTATATTTATTTTTAATGAAATTTCTTGGCAAATAATAATTTTATTTGCATAAAATAATCAACATTTAATTTATTAGAAGCTATAAAAGTATAATAAAATTTTATTTATATGCCATTTAACTAAGAAAATATGCGCATATACTTGTATCTATGCATTTGTTTATAAAAAGAATGTCCGTATGTGATTTGAGTTGAAAAGAAAATTTGCACAATTTGTGCTTGTCAATATAATTTTCTATCCAATACTAAGTGAAAATAATTTTGTTCGAGCGACTTCGCATACAAGTTTAAGTTAGTGATTAATAAAATGAAGGGAATAAAACCATAAATTACTGGTAGAATTATGACTGAAATAAGAGGCCTTCATAAGCAGTTAGGGCCTTGGACAGTAAGTATGATCAGCTTTTGGAGAAACTAAAAATACAGGGGGTACTTCCGACCTAATAATATGCCACCGGTTTACATTATAGAAAAAATACGAGGGTCGTTCAATAAGTCCTTAGAAAATCCGAGAAATTGCGCTCGTAGTGTCGGTAAAGATTTTTTTTTTGTAAGAACAAATTTCAGCTCGCTCCATAGCGTAGGTCAATTTCTATCGTCGATTAAAGTTAACGACATTTATTTGTGCATAACAATGGAAAAAAGCGAGTTTAGGGCTGTCATCAAACATGTCCATTTGAAAGGCTTAAGCCCGAAAGAAATCAAAGCCGAGTTGGATGCAGTTCATGGAACATCTGCACCTGTGTTTGCGACGGTTTACAATTGGGTGAATGAATTTAAACGTGGCCGTTCATCCACAAAAGATGAACATCGTTCAGGACGCCCAGTTGAGGTGTCTACTCCTGAAATCATCGACAAAATCCACGATCTAATTTTGAACGATCGGCGAATTAAAGTGCGCGAATTAGTTGAGGCCACGGGCATATCAGAAGGTACAGTCGCTTCAATTTTGCATGAAAAATTGTCTGTGAAAAAATTTCGGCAAGATGGGTGCCGCGTTTGCTCTGAGAGGAGAATAAGCGCAATCGTGCAGTGGACTCTGAGGCTATGTTGGCACTCTTTCATCGCAATCCTGCCGATTTCCTTCGTCGATATGTTACTGTGGACGAAACCTGGATACACTACTACACTCCAGAAACGAAGAGACAGTCATCACAGTGGATTTTCAAAGGTGAACGGCCATCGGCCGGCAAGGTGATGGCCACGGTCTTTTGGGATTCGCAGGGCATCATTTTTATCGACTACTTGGAAAAAAGAAAAACAATAACAGGAGCGTATTACGCGTCGTTATTGCAACGGTTGAGCGAGGAAATCAAAGAGAAACGCCCCCATCTGAAGAAGAAAAAAATCCTCTTGCATCAGGACAATGCGCGTGTGCACACCTGCGCTGTTTCCATGGCCAAAATTGTGGAATTGAGAATGGAATTGTTGCAGCATCCCGCTTATTCACCAGATTTGGCCCCGAATGACTATTTTCTTTTCCCCAATCTGAAGAAATGGCTTGGCGGACGACGGTTCACTTCCAACGAGGACGTCATTGCTCAAACGGATGAGTATTTTGCAGAACTTCCGAAATCCTATTTTTTGGACGGGATAAAAATTTTGGAAAAACGGTTGGAAAAGTGTAAAAATTTTTGAAAAAGAGCTAAAAGGAGATTATGTTGAAAAATAAAAATTTTTTTTTTTTAAAAACAGTTTTTTTCCATCTTTTTCTAAAGACTTATCGTAGTACTCTGTTTCGCCCCGTAAAGCAAGAAGGTACATCTCAAAAGTCTTCTACGTTTTTTGAACGGATGCAAAAATTAAGTCCAAACTTACAAAATTGTATACTCGTTAAATATTGTAGATAATTGCAAATAATTGTAAAATACCAAAATTCGCAAGCAGAAATATTTCCATTTAAGAGCAAAAT
Organism: Atherix ibis; assembly: GCA_958298945.1. Classification (NCBI taxonomy): domain Eukaryota; kingdom Metazoa; phylum Arthropoda; class Insecta; order Diptera; family Athericidae; genus Atherix; species Atherix ibis. Next base: position 132,268,582 of record OY282605.1, read on the forward strand.
AAAGATTTTTCGATTTTTTGTTCTTTAAATTGAAATTTACTCGAAATTTTTAAAGATTTTTTATTTTTTTTAAGTTGCCATATTTGCAAACACATTTGAACTCTTCAACATTTTGACGCATTTCCTATCGTTTTGCAGATAGAGCAATTTTTAGTTACTTATTATTCTATCAAAAAACAATGATGCCCAATTATTGTTCTAAAAAAAATATTTTTCTTTCACGATTCAATTGTAATTACTTTTTAAGAAAACCAATTAACTGAACGAGAATATTTAGAAAATTTTTACTAATCCCTCCAATTGTAAGAAAATATTCATTTTTTCGAGAAGAAACCAAGAAATATGCATTTTTCCAGAAACAAACAAATTTTTCTACCAACACGCTGGTACCCAATGGTACACTATCGGTCAAGAGTTCGAGAGCATCTCTATTTTTTATTTAAAATCTAAGTAAAGTGAACAAGTTTATTTAATTAAGTAATAAAAAAAATATAGAACAATTTTTTATGGAGAAAATTATAAAATTTTTTGTTGATGTTAAATTATTTTTAAAAAAAAAAAAGAAGTGCTTAAATACAGGTTGCTTTTTATATTGCAGGTTGATTTTGCTTGGTCGCCATTTTACTTTGGATGACATTTGTGTACTGGCATTTGACAGTTAAGAGAGTGGTCGATAACAATTTATTATGGGTGCTTCTAATGCCGCAACAACGTGTTTATTTAAATAATAGTTAAATTGTAAATACGCGGAGAAAAATATGTGACTTTTTTGGTGTTAATCATATGCCGAGCATTCAAAATTATTCATTACATTCAGGGTGTAATGAATAATTTTGAAAATTACATACACTGGGAGATAAAGCGAATACTGAGCGACAAGTAAGCCAACGCACACCTGAAAAGATTGATGCAGTGAGACAGAGTGTTGCTGAATGGTCGGGTACCTTTCATCAATGCCGTACACAAGAATTGGAAATGTTTCCATTATGTTTATTTAAAATTCTCAGAAAAGATTTGATTTTTTACCCTTATAAAATTCAATTGACACAACAGCTGCAGGCAAATGACCATGAACGGTGGTGAGACTATTAATAAACAGAATCGCCGCTATTGGGGCACTAAAAACCCTCAACTGATACACCAAAGATGACTACAGCTTCGTAGTGTAACTGTGTGGAGTGCCATTTGGGCAATGCAGTTACTGGTGACCGCTATTGTGACATGTTGGAAAACTTTCTTCTCCCCGAATTTGATCAATTAGACCTACAGAATATGTGGTTCCAACAAGGCGTTGCCACATCACACACAGCTCGTGTTACGATGCAAATTTTAAAAGAAATTTTTCCCGGCCGAGTAATGTACAAAAAGTGGTGATATCGACTGATTCCAAAAATCCCCTGATTTTAGCCCTCCCGATTTTTTCGTATAAGGGTACTTGAAGGAAAAGGTGAATCACAACCTCAATGCTTAAGAGGACAACATTCGTAACGAAATTGCTGAAATAACACAAGAAATTTGCGATTGTATTTCATTTAAAAGTTATTTAAAAGAAAACTAGAAACATAAAACGCACCCTGTATGTGTGATATGGCAGCAATGCAATGATATTGACATCAGTGAGAGCAATTGTTGGGCAACACTGTAAACTTCCCCTCCTCATAGTTTATCAAGAGTACCAGGTTTTCGATAGTATTTGGCGTTTTATAAAGTGCCGAGAAGTAGTGGGACACCAGGACACAGTCTTAACCACGTTTTCTTTATAAATCGGACATTGCAGACAATTAGGAACAATGTGGTTCATCAAGCCCCCTATTAACCTGATCCAAGCCCATGTGGCTTTCCTCTGTGCCCCAAGATAAAAAACCACTTGAAAGGACGTTTTATTGATAACATCCAAAGGAGCTGAATCCGATTCCAATTAAAACTTTCCAGCATTACTTCGAAGCTTAGAATTATCGCCTCCACTACAAAAGTGCTATTTTCTGATCTGTTTCTATAATGCTTTTTTAAGTTTCTCTTCGAAGCGGATTAAATCTCCTGTTCTGCGGCACGCAGAACAACCTCAAATTTAGGTAGCATTTTTTCTTGTGCGCTAAAGGAAAAATATTTAAAACTGGGATTCATTTGCCAAACCACTTTTATTCTTTTCTTGTTACTTTGTAGACGTGGCACATTCAAATGCCAACCAATAATTTTGGATTAATTAAAACAATTTTTTGCCTGTAATTAAAACTTAAAAAACTGAACGAAATAATAAAGTAGAAAAAGGAAATTAGCTAAACGATAATATTGCTGATTTCGAATTTTAAACAGAAAACGTTTATTCATTAATATTATTTTCTTTAAAAAATTGCAACAAAAAAACCATTATTTTTTGTGCAGTCTTTAATAATAAATGCTTACGCAGTGGAAAAAATTTTATAGTGTCAAAATTTTAACCGGCAGTGTCTACCATTTCCATACGCATAGGTCTCCAAATTCATACGAGTATTATTCAAAAGTTAAAGTGAATAATTTTTTTTCTTTATTCCATGGAGAATATGCGTTCGCATACATAAACATAATTTTTTTTTTGTTGCCAAATTACATACTTTAGTTAAGAGTAATTTCCATCGAATTATTTATTGGAAAATTGCCAAATAATGCACCTTCCGAAGCTAATCTTGGCAATTTTGATAGATTCAGCCGCATGCATAAAAAGAAAATTAATTTTTCTCAGCTGCTTCCAAGAATATGTACGCAAATTTAGAATTTTCCTCAATGTACATTTTTTTTTCAATAAAAAATTCTGTTTAGTATTAATTTTTTTTTTTTTTTTTTGTAATTTTTGCCAATTTTATTTTTGTATATAAATTTTGTATACAAGGTCTGTTCAAAAAGTATCGTGAAGTTTGAATTTCCGCGGGTTACGTATATTCGATTTTCGATTTTTTTTGTGGCGTTATGTTGGTACTAATGTCTTTCACTTATGCCGATAAGTTCGGCAATTTTGAATTTTTCACAGCTGCTTTGCTTGCACGTGTTTTGGCTCTTCTTCGATTTTTGCCTCAATTTCGACCAAAAACAGCATCGCATTAACATTGCTAAGGAGCTGTTGGACTCTGTCCGCGACGACCCAAATTTTCTCCAGAGAGTCACAACTGGTGACGAATCATGGGTTTATGGTTATGACGTGGAAACCAAAGCTCAATCATCCCAATGGAAGCTGCCCCACGACCCAAGACTGAAAAAAGCGCGCCAAGCTCGGTCGAATGTGAAGGTTTTGCTTACAGTTTTCTTCGATTGCAGGGGTGATGTGCATCATTAGTTCTTGCCACAGGGTAAAACGGTCAATAAGAAATATTACCTGCAAGTTATGCTCAAGTTGCGCGAAGCAATCCGCCAGAAACGCCCGGATTTGTGGAAGAACAAAAATTGGCTTTTGCACCATGATAACGCCCCTGCTCACGCATCGTTGATTGTGCGCGAATTTTTGGCCGAAAACAACACTAATAATGCCGCCGTATTCCCCAAAAGCTGAAAATCCCCATGAAAGGACGACGCTACGCTACGTTTGAGGAGATAAAGATGGCATCCAAGAAGAAGCTGAACATGATCACAAAAAATGATATTTTAAAGAGGATTGGAAAAAACGTTGGCACAAGTGTATAATATCTAATGGGGATTATTTTGAAGGGGACAAAATAGATATTCATGAATAAATAAATAATTTTTGAAAAAAAACACAAAATTCGCGATACTTTTCGAACAGACCTCGTACATTTGCACAAGCAGTGTGTAAAGTAGCATCCAATTTGTACTTAGGAAAGTAAAATCCAATAAAATTTACTTTATTGCTGAGACCCACATGAGACCTTTTGCCAAATAAGACTGTACTTTCCGCACCACGTAATAAGTAAATTAATTCATTGAGATTTTTGGCTTTTAAGTTTTTGCCGAAAAAAAATTTCTACCAAAAACCACTTTTCTTTGATGATCTGGTTCTATGCAAAAACTATTTCTACACAAGCACTACTTAAATTTCATGAATATTTTTGTGTGAATGCTATAAATGAGAATTTGAAATCATTTGACAGAATAATAAAATCCGTAAAAGAAGAATAGCCAATTAAAGTGTCATAGTTATTAGATACGACACGGAATCCCAAAATTATTTTGGAATAGTAATAGTAGTCAGAGAGTAAAGATCGGTGACCTCTTCTTCACGGAAGACTAAATTAACCGGCCGCGCAAATATTCAAAAATAAATTTAAAAAAATTCAACCTAAAAGCAGAACTAATTTTTGTTTTCTTTTTTTCTTTCTTTTTTAAAAAAAAATTACAAATTCAACTTAATACCACTTGGCACTTGCAATTAGAATGGAATAGAACAAAATTAGCTTTTCGTAAAAATTATGGACTTTTCTTCTCATTTGTTTTGTTCAGATTTCAATTTATTACGGGTGGACATAATTAATACACACAACTAACCTCGAAACGAATCCAACAAGAGAATTTTCTTTATTCTCCACACAGATTTGCTCCCAAAGAAATCACACAGTAGCTTGTAGTCAGCAAATCCTCTCCCCCTTCGCCCCCCCCCCCCCCCCCCCCCACAACGATCAACAATGTAACAAGTCCTTTCAAGACCATTAAATTCAATTCCATAAATAATTAACAAATTCATCAAAATAAATACAAAAAAAAAAAAAACTAAATGGGTAAATTGAATTTCCACTTATTTTTAAGCAACTTCAGGATCGTTCCTGGCTGTAGAGCCAAACCTACTAGTAGTCAGCCGATAACAGAATGCTGAGCTGTCATCGCCTATCACAACTGTCAACGAAACGGAAACCGTTGACTTCTTGTAGCATACGAAATGGGGGGGGGGTGTATTGTAAGAATCTTTGACATTGCAGAAAATAATTTTTGTCAAAATGTCACTTTTTTTTTCTTTGGTACAAAAACTTCATCTATGAAAAAGGTTATTGAAATGAACGTGAAAATTCACTTCGTAATCATTTTAAATGGTTTTTTTTCTTGTCTTAAAAAATTACTTTTACTTTAGAATTTATTTACTAGAATGAAGATTTTATAAAATTTAGATGCTTTAAAAACAATAGAGACATTCAGAATGGAATGATTGGGGGGGGGGGGGGTGGTTTGTGTTGTAAGTTTATAAAAAATTGCATAATTAATTTGAAATATTTACCATAAAGTAAATGGATTTGTTGAAAATAATATTTTTGATTTGTTTTCATTAAACGATCATGGCAGGAGGAGGTTAAGGATAATGCAGTAAAAATAAATAATTTAGAATATTTTTCTTAATCCTGCCTTACTTGATTTTATGGACTTTAGCTAAATATGAATTGGCATCTCTACCTTCATAACTATTAATACTCGTACCTTGAACATGTGGCAAGCTAAAAAAAATCACTTTTTTCAACAAAAACTCGTTGAGCATCCAAGCATCTTGCAATGGCCAATCTGACGCGAAGACAATTTTTTGTGAGCCTTTTAAGGACTTACTTAGCACCTTGAATGCTAACAAACGATGCTTTGCCATCACTCGTTTCACATTTTCAAAGTCGTTTTGATGTTGTAGGATTCACTGGGTAAATACTGTCTATCAGTGAACCCCCTACCCTCCATCCCTTTTAAGGCTTCTTGCAACATTTTCAGTTTTCGTTATGATACGCTCTATATGTGCCCGTAGTCACCAGATGAAATTCAAACCTGCACGTCTATTATAGATAATGAAGCAATCCGCTGTATTTTCTGTACTATTTATAAAAAACTCCTTGAAAGGTACCAAAAACGATTTTCATAATTTTTCAATGTTGGAGCACTCCCTGAACAAGACTCGTCTTCCGAAATAACTTGTGTTCTTAATAAAAAAAATAATTCTTAATCTTATAATCTCATTCCGTTGTTACCTTAATTAAGGAAAATCTTAATTTCTAAACCATTAATTTTGTTTTGAGGAAAAATATTATGCGATAGATCGCAAGTGCTATAATGTGTCACACTAAGCAAGCTTTAAAGTCTGTCACGAACACCTTATTTATAAATTGAAATTTTTTTCAACTATGGTCCCAAAGCAATATGTCGAAATTTTACCATCATACTGATCAGATAGATTATTTAAAGAAAAATAGGAAAATGATTATATCAGAGCTAAAAATATACAAGCTGGAGTACCTCAAGGAAGTCATATGTTACCCAAGCTGTATCCTATCTACACAAACGATTTTCCAAATACGGACGAGAACTCAAAAAAAAAGATAAATTACCACGCGGCCTTAATCATTGTCACTTCGAAAAATGGTTAAGACCTCGTGGTAATTATATAGACCGCGATCTAGGAAACAACAACAAAATTACAGAAACAACACAAATATAAAGGCTATTAAAATCCTCAAGCTTCAGAACCAAATGAGCAGACTAAGTGTTTCTATTGTAGTAAGGAGCGTATAGCCCTCTCATTTGACAGATGTCAGACGTATGTGTCATTCAAGATAGCGTTTGTTTAGGTTTGCCATTTTACATTAAGCTCCAATGAAATATGGTAGACGGACTTTTAAAATCCTCAAGCTTCAGAACCAAATGACAGACTATGTGATCCTTTTTGTGGGACGGAAAGTATAGCCCTCTCATTTGACAGCTGTCAGACTTATGTGTCATTCAAGATAGCATTTGTTTAGGTTTGCTATTTTACATTTAGCCACAATGAAATATGGTCGAACATACAACGTTTAGGTGCTAGAACAACAAGCTTCGAATATGTATACGTGTATTTCGAAGAAAAAAAATTATTCAGCTAAATATAGGTGCATCAATAAGCAAAATTACCATACGCAGTAGAGATTTTTTGGATATCTAAAATCCAAAGTGACTGTGCAATGGCACACGAAAAATTTCTACCTGATGAGGCATTTTGATCTGAAGGAATGGCTGAATTATTCAAAATTCTAATTGAAATTCTTAAATTCACTATTCTTCATATATTCGTATAAAAAAATTGAATTAAAATCTCAGTAAAGTTCCGATCCAGAAATTAAAAAATCATCATCATTATCATCATCAACATCATTGATAAAAATGTATATAAATTATGAAAGAAGACAACAACAACAAAAAAAAAACGCGTTTCCTAAGAAAATTGATTTATTCATCTGGAAAATATACAATAGACAAAGCTTTTATGCTACACTATTGAGAATTACCATCTATCAACGACTACTCCTGCTTTAGACGTCATGACTACAAAAGAAACTTCATTTAAAAAATTCTTTCATTCTTAAAGAAAGGTTATGTATGAATAGTTTTTTACTATCTATATTTGCAAACTTAAACCAAACTAAAAAAAAAAGGTGGGGGGGGGAGGGAAAGGAGGGTCTTTAAAGCGATCCACAATAAAACTTTTTGCCCAACCCCCTCCTCCCCTCCTTAGATCATAATTCATATTACTCATCTGATTTTAATTTTTTCCGGATTATTCTAAGAACATAATTTAGAACGAAACAATTAAACTCTGATGGATGAATATCTAGTAAAGATTTGTATCTAATGAAAAACTACATAATATTAGTTATAATATTAAGAAAAAAATAGAAATTATCTTCGGAAAAATTTAATTTGTCTATAAATTCATAATATAAGCTCAGACTTTAATGCTCCATCCGCTATTTCTAATAATCCTTCCACTTTACTAATAGAATTTAAGAGAATAGATATGCACCCTCGTAGGGGTTTTGAAAGCTTTATTTATTGAAGGAAGAAAAAAAAACAATTACTTAAACATAAATGAACTAAATTAAGACTAAAATCTAACGTTTATTGAAATTTCAAAATTCTTAGTTAGAAAATAAATTTCCACATCTTTGGTGGTGATGGCATCAATTAAAATCAACAAGAAATAAATAGAACGAAACACTGAACAAGACAGATTAAAATGTGTATAAAAACAAATTGGAGCTTTTCAAAAAGAAAACATAAATTATTAAGTTGATTTTGATTCTCATTTTTGATTTATTATTATTTTTTTTTTTGGCGTTTTGTGATCACATCTGGGGATTCATAACCTAAAAAAAAAGATCATTTTGCGAAGAAAAAACAGAAACCAAATTACTTACAATTTCCTAAAAGAGAGAGAGAGAGAAAATACATTTTCCCAAATGAATGAAAATGAAAACTTTTGTTATTGTTATTTTTAACCTTTCTATTTTGACAAATTTTTTCATCGATTCGTTTTTGTGCATTTGAATTTGGCGCTCCTCCACGAGAAGCGCGTTTCGAACACAACACGTCAACACGGTTGACATTTTTCATGGTCGCACGACGCACCATTTGTCGCGAAAACTCTTTCCATGCGCCAATGCCATTTGCCGGTGACACAACAATGCAAAATGGCGCAACGTGATGCCATCCGTTCGCGCCGAACCAGCGCAGCCCTTGACTGCGCAGCTGCTGCGCTAACTAACCGACGGGCTGCGCTGATTAACCGACGGACTGCGTTGATTAACCGACGGCGCAGCACAGCAACAACGAACGCGTAACTTTGCACTCGTAACATTGACATTGCGCGACAAAATTATTGGTCCGCTGCTCAATTGTTGATGTTACCGCGACAAAAAAAAAAGTGCTTACGTGATTTTTTTAGTTTGCTCACCGAAATTTATAACGTTTTCAAGTTTTTTATTTAAAAAAAAAAAATAGAAATAATTGTTAAAATACGGTAGAGCTGAAATTATTCGGGATTTTTGTTTTCTTATTAGAAATGTCTTTGATAAAAAAAAAGAAGGTAAAATTCTAATGAAAATCACTGAATAATTATAGACCTTAAAGCCGTTCAGTACGTGCACCGAACATAATTAAACTTCTTTTTGAAACCGTTGAGTTTTCTTGTAGAGTCAACGTGGAGAAGCAATTAATTTGAATTTCAAAGAAAAGAAATAATTGAAACGAAAAAAAAAACATTTGAAAAATTAATTTTTTTTTAAATATTATAAAAAGTTTTGCTCAGCTTCGGAAGGGATTCGCTCGTTGACAGTTTTAACTGTCGGATTTAATCGACGTGTCTTTTGATCAGTTTATTTTACGTCACTTTTAACAGACGTTCATTTCGATCAGTTTCATCACACGATCTTTAAGATCAGTTTCATTCCATGATCTTCCATATCTGTTTCAATCGTCGTTCATTTCGTTCAGTTTAACCGACGTATATTACTATGAAATTTTTTTGACGTTCTTTTACATCAGTTTGAACCGAGACGTCATTTCGATCTGTTTCATCGAATGATATTTACCTTTAGTTTTAATCGACGTGTCTTTCGATCAGTTTAACTAACTTTATTTTACGTCCATTTCGATCAGTTTCATTCCACGATCTTTAATAATATCGGTTTCAATCATCGTTCATTTCGATCAGTTTAACTGACATTTATTACTATCAGATTCTTTTGACATTCTTTTAACGTAAGATGATTTCGATCAGTTTCATCTCACTTTATTTTCCTATAGTTTTAATCAGAATTTCGTTCGATTAGTTTAACTAATGTTATTTTAGAGAACTTCTATCAGTTTAATTCCACGTTCTTTTGTATCCGTTTTAATCGTCGGTTATTTCGATCAGTTTTATACCATGTTCTTTTACAACAATTTGACCCGACAGGTTATTTCGATCAGTTTAACATATAATTTTGTTCGATCAATTCCATTCGACGTTCTTCTTCTCTACCATTTTTAACCGATTCTCTTGCGGAATAATTTCGAATGACGTTCTTTTTGTAAGATATTTTTTTGGATTATTTTAAAAATTATTTTATAGAACAGAGAAATTTCAATTTCTGAAAATTCTATAATATAAAAACGTGCCAAAAAATTAGGACTTTTCAAAATTGGTTTAATTTTTTTTTAAATCAGAGTCACACGTGGCAAAATAATTTTGACATTTAAAATTATTTTGACACGTGTACGTGTGGCTCTTCACATTCAATTTAAATAAAAATATTTGTAATTTTGTTGAGAAAATTTTATGAATTTTCTGATTTTTTTTAATTTTTTTTCTTTTTGACAAGAAAAAATATTTAAAAAAATCAGAAAATTCTGAATTTTAAAAATATAGCAACAAGTTTTAATTTTGCTATACTTTCTTAAAAAATTTTTGGCTTTATTGAGTAAAATTTCTATAAAATAAATATTATAAAAAAATTATCTTTAAAATATTTTTTTTTTTTAAAGTATTATTAAAAAAATTTGTAAAAAAAAAAAACTAAATATAATCAGAATGCATCTATTATTTGGGCTATATAAATTTTTAATTTTTAAAAAATTCTATAAAATTAAATTTCTAACAGAGCGATTGGTCTAGATCTGATGTATCAAAAAACGCTCATTCTTCCAGTTTGACAATTCTAGAGTGTTTTAGTGTCCTGGCTAGGGATCCGTCTCAACTTCTCCGACTATAGATATGGCCGCTTTTAAGACCTTCTGGAGCTAATTGTCGAATCCACCGGAGCCTATTGAGCTTCATTTCAGTACCGCAATCAGTGCGGTTATTGTAGTGTCTTATTATCATTTTGCGACATCATCCATTCTCAAAAATGGGCCAAAGATTCTTCGGATGATCCTGCTTTCAAACCCAAGCAATAGCATTTGTTTTTACTGCTGATCTGAATTTTCCGAAGAATACAAGACAACTTTTATTGACACAATTTTCGGGCGAAAAAAATTTAGATCGACGAAAGTATCTTTTGACTTCTAAAAATATTTTCATAATACAATTTTTTAACAATCACTTGTGTTTTTGTTTTTTAAGACTTTTTAAGCAAAAAGTTCTCTTTGTATTTTTAATGATGTTTTAAAAAAATATTTTTTTTAAAAAAAATTTCCATATTTTGTTAATAAAAAATTTTTAGTTTAAAAAAAAAAATTTCAAATTTTTATAGAATAATTAAATTAAAAATAGTAAAATATTTTTAAGAAATCTTCAAAATTGATAAAACTTGAAAATTATATGATAAAATGGGAAAGTAAATAAAACTTATCAGACACAAACACACACACACACACACACACACACACATATGATGTCATTTATCCTTTAATTACTAAACCCACCTTCTTCTTCTTCACTCTTCTTCCTATTTTTCCCAGGCAAATCGTTCTTCATTAACGTTGAACTTGAACTTTCCAAAGTTCGCTAAGAACAACCGAATTTTCCGCTCTAATATTAAAATCATTAGCATTATTTAGTTAGGAAGGTTAATGACTTGCCATTTCTAATTTATTCAATCTTATTCGGTGAGAAACTGTCAATGCTTATGGAATGGTGATAGGGTGGACACGAAATGTGACTGGGTGGGTAGTTAGGAAATAAGTGTTTCTCGACTGGAGCCGAAACACAGCAAAATTTTCGTTCATTAACTGATAATAATGTTTTCGTTGAATTTTCCACTCTACTTGCACTATTTGTCTCGTCAAATTTTCCAAAAGCACACAGAAATCGAGTTAGGATTTATACATCCCCTCTTCTACCTCCTGCACTGGTACTATATACGCTATATAGAATTATTCCATGGCAAATAAACTGTCTTACATCATTCAAAGTAATTGTGGAATTCTGCAAATTGCTCTACCCAAAATTTTTATCATTATCAAATTTGGTATGGGAATTGTCGAAATTTGTTATTTGCATATTGTTACATGAATACTTCCCCCCATTTCCAGTCCATCACCCCTGCTAACACTAACACACACCCAACAACATGGAAATATTATATATTCGGTATATGATTTGGAGGCTTTTCAACGATTACGAGAATTTATTTATGATCTTTTACAACAATTGCTTAGCAGTTAGTCAGGCTATTAGTCATTTTCTTGAGGTCTTATTTCAGATCCCACTGCCAATTGTATGGTAATAATTTTTGGAGGTAAAGTTTCTCACTTACCTTAAAATCGAGGTGTTCATTTTATCTCTTTAAGCACAGACAAAATCTGGTTTTATTGTGGTTTTTGTTTGGTTGCGTTTAGTTGGGGTTTTTTTTTTTACTAAATTATTATTTTGCCATACAAATTGCATAAAGATCATGTTGGCCTTAAATTGTGCAAAAAAATCTACAACCGCCAAAAGGCAATTTCGGCGAATTTTATTTTAATATTAATACAAAAGAAAAAAACACGAAACTAAACGAAAATGAATGATTTTTTATGAAGCTTTTTTTTATATTATGACATAGAGGGTTATCCATATGGTGGTTCGGAAAATCGAGGTATGCCATTTGACCTTTGTCAAACATATATTTTTCTGTCCAAGATGGCATTTATTAAGTCTATGATTTGCCATTTGACAATATGGTTTGTTTTACTACCAATCAATGCGATAAAAAGCGTACAAAATACACCGATAAGATGCTGGAACAAAAGACTTTTTCAGTGTTGAGGCTAATTTTTTGCTCGGTGGATTTTAGCTTTATTGTGCCTAGTAAGGATAACCTTGAAATTTGGTAATAATCAAGATCACACGATTTGACACCAAACAGCCTTTAAGTTCACGCGATTTGACGCTGAATTACAACCAAAAATGTGAAAACAAGACATCACAAATTGCCGCAAAAGGATTAAATCCTGCATAAAAATAGAAAGAAAAGTGGAAAAAGCTCATTGACAACAATAGAACTTTCTTCTATATTGTACCAAATTATCCATTTCGCGGTTCGGAATTATCCATTTCGCCCATCATGTAACACAGCTGACAAACATATTTGACATCGATAACGCTGAATTATTTAATACAATATGTATTATTTTGGTGGCAAATATTACGTTAAAATGCGTACAAGATACGCCAATTGGGTGCTGGAACAACAGGCTTCCGATGCTAATTAAATAATTGTCTTCAGCGCTGAGGCTTTGTGGATACGTCAATAAGCTAAATTACCATATATAGGGCTCTGAAAACCCACAAGTAACTGTGGAGAAGCCACTATATCTATTGGCTGTCGTGAAGTTTTGTCTAAATTTGTCATTGGTCCGTATTTCTTTAAAAATAAAAAAGAGTCTCCTGCAGTCGATAAACCAATTTTTTTTTTGCCTCAACTTAAAAATTCTGATCTGGACTATATGTTGTTTTAACAAAACGCCACAAACCACACATGACAACAAATTTTACGTTTATTGTGCCCAGTAAGGATTACGTCGAAATTTGGTGATATCAAATGGCCTTCAAGATCGTGCGATTTGACAACTTTGGAATTTTTCTTATTGCACTCAAACTTAAGATCATTGAAAAAAACCAACATTCGTCAAGGAAATGACCAAATTACAGTCACAAATGTGCAAATAAGACACCACAAATTATCGCAAAAGCATTAAGTCCTGCAAGTAGTCTCGTGGTGGCCATTTGAGTGACGTTATATTCCATACATAATAGCAAGGTCCAAGCAATAGAATAAAATAGAAAAAACATCAAAATTTTAAGTGTCTTTTATTAAATTTTATTTTCCTAAGCACAAATTGGATAGGCTTTTATATAAACAAACACTTTATTATTAATATTGCCAAAAGAGCACTGCTTTTAATAGTCACCCTTTGTATTTTTATTAGGATTTCTTCTTTTTTTCCATTAAAAGAAAATTGGTTTTTTTTTTTATTGTTGCGAGATTGCTTTTTATAAGAGCCCAACACCCCCTCCCCCCTCCAAAACAGTGAAAAATACGCACGCACAAAATTGTAAAAAAAAAATTCAAAAATTCCACTACGACTCCATGTAAAAATATGAAGAAAAAGCAACCAAATTCTCTTAATATGCACTTTTATACGAGTAATATGCGTTTATGATCGTTGTTATTTTTTCATAATATTCTCTTTTTGCATATAAATTTTTATGAACATTTTTTTTTGTATGTATTTGTATGTGGAAAATTACCTCTCATTATTAAAATTTTCATGTTAAACACAATCGAAAATTAAAAATACATGAAAAATTTTCCTCGGTTTTTGCCATTAATTAAAGTCGAAATATTGCATTGCCAACCAACTCACCCACTCCCAACAACAAAATACCATATACCACAGATTTCGAGTAGGTCTCAAGGGGTGCGGTATTGATAATGGGGTATGCTGGTGGTGGTGGTGGTGATGGAGGTAACATTCGCAAGTAACAAGCGTCGTGTATGCAGAACAACGAAATCTCTCCCATCGGACCAACACACGCACGCACACACACACACACTATTTTAATTCATGATTTTAGGTTATGTTCGCGAATTTTTCTGAGATTGAATATTTTTCGAATTTCGATTGTACAAGTAGTTGTGCGTTCTTCCACTGATGTATTGTCGCGTGCATATTTAAATTGCATCTATGCGCAACTAACGCAGAAGAAGGGCGGAAAATTGCATAATCATCAGTCTGTGCTGCAGTGTAAAGTGCACTTCGGTGTATCTATTCAGGACGGAAGCAAAAAATCAGAAATATTGCGCAAAAATAATAACATTGAATATATTTTTATTTCATATTTAATTTTTTAATGACAGAATCAAAAATTATTATAAATAAAAACGCATATTTAAGACAAATTTAACCAAATTATTTTATGGACTTTTATAGCCGATTTTCAAGATGTCCACAATTATTTTGAAAATTTATTTTTTTACATTATTTTTTTTTTTTTTTTGGAATATTCACAATTAAATAATATTTATTAGAGTTTTCTTTCGTGAATAATAAATAATTAGAACACAACAAAAAAAAAAGAGTTTTCCAATTTGTGCTTCGGAAAGTAAAATTAAATAAAAATACTTAAAATTCAGATTTCGATAATAATACAATGGCTTCTTCATAGCCTCTTGTGGGTTTACAAAGCCTCATATACGGCAATTTTGGTAACATCAATCTGAGCCTTATTGCTGAAGAAAGTTTTGTTTAAAAAAATCAGCACCGAAAGCCGCTTGTTCGAGCACCCAATCGATGTATTGTTCAATGATTAGTTGAACCCCACCCAAATAAAAAATGGCAACCTTTAATTTAGAACAATTTACCTCGGCGGACATATATGTTTGACAGCTGTCAAATTACAGTACTGTACTACTCAAAATCACAAAATGGATTAACTCGTAATTAATTCTTTGTTAAATTAATCGACTGTTTATTAATTCGCTCATGTTTTTTTATATAGTAAGTACCACGTCAACAACACTTAACAAGAAACAAAATTGAGAGGCATAATCTACCGCCATTTACGAAATTGAAGATACCAGATCAGATCGTATTTCCCTTTACTTTCTGTGATTATCCCCTGAAAGCTTCTATATTTTCGCCGTCTTTCGGTGATTAGAACCCCCCCCCCCCCTCCCTCTCACCACCCAAAAGGAAAATGCTTGGATATTGCTATGATGCAAGACTATTTGCAGGACGTAAAATTTGTG
This sequence comes from Atherix ibis, assembly GCA_958298945.1. Lineage (NCBI taxonomy): Eukaryota > Metazoa > Arthropoda > Insecta > Diptera > Athericidae > Atherix > Atherix ibis. Next base: position 132,283,995 of record OY282605.1, read on the forward strand.
TCAAATCGCGTGATCTTGAAAGCCTTTAGACATAAAAAAATCTCTAAGTTATACTTACTAGCCACAATAAACTGAAAATTTGATGTGCTGTATGGCTTGTGGCACTATTTTTCTAAAACAACATATGGTCCAGATAAAAAATTTCAGATTGAAGCAAAAAAAAGTAGTCTATCGAGTGCTCTGGATGGTCGGCAACAGACTCTCCTTTATTTTGAAAGAAATACAGACCAATGACAAATTTAGACAAAAATTCACAAAAGACAAAAGATACAGCGGCTTCTCCACAGTCACTTGTGGGTTTTCAGAGGCCTTCATATGGCAAATAAACTAACTGACATATCCACCGAGCGAAAAATTATTTTTTTAAAAATTAGTATCCAAAGCCTGTGTGGTTCCAGCGTATTACTAGGTAGGAAAATAATCCATATTGTAAAATAACAAACCTTGACCTAAACAATTCGGCGCTATGGATGTCAAATATGTTAGTCAGCTGTGTCACATGATGGGGCTATACTTTCCGAACCGCGAAATGGACAATTTGGTACAACATAGAAGAAAGTTCCATTATTATCGATGAGTTTTCTGCACTGTTCTCCCTATTTTTATTCTAGAATTTACAAATTTCTACAAAGAAATCTGCAATTTTCAAAATATTCAAAAAAAAAACATTTTCTATTCGAAAATCCCAAGAAATATTTTTTTTTTTTCGAAGAAATAATTTCATCCTAAAAATATGTTCTTACCTTTTTTCTTGCCCATAAAATTTCCTTTCTCATCAAATTTCTTTATCTCTTGTAACTGTATTCATTTTCTGTACTAATACACGACGGTGCAGGGCAAGAAGAAGAGCAAAACGTACAAAATGAAAATAAATCCTTACCTGGAAGAAAAAATAGAAAAAAATTACAATAATTAGTAGGAAAAAAGGTAACAATTTGTATTCTGTAAAAATACAATTACAAAAATAACGTTATCTGTGGTGAATATAAATTTTGATGTTGGCAAATCAACAGAAGAGTGAGTGGGTGGGTGATGATCAAAAAGACGATAACTTGATAAAAATGACAAGGAATGGGAAATTCCTACAAGAGATCACACGATTCTGTAATTTATTAGTCACAGTTTTTGCTACTAAAGATAAATTGAAATATAATCAATGCTGATCATAAAAAAAACGTAACTTAACACCGCCAATTCAGTGGGAAGATTAAGAACCCAAATCCATCTTGCCATGTTCAGAAATTAAGCCAATATTCTGGGATGAAACCGAATACATTTTTCCCACACACCCCAAACAAGCCTTTAGGCAAGGTTTACTTGAGAAGAAAATTGAAGCCAACGAAAAAAAAAAAATCTAGATACGATAAAGTTAATTTCCCTTCTAGATTAGGCAGCCTAAGAATAATAACAATAATAATAGTAGTAAAAAAAACATGAAATCCTACCGATTTCGTACACGATTAATGTTTGAATTAACGCACAATTTACATGTTAAATGCTCTCGTTAGACTGTATTCGATAAATTCATCTTAATTGCTTGATTATTTGCCATTAACGTTGGCCTATCCATGTGCACAGTACAGTCTAGATAGACATTGGAATTATTACCCATAAGAGCATAAGAGTGCCAATAAAATTCACAGCCCACCCCGCTCCCCGGTAAACGTTTTGCTGCATGTCCGTGGAGGGAGGCGTTGGGGTTTCGGTTTCGGTTTCGGTCTCGTCGGTTGTCACGGATTATCCAACACGCAACCTAACCTAACCTAACCTAACCAAATCGGTTGCGAAATTTCCAAAAATTTACGGAATTCGAATTGTACTCTCGAGACAAGAAGACAATCGACCTGACCTGACCTGACCATGGGCTGACTGAGAGCTTTTTTATCTAATTCTTTTCCACATTTCTAATTAGAACGATATCTTTTATCAAATTTTTTTTATTGGTTACAATTATCCTTGCTCATTTGTTCATTTCCTTTTTTTTCGGTCTCCGCTTTTTCGGTTTTTCTTAGTGAGTGTTTATGAGCAATATTAACACGCAACAATAAAAATTACAATGTCAAAATTATTGTTTTGTGATTTATTCCCTTAATTTGAGTACACGTTAAAAAGCTGTTCTGCTTTAGGGGATGATGTGTAGTTTGGTGGTGCATTCTGAATGCAAACATTTATGTTGCCTTAGCAGCTAATAAATGGACAATTTTACGGAATTTTCTTTTCTCATGTTTAAGGTGCTTTAGCTGATATTATTTCAGGGATGAAAAATGCTTTCTAAGATTCTTAATAGAATTTCAGAAGAGAGCAATTAACTACTGAGTTTATTTTCGATGCTCTTAATTTGGTGGTTAGTCATTTTTGAACAGAAATTCCAGAAGCCATTTTTTCCAAGAGGATAAAATTTCACTATTTAATTTTCTGATATTACACAGTTTTCACTGTAAGTTCTCTTTTTCGAATTTTTATAAGAACATTTTTTAAATTTTCAAAAGGTGCTATTTTTTCACAATTAATATAATATGAATTTTTTTCTTTTTTTTAACTTTCACGGAGTAACAATTTTTATGACATGAACTATTTTTTAAGTAATTTTTTCACAATTTTACGAATTTAATTTTTACTATTTGCGTTTCTGATATTTCCCTCAAGTGATTATTCTGAAATTTCCGCATGAAGTGAGCAGTTTTTGTATGGTCATAGAATGATTGTTAGTTTTTTACAAGTGATATTTTCATATTTTCTTAAATAGAATTTCCTATTAATTTTTGTAAAATAATTTTCTCTTATAAACGAGGTAAATTCAAACAAAGTAAATTAGAGTGTCCAATTTTTTAAAATTTCCCTATTAATTATTATTTTTTTTCGTGTACGTAATTTTTGAAAAAAGTTCAAAAATAGACGATTTTTAAAATCAATTTTTAAAAGTGGTTTTTTAACATTTCGCATATTAAGTTTCTATTGTTTCCTTTTTTTTTCAAATTAATTTTTTATCGAAATAAATTCCATTTTATAATGTTTAAAAGTGGTTTTTTTAATAAAATATATTTGCAAAATTGAGTTTTGCTTAACATTAACGAAGAAATTTTTTTTTTACTATTTTTTTCATAAAGTTCATAAACTACTTTTTTTTAATTAACATTTTTTTCTTTAATTAATTAAATAATCAGTTTTTTGTTTAATTATCACATGTTGTGTGTAATTTTTTTTTAATTCAAATATGTTTTCTTAAAAATAAATGTTCAAAAGCGATTTTTTTTTCTATCAAATGTACAGAGTAAATTTTTATATTACTTAAGGTCCAAAATGTGATTTTTGAAAAGTGATTTTTTCACATTTTTACCAATTTAATTTGTATTTTTTTTTAATATTCCGAAGTAATAATATTTTTTAATTTAAGAATATGGCTTGTAAATTTCTAATATTTTTTCACATTTTTACAAAAAAAAATGAAATTTTCACCAAATTTTTAACACCTGAATTTTTTTATATTGTATTAAACAGAGTGAATTATATTTTTGCAAATTTTCACAATTAATTTTTGTTATAATCCTTTAAATAGTTTCAAAAGCGATTTTTTCAAATTTTTTGGAAATTGAATTTTTCAATAGATTTCTGCAGTGAATATTTTTTAACATTAAACGAAGTGAAATATTTTCTAATTTTTACTAAGTGAATCTGCTATAAAAATTTACAAAATCTTCTTTTTTTTTGTTTTTAAAAGTTTAGAAAATTATTTTTATTAAATTTTCACAAATAATTTTTGACATCACAATTTTACGACCCAAAAATTTTTTACGTAGTGATTTTTTTTAAAAGCTTCGACGTGAATTTTGATATTGCCCTCAAGTGAGGGTCCCGAAATTATCAGTTGAAGTTAATAATTTTTAATATTAATTATTTAATTTTCTATAAATTTTGTCAAACTGATTTTTTATTTTTCACATCACAGAAAGCCAATCATGTTTATTAAGGACCAAATAAGTGATTTTTTTATATATAATATTCGAAAGTGATTTGTTTTAACATTAAACGAAGTGAAATGTTGTTTCTTAATTTGAAGTGAATATTTTTTTTGCCAATTGATTTAATTTTTTAAATATTCACAAGCCGTGTTATTTTTTAGTTTAAGAACATGGCTGGTAAATTTTAAAATTTTTTTCACATTTTTATCAAAAAATAAATTTTTATCAATTTTTAAGTAGTGCATATTTTTGTAAAATTATATTGAGTGAATTATATTTTTGTAAATTTTCACAATTAATTTCTTTTATAATTCCTTAAATGATTTTTTAAAGGTCCAAAATGTTATTTCTTTTTGAAGATTTTTTGGAAATTGAATTTTTTAATCGATGTTCAAATTGAATATTTTTAAACATTAAATAAAGTGAAATATTTTTTCTCAAGTGTTTTTTTTTATATAATAATTCAAAAGTGATTTTTTTTCATTTAAATGTTGTTTCTTAATTTTAAGTAAATATTTTTTTAAAGTTAGGAAAATAATTTTTTCTATATTTCATTAAATTTTTTGTTGAAAATAATTCAGTTTTTACATAAAATGAATATTTTTTTAGGGTCCAAAAATGAATTTTTTCAAATTAAACAAAGTAAACGTGTTTTTTGTACAAAAAAACGACTTTTTTAAAATTCACAAATTTATTTGTTAAATATTCTCAATTAATTTTTTTTTCTTGTTCTTCAAATGAGTTGCTTAAGGTCCAAAATGTATTTTTTAGCAACAACTTTTCAAAACTGAGCTTTTACATATTTATGATGATAAAAATTGTTTTTCAAAGATTACAAAAAGTGATTTTTTTTAAAGCGAACACATTTTTTTTAAATTTTTACAACAAATATTTTTTTATTTTCTTCAAGCTATTTTTTTAAGGTCCGAAATGTAATTTTTTTACATATTTTTTGAAAATTGTTTTTTGTTTTATTTTCTTCAAATTCTTGTTTTTTTTGTCATTTCTCTTTTGAATTTTTACCAGTAATTTTTTCACATTTTTAGAATAATATGGAATTTTGTCCAATTTTGACAAAATAAACTTTTTTTTCCATATTAAAAAAAAAGCAAATTATTATTTCGTTTTTAAAAAAAAGTTATTTTTTTTTACCATAATAATTACATAATTTTTTATTTCTAGATTTTTTTCGCAAGTAACTGACTTTTTGATATTTTTACAAATCTTTCAAAGTGAAGTGAAGCGATTTTTTTTAACGCATTCACAAAATTATTTGGGTCAATTTTTACTTCAAATAATTTTTTAAATTTATCCACAAATGAAATTTGTTTGAATAATTTTATGTATTGTATAATTCGAAATGAGACTATAAATTAAAAAAAAAACGGGTTAATAATAAGCAGAGAATTAAGGTGTAAAAAATTTATTAAAATTAATAAAAACACAATTTTTTAATGGAAAATTGTTCTCTTTAAATGTAAATTTTTAATTAGCAACTCCGGATTTTTTTTTTTAAATGGGTAAGAACTCGTTCAAAAGAATTTTCTCTTTTTCTGACTTTCAAAATTTTTACAACCGATCAAAATGGAAAAATCCAATCAATGTTCTTAAATCATGTAAAGGTAATTTTAAACCTGTGATTTTTTATTCAAATATTTTATTAAAATAATCAGGATTTTTTTTAAGGATATTCTTTATACACTTTCATGTTTTTAATTTTTGTTTTTCGAATTATTATATAAAATAATCCTTTTAAAAATTTTCCAAGACAAAGAATATTTTTGCTCAAAATTTTTTCTACTAAATTAACTATTGCCTTAAAATAGTTTGAATAAAATTTAATTCCGATTATAGTTTTAAAAAAAAGTAAATTAATTAATTTATTTACAGTTTACCCTTCAACATTAGCAGTCAAAAGTTTATCGTACACACATATGGTCATAGACGCACTCACTACAGACCATAAATTATATTTTAAATGACAGCAAAATATTCTGACCACAATTTAGTTTTAAATAGAGTGATTCGCATTAATTATTGGATGAAATACGAGTGTGTGTATAATAACAAAAATATCCTTTGAATAGACATATATGAGCATTAAGGATGAAAAGGGTTATTTTTCGGATTTTTATAGACATTATCAGTTTAGCAAAGGATATTAAAAGGGAGGGCACTTGTTTCAGATTCTCTTATTTATCAGATTCGGAAAAATGGAAAACGAAACTTTTCCAAAACAGAATGGATTTCCTTTTAGAATTCCCCAACAAAATGAGTAAACTTTAATGTCTGTCTCTTCTTTATATACGAGTATGTATATGTAGATCTGAATAGCCTTTTGTAGGGTCTTATTCCAGATATTAGTTCTGAACACAATCAATGATCATCATCGTTTGAGTTCTTTTGTTAGACTCTGAGAGAAAAATTCATTTTATTTAACATTTTGACAGGCGATATTTAAATATATTTATTTTAAATAGTAAAAATTTACTTAGTCAACAAAATGGAAAATATAAAAAATGATTCTTGTTGGTAGAATATTTTCATCGTCCCCACTTGAACTGCCACTTTAGGCATCATTTCAGGTGTTGTTTATGTTTTGGGGCAAAATTATGGTTGGTTCGTTTGTATTCGTAAGCGTGCACAGGTGAAAATCTGTTCGCTAAAATATATCAAGTGTATTATTTTTGGATGGAGAGATATGAGCACTGCTAGGATGGCTATGAGAAAATAGTCTAAGGCACATTGTTAGAATGTTAAAATGAAATTATACTCGTTCTGTACGTATTAAGATTCAAAAGTAGAATTAATCATTGTCAAACAAGATGAAAAATAACCAAATATGCCTAAGGGAGCAAAAAATACATACGCTTGGAGCACATATGTTACGAAAATAGTAATAATTATTATTATAATAGAAAGTGGGAGTCCAATTTTTTGGGTGAGATTCTCAAATGTTCAGGCATCGATGGGAATAGGAACACACTTTTGAAGTGTGAAAACAGATTCTGTAATTTTTGATGAAAAATTACGCAAAAAAAGGCAAATGAACACTTTCAGTGTAGTAAGTTTAGTTGATTTGGTAACTGAGACGATAATTGATTGAAAAGTGCCGTCACTTTCGCTTGAAAATCTCAAAAGTCGACAGCGTTCGTAGAAGATCAAAAGAGGATTTATGCCTTGTTGTACTATTGTTAATGTTACGCTTTCTTCTAAGCGATTTTTATTTATATTTTCTTTTTGTTGTTGAAAAATTACTCTGTAATTGGATCGGCAGTATAATCTAATATGTCCGTAAAGGTGTTAAAAATCATTTTAATTATAGACTTTTAGTGCATGCAAAAACACAGCCTGTCAAGATGGTAATTTTCGAATATTTTCCAAAATAGAATCTTTTACAATTCAGTGTGTTAAAAAGAATAGAAAAAAAATTACCATATTTAAATTAAATAGTTATTTTTAAAAGGTAACTTAACTAAACGACGGAAACTATCACCGTCGTTTAGTTTATTTTGGTACGTATCCATCCGTAATTAAACGGTTTTTTTTTTTTAAATAAAGAAAATAAAATACGCATTTTAAAAAATTTTGATTATTCTAAATTTTTTAAAATGCGTATTTTTAATTTAAATATCATTTTAATAGTTATCCATTTCGTGATTCGAAAAGAGCAGTCCTGAAATTTGACAGCTGTCAAACATATGTGTCATCCAAGGCGGCATATATTTGGACCAAGGTTTGCCATTTTATATTACTGGTCGGTTAGGTGTTGGAACAACAGGCTTTGTGGGCTAATTTTTCGAACCATGAGGTCAATTTCTTGCTCGGTGGATACGTCAGTAGGTAAAGGTACCGTATGAAAATGGAGATACTGTTAGTAGGCAAAATTACCGCATGTGGCTTACACTTGTCGTTTTCAGTGCCCCATACTGTATTCTTCAAAAGTGACTGTCTGTCTAGTGTGCATTTTGGTCTGAAGGTGTCATTCATTGAAAACGAAAAAGAAGAGACTGTTAGTAGGCAAAATTACCGTATATGCGGCTTACACTTGTGGGTTTCCAGAGCCCCATAATATATTCTTAAAAAGTGACTATAGATGTTATTTGATTTGTATTTCTTTGAAAACGAAAATGGAGATACTGTTAGTAGGCAAAATTACCAAATGTGGCTTACACTTGTGGTTTTCAGAGCCCCATACTGTATTCTTAAAAAGTGACTGTCTAGGGTGCATTTTGGTCTGAAGCTGTCAATGGAGCATATTTCTTTGAAAATGAAAATGGAGATACTGTTAATAGGCAAAATTACCGTATATGTGCCTTACACTTGTGGGTTTTCAGAGCCCCATACCGAATTCTTAAAAAGTGACTAAAGGTGTCATTGGCTCACATTTCTTTGAAAACGAAAAAGGAGACGCTGTATATGTGGCTTACACTTATAGTTTTCAGAGCCCCATAATGTGTTCTTAAAAAGTGACTAAAGGTGTCATTGGTCCGTATTTCTTTGAAAACGAAAATGGAGATACTGTTAGTAGGCAAAATTACCGCATGTGGCTTACACTTGTCGTTTTCAGTGCCCCATACTGTATTCTTCGAAAGTGACTGTCTGTCTAGTGTGCATTTTGGTCTGAAGGTGTCATTCTTTGAGAACGAAAAAGGAGAGACTGTTAGTAGGCAAAATTACCATATATGTGGCTGACACTTGTGGGTTTTCAGAGCCCCATAATATATTCTGAAATAGTGCCCGTCTAGTGTGCATTTTGATCTGAAGGTGTCATTGGGCGCGTATTTATTTGAAAACGCAAAAGGAGAGGCTGTTACCGTCAATTCTGAGCGCTATGGACTGATGATAGTCGTCAACTTAGGACTTTTATTGTTCAAAAAATTCCAGTAATACCATGATTTCAAAGCGCTCATCGTTTTCGTCTATTTACGCAAACAATCCTAAAATTTTAGACAATTTGACAATCAACACCCGTGAAATAATGGCCGAATAATAGACGAAAAGTTAAGAAAAAGTCTTAAAAAATTTCATAAAAAGTATGGCGACCGACAGCAGTATTGTGACGAGCATTTGGATAATATTACATGCCATCTACAATGGCAATGTCCAAGCAATATTGTTAAATAAAAATACCATTAAAAATCTGAGTTTTAAGTATATATTATTTACCTTTACTTTCCGTAGAACAAATTGAATAAATCTTTATATTCACCAAAATATTATGAAAACCATTATTTGTCAATATTTACGATAATAAAAAAAAGAATTCATAGAATTACGTAAAAACTATAAACTTTAAAAGGATTATTTTATAAAAGCTATAAAAAAAAGCACAAAAAAATAAAGACAACAAAATTATACAAAATCAAATATTCAAAATTTTGGCCAAACTCTTAATATTAATCTCTTGAGACTATTTGCAATTTGTTGGTATTTAAAAATCTTCGATTCATTTTGGGTTATTTAGGTAAAATGGCAAAATAAGGACACTTCATCGTTAAAACCATAACGCATAATAAGGATACAAGGCACATGGGGACGAATTATATGTAATAGTAGACAAATATTAACATAAGGAAACACAATCGTACCCGTACCCGTATACGAGAAAGTTTTAATAAACTGAACAGAAATACTCAGTCGGAAAGGAGTTTGAACTGATCCCGCCCGTACCATTTAATCCCTTTTTCAATGATGATGGGCTCAGAATAAACACAAAGGATCTTACAGGAATGAAAATGGACAGTCTAACCCTTCAATAAAGTACTATCATCGGAAGGTCATAATGCCGAGCGTCTTTCTGCTCTCCAATCCCAAAGGGAATCGTTTTCTTGCTTACGAATTTGTTTCCCATTTTCGATGGTAATCCCTTGACAAATTTCCGTATTGAAATGCTCCGCACACAGGACCGCATTCTAAATGAAAATTTGTATCATGTACGAATATTTGTTTTCTGACTTTGGTGTTGTGTGGGAGGCCACAATCACATGGATATAATTATGTGTGCGTTTAGTACAGAGCAGAAAACCTTTTGATTTTTTTTCCCAAACCAGAACAACAACAAGTTGATCAGTTTCTTAGGGGAGCCCATGTTGCGTGAGATGACCTCGAAATTGGACAATGACAGGTGTTGTAAAGCAGAAGTAAAAAAAAAACTGTTTTACAGTGCTACAAATGTGATTACAATCAAAAACCAACGTGCAAACAACAGAGCCATCCGACAACAAAAAAGTTGCACAAACGAAACAAGGAATTACAATTTTCGTATTTTGTTTTTCCTGTTTCGAAATCACATTTTGCAATTCACTGACTAAATGCAGCTGTTGTGATGCGCTTGCATAAATTCGACTTTAAAGAAAAGTTTCCACGGGAAAAAATACAAAACAAATTGCATTCGGAAACCGGCGATGAAAAAATAGAACCCATCATGTTTTGGTGGGGAATCACCGAAAGTGAAGGGAAACGTTTCTGGACTGGAATACGATCTTGTCTGGTAGGTTCACTTTCGGAAATGGCGGTAGATGAGTTTTGTTCATTCTTGTTTTTTGCTTGGCAAGCATTGTCGAGGAAGGTACATTAACGTCTAAAAGTAATATTGCATTTATTTTGAAATTAATTAAAGAAAGAATCCAATTTGTGATTTTGGGGAAAAAGTACATCCCTGTAGTTTGACAGCTGTCAAACCTATATGTCATCCGAAGTAATTTTTGACAGCTTTTAAACTTGTATGTCAACCAAGGAATAAGAAGGCTCTTTTTTCGCTCTGTGCATACAACAATAAGCAAATAGTTTTTTGTAGGGTCCAATTACAGATAGTTCTTTGCTGCTACTAATTTTGAACAATAAATAATCAATTCTGAACAATATTTGAGTTATTTTGCTAAACTCCGAAACAACAATAAGCAAAATTCCCATATATGGGGCTCCAAAAACCCACAAGTGACTATGAATAGACCATTGTATACCCTAAAAGTTACCGTCTGATGGGTATTTTGGTCTGAAGGTGTCATTGGCCGTCATTTCTACGTATATGTTAGCCATCTTTTTTTGGTCCTAAACCTGAAGATTTTTAACTATAGTAAAGCTAATTTTTTCGCTTGAACTTGAAAATTTTCCCAGAACCTGCAATTCCGAAATTTCTCAATGCCAATTGCCCTCGAAGATCGTACAATTTGACACAGTTTGATTTTTTCTTGTTATGCAATGCAAAAAGTCATCTTTGCGCAGACAATCTACAATTTTGGGCCATCCAAGTAACAATTTAGACGTAATTTTTTCGCTTGAACTTGAAAATTTTTTTTGTGGACCTCATAAAAATTGAAGATTTTTATCTGTTGTCAAGCCACAACACAACACGAAAAATTTTAGATTTATTTAGCAAAAAGTTCACGGAACTCATAATTTCGAAATTTCTCAATGTCAATTGCCCTCGAAGATCGTACGATTTGACGCAGTTTGATTTTTTCTTGTTAGGTTATGCAAAAATCCATCGCAGGCAATCCACAATTTTGGGCCATCCAAGTAACAATTTAGACGTAATTTTTTCGCTTGAACTTGAAGATTTTTTTTGTCGACCTCATAAAAATTGAAGATTTTTATCTGTTGTCAAGCCACAACACAACACGACAAATTTTAGATTTATTTAGCAAAAAGTTCACGGAACTCATAATTTCGAAATTTCTCAAAGTTAATTGGTCTCGAAGATCGTACGATTTGACGCAGTTTGATTTTTTTCTTGTTAGGCTATGCAAAAGACATGTTTATGCAGGCAATCTACAATTTTGGGCCATTTGAGTAACAATTTAGACGTAATTTTTTCGCTTGAACTTGAAGATTTTTTTTTGGATCTCATAGAAATTGACGATTTTTATCTGTTGTCAAACCACAACCCAACGAGACAAATTTTAGATTTTTTACGCGGAAATTTCCCAGAACCTGCAATTTCGAAGTTTCTAAATATCAATTAGCCTTGAAGATCGCACGATTTGACGCAGTTTAATTTTTTTTTCTTGTAAGGCAAAAAGCCATTTTTATGCAGTCAATCTACAAAATTTAGACCATTTAAATACCAACAACGTGCGTGAAGTAATACAAACCGAAAAGAGCCAAAAAGTCATTAAAAATTACTTAAAAAAGACCGAGTCCTGCAAGAACGACACCAGTCATTTGAATTATTTAATGCCAAATTACAAATAATTAATATAATAAAATAAAAATTGCACCAAATAACTCCGTATTTAAAAATGACCATTTTAAAGTGATTTTCGAACATTCTAAAAATGTTAATCATCTTAGTCTACTTTTACACAGTACTGTACATGAAAAATGATCCATCAACTTTGATACGACGAAACATGATCGAAAAATTCTGAACTTTCTATGAAATCTTCTAAACAAAGACTCAGCAATCTGCGATGATGCTCTCTGCGTCCGAAATCTTTTCAGATTTTTTTCTTCTCATTCAACATTAATCGTTGAATCGTTTTAAGATCTCATTTTTCATTTACATTTCCACCAACAACCAAGACTAGACATAAAAAAAGATTGCCTTTCCATCTTTTGGGCAGATGGTTTTCTTAAGTGTGCCGTGCCGCCTTTTTGTTTTTTGTTTTTGTTTTTCGAAATGCCACCAAATAGGACCGAGTGTATGTCGAAAGTAGATTTGTGAATGGGAATTACGAAGAATTCCACTTTTCGATTGACGATTTTTCATACGAAACAAAAAAAATACAATAAGAAAAAAACGCAAAATTGGAATTGAAACTAAAGAAATTTTTGTCATTTTCTTTCTCGAAAAAGTTGATTCTGTTTTTATTCTAAAAAAAATTTGTTAAAAATAATTATTAGTCAAAAACTAATAAATCAAAATATCAAAGTCAAAATTTTGGAGTTAAAAAAATTATTTTTTTTGGATTTAAAATCCTGGTTGGGATAAAACAAGTCCTTTTTACTTATAAGTATGATTGTTCGATTTGGATTATAGCTCATATAATAGAATTTTTAAGGACAAAAGGGAATTTATACAGGCATTTTTTGGAATTTATAAATAGCAACTTAAGAATAACTCTAGACAAAAAAACATAGTTGCTTATGTGGTTGTTGATGAGCTCTCAGCATTATGGATATTTATTTTAAGATGTTCTCTTTTCAATGTAGAGGTTTTTTGTTCTGGATTCAATGTAGATTCAAGACACATTATTACTTCGATTGCTTGTAAGGGAGGATATCAAAAATGGCTATTTTTTAAACGTATGATGGGGAAAATATTTTTCGCAATGAATCTATTAAGCATAAACCAAATTTGTAAGGTCAATCAAATAAAAATACTTTCGACATTCTTCAAATCCAAGTTATTTAAATTATACAAAATGCAGCGCCATCTATTGAAAAAAACAAAAATGGAACAAAGAGCAAATAGAAAATTTTGTATTAAATTTGAAAAAAAAATTCGCTGACACATACGAATTGATGGAAAAAGTTTATGGTGATGATACGTGGCGTTTATACGTGGTTTAGACGATTTAAAAATGGTCGTGAGGATTTAAATGATGACCTAAGGCCAGGTCGTTCAGAAGCTAGTAATCGTGCTGAATTGGTGGAAAAAGTCCATGAAATCATTGGTATCGATGCAAATTTTACTACGAGAATGTTGGCTTAGGAATTAAATACGAGTAAAAACACTATTTGGAGAATTTTAACTGAAGATTTGGATAAAAGAAAGGTCTGTGCGCGTTTTGTTCCACATGAATTAAATGAAGACCAAAAAATCGCTCGTGTTGAACATTGCAAAGACATTTTTGAAACTGCCAAAAACGATCCAGACTTTCTTGATTCTATCATAACTGGTGATGAGTCATGGTGCTTTAAATACCGTCAATCTGCTGAATGGAAGTCCAAAGGCGAGTTAAAACCAAAAAAATTGCGTTTTCAGAAGTCTAGAATCAAGACAATATTGATTACTTTTTATGATTCGAAGAGTATTGTCCACAAGGAATTTATTCCAGAAGATCGAACTGTTAATGGAGAATACTATTTAGGCGTTTAAGATCGTTTGTGGAAAAGAATTGGTAGTGTTAGACCTGAATATCCAGCAGGAAAACAGCTGTTTTTATTACACGATAATGCACCACCTCACAATACCAAAAAAGTTAACGAATTTTTGATGAAAAAAACGGATTTCTCTCATCAACCACCCTCCGTATTCGTCTGATCTATCACCATGTGACTATTTTCTATTTCCAAAACTGAAAACCAAGATGAAAGGAGCATTTTATGATGATATCCCAGCCATTCAAGCAGCCGTAACCGAGGTGCTGAAGAACATTCCTATAAATGACATAAAAAAATCTATGCATGCGCTGGTTGATCGTTCCAAACGTTAAATTGAGTCTAATGGAACCTATTTTGAATAAATAATAACTTTCAAAGATAATATAATGTGTATTTTAATCTATATCCAAAAAAGTTCGGTTATTTTTGGGACACACTGTGTGGGTCTAAACTTACTCACTTCTAAGTCTCAGATTTCTTGTCCGTAAGTCCATATTGGTTTCAATAGAACTTTAAAATTTCCGTTCTTAGTTCTACTGAAACCAATATGGGCTAATGGACTAGAACTCTGAGGCTCTTCGACACCCTTCAATCGAAAAACCTTTGCAAATTTATCGATACTACTTTTTATGTTTGCAATAGCGTGACCTTAAAGTCCTATTTATTCGCGATATGACACGTGTCTCGTTATAAAAAGTTTTTTCTCGTCTTTATTATCAAACTAAATCCCCTTGTTCGAGAGCTATCCTCCACTTCCTTTCTTAGCTAGAAACACCCATCGAACACTTAAGCGTCACATAATCTTTCACTTTTGTCTACTAATATACACGTGACCAGGATAAAAATTTCGATGGATCTTTAATCCCCATTACCCTTTACGTTAATCAATTACTTTTATATAAATTTGCTCGTTACTATGTTGTAACATTTTTTCAACAAGAATTTATTTTTTCGTTTATTTAATCAAACATTTTAATTCACTTTAGATTTATGACCTGTCAGAACACCATTTTGTAACTTCAAATGGGATCAGAGATTTTTGGTTGATAGAATTTCCGATAGGTTCAAAGAGTGTCAATGATTTTTACGCCGTATAACTTCCCATTTCTTCATGAATAAACTCATGTCTGTAAAATGTTTTCAAAGTATCGAAATTTACTTGGGAAATAAATCATCAATTCACAAAACTAGAAATTATTTTTAGTGCTAGGACTTATTTTTTTAACAAGGCTTAATAATTGTCGCTTTTGGAACGAGAGAAATCCACTGCGTGGTGTATTTTTTCTTAAATCAGGACAGGGCTGGATTAACTGCCATTGGACAACATTACCGAGCCATGATTAAGTATTATTTCTTTGAAAACGTGAAAAACTTAAACCCAGATGACATGTGGTTCCAGCGAAATAGATCAGTTAATTTGCCTCCAAGATCGTATGATTTGACAGCGCTCGATTATTTTGTGCAATAATATAATGAAGTCGTCCATGTATGCTGACAAAACAGTAATAGTTGACATCTCGGAAGTGAACATTAGGCGAGTTTTACAGCGGAGATAAAATAGGGTTTACTAAAAAAAACCTGTAAAAATGAATTTAGTAAAAGATCAACAAGCGGCCCTTGTTTGTATAAGCTGGATTTGAGTTTTATAACTTCATAATTAAGGATTATTAAAAATAAATCAATTTTTCAACAAGTTATTAATTCTAAAACCCACGTTCAAATTGTGTAAAAGTATTATTTGAGAGAAAGTGTAGCAGCATAAAGAACAGGAAACAATAGTCTGACCTCTACAATTTTCCAATTATAATCTCATTACAGCTCCTGCAGAAGGAATAAAGAGGACATGTTTAAAAAAAAACTCTTACATTATCACAAAATCATCAAGAATGGTTCGACACAAGTCGAAATTATAAAAAAATTCCAAAAAATTCAAAAAAATAATATGAACCGTGTTGAAAATTAAAAAGTAAAAGTTACATGAACACTTTTTTTTTATTTTTTATTTTTTATTGATTGCCACTTTTTTTGCCCACATCTAATCAGAGGATCCTTGTTAACTCAAATTTTAGTAGAAAAAAAAATTCATTCGTTTTTTTTTAATTCAAACTGTCAATAATTTTTTTAAATTTTTGGTTTTAAATAGTTTGTGTTGAAAAAAAAATTCAAATAAAAATTCTTTTATAAATTTAATCCTCCTTATAGGTATCTGCCTTTTCGCCAAGGATATAGACAATACAAATTCTATTACTGATTGTCTACTTATTATCATTTAAAAAGATTTATAAGATTTTATAGAATAAAACAGGACATCAACTTTTTTATTTTCTAAATTGCATAATTTAGAAAATAACATTATTATTTTCAGTTAAATTCCAACAAAACAATATGATACATTTTAGAAATCCACGAAAACGAAAACGAATGTACACTAAATAAATTGGTAAGAAAAAATATATATTATAAGATATCGAAAAAGATAGCAACGAGGATCAAAAGAGACAATAATTTTTGCTCTCAAATAAATTTCGTTTTATTATTTTTCCGAATGACCTACATTGGTTTTTTGTAACAGCAATTTTTCATTCTATTCTCTTTTCAATTAATTTACAATAAAAACAAACTGGAATGTCCTTCTGGTGAAAAGCAAAAAAAATAAAAAATAAAAATAAATATTAGAAAATATAAATATTTAAAGAATGGAAAAAGAAAATGGCCGCACTGCTACTAACAATAAAGAAAATAAATGCATTCCTTTTCGTTAAGAGAGCGGAAAAGTTATCAGAAAGGAAAAAAGAAACTAATAATAAACCATAGAATGACAATAATTATTTTGAAATACGAAAGAGATATCCTCTTATCCCCCATTCCCCCCATCGATTTTCCTTTTTTTATTTAGAGTCCACTTTTTCGGGTTTTATCTAAAAGAGCATGGATAGCCTATTATTATTATTATTGGCATTATTGTTCATGTTTTCCGATAAATCAACCGGCATCAGACATAATTCTTTTCTCTACCACAAAAAAAAAATAGGACCTGTATTCGTCCTTTTTACAGAAAGCAGAAATTCTTTTGTTTCTTCTTACCTTTTATGTTATTTTTGTTGTTGTTGTTGTTGTTGATTGTTACTATTCTCTTAGCTATTTACGGGCAATTTAGATGAAAGGAAACCACACATAAATAAACAAAAACATAACCTCAAAAGGACATAATTATTTTCCTTTCAAAAATATTTTTCAACCCTTTCATTAGCCAAGAAAATGACAACTGCAAACCATCGATGTGTGGTGCTTATTATTTTTGAAATAATAAAAAATTCTATTCAACAAGGATTCGATGTTGAGAAATTTTCAATTGCTGAAATTATTTCTTTCGGATTTTCTTATTGATAACAGTTTTGAGAATACTGGTTATGCCGTTTTTTTTTTGTATACTTTTAAAAAGAAATCAACAGTTTTTTTTTTGGAGAGAGGAGAGGAGGGGGTTGTCAAGCCGAAGTGCTGACATTTCTAGCGGTAATTTTAACTAAAAAGTTTTTTAACTAAAAAGCTTTTTACAAAAAGTTTTCTCATTTTTTTTCGTATTTTTCAAAAGTTCCTTTAGAAGGCCTCACCTCATCATAAAAGGAAATATTTTATTTTGCCTAAAAAATTGTAACTTGTTTTCGATTTTTCTTAAAAAATTCCTACGTAAAAATTTTAAATTTTTACTATTTTCGAATCGCAGTTTAAAAATAAATTGTGAAAAATAGTTTTATGGAAGAAATTTCCCTTACAAATGGATTATAATGGTTATAAAGAAAAGGAACATTAAGGGAGTATCAAAAAATGTCTGGAAGATCTTCAATTGTAAGGACCGAAACGCAAAATGGCTTTACAATTGTGTTGTATATAAAAATTCCCTCTAGTACATTGTCGATTTATGTTGCCATTAAGTTATAACGGTGTAGGTTGCCATTGGCAAAGAGTAAAAGTAATGAGAGCACTTTTCTGTTCATTTCCTTTCATCGTCCTTCTCGTACGCCAGGATTAAAGATTGTGGATAAGGAACTGTAAATTATTAGAAGCAATGTAGGGATTTGTATGGATATTAATTTTTGCAGTGATGGTTTTAGAATCAGAAGGGATGTCATGAGTGTAAAAATTACATAAAATGGGAACAAAGATACTGCCCTGTGGGGACTCTAACTAAAAAACGGTATATTAGTTAGTCGAAAAAGTTCGTGGTTTTTTCGCAAATATGGAGTTAAAAGCAAATAACTCAGTAACCAAAAGTCGCATTGTAACAAAATTACGTGCACGTTTGAAAGGTGACACTTAAAGCTTTGTGTATTCGCTATATTCTACAATAGCACTTCGACAAAGGCGATAACGCATCGCAGGGTTGTGAAACATTTTGTGGTATTTGTGATAAAGTTACTGTATTAATATCAGCAGCACACAATTGTCTCACTTGCTCTCGTTCTGGAAATTTCGATGTCAAAGGTGATCCCACGACCAATTACCGAAAAAAGTGTTGAAATTTTCGACAAAAAAAAAGAGAAATTTTCGACAAACCATTTTAAATCATTTGCGAAAAGCTGTGTTGAAAAAAAAACTCGATGTTAGGGTACATCATGATTTTGAGTGTGAAAAACAAAATGGACCGACTTAACATATGCGAAACACTGTTGAAGCGCAATGAAATCGAGCCATTTCTGATCCAAATTCTAACTGGCGACGAAAAATGAGTAAAATAAGAAAATATCCTTCAAAAGATATCATGGAAAAAGAGAGTGAACGATCACAAACAATTTAAAAGCCAAGGTTGATAACGTGAATGGTGGGACTTGTTCATTATGAACTGCTATCGTTCGGTCAAACTGTTAACTCGGTACTGTACTGTAAGCAACTCGAGAGATTACGCTAAGAAATTGACAGAAAACGGCCAAAATTGATCAACAGGAAGGATTTCGTCTTCAATCACGATAACGCTTGACTCTCTTCATGGAACCAAGCTGGCTTTAAGAGAGAACTGCGAAAACCACTATTCAACCAGAAACCACACAATTTCTATACTGATAGAAGCATGGTGGTTCTGCCCAAAAAATGACTAAGCCATTAACACAGTGATTTAAGCGTCTCTATTTTACTCCACGAACTTTTTCGACTAATGGCAAAATTTTGAAGCAGAACATCAAAAAAGCATATAAAATACCCTCTAACCATTTCTGCTTATTTTTTAAAATACAAACTTTTCATTTCAGTACAAAATATATTTTTTAAAAGGATATTTTTCAAAAAGGGATCTTTTGCCCTTATACTCGTATGTAAAAAATTCTCTTTTTTTTCAATTTTCAAAATTTCTTATATAATCTGTCGCTTTTCTATAATTTTCAAGCAAATCGAAATTTCTTAATAAAAAAATAGGGAATTTTTAAAAAGAGAAAAATTCTTCTAATGAGGGGCATTTCAATAGGAATGATCGATTTCTTTGACGTTTAGTGTTTTACTATAACCACCCGATCCAATGAGATAATAAAATCTCACCAAATCTCAGATTTGATGAAAAAAATCATTTTAAACGACAAATTGTATTTTTGGCTAAAAGATTATGCAAAAAAAAAGCCAACATAAAAGTTCCAGAAGCTTCGTTTGCATTCAGATATATTTTACTATCTTGGGCCGTAATTCTTTCGAAATAGGCGATGATAACAGATTTGGACCCAATTTGCGGTGAGATTCCGCTCGATTTGTGCGGAAGTAGACCTCTGGGATCACGAAGCTGTGAAAACCCTTTGAACGTTGAAAAACATCGCCATAGTTCAGATCCAACTATTTTTATTCAATTTTTTTTATAGATTAAATGCCATTTAAAAAAAAACCACCCCCTACATAAGTCATTAATGGCAGTTCGACGGAAAAAAAATGGTAGAAAATATCGTTTATAAAAATATGAGCAATTCTTCTTAAGGAATATTAGAAAAAAAAGTCTACTAGCCTTAGTGTATAATGAAAATATTCATGGTTGACAATAAGTAGTAGTCCTTAAGCCAAGGAGATAATTTATACCATAGCAACAACAAAAAAAATCACCAAAGAGATCAGTGCAAAGCAAAGGAATCTCATTTTGTTTAATCTTCCTTGTTTTCTTACGAAATATACTCATTTTTATCCACATATCCTTTACTAAACTAAACTCAACCCCTACAACCTTCCCACCCCCTCTACTATAATATGTTTTTGCAATTTTTATTTTTTCAATAGTCATAAAATTCTATTCGCATAGGCCTACATAAGTCTAGCAATTTTATACTCCTTTCAATTTGAGGTGTGTTTTTTTTTTCTCTTCTTTCTGGTATTTAAACAAACACTCTTCAAAATATGAAAGCTTCATGGGACGATACGAAAGGGAATAATTTCATATCATATCCTTGTTGTGTATGGGAATAGTATAGTACTAAGTTAAGGATATAAAGGAGCAGAGAATCATATCATCTTCATGTAGATACGATTATTGAAAGGATGTTGATATCCTATTTCTAAACATGAATACAGAAACAAACAAACACACACACACACGTAAATAGTCAAAGCTACTTGATAAAATTGCAAACATTTACCGTCGATTTAAAGAAAAAAAATATGTAAAAAGTTTTTCTTAAAATTTTTAGATTTTTTTCTTGGTTTACCAACACACAGACACCCCCGCCCCCCTCCCATGAAAATCAGTTCAGTTTTTACTGCTTATTTTTCCTGGATTAGAAAATGATGCAAATTAATCTGAATGTTGATGACTGACTTTAAGCGGAAGTGAAAAAGCTCTGATCCCCAATAGAGGCTTCTTACGATTGAAACAGTTTCGGCAACTTTAAATGTCAATCCATGGTTAGTGCTCAGTCTTCAGCATTTTCGATTATGTTTATTTGATAAACTCACAATCCTTTTTCTACCTTCATTTTTACCTCTCTTCCATTGCAGTTTACTTTTCCAAATGCTCAATTCACTAATTTCCTTTCAACTCTTCTAAAATGTGCCATTTTCTGCATAGTATTTCAGCAGATATCCTTTTTGATTTTTTCTATGCACAAAAATTTTTGTTCGTTTTTTTTTTGGTGAATTTTTTTCTTCTAATGCTCACTTATAACATATATTCGTTAAGTCCTTTTTGCTCCTTCTTTTTTATTATTATTTATATTATTTTTATTGTTATTGCTCATTTCTTTTGTACTAGTCACAATCCTAATGGTTTTTATTTGAAGAAATCCTTTTTCTCTTTTCCATTTATAAAAATACACACTCACCGACCGGGTTATAAACATTAAGGAGAATTTTCGCTTTTTTGGTATACGAAACCTTACCATATGCGTATGTATTTGTGCTGAATGCATTTACCACTTAATGGAAAATATTTAATGGCGAACACTTATAGTCCTGATTTTAAGTTTTAGTTTTGTGTTGTTTTTTTTTTGTACTTTTACTATTATTTTTCGAAGAGCTTTGGTTCATTTCTAAAAATCCAGTTTTTTGTTGTTGTTATGGATTGTTTTGTTTAAGAACTAAATGGAAAGGACTCGACAAGAGAATACTTTTAAAACAGCAAAGAAATGGTGAAAAGGAAAAAAAAAATTCCTTTTTTGTGACTGAATTAAGATGGAAAAAATATAGGACATGAAATTGTTTCTAGAAAAAGTGCACTATTCACCGATGATGATGGTGGAAAGGACACGACGACATACCATCAACTATTTCAGGTAATATTACAACTTACAAGAGAATGTAGATTGGACCTTAATAAAAACGCAAAATAATGCCGATGCTGATGCCTTTCATGATTGCCTTTAGTCTAAATTGACATGCAGAAAAGGTAACAATAACTGCTAACTAGAATGGAATGCATTTTACCTATTTTCTCTCTTGTTTCTGTCGACACTCATCCGTTCGTCCTTTTTAAAAAATTGAACTTTTTACCATTCTTTCTCATCATCTTCAGGTTAATGCATTTCCCCATCAAGCCTAATAATACGAAAATAAAAGGCATCACTTGCGATGCAAATGTCTCCATTTCTTTGCTTTTATAGTGTAGAGTGTATCCAAAGTTAGCTACTTGGAAATAAAGGATATTTAAAAAAAAAAATATGACAGTAGGCTTTTTTTAAAATTATTTTATTCTTACGCATCTTCTTATACTTAAAATATTTATAAAAAAAATGTTAATAATACTAAATGTGAGTGCAGATATATGTAAAAATATAAAAGAAAATCTGGAATTAAAAAAATATTGAACGCATAAAAAATGAATAAGATATCTTTTATGGTATCTGTATTTTTAATCCTTTCCGGGGATGAATAGGGCATCCACCTAAAACCATCATCATCATTAGACAAACAAAAACAATCAATCTTAGTTTTTAATTTTCTATTTAAAAAAAAAAAACAACACGAAAAAGACATTCACAGAATAAATTTTAATGAAAATGCACTATAAGTAAATATTTAAGAACTGCTATGGTTTTTTTTTAAAAGTGCTTCTCCGACTGGAAGTGTAGAAGGACATCAAATGGGGAAACTATAATAATAAAAAAAAATGATATAGAAAATAGCAGGTAGGGTACAGTTTAAAGTTCATCGTACACTATTGTGTTGACAAAAAAACCTAAAATAAAAATAAAAAATATAAACAAATAAGTAAAAAAAAAAAAAACAGAAGCAAAAATCCTTTCTCCTTTTAGTATATATCCTTTTCTCTCTGAACATATTATTTCCAAAGAACAGTTTGCTTCTTATCCTATTTTTTTTATAACATTCATTTTGAGTACATCATTTATAATCCGTAAGAGAGCAATATTTGTTAAAGTTTCTTCTGCTTAGGAACAATAAACAATAAATACCAACTGTGCTGCTATCTTGTGACAAACTTATAAAATGTACCATTCACTTTAGTGTAAACAAAAAATTTTTTTTAACAAAGAAAAACGCAAAAGAATTAAATATTTTCTTTTGGTGTCTATTTTGAAGCGGTCTTTTTTTTTACCAACGAATTTGTTTTTACTCAAACTTTTGATGATCCTTTAGTAATTATATCCTTTTAAAAATACAAATAAAACGATTTAAAAATTTCAACATATTTTTAGGGGAAAAAAAATTATTTTCCTAATTTTTTTTCCCACTTTAGTAATCAGAAAATGCAAAACTTACCCAAAACCCAATATATATATAATATAATACAATTTTTCAAGGGTTGCCCCTTTTTTTTTGGTACATACCTGAAATAGGAAAAAAAATTAAAATTAGTTTTATTGTCAATATTTTTTTTTTTTTTATATTACTGCAAATATGTATATTAGGCGATCTAATAGGTTATAATAATATCAAGAGTTTTGAAAGGCCAGTCAAATATCGAGTGACATTTTGTATTACAATTGACGAGTCACTTTAAAAGGTTATCCAATAAGTGCTATGGAAAATAGGCGTGAATTTTTACGTTACAAATTTCGGATTTTTGTGGAATTTTTAGTTAATTATATTTTTTGGACCTAGCCATTTTATGCATGGAATATAAATTTTTTCAAATGCTTGGCACACCAGAATTTTTACAGAATGCGATCCTTTTTAAGGTAATTTTCAATGATTTTTTTTGCACATTTCGGGTTGTAATTCAGCCATTAATTGACAAATATTGGTATTTTTATACCTTCAAACCAAAATGCACATCAGACCAAAATGCACATCAGACAGTCACTGTTCGGGGATACAGTATTATATTATTTAACGTGACTTATCTGTCATTAAACATAAAACCATGAGTCGACTACGACTGTAGGCATTGAATTATGCTCAATTAACGCACCGCCATTACTGACACTTCAATGAGAAGATGCTTGGCACTCTCCTCCGCCGCCCCATAAGGGCATCTAGCCTCCGCAGCCAGTTTAAGCCCATACATTAACCCATTCATACTGCCATTCCGCGTGTGTAAATACCTAAGGAACAGACCAAATTCAAATCCAGACGCAGATACAAAACACACTTCCGAAATGAACATGTGCGTGCATCTGCTATTCACTTTGTCATCCCATCGACGTTGGCAAATTTCATACATTCTATTCAGGACTCCTGCAAGTCTTCATTCATAACCGGACAACCAGCAAGCGAGATGCCCCACTGTTCTGGAATACATTGGCTTCGTCACAGTTGCTTGTGGTTTTTTTAGAGGCAATTTTACCTTTTGACGTATGAGGGAAGCGATAAATCAGCCTAGTGGCTACGGTAGAAACATCATTTTTGTAAAATTCTAGCACGTTATTTGAATGACAACAAATACTATTTTAAATGACACATACGTCTGACAGCTGTCAAATGACAGGGTTGTATTTTCCGAACCTCAAAGTGGATTACAAAATAGATTTTTGTGTCAAATGAATAACAAAAGAAAACAACAATTTAACTCCTAAAACAATAAAAAATTTAATGGTTGTAATGCCGATTACGGAAGTCACGTGAAAATTCTTGATTATTCGTTATCCATAAAATGGCACGTCTAAAATCCGCTTCACAAGACGCTATTTTCCCTGTTTCTTTTCTTGGTTGCTACGAACTCGCTGCGATGCAGGCTCCGATGCTAGAAATTACGTCACTGCTTGCTCCGCTACTAGTTTCGAAACAAGCTTTCAGGAACAGAACCAGTTCTATTTTTCGTACTATTTTTGTTACAAGTTTTAACAAGAACCAATGAGAAAAAATTGTCCCGTCACGTGGACTTCATGAAGCCAACACGCATAAAAACCAGCACAAAATCTAGCGCCGCAGCCAGCTACAAAACAAGTAGCGAATCGAGCAAGAAAAGAAGTAGGCAAAATAGCGTCGTGTGCAGACAGACGACTTAATTTCGATTTAAAAACATAATTTTTCTATCTACAAGGACTCAGTATATAGAAATATTTAATTACCGAAATTATAGTTATTTTTTTCCTTACTGATAACAGCTTCCGTTTATCCACTTTTAATATTCTTTTTCAGAAATATTTGTTGAGCCAATCTAACAAGACATTCTCAAAGTAATTTTTATTAATAAGTTTTTCTTATACTTTTTTTACAAATCAAATATTTTTATTTGGTTTTTTTTTTGGATTTTCAATAATTTTATTTATAAGCTCTTAAAAGGAGAATATTGTTTTGTAAAAAAAAATCTTTATTCTGTTAAAAATACTAATCACTTTTCATTTTTGGATTTAAATAATAATTGCTAAAAAATAATTCCGAACAAAAGGATATCATAGTTAATAACACTGCAAGACCACAATTGCTCATTTGGCTTTTGATGAGCCCTGAGCACATTCTGGGTATCCATTTTGTGCTGACTTTTTTTTCCCCAAAACAAAATCTTTCAGAATATTGTCCAAAGAGGAAGTAAAATATACTTTAACCATGCCTGTTAATTTTTAAAAACTAACCTTTAAGTTTACAATATTAAATACTTTTTTAAGGATATTCAAAAAGGTATTCATTAAATTTAAAAAAAAAATCTGCATTTACTAATATTTTTCTCAAAAATGTTCATTTTACAAAAAAAAAAATTCCAGTTTCCATATTGATCCACATTAAAATGGGCTTGAATTTTTATTTTCTAACCACCTTAACCAAATACACCCACCCAACAACCCAACCCACCCCCCTCCCTCCCACAACCTCTCAGACATGAACATTTTTATGGATTCTCATTTAGTCATTTTAAAACCCTAATATCGCCTACTATAATTCTACAAAATGTCCTTTTTTAACAAACAAGTAAAAAAAAAATCTAATAAAAATTACAATTACAAATAAAAATAACATGATACACTATTAAAGATTAATGTGCCATTTTGAATCCTTTTTTTACCGCAAGGCAACTTGACTTTTATTTAAAAAAAAAAAAAAAAATTTAAATTTTTTACGTTGAATCCTTCTGGCTATTGTCTTCTTCGTTTTAGATCATATCACCATGCACGTATGTGCAATTAAATTTAATTCCCTCCCTTGTTGTGGTTCATATAATATCCTTTATTGTTTTTGTAAATTGACTGCATTTAGGATTAATAGGATCAAGTAACAATAATACCCTTTTTCTCTTCTGAAGGGGGAACTTTTCATTTCCATATCAAATGTGATTTTTATGCTGTCATCTTTAACTGCAAAACGAAGTATAACGAAATTTTTATGATTGGAAAATGAAGCTTATTTTGATGTTCCTAAGAAGAAACACAGTGATCTGAAAATAAATTTTTTTTTTTAAATAAAAAACCCTCAAAAAGGACCAAAGGAATCGGGTTAGAGTGACAGTAAATTTTTCGGCAATTTATGAAATTCATATTAAAAAAAAAACTATAAAAAAAACAAAACAACCTCTTCCCAATTCCCAGTAAATTAAATATTTTGAAAATGTTTTGTCGCAAAAACGGATATAACTCCCACAGGAAGTGACCATGTCATCAAACAAAAACAAAAGAAAATAAAAACTGAATTAATTTTTTTTTTCTACCAACATTTCTCAACTAAGGGAGCAGTTTCAGTTTGTTGGTCATTTGGGTATCATCTTCTGTGGACAAACATAAACACAAAAAATGAGGACAAAGTTTGATTTCAGTTACCAGTGCCAGAGTGATGAATCCAATTTCATTCCCAAACTCAAACTCTGCCACACGTAATCGGACTCTGGCCGTAAAAATTATTCCATACCAATTCTATCTATTTGGACACACAAGCGGCGAGTGGCTACATTAAACCATATTCCCCACCACTTTTCAGACCATATTCTCTAAACAATGTTCTAATTTTGTCTACATGTGAACACAGGTCAACTATCAAAAAGGCAATAGAAATAGTACATCAACCAGAAAACCATATATAAAATTCTATTGAAAATTCACAGTCCCATTTCGGTTCTCAATTTTGTTTAATCCCAAAGAAAAGTTCAATTCACTTTCATTTTTACTAGGTTAAGTGTATATATTGTTGTTGTTGTTGTTGTTGTTGTGGGCTTCTTTAGTCCCGTTTATCCCATCAATTTGATGTCCAAATTATGTTATATACTTTTTTTTCTACATTTTATTTTATTAGACAACATAAACTTATGAAGCAGCAAAAAAAAAACACGTTTACTAAAGTAAACACACTCAACAAAAAATATCCTTAACTAAACAAAAAAAAAAAAAAAATTTTTTTTATTCCTTTTATTCCAATTATCCTTTTTTTTATCAGTTTTGTTCGTTTCTTTTGTGATGTCCACTTTTTTTTGTTGTAAAAACAAAACTTTAAGACAGAAAGAACTCTGACTAAAAAATTCTTAAGTAATTTTTCTTATTCTGAGGTGAACCTTTTGTTTATTCGATTTTCAATTCACTTTTTTCCTTCATAATCGACGAGAGCCAAGAAATCCAGATAATTCCCTTTTCTATTCCAACATTTTCTATTCTGTATTTTCTTTTGGATTTTAATAAAATTAACTAAATAAAAAATTTAAAAAAACCACGAGGATTTTTTAAAAATAATTTTTCTTATTGAAAATTTGCCAAATAAATATTGAGTTGTCAAGAGAGTAATAATTTCGTTTTTTCCCAACAGAGGACTTAATTGTAAGTTTTCACAACCAACTTCACACTTAAGCCGCATAATCATATGTATTTTGACAGCTGTCATAACAAGGCTGCTTGCTTGTGATAAAATTAGATTGTTTAAATATGAAAAGTGAAAAACAACATTTTCGGCATATTTTACTTTTTTTGCTATAGAAAAGATAAAAATTATATTCAAGGAAGAAGAAAATTATCCGATGTGTATGGAGAAGATGTGTTAAGTGAGCGCTAGTGCCTCAAAGCTCAACATATGGGTTCTTCATCTTCTTACGGGAAAAAAATTTGTGCTGATTTGCTTCTCAAACGCCAAGAAAATTATCCATTTTCGAAGCGTATCATCACTGGGAACGAGAAATGGGTTGTCTACAACTATGTTAAGCGCAAACGATCCTGGAATAGAAAAGATGAACAGGCTCAAAGCACTTCGAAAAAAACGTTATGCTATCTGTTTGGTGGGATTTCAAAGGAATCGTTTTTTTGAGCTTCTACCGAGCAACACAACGATCAATTCTGAAGTGTACTGTCATCAGTTGGACAAATTGAATGATTCACTTAAAGAAAACATGCCAGAATTGGTCAATAGGAGAGGTATAGTGTTCCAACAGGATAATGCGAAATCACATACAAGTTTGACCATTCGGCAAAAGCTTTTAGAGCTTTGATGGGATATACTGCCACCACACCCATCATACTCTCCAGACCTAGCACCTTCCGATTATCATTTGTTTCGGTCTGTACAAATTTTTTTAGACTGTAAAACGTTAATTCAAATGAGGAGGTCAAAAATCACTTGGATCAGTTTTTTGCCAGCAAAGAACAAAAATTTTATGAGCGTGGTTTCATGCTACTGCCAAAAAGATGGCAAAGGGTATTGGATCAGACTGGACAATATTTAATTGAATAAAATATTAATTCACTCTAAGAAAATCATCTTTCATTAAAAAAAAAAAACAAAAAACGAAATTACTTTCCAAACAACCCAATAGATGGCGTTAGTACGAGGAAATGTACTTTCTTCAAAATTTTATTAAAAAAAACCGAAATTACTTTCTTGATAATCCAATACAATTTCTTTTGATGAAATGGCCAAAAAGGGATTATTTTTCGGGGGCTAAAAAAAATAACCAAAATTAATTATGAAAATTATAAACAAAAAATAAAGGACGTATTGTATATGCTTCTATTACAAATACAAGTGCAATTAGGTAGAATGGGGGTTGGGTGGTGATGGATTAAATTGATTTAAGAAATTATATTTTAACAAGTGCATTTAGCTTCTATAATAAAATAAAAGTACTAAAAATAAACTTCTTTCTAGAAATAAGGATAAAAAGGATACCAAAAACAAAATTAATATTAAAATATTAGTACTAAAGTGAAAGAAAAGTTTCTTTTCCTTCTCTTGATTTTTTGGACTTTTTTCAACAAAAAAAACTCCCCTATTACAGCGAAGATAAATACATTAAAAGTAGATAGACATTATAGGATAATATAAAAATAAGGACATTTATAAAATACGGATAACTTTTTGACAAGTTAAAGATTTTCTTTTTTACGCAATTTATACGCAACCATCACCAAAAAATCTTTTACCACCCACGCAGCATATGGGAAGGATATGTTTTTTTTCTCATCCAATTTTAGCTCTCAGAATTTATACCAAAAATAAAATTGAAGAAACGGAAATGATAAAAAAAAAGGAACCACATAAAAGAAAATTAAACCAGCATGAAATTTTCTACACCTGAAATTTTCCTTCGTCCTTTTTTGGCCAAAAATAATCTTATTGTAAATTCTTATAACATTTTCATTCAACGATTCCTTCTTCTTGGTGTCCAATATAATATGTCCGTTTTGTTCTCATTAAATTTGGTAGTAAAAAAAACTTTTAGAAAAATCAACAAAAATTTGTGGAAATTTTACCAATACCAAATGACACCTACTGAGGTGGTACTACACTAATTTATATCGAATTCAGGATGTGACAATCAACTTTCGGTCATATTTTTATCAAGAATAAATAATTTTTTTCCCAACAATCAAAATGTAACACGTGTGTGTGGGTGAGTCAGTGTCTGAAAAGTTGTCAATTTCATCTTATATCGTATTCGGAGAAAAGTAATATTATTAAAACGGTAAAAAAAATAATAATAAGATAGTTAATATTAGTAGTTAAAGTGGAAAAAAAATCAAATGGAATCTCAAGAAAACATATTCACACAACTGAATGGCAATTGTAAGAAAAAGTTTTTAATGGACATCGGGGTAGAGGGCGTCCAGTCGATCAATGTGAAAAGTTTCTAATAAATGTCGGGTAGAGGGCGTCCAGGCATTATTTGTCAGAGTTTTGAAAAGTTTCCAAACAGTTATAGCGAAGGAGACGCACAGGTAAATCGAGCTCCATAAATAATCTGCATTTCGTAGGAATTTAATTCGAAATTTGTTGGACTTTTTTTCTTCAAATTTATGACATTCTCATTTAGTTGTCGGCATTCAAGACAAGAAAACAAAATTGACATTTTTATTATTCAAGATTAAAAAATACAAACTCATCATAATTTTAATAATAAATCTTAATAAAATATTTATTTATTAGAATTTGTTTATCTTTTTTTCTAAATCGAAACAGTAATTCATTTGGTGGTTCGGAAATTACAACGCTCTCATTTGACAGCTGTCAATCATATATGTCATTTGAAATAGTATTTATTTATATTAAAGTTTGCCATAGAAATTAACTTAATTGGTTAAAACTTTTTTTTTAAGTGGAAACGTGATTTTCCGTTAGGTTCATATGCCATTAAGGACAACTGACGCATATGGGGCTCTAAAATACCACAAGTGACTCTTAAGAAGATAACCAGACTTTTATTTAGTCTGAAGGGCATTGAAAATGAACAAGGACATTCTGAGCACTATGGCCGTAAGCTAACCGACTTTTTAAGGCCTAAACTTGAATGTTAAAATAAATATGGTTTATTTTAACTCAAATGTTGTTTCAACAAAACGGAGCCACAAGCCACACAATATGAAAAATATATGCTTTATTTCGATAAAATGCGTAATTTTGTGATTTTGTGATATCAATTGGACCTTAAGATCGTCCGATTTGACGTTATTGGACTTTTCACGCAAATAATCCACAAACTTTAGTGCAATTAAAATCGTACATTCATCAAGTAATGATAAAATTAGTGCTCGTAATTAAAATTTTCTTAAACCGATCGAGTCCTGCAAGAACTGTTTTGACCGATGTTATATGTTCTGTTTAAATGGCAAGGTCTAAGCAATATACTGAAAATTTCTGCTGAAAAATCTTATTGAAAATTCGTACTAAAAATTTGTACTGAAAATTTCTACGGAAAATTCCTACTGAAAATTTCTACTGAAAATTTCTAATGAAAGTTTCTGCTGAAAATTCCTACTGAAAATTTCTATTGAAAATTTCTATTGAAAATTTCTACCGAAAATTTCTCCTAAAAATTTCTAATGAAAATTTTAACTGAAAATTTCAATTGAAAACTTCGAAGGAAAATTTCTACTGAAAAATCCTACTAAAAATTTCTACTGAAAATTCCTACCGAAAATTTCTACTGAAAAATCCTACTGAAAATTCCTACCGAAAATTTGTACTGAAAATTTCTACTGAAAATTTTTAAGGAAAATTTCTACTGAAAATTTCTACTGAAAATTCGTACTGAAAATTTATGCTGAAAATTTCTGCCAAAAATTTCCACTGGAAAATTCTAAGGAAAATTTCTACTGAAAATTTCTAAGGAAAATTCCTACTGAAAATTTCTACTGAAAATTTCTATTGAAAATTCCTATTGAAAATTTCTACCGAAAATTTGTACTGAAAAATTTCTAAGAAAGATTTCTACTATAGGAAAAATCCTATATGAACAGCAGGTGTCTTTTATATAAATTTACTTTCCGTAACACAAACTGGATAAGAAGCAAATTTTATTGTAGTTTTTTTTTTCAATCAAAATAAGGGCAACCCCATCCAAATTTGTTTGCTTTTAAAAATCCCCTAATCGAAAGGTTCATGAAATAAATTTATTTTCTTATATCAACTAATCGTTAATATCCTAAAAAATGTAATTTTAATTTTTTAGATCAAGAGAATATTCCATAAGACAAAAGAGATATTTTATCATTTCCTGAGTAAAGTTTTATACTTTTACCTTTGCTCAACTCAAGGTAATTTCTTTAATAACTGCACGATCGCATATTTTATAGAAATTAAACAATTATTATTTAGATTTAAAAAAAAAGAGCCCAAATACTAACAAAAAATTAATTTACAATTGAATAAACGCACTTAAATCTGACAAATACGAATGCAATGATCGAAAGGTGAGCTTTTAGTGCGTAGACTATTATTTATTTTTGTTGTTCAGTAAGTTTGAATTTAAGCAAAAAAGATTTCTTAATTTTTCACAGACCAGTTTTATTTTATGATCATTTTTTTTTTGTTGCCATTAATTATTAATTTTGAAGGTAAAAATGTATCATGACAGGTTATGTTTAAAAAAAAAAAGAAGACAAAAGAGAGAAAAAAATAAAACAGGTAACGTTGTGACAACATTGAAATTCCGATGGAAGTAAAATTTTCAAAAATTAAAAACGTGTCTTTTTGGTGTTATCTCGGCACATTCATTCATTTTGTGTTACTTAGACCAAATACTCTGGCAAAGGTAAGTTTAGTCATATTGACTTTTATTCACTGAAATCGTAAATAAATTTTGGGTCTCACAATTATACAAAAAAAAAAAATTGCAAATGATAACTTTAAATGTGGAATGATAAAAAACAGCTTTGGCTTTTCCTTCAAGAGAAATCAAAAAACAACGAAATATTACTCCAACCGTATCCGGAGTGTCGTGTTATACTCCGATTTAAGTTCAGCAATGATTGTATTTTTCCCTAGTTTGGAAAAAATCAACGAAAAAGAATTATTGCCAAGCAAATTGATAACGATTCGCTAAAAAAAATTTTAATGATAAAATATTACTTTAAGAACGACGTGTAAGAATTTTTTTATCTTATACGCCGGTATAGTATTTATTTACAATGTTATTAGGGTGCCTGCATGAGCAGAAATCGTCAAAAATCTACTACGCTTAGCATACAGTCTCAAACAAAATATGAGAAACGATTTTTTTTTTAACTAATGGAAGTTGGCAAAGCTAACCCACGCGAGATGTTAAGTCGCCCAATGGTCTCATGGTGGTGGCGTTACAAAATGACCTCTAACTCTCCTCTCAAAAACCTTACAACGAAGAAAAAATTACGACAATTAGAGTACATGACACACTCGCCATACGATAACTAGACTACATGGCACACTCGCATCGCAAGAGAAATGACATAAAAATGGCATCATAAAAATAAATGGCAATCATCAGTTTTTGGTAAAAACTTTTTGATTTAATTGAGGAAGTTGGCAATGTTAACCAACACGAGATGTTAAGTCACCCAATGGTCTCATGGTGGTGGCGCTACAAAATGAACTCTGACTTTCCTTTCAAAAACCTTAAAACGAAAAAAAATATTTTGATTTCGATAAGAATTTGCTATGTACAGTCCAAAATTTTCGACTTCAAACTTTTACAAAATTTTAACTTGGAATTGCGTTAAAAAAAAAGGGCGACACTTTTCTGCTCACTCCAAATTTAAAAAGAAAAATGTCGCTTGAAAAATGGCATTTTTTTGTTGTTATTTGAAGTAACGATAAAACTCAATTTTGCATGGCACAAATAGCTGAGCTATTATGTTTATTATTACACTAAATGGCAGAATTGTAGGACCGAGAATCAGAACTGACTTAACATCTGCGAAATGCTGTTGAAGCGCAATGAAATCGAGCCATTTCTGATGCGAATCATAACTGGCGATGAAAAATGAGTAAAATACGAAAATATTGTTCGAAAAAGAACATGGAAAAAGAGAGATGAATGATCACAAACAATTTTAAAGCCAGGCTTGACGACCAATGAGGTCATACTGTCAGCTATTCCAGAGATTACACCAAGCAATTGACAGAAAACGGCCAGTATTGATAAATAGGAAGGTTGTCGTCTTCGACCATGACAACGCTCCACCATACACATTTTAAAGAGCTTACTTAGCCAGGAAGTTTTGATGCATTCACCGCATAGAGCAGACTACCACTTGTTTCAATCTCTGCAGAACTCTTTTCATAGATCCTACATAGCTTCAAGAGAGCCCTGTGAAAATCACTTGGGTCAGTTATTCAACCAGAAACCACAAAAGTTCTATACTTATGTCACTAACGCTCTGATTTAAGCTTCTCTGTTTTACTCAAAAAAAAACACCACGAACTTTTTCGACTAACCAAGTTTTTAAATATTTTTCGTATTTTTTTTAAAAATATTTAATAGTTTTCAAAAATAATGGTAAAATTTTGCAAAAATTACAAAATAACATTAATGAAAATAGGTAAAGTGGAAAAGATTAAAAAAACTAGTCAGAAATTTTTCCATAGAAAAATAGTGACCAAACCCTATTTATGTGCGGGTGTACTCCTTGTATTGAACGTTGATTTTTATTGTTAAAATCCGCATTTCCATAACCAACTAAGAAATCAGAACAATTGATTAAAGTACAAATATAATTATAAATATTATTTGTAATCAATTGAAAATATCTTAATTATCTTAATTATTGGCTATATTCAATAGTATTGTTTAGTATCATTTTATCGACATTTTGTCAATAATATTCTTCTGAACAAAGGAAGCCAAGACAAACGCCAAAGTTTTAAATCTTGAAAAGTTTTCATACAAAAATTTACTTTCAAAAATGGGCAAATTAGATACAAAACCAAAACCATATCCCCCCCCCCCCCCCCCCCACACACACAACTACAACGGAAACTATTACAATTCGAATTGTTAGCAAGTAACTATTATTATCTGAGGAAAAAAATAAGAGCCCACCAAGAGTTCCATTTTTTTTTTTATATTTTTAAATGACGTGACGTGGTGAGATATTCTTGGAAATATTTCTGCAGGATTATTATTGGCCGTTGAAATTGGCGTTAACGTGTTCATTTTTCTTTCTACTTTCGGAAATGTGTTCAAGTACCCACAATGTACTCGTTAGTGTGGAAAAGTACTTTCTAATCCAAGACATGCAATTTAACCAAAACCAAATAGTCTGTTGGGTCGTTGATATAATCAACCGAGGTTATATAAATACATACTAACAAATAGAAACTAACACAAAAACACACACAATTCTAGTTCCTAATAAATCTTGACTAGTATCCACCTCCCAAAAGGTGGCCAGTCCACAAGACTACTCGGAATATTTCCGCATCTACAGAAGTAATGGTAGGTAAAGTACAGATCTTATTATTACGAACCGGTTTCCGTACAATTTCAAAATCTCTTAAGACCCTAGGCACTAGATACTACCATTACCATTTACCATAGATAAAAATAAATCCATAAACCAACAATATAGCCACCAGCTCCGCATCAGCATCAGAGCCCTGTCATTTTCTGTTTTTTTTTCTTATTCTATTAATTTTTTTTATAAATATTTTTTTTTCTTCTCTTTTTTCCTCTATAATAATTTCTATTTAACTATTATTATTTTTATGAAAGTTTTTAGGTTTTTTTTTGTCTATATCGAAATTTAGGTCTAAATAGAGGCATTATAGTAGGAATGAAAGAGATTTTCTTTCAATTTTCTTCAAGTCCATCAAAATAAATTTCAGTTTTGGTGTTTTCTTAAAAAAAAATTTTACCTTTTCCTAATCAAAAATCAAATAAAACCATTAGTTTTGAGAGGAAAATCTTTAAAATATTGTACTAACATTTCCGTAAACTAGTAAGTTTCAAATGTTATCTTGTTAGGAGATTTGTTTTGAATGCACAGAATCTAATTACTACACGTTCGCATTTATTACTATCCTTAAAGTAAATCACTAACAATGGATTAATTTTGTGTACTACACGAGAACAACATGTTGACTATAGCTGAGAACAAATTCTTCTTAGCGTAAGTGTTTGTGCTTTTACATACAGGTAGGCTACCTAAACTAATCGCTCTCTACAAGTCTTAATGGGAAATATTGTAGATACGAAGATATTGTCTTATAGAATAGTGTGTAGTACAAGTAATTTTTTTTAAATTTTTGTTGATTTCTAAAATATCTTAACATTTACATATTTATTTGTGTATTTTTTTTTGTTTTCTTAATAATCTCATCTCAAAAGTAAAGTTGTTGGTTCTGTTTCTATTTGTTTAAAAATGAAGATAATTTTGTTGACAAATCTCATTTTACTCAACGAAATTATTTACACATAAAATGTTGTCTATTCAATTTTAGTTTTTACTAACTTGAAGAAAAAAAAATTTAAAAACCAAAAAGAGAAACTAAAATAAGAGAGTAAGGAGACCTCAAGAAGTAAATAAAATGTAGGGTTTTCCAATAAGAGTGATATGATTTCTAAGTGACGTTTCGGCCATTTGTAATATGTCATGATCTGTCGTTTTTTTTTTTTTCATTGTATTCAGTAATGTTTACAATTTCATCATGGAAAGATGTACGCAAAAACAACATTTACAAATTATTCAATTTTATTATCAAAATAATCGTTCTCTAATTGCAACTTTTCGTGCGCTTTTGCCATTTTATGGTCGTAATAATCGTCCAACTGTGCTCGCTATTCATCGAATTGTTAAAAATTTCGAGCGTACATTTTCTTTACATAATGTTCAAGTGGAAATAAGATAAAGAACCGCTCGAAGTAATGAAAATATTGCTGCTGTTCAGGCAAGTGTTGCCGAAGACCGCAATTTGTCAATTCGGAGAGGTTCTCAACAATTGGGACTGTCTCAAACCACAACCTGGCGGATTTTGAGAAAGGATTTGAGCTAACATCCGTATAAAATTGTTATCACTCAAGAACTGAAGCCATTGGACCACCGTAAACATCGTGAATTTACTGATTTTGTCTTGGAACAACTTGAAAATGATAACGATTTTTTTAAGAAAATCATCTTCTCCGATGAGGCTCACTTTCATCTGAGTGATGCGGTAAATAAACAAAACTGTCGATTCTGGTGCAAAGAAAATCCACAAATTATTCATGAACACCCATTACATTCATCTAAATTGACAGTTTGGTGTGGTTTTTGGTCTGGTGGAATCATCGGTCCGTACTTTTTTCGAAATGAAGCTCGTAGCACCGTTACTGTCAATGGAGAGCGGTATAGATCGATGATAACCAACTTTTTATGGCCGAAATTGGAAGAAGTTGATCTTGAAAACGTCTGGTTCCAACAAGACGGGGCTACGTGCCACACAGCACGTGCACCAACCGAATTATTGCGAGAAAAGTTTGGAGATTCGATTATTTCAAGAAGTTGTGATTTACCACCATTAGACTATTTCTTGTGGGGTTATTTGTAGTCATTGGTCTTAAGCAATAAACCAGACTCTCTTCAAGCTTTAGAAGTCAATATTGAACGTGCTATTCATGACATACGACTTGATTTAGTGGAAAAAGTGCTCGAAAATAGGATTCATCGAATTCGTTCCTGCAAAAGATTTCGTGGAGGCCATTTGAATGACGTTTTATTCAGAACTTAATTGTATCGATTGTACTTCACATTAAATAAAAAACATTTGACTTTTCTTAACAATTAGTATGTTTTTTTTTGCCCTTTATAATATTTTTTATTGAAAAAGAAATCATATCACTCGAAAACCCTTTATAATGTCTTCCGTTTTGTTTTGGTAGATCAAAGAAATGAGGCTGAACTGATCTACAATTTAATTAAAATTTCTATCTTCTATTCTATAATAGATGAGCTATTCAGAAATGAAGATTGACTTATAAATTTTGTGATTCGGAAAGTACGGTCGTTTCATTGGACAGCTGTCAAATATATTTGCCATTAAAGGTAGTATTCCTCATAGATGCAATTTTCTAACTGAATTATCTCAAAACGGCGAGAAAACGAACTGCTTACATACATTTGTGTAGAATTTTTGATGTAGACATGTCACCCATTGACATCTACTTTTCGTAATAGAAATTTATTGAATTCCAAAAGCTTCATTAATATTCATATTAACTTACTGATTTATTTCTGGTATTAAATGCAGTTTCGGAGAGTTTTAGAGCACGCCATTCTCCATGAAGTGGTAGCATACCGAGATGCTTGCATACTTTTGTTGACATTTAGACGCTTATCGCGAAGTGAAATTTTAGGTGCGGTTTTATTAAATTTTAAATAGTTTACGAACAAGTAAGTAAAAAACTTAAATAGTTTTATTCTTCACGACAATAAATAGGAAGTTTTTATTTCAGATGAGGAAGCGTTCTTACGATTATAAAAGAACTGCATCAGACAAACTTCCTTAAATAATATTAGCAAAAAAAAATTTGTTTCTTTTTTTATTAAGTTTAAAAAAAAACTGATAAAATTTCACAATTATTCTTTTTAAAAAAAATGAACTTAATATTACAAAATGAGATGAAAATTCAATTTATTTAACTTAAAAAAATCCCCCATCCACGAAATATTTAAAAAAAAACCTTTCAATTTATTCTCATTTATTGTAGTACAATAGCTTTGAAGAAGTATTTTTATTGCCAGCGAACCGTGTTGATCTCATGTACTGTACGCTTAGAATTGTCGAACCGGACAATGAGTTCTAACCCTTATATCGATGGTAGTGACACAATTCCGACAGAACTGCAAACTGAAAGCAGTTGCCGCTGTAAAAACATTCAAAATGGGATTGTAGAAAAACTCCGACTTTTTATCGCCGTATAAGATCTTGTTTTAATTTTGTCGTTGTCCTTAAAAAACTGCCATACATTCAGTGTTTTATTTTATATGGCAAGATTTTTGTTTGACAGTTGAAATTGAAATAAAAAAAATGTAAGTGACTACACCATTTGTAATTATATTAAAAAACTAATTTAAACATCATTTATAGATAATAACTTTTATTGCAATTGTATTCAATTGGATGATTCAGGTAAATTCGTTAATTTTTGACAGCACCTTCAGTTGGAGTTTGCAGTTGCCGTCGTCGGAATTCGGTTCCTACCAATAAGCGTTCAATATTTTTTTAATGACAGAATCAAACCGTTAAAATATTCCACAAAAACCTTAGATTAAAAAATACCTGGGTAGACCTTAGCGTCAGATTTTCATATATGTATACGCAATTTTCTGCCCGAATTATTCCAAAAGCGGCGAGAAATCGTACTGCTTGCATATTTTTGTGTACATTTTTTTATGTAGTCATGACACCTACTGCCACCTAGTTTTCCTAATAGAATTTTTTTCAGTTCCATTTTAACTCACTTATTCCTAACAAAAATATAATTTAAACACGACGACAGGCAATTTTTATTTTTTTGTACAATATGAAATGGAATTGTCTCATTTATTTCGTAAATATCAATTAAATATGAAGTGCCTCAATTTTCGGAGAGTTTTAAACCACGCCATTCTTCATTTAAGTGGTAGCATACCGAAATACTTGCATACTTTTGTTGTTTTTAAAGTTGTTATTTTGGCATTTATCGGAAAGTGCAAGTGAACGCGTGTGGTTTTTATATTTTTTGAAGTATTTACAAAAAAGTAATTATTTATAAAAAATAGTTATATTGTTGATAACATTTAATAGGTAGTTTTTATTTCAGAAAATTAAGTTTTTTTTCCATTTGACAAAATAGATAGTTTAGCGACCAAACAATGTGTTAAAACCTTCTACAAAGTTGGTAATTCACAAATCAGCAATGAGGTTGATTTATCGCTCGCTGGATATGTCAATTAGTTGAGATCTGAAAACCCACAACCAACTATGGAGGAGCCATTGTATCTACGAAAACTGACTGTCTGATGTGTCTATCAAGATCGTGCCATTTGACACAGTTAAAAACTTTTTTCATAAAACAACGTCACCAGTTGTAACGTTTATTTACGTAAATAGTGTTTACAAATTTAGACCTTTTAAAAACCAGCATCTTTCAAGTAATGGCCAATTTCGCTCCTCGAAATGTACCGAAATGGTCATAAGAAATTACTTGACCAAGCAATATAATGAAATAAAAATTTTAAATATTTTTTGTCTTAACTTCATTTTCCGAGCCACAAATTGGATTAAGAAATTAAAATACCAAAAAAAAAGAAAAAGAGACGGTTTTCTTTTTATGCCAATGTGTCACCACTTTTCGTAACCTAACCTCACTTGACAATTAGGCAGACTTTACTTAACCTCAGTTATCTATTAAGTTAGCTTTACCTAACCTCATTTTGGTCATAAAGCGTGCACAGGAAAAAAATCTTCCGCTTTACATATTTTCAAATTGTCTTTTTGTCCACTGAAAAAATGGTGAATTATAATTATTTAGTTGATTTTGATTTAACTTATTTAATTAACTTTTAAAGAAAATGGAATGCTTTTGTTTGGAAAATAACAAAGATCTCCAAATCTTGATAAAATAAACACACAATGTCGTAAATTAAAACGATTGTTCTAGAAGTAATTACGATAAGATAAGATAAGATAAACATTATTTTTACCAAACTTGCTTTTTTTTGTTAAATTTAATTCAGATACATTTTAAGATACATTTTATCACCTTCTTGTATGAACAAAAAATGTATAAATAATTATCTGAATTGTTATCTAAAATATGGTCTATTAAATAAATAGAAAAAGAAAAAAGAAAAGACCAGACTTGATTTTGGAACTGGAATTTTTTTTAGATAGTTTATGAGAAGACAAAATTATGAGAAAAATTTTATAAGCAACCGGAAATAGAATAAGAATTAGTCACCAAAACGATAGTTTATTCATTTATGATAGTCACGATCTTAACTAAATTATCTAATAATTATGAACATCAACAGTGCGATAAGCAGGAGAGTCCGGTTGTCAGATGTTCCTGTTTTGCGCCGCCATGCAGTTGGATAATCCAAGCAAGCTGTCGAACGTCTTCTGGGACTATAAATGACGCTACAGTGGATTTTTTGGATACAATCTTGAATCAAATCACGTCAAATGCCTCAGTTTTGTGCCGCTAGTCTCTATCACGATCTTCCCAGCATATTTTCGTCTTCTGGCACCATCAATTACGTTACCGGAAGCTTTCCGGGCTTGAACTTCCTCATCCATACAGGGTAACGGCACCCCCCACCCCCACCGAACTTGATTTTAACCACAAAAATCGGGGTAGGGCTTTGGTTAAACGTGGCAGTTCACAATAGCTTTTACTGAGGACTCAGAATTCCAAAGAAGTGGCAAAGCCGTGCCCTTTCCAGCAATAGCTTTGATTTCAAGATCAGAATTTTTGAGGGAAAGAATTATCTTTGCTAAGCGAGGCATTATCCAATTCTCAGTATAGTATACAGTCTCAGTATGTCCTTGTTAAGATCGCCTCTTCTGTTGGCACTAAAAATAATGCCACTGTAAGCTTGCTTTCTGGGCCGGAACTTCATTGCCCATGCTGATGAAGTGTTCAGCCTACTAGAGCCTATTGAGATTGATTTTAGCCACAACTGGGCAGCAGTGGAGACGATTCTTTGTCATGTCTTCATATACTAGGTTGAGATTATTCAGAGGATCTTACTTCTGAAAGCGGTTAAGAGTTCGGAATGGTT
The DNA here is from genome assembly GCA_958298945.1 of Atherix ibis. NCBI lineage: Eukaryota > Metazoa > Arthropoda > Insecta > Diptera > Athericidae > Atherix > Atherix ibis. Next base: position 132,325,261 of record OY282605.1, read on the forward strand.
TTTGCTGAGGGCTTGGCTTTTCAAAGACTGGAAAAACAGCTTCAAGTTCGTGATCAGAACTTTAGAGTAACCGATGCATTATCCAGTTCGACAATCCCATCATGTCTTTAGCCTTGAACGCAAGGCTCGCCTCTGCTACTGGTACCATAAATGACACCAGTGGGAACTTTCCAGACAGATTCGTGCACATGCACGTGCAAAGCAGTATATTTGCCGACTAATTTCGTTACTTGGCAAATTTTTTGGCAGTAGTTCTTGGATCATTAAAGATTCTTCAGAGCATCCTCCTCTCGAACACGACTAAGTGAGAGGCTCGGAAATTTTTTTTGCGAGGACGCAATTTCCCCATGAATATGAAAATAGATTTTTCGGCATGTGTCTGACATACATAAAATCAGCTTTGCCGATTATCTCTATTTTTTTCAGCAAAATCTTTTATAATTCATTAAAAAAAATGTTTTTTCAACCAACATAGTTAATAGAAATCAAAATTCAAATATATTCAATATTTTGTAAATAAAAAATAACCCCATAACTACTGTAGAAAAATTTGCCAACTAACGAAATAATGCCATTTATTGTGTTTGGAGTAAAAAAAAAATGAAATGTTTATAAAAAAAACATATATAAATGTAAATAAAATTCTATTCGAAGAAGTCCATGGTAAAAAAAGTGAAATTGGCGAGACCGATATTCAAAATGCCAAAAATATTGTGCCGATAAATATGCCGATTAACCAAAAAGTGCCAATAATCTTATGTTGTTTTCTAAAATGCTACACACAAATGTTAAATACACAATTGCCCAATGAATAAGAAAATAGATTTTTCGGCATGTTTCTGATATATACAAAATCAGCTTTGCCGATTATCTCTATTTTTCAGCAAAATCTTTTATAATTCACTAAAAAAAATGTTTTTTCAACCAACATAGTTAATAGAAATCAAAATTCAAATAAATTCAATATTTTGTAAATTGAAAATAACCCCATAACTACTGTCGAACAATTTGCCAACTAACGAAATAATGCCATTTATTTTGTTTGGAGTAATAAAAAAAAATGAAATGTTTATAAAAAAAAACATATATAAATGTAAATAAAATTCTATTCGAAGAAGTCAATGGTAAAAAAAGTGAAATTGGCGAGACCGATATTCAAAATGCCAATAATATTATGCCTATAAATATGCCGATTAACCAAAAAGTGCCAATAACCTTATATTGTTTTCTAAAATGCTACACACCAATTTTAAATACACAATTGCCCAATGAATAAGACAATAGATTTTTCGGCATGTTTTTGATAGACATAAAATCAGCTTTGCCGATTATCTCTATTTTTTTCAGCAAAATCTTTTATAATTCACTAAAAAAAATGTTTTTTCAACCAACATTGTTAATGGAAATGAAAATTCAAATAAATTCAATATTTTGTAAATTAAAAATAACCCCATAACTACTGTAGAAAAATTTGCCAACTAACGAAATAATGCCATTTAATAAAAAAATAGGATAACGAAAGGAAAATAATTTCTTTAGTTGGCAATTTTTTTGGCAGTAACATAGTTATTGGACCATAAATAATTCTTCGGACTATCCTCATCTCGACCACGGCTAAGTGAGAGGCTCGGAAATTTTTTTTGTTGAGGACCCAACTTTTCTAAAAATACATAACGACTGACCAGACTAATATCCTGTTTAGCACCAGCTTCGATTATATGGCCAGAATTTTACAGCAAAATAATTAAGATTAGCTGGCGTCATTTATGGTCATTGTTGTTATCTAATCGACTGTCATCTTTAGCCCCAGATTAAACTCTATTTTCGTCCTAATTTTTATTTGTAATTTTTTTATTTTTTATTTGAGAAATTTCGTTAAAATTCCACATTTCATAATAAACCATACTCTCTATGTTATAACAAAACGAAATTACTCAATCAATGATAATGATCGAAAAATACATAATTAGAAATAATTAGAAGTGAAAAGTTTGCAGATCCATTGAAGAAAGTCAATTTCTGTGATTTTTCTTATAGAAATTTTTTTCTTAAAATAACAAAATTGATATAAAATTTCCCAAAAAAAACAGGCAATTATTTGTAGAAAATTTTAAAATTATTTCTAAATTAGAGGGAAAAAATTTCTTTTATTTCTACGAAATCTCTTCAATTAAAATTAAATTTCTAATAACGAAATATACAATATTAGCCAACTATTAGCAAATTTTCCTAGTCATTGAAATTTTTCCTTTTTTTTCGATTGCAATTTAAGTGAAATTGCACACACACACACACAAAATATAGTACATACTTCATCAGGGCAAAGAGGAAAAGTTTAAAACCAAACAGTAGGATCCAAAATTGGGGGCAATTTTTGGTCTACAGACAATTATTAATCAATGAAGACATTCGTGCGTACATTAACGATATACTAGTTAGTATGTACGGCTATTTTTATATATTAATTCACTAGTGAAGCTGAGATGATATTTCTGAAAATTCAATCAAAAAACCAAAACGAATCTTTTCTAAAAATTTGCCAGTAAGAAAATTGACGCTTCTTTTTGATTTTCCATCAGAGTAAAATCTTTCACTTAAATTCGATGATGGAAAGTACGATGGAAATAACGAACAATTTCTTGATAGTTTCAATGTGAGAAGAGATGGACGAACTTATTTCGAAAAACTCGACAGTTTGGAACTTTCTTTTGCCGCCTTTTTAAACGAATGGCGGAAATCGAAATGGAAATGAACATGGACATTCCATCCCGTATGGCCCGATTCAATTCAAAGTTCCCCCCTCTGGCGAGTTGGGTTACTCTACTAAAATAAACGTACACATACAAAAGTGTGAGTACATTATATTTTAGATTGGACAGCTAGAGACTTCTTCTCTGGCTCCGTGTATTCCCCAAAACCATAAACGAGAATGTGAACATACATGCAATTGCGCTCACACAAATAATTGGAAAAAATGGAACTTTAGAAATTAAATTCTATTGACGGCGGCGAACTTATTGACGGTAAAAAGTAGTATCTTTAGAGAAAGTTAATAAGATCTCTGCTCTAACATGTTTTCACTATCGAATCCATCTTAAATTTACGCCATTTCATCTCTTATACGTGTATATGCCCGATAGCTATATTTAATATGCCTTCTGTGTATGCTGCCTACCTATTTTGTGGCACGATTGTTTAGCCAAAAATTATATACCCGTCAGATACTATTTTACCGTCAATTTGAAATTTGCTAGTTTGTAATTTTTGTAATTTTATTGTCGGTTGTTAATTGTCGATGATGGCGGAAGCGAACCAAAAAAAAAAAGAAAAAAAATATGAAAAACTCAACATTTGAAGGTAAAAGACCCATTATACGCTCGATGTGGCGGCTTCAATTTTTCCGTGGAAATTGCTAAGATGGATTTATTTACGTACACGGTATATAACTAGTGAAATTTCTCAATTTTAATTACAATATATTTTTTTACCTCATTTTTCTGAATTAATTTTGTTGGCTTCGCATTATCAAATGGCAATTGAAAAGATCTGGTGGCATTTTCGAATGAGTATGAATTTAAATAAAATTGTGCTGCCATCTACAATAGATGTGCTCGGGAATATTAAACAAAAATATCTTGTCTTCAGTTCGAACAGAGTTTTCAAAATAGTCTAGATGGGATTTTTTTGTCTGGCAGTTTGGCAAAGTTGTGATGCCGCTTAATGTTCTTGATGATGACTTTTTCACGATTTTCAGGTTGGTATTCGGTCACTGCTCAAAATAAGTTTGTGTTCTTAGACGATCTTTTGCATAACCAAACAAGAAGAAGTCCAACGGCGTTGAATTTGACGTCAAAATCAACATACTATGCGTCCTGGGAACTTTTAAAGCAAAAAAAGCCAAAATTTGTTGAGTGGTCCAGACTAAAATTTTAAAGTTCAGGTCAAAAAAATTTGGTGAGTCGTTGTGCTTAGAATCGATCGTTGCTGTCATTTTCAAAAAGAAATATGGGCCAATGACTATTTTAGACTAAAAAGTCACTTTTTACGAATACAATGGCTTCTCATTGACGTATTTACCGAGCGAGAAATTTAGGCCAAATTCTAAAATATTTCTACAGAATATTGACGTATTCACCGTGCGAGAAATGAGCCTTAAGACAATTTTGCTCAAAGAATGATCAATTTTGTAGAAATTATTTACAATTTTGGCCAGCGATTGACAGATTTTAAACATCTATGCTGTCCAAAATGTCATTTGTTTAGTTTAAGGCTTTCCATTTAACATTATTGATTGGTTTAAAGCTTGGCTTGGTTATTAATTAATCCATAATATTAAATGGCAGATCCGAAAGTAAACAAATGCCACTTTAGATGGAATATATTTTTAAAATCTATCAAATCGCAGGGTTGTACTTTCCGAACCATTGAATAGATAACCTTGTAGGTTAGAAAATATATGCCAAATAATACTTAATTGTATGCAGTTAATAGAATCAAAATTCATATAAAAAATTTGCCAACTAACAAAATAATGCCATTTATTGTTTGGAGTAATAAAAAAAACATATATAAATGTAAACTGAATTCTATTCAAAGAAGTCCATGGTATAAAAAGAGAAATTGACAAGACCGATATTCAAAATGCCAATAATACAATATTATGCCGATTAACAAAAAAATGCCAATAATCTTATGTTGTTTTCTAAAATGCTACACACCAATTTTAAAAAAGCAAATTACCAATGAATAAGAAAATAGATTTTTCGGCATGTTTCTGATATATAGAAAAAGAGCTTTGCCGATTATCTCTATTTTTTCAGCAAAATCTTTTATAATTCACTAAAAACAAATATTTTTTAAAAATGTAATTTAACGTATCTCTACAAAAGTATCTATAGTGAAAATTTATGCCGTAGAATAAGGAGAGGAAAATATAGTTTTTTCTTAACAATAATCGGCATTGCCGATTTTTATATGTTTCTTGCAAAATCTATTAAAATTCATTAAAATTGACCTTTTTAAACATTTTCTTAGGAATTATATATTGAATAAATTGGTTCAATAATATTTTTTTTATAAATGTAATTTAATATATTTTTAATGAAAATATATTGAACATTTATGCCATAGAATAGAGGGGGGAAGAGATTTTTCTTCTACAAGATATTCTGAATGCATTAAAAATCCATACGAACATTTTAAAAATATATGTTTTATGAAAACTTTTATACATGCAACTGAAAATATGCAATTATTCACGTACAAAAATAATTAAGCAAAAAAAAAAAACCTAAATTATCCAACCACCAAAATAGGTAATTTTCTATAATTTCGATGAAATAGGCACAATTTAAAAATACAAAAATGCATTGGAAATGTGGATTGTTCACGAAAATTTCGTAACTCGAAACCAGGTCAAGTATAAACAAGAAAATCAATTCGTTAGGCAAGATGACTTTGGATCAGATGGGTGACTAGTGGTAATGGATGGAACGGGGATGAGACGGTAGAGAATATTTATGATATATTCCAAACCTACTCATATAAACATACAAAGTATGTAAATATTATTTGAAATTGCATAAAAATTATTATCTTTGAACAATTGAAATCGAAAGTTCATCAAATTTATGAAACGCTTACTTGATCATAAACACAAACCAGTCATAGTTGCAGGGTAGAGCAATGCTACCAACATGCTTGGTTAAAAATACAATAAGTTTCATGTAGACAGTTTTTTTTTATTTTTTAAAAACATATTAAAATTCATATCGTAAAATTTAAAAGAAAAAAAATTAATAAAAATGTTTTTTTTTTGGGGAAAAATCGACAAGAAATTCTCAAATTTCAGATAAATTAACTGCTGCCAATATAATAAAAGTAAAATGATGCAAATCATTTTAGTAAATTATAATTTTGTGATTTCATTGCCGCAGATTGATTTGTCATTTTTTTTTCCTGATGACTTTGACATTTTTGGGATGAATCCTATACCACCAACAACACCTCCACACACCCTCCCCCCCTCCTATGGGGAAGGTAAAAGAAAAATATAATTCATCATTTATACAAGAAAGAATAAGAAAGATTTATTTATATTAGAAGAAAAATAAAACAAAAATAAAAATCATCAAATCCTAACAAATACCCCCCCCCCCCCCCAAAAAAAAAAAACAAAAAAAGGAAACTTTTACTTTCTTGCTCTTTATATGTTAGTCTTTATTTTTATATATTTTTTTTATTTAATATGACAGTGAAAGATCGATTAAATATGTGACCAGAAAAGAGATTTATCCTCTTTTCAAGGATAGAGTTTGATTCAATTTTTTTCCTTTCCTTTATTATAAATAATTACTATAGGAAAAATAGCTTTAAAGTTTGTTACGAAAACCTACCGAGAAAACTAAATATTTTAAATACTCTCTGCCAATCATCAATTAAAGTTGCAGTAAATATGCAAAGTATAAAATTTCAACCCCGGATCATAGTAGAGAAAGCACTACAAATGAATGATTAACCCATTAAGCTGTTGTAAAAGAGCAACAGCAGGAAGAGGAGGGGAGGTAGTAATATAATTCATATCCTGTACTTAAACAATTACGTATATTTCATATGAGCTTATTTATGAAGAGACTAGTTAAATGGGAATTAGTTAGAGTCAAAAACCATCAAAAATTTAACTGATTTACGAAAATATTACTTAATTAATGAAAAACTCGTTCACAAGGTACCAAGTTTAAAGTAGAAAGTTACGATTTTTACTTAACATAATAATAAACAATGGAAGATTCTGGAGCACTTTAATCCTTAAAGAAATCATATTAAAAATAATGTAGAAAAATTTTAGGATTACTTAAATTCAATGACGTTATAAAAATAAAATATTTTTATAAAATTATTTATTTTAGGCATCCTTATTAAAAAATATATTTTTTTTTTATACTAAAATTAATGTTCCGTAAATATTGTAATTTTAATTGTCCGATAGTTAAATTTTAACCAAAAGTGTATAAACATATTGCAAATTAAAATAATTTTTTTTTTATAGTTTACGAGGTGTAGCAGAAAAGTAATGAGACTTCTTAAGCAAACTTGAGGCTCTATTGTGGAAAAATGGACACATATTCATGCTTCAAATTATTGTCCATCGGTAGCCATTTCCCATCTTTATGGCAGCATACGGATTCCATGTCGACCCAAATTTTTGGTCTCTTCGTAAGATCGGAAATGTGGCTCAGCCAGGCCACGCGTCATCGATCGGAAGAGGCAGTTGTCGGAAAGGGTGATGTCTGGAGAATACTTCGGGTGGAGTAGGACATCCCATTTCAGTGTTTCCAGGTAGGTTTTAACCACCTTAGGAACATATGGCCGAGCGTTGTCGGCTGCAAAATCACTTTGTCGTGTCTTTGGCCGTATTGTGACCGTTTTTCCTTGAATGCTCGGCTCAAACGCATTAGTTGTGTTCGGTAGCGAATTTCTGCGATGATTTCATCCAGTTGCAACAGCTCATAATATACAATACCATACCGAGTTTCGATCCCCCAGGATTTTCTTCGCTTAGGATTATCGTAATGGATCCGCTTTTCTTCGTCAGTCCTAATACGATGCAGAAAACCGTTACTTTTTGCCGTTAGAGCAGTTGTTCACCAACGTCTTTATGTGTCACGGCCACGCATCGTATGGAACCAAATTTCCTAGTTTTTGGATCATTCCCAAGGCTTTCAAACAATGGAAAATAGCTTGTTGAGTCACGCCAAATGAATCTGCAAGTTCTTGTTACTTTCGATATGGATCCAGTCACTAATTCCAACCCTCACCATAAGTTTCTACAATCATTCGACGCACCTCAGTCGCAGATTTTTACAAATTGATGGCAAACGCAAAACTCTCCGAAAATAACGCCTATTTGGCTCAAATTTCGATATTTTCACTCACAAAAAAAATATATAACGCCGATAAAAAGTCACAAATGTTATGATAAGGAGTTGTTGACAGATGCCTACGCTTACGAGTTGACGTTTCTGATCCGATCTTTTTAGCCCGCACTTACTGCTGGCGCCATCTATTGGAAAACGGCGATTTTTAATGGGAGTCTTCAACTGAAATCTCCTTTAGCTTTTCGGTGACATTCTTTTGGATGTTATAGACAGTGTCACCGAAAAGATGACATCATCTCAAGTTATTTTTGATCTTGATAAACAAAAAATGAGTGACATGGACCTAGAAAAAGTGAATAAAGGGGGGGGGGGGGGGGGGATCTGCGTATTGTCTAGTGAAGAAAAAAAAATCCCACTTTTAAAAAAAAATCAATGAGGATGGACGTGTATCTTTTTTTTGGAGCATCCAAGTCAGATCTGACGTGAAAAACCGCTTTTATAGGTCTTTCAAGGACTTCTTTATGAAGAAAAACGTGTAAATCAACAGTTTGACCTCACATGACCTCTCAATCGTTCGCTATTTTCATAATTTTTCTATGTTGAAGGTTCTTTTTTCGGTATTCGTTTACACAATAATCAAGATACATCAAAAAAAACTTGTGGTCTTGATAAGAAATGTTCCCTTTAGGATAACTGCAAATTTTCGGGAGTTAAACTTCAAGGATTTACCAACTCTTAAATAAAGTTTGATCGGACATTATTGGTCCAAAATTTGCTTTTTATTTTTTCGTAAAACACTACAAAAACAGTGGGCCGCGTAGGTACCGCAACCCTTCAATACGTCTAGAAGAAACTAACGGACGTGCAGTGTTGTCAGATCGCTCTCAACGATCTCTAGTCACATACACCTCATTTTAGGATTACAGAAAATTATGGAGTTTAAAAAAAAACTTTTTGCTCACTTTACTCACTAACTTAAAAGGATTTTTTTCCTTCCAAATCCAAATAAAGTCCATTCTAATTTGATTCTCCCACATAACAAAATTTAAAAACCCCAAAATCACAAATCTACACTCGATTCAGCATTTTTAAATAATCGCATACACACACCAACTCCCTTAAAAGAACCCTTTTCGTATATTTGCGTTTTTGAAAACTTGCAAATTTCAGAGCTTTGGTTTTTTATCGTATTTTATTCCAAAAAAAAATTAAAAAATATAAAAGAAAATATACTAGAGAAAAAGGCACAAAGTAAATGAGACCCAAAATCGAGAATAATCATTTTTCATATGTGCAAAGCAAAAAAAAGGAACCTTTTTACGGTATTCTTCGTTTATACAAATAATCAAGGTACATCAAAAATTGTCATAAAATCCTTTTTTTTAACAGTAGCAACAATCCTAAAGTCAACCTATAAAAGTTGGGCTAGCAAAATGGTATTCACCAACAATGAATAGTAAACAGATTCTTACTAGGATTTTTAAGGTAAGCCAACTCTCACCCAACACTGTATGTACTCGTATATCCTGAAGTGCGTAAAACTAACCAAACTATGATATTTATCTGATAGGGGATCGGATTAGTTTATCAAATAGTTTTTGTGTATCCACTCAGATATGGCAAAGTGTTTCTTAATAATGAGTACAATTTCCCATGTTACTTTCTCAAACAAATATAATTAAAACGAAAATAGAAAAAAAAACAGAAAGAAAAATGGTGAATTTCTGAATAACTAAAATAAAAAGTGGGTTTTTTTGGGAGGGGGGGGTTTGTGCAGGGTCTAGTCTAAAAGCGACATTTATATCACCCACCACTGGTCGTAGTAGTTATTTTTTATGTTGTGGCGAGATAGACTCAAAACTAGCAGACCGACTGGCACCGTCTCACACGCTCGACAGTATCCCCTCCGTCCCTCTACACTCTCTTTATAATAAAAACACTTCAATCGTAAAAACTTCAAGCTTCAAACTTCAAACTTCAAACTTCAAACTTCAAACTTCAAACTTATCCATTCATTTGGCTTTTATCCTTTTTTCGTTAACATTAACATTTTCATCCATGCATTCATTCATCCTTCCTCTTAGAGTGCTACAAAACCAAGAGTCATTTTCTCTTTCACAAAATTATCTACAACATTATTTTACTGTGTGTGGGGGGATATGCTCTTTTCTATCTAAAAAAAAAAAAACCCCTACACTCATATGTACAAAATTTCCTTAAAGCAGAATTTATTGTTTGTCGCCTATTGCTCTTATATCGCCCACCGCTATAGCTTATCGTCGGCATCAACAGATACTGTAGTATTTTGTCTGTTGTATACAATTAGTTGGCTGTGTGACACCTGCTGCCATGAAACCTTTTTGCCAATCATTAGGAGTACACGTAACATTGTCTATTCCAAGAAAGTATCGAAGACAACAGATACTCTTGTCGTCCTGTAAGCGTACATGAACTTCTAGCCTCCACACCCCCACTCAACCAGAGGTGTTTTTCTGCCGCTTCTAATTTGAACTTATAACCTATCGTCTATTACAAGGACTCTATGTGTCGCATGCAACTACCATAAGATTCCAAGTGTCCGGCCTGATGGAAGTATCTTGTCGATTACTTCTGACACACTTTGCTTTTAAGCCTATGACGTATTCGCACGTAAATATCCTATACTATTTTCCCATAGTAGGATTTTCACCAAAAAAAAACAAAAAAACTAAACTAGACAAATTTATAACGAATTCATCGACTTCCTCTCTCACACCAACGAAAGAGTTCACTACTTAAACGTACTATCATCGATTGCGTGCCTTTTTAAATTGGTCCGACACATGTTTACTCATCCAAAAAAAAAAAAAAAAGTTCAAACCTCCCCCTTCCTCCACTCTCCAAAAATCCTTTCGACCGACTCCAACAACATTTTCGGTTAGCTTATGGATGACGTTTCTAAGACTCGATGACATTTCACCATACCCATACACGTATCTGCAAATTCAAACACAATCAGTCCCAATACTCATACGAACACTTACACAACAATGCACACACATATATGAAAAAGGACTTTTCTTTTTTGTCAAATCCTTTTTTTTCCCCTTCTTTTTCTGAATTTGTTGACTATCTTATCTTTTTTGAAATGGTTGAAGACACATCCTTGCATACAAATAAAAACCACATCCAGTCCTAAGTATGCTCTATTAAAAAGTCCTTTTCTATTCACAAACTTGTACTAAACCACAGAAATGTTTTTTATATACACTTTTATGAAAATACATGCATAGACAAGTATGTGTGTGTACCCCCCCGAAATAATAGGAAGCATTTTTCGATAAGGATTTGCGCAGTTGCCAGAATTATTCAGAATCCTTAGCAGCGATACTACCGGTTGTAGTTACTATTATTCTTGTAGTTACTTGTGTGTACACATCTCGTTGGGGGGGGGGGAGGGGGGAATGTGTGAGTTCTCGTCCCTAATACAAATCCAAAGAGAGCCGACAAAATATTGTAGTAGGAAATCACTCACGTCGATAAGGCAGTATTTCGCAATTACTACCACCACAACCAACTGAGAAGACCTCTACACTATCACCACTACAAATTCACTTCGACACACATACATATAATAACTTAGTTACTTAAAAACAACAACTCCTGCTATTATTATTATTATTATTATTTTTGTTATTATTAATTTTTTGTTTTGTTTTACTTTCGATTAGAAATTTATCCTGAACACTTGGTTTTTCACTCCCTTACTCTCTCTCTCTCTCTCATACGCACCCACACCATTCGCTTCCACCTGCCCAATACGCACTTTTACACACAAACGCATACATTCTTATATTTATGTGCACATACACAGGGAGAATAAGGAATATTTTCCTACCAGAAGCAGTAATACACCAAAAAGGATTGTTATCCTTTTTAGATTTTTTTTTGTCGTTATTTATTGTTGCTGTGATTTTATTAGCTTTTTTTTTTTTTTTGGTTGTTGCTTTTTGGGCAAATCAAATTTATTTCTAGCACCAAATAACTTTCACTCTCTTTTTTTGGTTGTTGGCTGTTCCTTTATTTTTGGCTGACACTCACTCTCTCTGTGCCCCATCCATTAACACTCCACCCCAACATTACTATTGGATTTTTGCGTGTACGGATTTATCGATAATCGTATGAGATTGTGTGTGTGCGTGTAAGTGTTTAAAAGGGGAAGGGGGGGTGTATCACTTTTACACTTTTCTACTGCTGATTGGAAACTCATTGGACTTCCAATCTTCTATTTATTTATCCCTAAACCCCCAAAGGCAATTCCGGTAGACGACAACATTGTGTAGCTGGGTATGATTCTACGAAGAATACCATTGAACCCGTTTTGTTGCTAAAAATTTCAATCTTTGGCCACATTCGGGGCACAAATTCCGTACGGTAATCGAAAATTTCATATTAGCATTCGTGTCTCAACGGATGCTATGACACGTAATGCCACAATTTCTGTTAATTAGAAATAAACGAGCACGTGGTCGAGATTAATTATTACTTTCGTTTTTTTTTTCTTCTTCTTCTACTTATTAATAACACACGCACTCACTATTCTAGTGATACTAAATTCCATTAAATATTTAAAAGAAATATGAATAAAACTATTGGGAATAGAGAGATAAAAAAATAACTACAATATTATGAATATACAAACTTTGGATAATACTATAGGGGAAGGAGATGGGGGGTTTTATAGTTCAAAACCATGTTAAATTGGTTAATTTTTGACTACTTTAATTATGTTTTAATCAATCAAAAAGTGAAATTGATTTAAAAATTATCTTCTTCTTCTCTTGACCTGAAAAAAGTCTAAATTTTCCAACATATCTAATATTTTGTTATATTCAAAAACCACTAATTTTTCATTTAAAGTTGTACATAGTCAAAATTTACACAAAATAAACCATGAATTTGATTTGATAAAAGAAAACATCTTCAAATTCCTTATTTAAATAACAAAAATTTGCTGTAAAACAGTCCAAATTTGCCTAATAAGATTATATTAGACAAACCTTAAATACCCCCCAAAAAAAAGTAAGAAATTTTCAATCTCTTTGAATTTATAAAAAAAAAAAACAAAAAAACACCTTCAATATTAATTGAAATTTTTAAGAATTTTAATAAATTCCTAATTAAAAATAGGCAACAATTAACAGAAGATTTTCTCATCAACCAAAACTTTTCTGTTGCTGTAAAAATTATTTTAACAAAAAAAGTGTCTAGGATCATTTTTTTTTGTGGGGATTATTTTATAAGCATTTGCTAGGTAAAAACTCTTTAAATTTCATTTTTAAATTAAATATTTTAAATTCATTTAATCCGGTTTTATATGACATTTTGGATTAATTGTTTTTTTAATTAACTGACATAGAATGGAGAATATTATTATTTTATGTTGAAAGTTCTTGACGCACAGTTTATAATTTTTTATATTATAGAAAAACGGATACGATTTTTATTAGATTTTGATAGTTTGAAAAATCATTAAAATTTGTATCCCTCTTTCTCATCCTACACTTGCCACCTCTGAACAAAACTCTATTACTTTTTTAAATATATTAAATGTGAACCAAACTCCGATGAAGTGCGTAACTTTATTAGTAAATGGTAAAGCTTTGATGGCTCTAATAAATTAAGTACTTTTTTTTAGAAAGAGTCAAAACTTCATAAAAATTGCCAGCTTCTATAAAATGCGTTATTTTTGAAGAAATTTTTAGAAGTTCAGATGAATTGTCATAGATAGCTTTGACAAATTAATTTTTTTTTTTTTTTGAAATTGTCAAAACAGGTTAAGAATTTTCATAGATGGTTCTGATAAATTGGGTAAATTTTATTTAAGAAATATTATAAAATTTATAATAATTCTCATATATTTTTAGAACTTTACAAGAATTTGTATAGATGTGCTCTAATCAATTTAAGTATATTTTTTTAAGAAAATGTCAAAACAGCTTAAGAATTTTCACAGGTGTCGGCTCTGATAAATTGGATAAATAGATGGTACTGAAAATTTGGGTAAATTTTATTAAAAAAAATATTATAAAATTAATAAGAATTTTCATTTCCGTCAGAGTATTTTTTTTTAAATTGGAAGACTTTATAAGAATACTGATACAAAAATGAGTTTATAAGAATCCAAAACTACATTGATAGAATTAGCAAATTTTTTAGAAACCGTTAACACTTTATAAAAATGTTGATAGATGGTTCTGAGAAATTTTAGAAATTATTATGGTAAAGCTTCAATAAGAGATCTCATGTCCGATAAGTGATTAATTTTTATAAATTTAAAAACCTTGTAAGAATTCTTATATCTAATAAAGTAAATTACGAAATGTATCAAAACTTTAAAAGGCATTTTTTTATTGTTTAAAAAGTATCAAAATTTAATAAAAATTCCGATAGATGGCTCTGACAAATTGGTTAAATTTTATTTAAGAAATATTATAAATTCCCATTTCTGAAAAAGTATTAAAACTATAATATATTATAAAACTGGAAATTTTTTTAGAAACCGTTAAAACTCTATAAGATTTCTCACTGTCCGATAAGTGAGTAATTTTTGTAAATATAAAAACTTGGTCATAATTCTTATAGATGGCGCATCTAAAAATTAGATAATTATTTTAAAGACCTCAGACAGATTGAGTAATTTTTTAGTAAGTGTCAAAACTTCATAAGAATTTCCATAAATAGCTCTTTTATAGTGGTTGTTTCTATAATACATCATAACTTCGTAAATATTCTCATAGATGGCTCTAAAAAATGTGAAAATTTTTCTAACAACCAACAAGTTCTTCCCGTGAAAAAAATTGATAATATCAAAAATTTGATACAATATGCAGTTTATTTTGATATTAAAAATGAGTTTGACAAAAATAAACTGAAACCCTTAAAAAAAAATGAAAATTTTTTATGTACTTGTAAACTGCCGAATTTTGCGGCATGACAACCAATTTTATTTTTCTACATTACATGTCCGCGTACATAAATATTTTATTCATTGCTCTAAGATTATTGTAGAAAAAAAAATTTACTGGAATCGTATAGGTACATAAGTAGAAATAATAGAATGAGAAGTTAATAAATTAGTAACAAAACCTATAAACGAATTTAAAGCTTTACTGCAGTACTGGTACTGTAAGGGATGGCACACACTATCGACTTTTATGTAAATTCCAACCCTTTTCCTTTAAATTCAAGTAAACTATTTCCAATCGTCGTACCACTCAGAGCCATTACGAATACCTTCTTTATTATTGGATAAGTAATGATAACGTATTGGAGCAATGTCGAAATGGCTTCAAAGTCAGTGCCAATAATTTCTGTTCTATTTGATGGCAACTATCTCGAAATGATGTTCGTGCAGCACGATATCAATATCGAAATAATTTCTTAAAGAAAGTACAAAAAAAAATTTAAACATCAAACAGAAAAAAAAAACCCAAAAAATGTCAAAAATATCGTAAAATAGATACAACGCAAATTGCAGCAAATAAATAAAATCTAAAAGAAACTTTGTATAATAGGTAAATTGTTTGCCATGAAATATGGACGATTGTGTACGATATTTTTAATGGCTCCTACCTGAAATTTCCTATTTTCGGAATATATTCAAATCAACAAATTTTCTTATTATTTGCCAAAAATTTTATTTCGTTCTTCGGAAAATCGTCGGTGATTATGGAAACTTTCAGGAATCAAATTTACATGCAATTCCAAGGTTGAGTAGAAAACAAAATGTTTTGTATTTATTTTATCGATAATTGCAGACGCTATCAAAAAAAAAACTTCATATTTTGGCACTTTTACTATAATCGATAACATTTTTCTTTGCAAGATGATAGTATCTTGTGATATAAAGATAAAAAAAAAGTACATAATAAAATCCTGTTCGACTATCTGCATTATAATTTGAGACACACTTTCAGTATTAATTTATGATTCTCTATGTAATTTTTTAAAGACACATTAAAGAACTTTCATTCATTATCATCAATTCTTAATAAATAACAAAATTTCTTTTATTTTGTTTAATGGTCGCTAGCTAGCAAGGCAAATGGCAAATTTTCAGACCATTTGGCGACAACTTAAAGCTCAGGAATATTGCCAAAAAAAAGTACGTCTTTTCATAGATTTTTATAATAAAAAATATGCTCTAGGAACCAACAAGTGGCTGTGGAGAAGCCACTGTATCCACTAAAAGTGACTGTTTTGGTTTGAATGTGTTACTGATCCGTATTTTTTTTTTAAATAAAGAACAGACCGTGATCGTTAATTCTGAGCCCCATGGACTGGAAGTTGAAGATTTTAATCTGGCCTATATGTGCAAAATAAACAAGATGGCATCACAAACCACACAATACGGCAAATTTTTGCCACATTTTCCACTTTCACAGGATTGTTGTTTTCATTTCCCTCTCAAAGAATACGTCAATAAGCAAAATTACGGGGCTTTGAAAATCCACAAGTAACTATTGGGAAAAGTCATTTTATCTGCGAAAATTGTATTGTGTGCATTTGGAAGGCCGTAAATTTTTTTTAAATGAAAATAGTACGTTTTTTCGTAGATTTTTATAATAAAAATAAATCCTATAATTTATCTGTAAAAGAATATTTACGAGATGTTGCAGAAAAGTAATAGGACTGAGTTTTTTTTCTATGCATCAATATAAACCTCCTGGGTAGCTATACTCTTTGTATGTGTAGTAGTACAAACCATAGTTCAGCAGTGTTTTTTCATTTTGGCTTTGAAAACACAGGAAAACACTCGATGTAGATGGCCGTGTCACAGAGGGCGTTGTCATCGTACGATCTGACGCAAAGCACTATTTTGCTGAGGTTTTCAAGGGCTTTTATATTAAACCTACTTTCTGACCTAACAAAAGCCCTCACTCGTTCCAAATTTTTATCAGTTTTCGATGTCCCTGAGTGAGATTTTTCCTCCACTGCCTTTTAGCTCTCCAAAGAACTTATAATCTTGATAAGCAATGTTCCCCATAGGCTTTTCGAAACTTTTCATAAATCAAACTCCCCGATTCATCGATCTTAATGCACAATTTTATGACACATCGTTGCTTATAATTTCGCTATTAAAAAAAACCACAACCTGACTTATAACGTTCTATAGGGTCTCGTAGAAACTTATACTGTACGTCTACGGGGGACTAAGGGCAGTTTGCTCTCAGTGACTTTTCTACCACACTTCGTCCTTTTATCCGCATGCATTTTTACAAAATCATTTCATTATCGAAAAGGAAATTTCCAAATATTAGTAAACTTTCAAATAGTACTGTACTCTCATCCTAGTCAACCTAATAAAAACAGAAAAATTTACAATATTTTTCAGAAAAATAATTTTTGTTCGTAACTTTAAGTAATCCGTTTTTATTTGAAATCTTTTGGATTAATTTTTTTTCTGAATAACAGAAAATAACTGGCATAGAATGGAGAATTTTATTATTTTATGTTGAAAATTCTTGACGCAAAATTCTCATAATTGGCTGTGATAAATTGGGAAATTTTTTATTTTAAAAAAAGTATCAAAAATAAAACAAAAAATTATAACAGCATTTTTTTTTAAATTTGAATACTTCATAAGAATTCTCACAGATGGCTCTGATAAATTGAGTACTTTTTTTTTACAAAATGTCAAAACTTCATAAAAGTTCCCAGCTCCTATAAAATAGGTTATTTTTTTAAGGAATTTTTAGAACTTCATAAGAATTCTCATAGATGGCTCTGCTAAATTGAGTATTTTTTTTTTGAAAATGTCAAAACAGGTTAAGAATATTCACAGCCAGCTCCGATAAATTGGGTAAATTTTATTTAAGAAATATTATAACTTTACAAGAATTCTCATAAATTTTTAGATATTCATAAGAATTCTCATAAATGGCTCTGATCAATTGAGTATATTTTTTTTGAAATTTTCAGAACAGGTTAAGAATTTTTACAGATGGCTCTGAAAAAATTGGGTAAATTTTTTTAAAGAAATATTATAAACTTTATAAGAATTCTCATTTCCCATAGAGTATTTGTTTTTAAATTGGATACCTTCATAAGAATACTGATAGATGGTTTTGAAAAAGTATCAAAATTACTTTGATCAAATTAGCATTTTTTTTAGAAACCGTTAACACTTTACAAGAAATTTGATCGATAGCTCTGAGAAATTTTAGAAAGTATTAAAACTTTACAAGAGTTCTCATGTCCGATAAGTGAGTAATTTTTGGACTCATTATCGCACAAAACTTGGATAATTATTTTAAAGGCCAAAACGAAAATTGGTAAATTTTTGAAGGGGTCAATTTTTTTGGAAGATATTAAAACTTCATAAGAAATTTTATATTTGATCAAATAAAGCGTGTAATTTGTTTAATGAATTTAAAAAGTTCATAAGCATTCTTATCTCTAATGAAGTAAATTAAAAAAAAAGTATCAAAACTTTAAAAGGCATTTTTTATTTTTAAAAAAGTATCAAAATGATCCTGAAAAATTGAGTGAACTTTATTTAGAAATATTATAATTTTATAATTCTCATACATTTTTAGAATTTCATAAGAATTTTCATAGATGGCTCTCATAAATTTTTGTTTTTTCGAAATTATTAAAACAGGTTAAGAATTTTCACAGATGGTTCTGGAAAATTGGGTAAATCTTATTTAAGAAATATTTTTTTTTTCTAATTGGAAAACTTTTTAATAAGAATCCTAATAGATGGATTAATAAAATGAATTAAATGATTTCCATTTGATAGTAATTAATTGAATACGAATTTCTCAAATGTATATTTTCACGAACTGTTGTTATTAGAATTTATCCTAATTTTGTGCTTATTCATTTTCAATATTCATCAAACTACATTCATTACTAGCTCCTCCAATATTAATTATAATTTTTTAAATTTTCAATTTTTCACCAATATTTTTTTTTGTTTATTTACTTTTTCTAAATTTTTCCTGCCCATTCCAATATTTATGCACTCTCTCTACAAATAGACTGCCGCCAATGTCATATAAACTATTTATAATTTCTCAGCCCGCGCGATTGAACATTTCAAACAGAAATTAATGGCTTCATACAATCATATTCGATACTAAATAAATATTCGATTTATTTATTTACTTTTTACAGAACGATGGCCTTTATGGTTTTCTTCTTCTTATTTTCTTATTTATTTATATTTGTAATATTTTTAGATAGGTTTCTTTTTTTTGGTTTTTGCCTTCTTAGAGTTGAAAATATTTTCAATGGGATAGTTTTGACTTTTTGTACATCCCAATGAGTTATTATTAACCAATAAGTGAATTCAACTAAATTTTTGTTATAAGGAAAAATATTTCTGTGTATTAAACTCTACTATGGAAATTATCTATAAAATACTTTTCGATGAATCACGTTAATTGTAAATTCATAACACTTTTAATCCTCACCCCAACAATCAAAACCTTAAAGACATATTGTTTAATAGAAGAAAAAAAACAATCTCCTTTTCCTATTAGTTATTTTTCGATTATTTACTTTTCATTTACTTTTATTAATTCATTATTTATTCATTCAACCATAAAAAAAAATAAACTGAATGTCATTAACTAAAAATACAACAGTCAAAAATCAACTCAACCACCACCGACAAAAAGAGCGCCACTGCCACAGCAATACAAGTAAAAGTCGCCTTCCCTCTATCACCGAAAGGTGGCATAACTAAACCGAAACGGACGACGACATCGTGTGGCCATTTTGAAATTGGTGCATGCAGTGCGCGCCTATCAATCATATTTGTTACTAAATTTCATCGTAAAACGTCACAAAATATAAGAAGAGCAGTAAATTACTATAGATCTTAATGAGTAAAAGAGACAAACTGAAAGCTAGACATTAATTTCTTCATAATTTGTACACACATTCTATTAGAAAATTACATGTTTGTGTGGACATATTTTAATAAAAAATATTCTTTGAAAAGACTCTTAAGTGTATATTTAGATTAGAATGAATATGAAAATGAGAAGAATAATTTTTCAAAAAGTATGTAAAAAGAATTATAATTTTTAGAGCAGAATTTGATTAAGCACTTAAGTATTTTTCGGAGGAAGTGTCTTTTCTTCATGAACGCAAGTTATTTTTTTTCCTTCTAAACAATAAATAGAAGCGAAAAGTTTTTCCTAAAAAAAATTCGTCAATTTACCACGTGATTAGTCAGAAGTCACTCCTCTGCAACTTATAGCGGATTAATCCCCGAAAAAAAAAAAACAAATTATGAAAACATTCGAAAAGTGGATATTTTGTCGTAGTAAGCCTTAGTCATGAGCCTCTCGGTAGATACTTCAATAAGCAAGATTGACGTATGTGGGCCTCTGAAAATCAACAAGCGAATATGGAGAAGCCACTGTATCCATGAAAAGTGACTGTCTGAAGGTGCATTTTGGTCTAAAGGTGTTACTGGTCCTTATTTTTTTTTAAATAAAGGACAGACCGTTATCGTCAATTCTGAGCGCCATGGACTCGAAGTTGAAGATTTTAATCTGGCCCGTCTGTGATATAAACACCACATACCACACAACACGGTAAATTTTAGCCCCGTTTTCCACTTTCAGAGAAGGCTTATTAATGTCATTTCCCGCTCGAAAGATATGTCAATAAGCAAAATTGCCGTATATGGGGTTTTGAAAATCCACAAGTGACGGTTTGGAGAAGCCATTGTATCCGCGAAAATTGTTTTTGTGCATTTTGAAGGCCGCAAATGCTTTAAAAATGAAGGAGATTCAGTGCCCTACGATAACTAAATTTTTTGGTGTTCACTAGAAGATCTTAATCTGGACAACATGTGATTTCAACAAAACTGAACCACAAGCCACAATATAACTCTACAAATTTTGGTTTTATTGTGTGAAAAGTTCCCAGTACGCATATTTCGGGACTTAATGAGGTCAAATGACCACTTTTCATGCGCAGACAATCTTCAAAGTTAATAACATTTAAAAATGAATATTAGAGAACGAAATTTGCGAAAAAGTTATGAAAAATTTTATTAAAAAAATCGAGTCCTGTAAAATGTTACAAAGAAAACCGAGTTTCGAGGAACAAGTTGAAGATGCCACATATTTTCTGTGGCTTGACTTGCAATAAAATAAATGATTAAGTAGTTTCTATCTTGTGGAATAGCAAAGTCACACAGACCTAGATGATGTAAAAAAAGAGAGAGCCTGGTGAACCAGATGAATCCTTTCTTCCGACCAAAACTCATTAAGATGGTCATGTGATAGGTGGCGTTGTAATGGTGCGTGGTCATTTTTATGGGGCTTTGAAAATCCACAAGTGACTGTGTTCCATGATGGCCATTTGAATGATGCAAACTTTCCAAGTAGAATAGCACGGCCAAAGCAATATTTACCGAATTTTATTTAATTTTACTTTCTAAAGCACGAACTGGATAACTCCTCATATGTTTCCCTTTCTTTCTAAAATGAGAACACTTTCTATATCGATTTTTATTCCCCAAACGAGGAGAAGTGAAAGTTTAATCTTTTCTCAACAATTTTGAAGAGGGAAAAATCTTCAATCGTAAATCTCTGTTGACACTTTCTTTTCGATCAATTATAATAACAACAATAATAATAATAATAACAATACTAAATAAGAAATCACAGAAAGAATAACAATAGTAATAATTAGAAAATTATTTATGTTAATATGCACATTTTAATTCTAAGCACAAAAAACGTCCAAATGACAAGGTCGACAAATGTTTACACTCGGCTTTACGTAGTAAAAACGATGGCGATTATTCCGTATTTGGTCTCAGGTACAGAGTGACAATTTTTGACTTTTAATGAGAACTAACCGCACCTAAAAAATTTATGTCAACCAAAAGTTAGAACCCAGGTGAGAAAAATTTTGTTTTTTTTCTCTCACGTATTCATTTTTGTTTGTTTTTTTTTTTGTTCTTTTTTAGTTCATCAAGAATTCCATATTCAAATCAATCAAATTGATGACGTTTTATTTATATTTTTTTTATTTTTTTTTTTTGCTATTAACAAAAAGTTGAAGAAATTATACGGTTTGGTTTTTTGGTAAGTCTTTCTTCTTTGAAAATTGATTGTGTCGCATACCAGGTGATGATGATAAATCAATATTTACCATGAAAAGAATTTATTATTTCTTGTAGAAAAGAATTCATCATTTCACCACTATTTTAGTCACCATTATTTTTTACATGATCACATCGACTCCTGCAGAGTCTGAGTCCAAAAATAAGGGAGAGTAAGGGTAAATGCTCTCGTTGATAATGACAATGAAGGGGAAATGCGCAAAAATATGCTCATGATACTTTTACACTTTGCGCCGAGAACCGACTCTTGATGCAATCCTTAGTGGCAGTAATATTCCACAAAGCAAGAGTACGAGGTCTGGTCAAAAAGTATCGCGAATTTTGTGTTTTTTCAAAAATTATTTATTTATTTATGAATATCTATTTTGTCCCCTTCAAAGTAATCCCTACCAGATATTATACACTTGTGCCAACGTTTTCTCCAATCCTCGAGCCACTTCAAAAAATCTTTTTTTGTGATCTTGTTAAGCTCCTTCGATGCCGTCTTTATCTCCTCAATCGTAGCGTAGCGTCATCCTTCCATGGGGCTCTTCAGTTTCAGGAACAAGAAGAAGTTACAGGGGGTCAGATCTGGGGAATACGGTGGCTGCGGCATTATTAGTGTGTTGTTTTTGGCCAAAAATGGCAAAAGCCAATTTTTGTTCTTCCACAAATCCAGACGTTTCTGGCGAATTGCTTCGCGCAACTTGCGCATAACTTGCAGGTAATATTCCTTATTGACCGTTCTACCCTGTGGCAAGAACTCATGATACATCACGCCCCTGTAATCGAAGAAAACTGTAAGTAAAACCTTCATATTCGACCGAACTTGCCGCGCTTTTTCTTGTCTTGGCTCGTTCGGTAGCTTCCATTGGGATGATTGCGCTTTGGTTTCCACGTCATAATCATAAACCCATGATTCGTCACCAGTTATGAACCTCTGGAGCAAATTTGGGTCGTCGCGGACAGAGTCCAACAGCTCCTTAGCAATGTTAATGCAATACTGTTTTTGGTCAAAATTGAGCAAAAATCGAAGACGAGCCAAAACACGTGCAAGCAAAGCAGCCGTCAAAAATTAACTGAACATTCAAAATGACCGAACTTGTCGGCATAAGTGAGAGACATGAGTGCCAACATAACGCCACAAAAATCGAAAATCGAATAAACGTAACCCGCGGAAATTCAAAATTCGCGATACTTTTTGGACAGACCTCGTATACGTTACATAGGACCTATTGTTTACAAGCGGTTAACCAGAAACTTACTCATGAAAATAGAAAGGTTTTTTTTTGAGGACAACATGCCAAACCACGTGGTACTAATAACAATATGGACTTACACCAAGCATTTCAAATTTCGAGTCTGTAAGTTCATATTGGTATTCTAAGCATTCGAAAGTTCAAGTCTGTAAGTCCATATTGGTATGCATATAAAAGTGTGGTTCACATTCGCTCCTGAACTGTGCATACTCCGTTCTTAAAAAATTGGGAGTGAACACAGAGAAACTGTTCACTCCCATCCTTCTTTTATACAAACCATCAACATATTAAACGGTGAGATGGCTTTAAGATTTTCTCTTTAAATTAGAAAACAAAACAACTCGTTCTTTCAAAAGAGCAAAAAAGGATGTCGTATTCTTTCCATTAATATTAAAACTAAGGAAAAATATATTCTTTGGGAACGAAATATCGTGAATAGAATTAACTAATCAGCTTGGGTATTCCAAAAAGCTTAAAATTCTATCATGAAAGTTTTCATTTAAAATTTATTTTTAAAAAAATTACTTAATTATTAACAATTTTTCAATATTTAGAAATGCATTTTGTTTAGTATTGTTAATGTGTTTCTTTGGAGACTATAAAATCCTTGAATCTATTTTTAGTCATACTCTTAAAGGCAACCAATTAAATTTCTGACACCGCTCGTATAATCTCTGTTGAAAAGGTAGACAACAACAGGTGGTTATAAAATTTCATTAATTCCACAAATAAACTGAAATTTTTGGGAACATCTGTGCTCCTCTTGTCAAAACATATTCTTTCGACCTTAGTTAGAAAGCATAGAGAAAAAAAAACAAATCAAAAATGCAAGACCATCCAAATTGGATCAGTGTAAAAACTGAATCGACCTTAACATCTGGAGCTGAATTCAGGTGGTGACCTAAATACGATCTTGTATATTTTCGAAAAATTTCTTCGAGTAGGTAACATTCAAAAATACACTGAAACCAAGTATAAGGATTTGTTTGGTACATTACGTCTTTGTTGGCAACAGTTAGCAACAGGTGGTATCGAGAAATGGCAACACTTTAGTTGCTTTCATAACCTTAGAGGAAAATATATAAAATATGACAATTTGATTTTCAAAATACAAACTCGAATGGAAAATATTCTACAAAGATTTACCAAAAAAAGACTTCAATTCCTTTATTAGGTGCGTTATTATTAGAAAAAATTAAAAGTAAAAATTACGAAATAGAAAAGGACACTTTGCTTGGCAATATTGTGCTTGAGATACGTGCGCAGAAAGGGGGGAGTGGTGGGGGAGTGGTATGTTTCCCCCATACCCACATTATAGAAACAAAAGTGCTCTCACAACAACATTACAAAAAAAAAATCATGCCAGAAGACACAAAGATTTGCTTGGTATCTCCTAAAGGTGTGAAGTTCTCCAATGGAGGGAGTTAATTAGAAAAACAAAACAAACAAAAAATTTAAGGCAATATAAAAGAAGCCAGAAATGGTTTTGGGGGTTAATAAAATCAGAAAAAAAGAATAAAATTTGGACTAACGTCTCAAAATATGAGACCACAAAAGGTGGAGTGGACTGCCGATTGTTTTGGGCAACCGCCGATTTATTACGCCCATCTCCCTTCCAGGACATTTCCCAAAACCACCTCCTATTATGAAGTGCCTCTATTTATGGTAGCAACGAGGACGATGATCCTTAACACAGCATTCTCTAAGTTTGAAATAAAAAATTTCATATTTCGAAAATATTTTAAATACTTTTTTTTAAAAATAAATTACAATAAAAAAATTCGAAAATTTTAGACACTTTCAAATCAACTTAAAAGGAGAGCATTGATTTTTTTTATTAAATTAATTAAGTTTTTTTTTCTAACAGCATATAATAAATTTTCCAAAAAAAAAAAACCATTTTTAATTTCTTCACATTTTCTTATTGTTATTCAAGAATTTACGCAATTTTATAACGAACCGAAATTGTTTTGTAAATTAAATTTAATAACATATGTTTACGAGAAGAAGAAAAAAAAACTACCACCACTTTAAGATGAAATGAAAATTTCAAATTAATCAAACCGAAACCCCCCCTTTCCCCCCATCCTGTTCAAGAAAAAAAAACTCGACTTGAAATTACATGAAAATTGCGCAAGCATTTTTAGAGCAAAAACCAACTCACTTTGGTAATTTGAAACGATTTTATTGCGAGCAATTAACTAAATTTTATTGGAATTTTTGTTTTGTTTTTATTGCTAGTTTAAATTAATTTTAGTGCAATTAAAGAATTTCAAAAGCAAGCTTTTAACCTAAATTCTAGCGCTTTTGTTTTCTTAGTATTAGTTACTATTCGCTTTAAATATCTTGAAACATTTTTTTGCTTGTGTTTTTATTATTTGGCAAATTTAAGTGTAATTATTGTATTAGTTTTTTTTTTTTAAATCACTTTCTTCAAGGGTGCTATTGTAAGATAAGATTGAGAAAAAAAACCAACAATATTTCCTAAGATGTGAATTAATTTCTTCGTTTGATTTTCTTTTGAAGCGGAAAACGCAACTAACCTAAAAAAGCACATACACTTCACACTGGATGTCAAAAGTATTCTCTAGAAAATCTTTTTATTAAAAACGAAAATAAATATTATTTCTTTGGATATATTATATAATTTATAGTAAATTAAAATAAGCAAGAATTTAAATAATTTCCGCATTAACACGAACGAATTACTGAGCAGCTTCAGGAAAAAAGAAACTGACCCTGGAGCTAACCTTTGCTGTTATCCACTTTGCAGACATTTGGATACTCCACCTATCACATGATTCCTCTGGTTCCCCAGCCTCTTTCTATTTTTACATCATCTACGTGTAGGTCTGTGTGACTTTGTTATTCCACAAGATAAAAAATACTTGATCATTTATGTTATTTCAAGTCAAGCCACAGAAAAAATGTGGCTTCTCCAATTTTTGCCTCGGAACTCGGTTTTTTTTTGTAACATTTTGCAGAACTCCATTTTTTTTATAAAATTTTTCATGACTTTTTCGCAAATTTCGTGCTCTAATATTTATATTTAAATGTTCTTAACTTTGAAGATTGTCTGCGCATGAAAATCGCATGATCGTAGGGGTCATTTGACAAGATCAAGTCTCAAAATATGCGTACTGGGATCTTTTCACACAAAATAAGCCAAAATTTGTAGTGTTATATTGTGGCTTGTGGTGCAGTCTTTTTGAAATATAATATGCGGTCTAGATTAAGATCTTCAAGTGCACACTAAAAAAGTTGGTTATCGTAGGGCTCAGAATCTCCTTCATTTTTAAAGCATTTACGGCCTCAAAATGCACAAAAACAATTTTCGCGGATACAATGGCTTCTCCCAACCGTCACTTGTTGATTTTCAAAACCCCATATACGGCAATTTTGCTTATTGACACATTCTTCGAGCGGGAAATGAAATCAATAATAAGCTTTCTCTGAAAGTGGAAAATGTGGCTAAAATTTGCGGTGTTGTGTATGGTTTGTAGTGTCGTCTTGTTTAAACCACATATACGCCAGATTAAATCCTCAAGTTCGACTCCATGGCATTCAGAATTGACAATAACCGTCTGTGATTTATTTTTAAACAAATACGGACCAGTAACACCTTTAGACCAAAATGCACACCAGACAGTCAGTTCTTGTGGATACAGTGGCTTCTCCACAGTCACTGGTTGGTTTTCAGTGGCCCACATACGTCAATCTTGTATCCACCGAGAGGCGGATTACTGATTAGCTTCAGGAAAAAAGGAAACTGTCGCTGGAGCTACCTTTGCTATTATCCAGCGTAATTTTCTGTGAGGCAAGTGTGGTATTTTTCCTCTCAAGGTAGAATAATTCTACTTATTAACGTGGGAAGCAGGAAGCTCTGCTTTTCTGCTTCAATTTGAAGAAATCGGCTGCCGAATCGCATCGAATGCTTATGAAGGCCTATGGTGACAGTTCTTTATCGGAAACAATATGCCGAGATTGGTTTCGTCCGTTCAAAGACGGCAATTTTGACTTGTGGGACAAGAAGCTCGAAAATCGGCCTAGGAAAGTTGAGGATCATCAATTGCAGGCTCCTTTGGTCGAAGATGATACCCAATCGCAAAAATGCTCGCACAGCAATTGGGTGTTACTCAACCAGCCATTTCCATGCGTCTGTGTGGCATGTGGAAGATTGAAAAGATCGGAAATTGGGTGCCGCGTGAATTGAACGATAGGCAGATGGAGCGACGGCAAAACACATGCGAAATCTTGCCCGCCAAACAAAAAAGAAATTCGTTCCTGCATCGGATTGTGACAGGCGATGAAAAGTGGATATATTTCGAGAATCATAAACGCAAGAAATCGTGGGTTGATCACAGCCAACCATCAACATCTTCCCCAAGACCAAATCGCTCGCTTCGGACGGAAGACAATGCTGTGCGTTTGGTGGGATCAGCAGGATATCTTCTACTATGAGATGTTGATACCTGGTAAAACTGTCAATGCCCACCGCGCCCACCAACAACTGATCAAATTGCACCGTGCTCGGCGTGAAAAAAGGACGTCAAAAATGAGCCTCGAAAGAGAAGGAATTTTTTGGCGTGGTATTGACAAATTGCCCGGCAGATGGGAAAAAGGTGTAGCTAGCGAGGGCAAATACTTAGAATAAATTTGTTTTTACTTTCTATAAAAAAAACATGTGTTTTTTGACCCAAAAAAACAGCGGATTTAAGCTTATACATCCGGTAGCTTCTAGGAGTACCTGTTCATCCTTTCAATTCTGGAACAGTCCGATTCTAAAATTGGTAAATGAAATTATTAGAATCGAACAATCGAAAGGAGCTTTTTTCCGGACATAAAAGAATTTTTCGCAATTTTTTTAAAAAATATATTTTCAATTTTTTAAATAATTAATGCATAAAAAAACATTTTTCTTTTTTTGTTGTATATTTAAGATTTAATAAAAAAAAAAATAGAACAATTATTTTCGCTTGATTTCTTTTTTTAAAAATTCTCCCTTGAAACGAAAAATGACCAAACACTTTTGGCACGCAGTGTACAAACGAGTATAAGAGAGTTGTGTGTGCGATTTATTAGAGCATAACAGTTACTTAATTATATTGTAGTAACTTAAGTAGGTTTACAAGAAGAAGAAAAAAACCTAAGAAAACAACGGACAACATTCGAAAGTCTTATTGAAGTAGAGAGAGTGTAGCAGATAAACCGAAAGAGACAAAAAACACCATTAAAGTAAATAACATTTCCTTCATTATAATCATCGTAAAATTTAATCTAATTTCAATTTTCTGTAGAAATTATTAATATTATTTATAATGAAAAACAATTTTACTAATACTTATCGATGATTATAGGTTATGAAAATTACCTTTTTGGACTTTTCCGAGTGGTAACGAAAGTGAATAAATATTAAAAATCATTGCGCTTTAACATAGCTGGTGTCTCTTAGGGGAGGTACGAGTACGTATTTCGAAAGATCAGCACAAATTGTCTCAATCGATTTTCGTGTAAATATTGTTAGTAATTATGGCTATGCATCCCCAACCTTTACCGAAAATGGTATTTACTTCGTTAGCGCTTTTTCCGGAAAATCGGTTATTATCTTGAGTGCCAAAAAACGATACAAATCAATCGATAAGAATTCATAAGAATCTGTCCTTGTTCTTGTACAAATCAATATTCCCCAATACCTGGGAATTGGGTTTTCTACCAATTTACTAGCAGAAGTGAACGAACGGATCATTGTTGATTGTGTATCATCCATCCGCCTAATTCTGAATCAGATGCAAACGATCATCTTAATTTATTTAATCATATTAGCGTAGAGAACCTGCAGCAATTGACAATAACATCGATAATGATAGGAACGTGTCAACGAGTATATCACCCACCAACCATAATAATTTTAAATGCCGTCGCCTCACATTGGGGCTACCCCACTTGAATATCGAACATCGAACATCGCATAGAACGACAGGCGCTACAAGTAAATCGTTACATAATTCATGAAGAAGAAAAAAGCGAACGGAGGTAAATTATCGTAAACTTTTCGGATCGATTTAACCCATCGTCGATATAAGATTTGTGTCGTTGGCGTCGTCAATGCGGTTGTGTTTCGGGGGAAAAAAAGTCAGTCCGACAGTCATCGTCAAAACAACAGAGCACAACCGTCATCGGTATCTGACAAAAAGCCCATCCGTCCAGCACCTTTAGTCAGCGTCGTTGTTATAGTCACTGTTGATGTTGATGTTGTCGCCATTGTCGCTTTTATGGCGTTTATCCAATCCAAAACACCAAAATCCATAATCAGCTGGTTATGTGATTTGAATAAAACAAATAATCGCCAAGACGGTGTATTCTCACTCCCCCACAAAAAAAAAAACTTGGACGCACGCTACAGAAGACCTAAATGACCACGTCTCGAAACAGGCCCAATCTGATGGCATGGCACACTTTAGTCTAAAGCGATTAAATCCCAAATTTAGCTAAACGATGTTTACTACTACTGGAAATATCCTCCCACACAAATCCCGCTAATCACTAATCATTATTGTAAAAAAATTTTAATTTTCTTTTTCTTTTCATTCAATTTAGTTGGATTTTCTTTCCTTTTTTTTTAAACGTTTTTTTTTAAATATTTTTATTCCTAATAGGGGAACAGCCTTGAAAGTTTGTCTTGATGCTGGCAATAATTTATTTTAGACGACAGTGTTTTTTTTTTTTTTTTGGTATTCACTTCCTGTTTTTATGGAAGCCATAAATTTACTATAAATAAAAAAAAATTCAATTGCCTTTTCTGTATCGATTTAATTTAATAATAATTGTTTTCTTTGACTTATTTTGGTTCTTAATTTAAATAAAAAAAAAAATATATAAAAATCAAACGCAATTGCAACGAGTAAAGAAACGTCATTCGATCAGCTGATTCGTAGTTTTCGGACAGTGCTGCCACATAACAAAACACGAAACTGTGCGGCAGAGCAGTGCCAAGAAGCGAACGAAAAATTAGAAAGCAGATCTGTTAGACATAATCGTCTTGGTTGTCATTCGGTGTCGCAATTTTGTGCATTCCCTTCAGATTGTGGGGATTTTTTTAAATTTCGACAGCCATTTGCAGTTGTTGTTCATCGTCGTTGGAATTGTATTCCGGGACTTGATGAAAATTGATAGTCCGAAAAATATTCTAAATTTTCGGTTTAAGAAAACAACAGACAAGATGGAAATTTGTAATTTAATTTTGGTTTAAGAAAAATTACTAATTTTATTTGAGGTTAAAATTAAAAATTCCGAAAAAAATTTTTAATAAAAATAATTAAAACTATTTGAAAGCATTTTTTTCTAAATTAAAGGGTAGAAAGACCTCAATAAAAATGCAATTAAAAAAATAAAAAAAATATTAAAAATTAAATATTTTCAGGATTATCTTAAAATATTGATTATTTTAGATTAAAAGTAAAATTTCCGATGTTGACGAAGCGCAATAAGCGGAAAACGATTGAAAAGCGACTTTCTTTGAGTAAATCAATCAATGTTGTCCTGTCGATTTTCATTAAAATTTCAAAACTGTCCCGCGATACTTGGAATATTACAAAAAAATTTCAATTTATAAGATGGGAATTTGTCAAAATAATTGGGAAATTTTCGTTCCAAATGAAATAGTTTTTTTATTTTTTTAATAATTATTAATCCAGGATTTTTCAGCAATTTTTTTAAGTAGCTAGGAAGAATTGATCTGGCAGAAATTAATGGTACATAAAATTTTTGGCCAAACCCAACCGTTGGGAATAGCCAAGCACAAGTCATTTAAAATTAATTGAGAAAAATCTCAATTTTTCTATTATTTATTTCGAGTACGAAATTAAATTAAAAAACGTAATACTTTGAAATGGAATTTTACTAAAACAGCGAATAACATTTAAATTTTGGTATTACGGTTGTCGAGTGACTGTCGCACGAGTACATTTTTGTAAGATTTTTTTTTTCAATATCAGCGGAAGTTTTTAAAGACGTTGTCAAGTTTAATTGGGTAAAAATACCACACACCGAACCCTACATTGTGTGGAATTTTTACTCACTAAATACGTATTCAGCTACCGCACTCCAACATGAACTTCTGGGACAGGTGATTTCCTGGAGTACCATTTTGTCTTTGGTAAAATGTGGACAGTGTAAAAAATTATGTCTTCTGGGACAGGTGATTTTCTGGACTCCAACATGATCTTCTGAGGCAGATGATTTCCTGGAGTACCTGCACCCTCAATTGTGGGCCGGAAATGGTGTATTTTGCATCATCATCCGGCTTAAAGCGATAGAGAAATTGGGCCAAATGATAGTCCACTTCTCCATTACTGCTTCTGTTCTAGAAGAGGTGATTCCTTTAGTCGTTATCATCTCGCACACTATCTCGTTTCTTTCCTCCTTGCTACCTATCGACCAATAGATGTCTTTTCCAACCCGTATTCGATTATAGATCCTAACCCTCTCATCCACCAATAGCTCGATTAACGGCCTGTTACCGATTACACTGGCTGCGTCATACTGCTTGTTTTCTTGCTTGATACCGTGCTGGCAGCAGTGATAGAAATAACAACACTGCTTTCTCCACTGCTTGTTTTCAAGCTAGATTTCAGAAATAGAACCGGTTCTTAGCTTCTTGTCACGTGCATTTATTAAGTGTCTTTTTTCCTTGTTTTCCGCAATACTTTTTCCGCCACCTTTCTTTCTCATCAAAATGTATATAACTTTTTTATATTTTGTTTTTGCAGATAATAAATATTTTTATAAAATTTTCTAATGTCTTCATACTCAGTACAAGAACGTATCAAAATTATTCAATTTTATTTTTCTTCGGGACGATCTATTGTTACAATACAAAGAAAATATCGTCAGCATTTTAATACTGTCACAGCTCCCAGTGCAAACATGATAACAAACTTAATAACCCATTTTGAGGAGCGTGGTGGAATAATTGATAAGCCACGAACAAATTTTAATCGACCTGTTCACAATGAGGGTCTACTCGTCGACGTGCTACTCAATTGGGCTACGACGCATTTTCAAACTTGATCTGAGAATATTTTCATACAAAATTCAATTAGCTCAAGAATTATTACTGAAAAATGCAGCACAACTGCTACAATATGACAAAGTCAGTCCAACTGGAATATAGCCGTTGTTGATATTCCAAATGTTTCTGCGCAAGCATCAAAACCAGCTAGATTTCTAGCTGCAACAAGCATCGTACAATGCGCATAAAAATTATCGCATAATCAAGCGGTACATGCAGCTTGAAAACAAACAGCAAATCCAGCGCGCAAACAAGCACAAAAACAAGCGTCCTGTAAAATAGAGTCGCAGTCATCGATAATCAACAAGAGAGAAGAAGAAAAATTCCTTACTACCGGTAAATTTAGGCGGTTTTTTCCACATCCTGTTTGATGATGTGATTGCATAATTATATACGCTCCGAAAAATTCCAAATGAAAATATTGCAATAATAACGACATAACAGCTCGAATTATACAAAAGTATTTGTGGAGCACAGCATCAAAAACTCTATAAACCAGTGCCAGTACAAACATTATCCTTTCCACATGCATTAATGCGAATCACAGACAAATTTACATAACAAAACTCCTTTTCCAGGACTGTGTTTTTGTTGAGTTTAAACCAAAAATATTTGTATACACAATCGCGTAACTAAACAAACATTCGTGAGGATTCGTACTACCCCTCCTGAACGATTTACGGGAGTTTATTTACGGAAAATGTGAAATTTAAAATGAGTAAGTAGGGAAGGATGCTAGCTAGCTGCTACGAATTCATTCTCGAATGAGAATCCTTTTTTGTATTTTTATTTATTTTGTTTTTCTTCTCCCCAGAAAATTTTTTCTTGCCATTTTCAATCGATTGCAAAGAACGTAGCACCCCGTAAGAATAAATACTAGAATAGGATTTAGTAGCTTTCTTAGCGTTTAACGCTTAACGGTTAACACTTAACGTCTACTTTTTTAAACGATAACAATAAGCTAAAAATGTACAAGAGTATCTAAGGGTGCGTTTGGTATGGATTCAAGTAAAGTTCACTGAATTTAATCTTTATTCTTGTGCGAAAATTAAGATTGTATTACGAATAGAAGTTCTTGGAATTCGAAGGAGCTTGAAGATTTTCTATTCACATTCAGGAAACGGTTTCTTGGTTCTTCGTCTTCTTTTTTCTTATTTGTTTTTTTTTTCTTGTATAAAATTTTCTCAAAATACAAATATGTATTCGGGAAAATGAAAAGAATTGAATAAAATATTAACGAAATTGTCATATTTTTCAAGAGTTTTTATCCTTTACCATTTGCCATTTATGTACTGAAAATATTTCCACAAAATAGCTCCAATTTTGAAATTTTTAAGTGGATACATTTCAAAAGAATTTAAAAATAGACACCAAAAATAAACAATTTTATACTTACTAAGGAAAATATAGTTCTTTTTTTGGGTTGGCAAGAATTCCAATTTAATGGAATTAGAGTTATAAGGTGAAAATTATTCAAGCGCACAGCATTAACACCTTTTCGATTTTGATACAATTTCGATTTCGAAAAAATATATTCAGGACGTGACAATTTTCTGTACACGTTCATATGCTAATTTATCAAATTTTCTAAAGAGTTAAGGACACTTTTTTATTACATTTTAAACTGGATTTGTAATGAATAAATTCTTAAACTCCTAAAGAAAACGGAAGGCAAAAGACAAGATTCTAGTCTATTTTTGGTATCGGAATTGAAAATATATTTTTGAAGAGGATATTTAAGATCAAATTTTTTACAATTCGAAATTATCCTTTTATGGCAAATAGTCGGTAATAATGTTTAGCTTGTTATAGACACAAATATGCTTTGGAATTAAATAGATATTGAGGAAATTGAATTTTCTTTCAAACAATCAGAAATATGGTAGGATTCTTCAAAGAAGTTTTCTATTTAATTTTGCAAATTCGAAAATTACCCCTCTGGCTTTATTTCGAAATTTATAAAAAACGATTGTTAATAGAATCTATTTTTATTAACTTATATAATTTCAAAATTTTAATTGGATATTAGCTTCGAGGTCTTCGAAGTATTGAACTTGATTCTCATTCAATGGTAGTGGGGTGGGGGCGTTAAACATAGCTTAAATTTTGTTCTGTTCTAATTTTATTAAATAAATCAATGCTAATTTGTAAAATTATTAATGCAATTAATTTGTAAGGACCAAGGAAGTTTCTGAAATTAACAGAAAAATGCGACATTTTATGTATTATTTTTACTATTGGAAACCTTTACTATCTTTACTATTGTCAAAATTTTGACAATCCTTTTTAATTGACTTACTCTTATTAACGTAAAGTATAAATTTCGCATTTCAGATAATTCGATTAAAAAATATTTATATTAACTTTGTGTTGAGTACAGTGTACACTATCTGCAATACTCGCTATAGGCAACGATATACTATCTCCAGACCCACTAGGTCTTGGAAAAGAAAATTTAAATTGCAAAAATTCTCATTTGTTATTTATAATCTTTAAATTTAGGTTAATATCAACATTGTTGTTACTGTAAATGTGGTTACACCATAAATTCGGTCAAATTCGTAAGGACTCTTTTGATTTAACGTCAAAATTAAAATTTCAAATACTTCAATTCAGTTATGCAAAAGAAGTTGTTGTCGCCACAATTTGATTATCCTTTTTCGCAAATGTAAATATTTAGTATCAAATATACAATACCTTATCCTGTTGATTAAGTAAAAAAAAAATAACTTAGCAATAAAAAATCTGTTAATTGAGTGGTTGGTGATTTCTAGAACGATTTTTCCATGATAACAAAATTGTAGGTCAACGTTGTTATTTAATAATCTTTAAATGTTGTAAAATCATAAGGTCGAAAAAACCCCTAAGGACTTCATTGATTTTATTTATTTTTTTGAGTGTACGTTTTTAGATCAAAATTAAAACGACAAATATTGTCTACTCAGTAATATTGTCTACACAACAAAATTGACATAATTCGTTCTGACAATTTGATAATAATTTTTCCAAATTTCTATAAA
This sequence comes from Atherix ibis, assembly GCA_958298945.1. Taxonomy (NCBI): domain Eukaryota; kingdom Metazoa; phylum Arthropoda; class Insecta; order Diptera; family Athericidae; genus Atherix; species Atherix ibis. Next base: position 132,360,606 of record OY282605.1, read on the forward strand.
TGTAAAATTTTAGGTCAAAAATATAATAACTATTACTGTTGAATTAGTAAAAAAAACCAAGGCTTAACAATAAAAAATTCTCCGAAATCAATAAAAATTTTATAAATTTTATGATTTTTTCGATGGTTGTTCTAAAAAAAAATTGTTAGGTCAAGATTATGGCATCTGCTACTGTCGAGTTGATACTTCATTAAACGGTGTAATTTGAAAATAAGCCAAAATCTGAGGACACCATCAATTTGATGAATTTTGTTTTACTTCAACTGACAACTAGGATCGAACATTTTAGGTCAGGAAATTTTTCAACTGGTAATATAAACATAAATTTAAGGTCAAACATATTATACGTAAAAAAGCAAGGTTTAACAATAAAAAAATTTTACCAAATCAATAAAAATTCTACAAATTTTATGATTTTTTCGATATTTTTTTTAAAATTAATTTTTAGGTCAAAATTATGACATCTGCTACTGCCGAGTTGATACGCAAACATTACTTTGTGAGTACACCATCAATTTGATGAATTTAGTTTTTATTCAACTGATAATGAATTGAACATTTTAGGTCAGCAAATTTGTCATCTGGTAATAATTTTTCGAAAATATAAATTTTAAGTCAAAAATATGATACCTAGTCCTGTTGAATTAGTAAAAAAAAGCAAGGCTTAATAATAAAAAATTCTACCAAATCAATAAAAATTTTATAATTTTTTTATTGGTTTTTTCTATAAAAAAAATGTTAAGTCAAAAATATGACATCTCCTACTGCCGAGTTGATAGCTGAAAAAAATTTGTACGTTGAAAAGTAGCCAAAATGTGAGGACACCATCAAGTTGATGAGTTTTGTTTAACTTCAACTGACCAACTAGGATCGAAAATTTTAGGTCAGCAAATTTGTCAGCTGGTAATAATTTTCCAAAAATATGAATTAGCAAAAAAACAAGGCTTAACAATAACAAACAAATTTAAAGAAATCAATAAAAAATTTGACATTTCAGTGACACTTCGACCAGTTAAAAACAAAGTTAAGGTCACTCTGATATTATTGATAATTCATAAAACATTTCTTAAATAAGGGCAAATTAGTGAGGACACCATTAATTTGAAAAATTTCATAATAAGTCCTAACAATTTTATGATAAATTTGTTGAAAACGCCAATTGATATCGTCGATTTGGTTGACAAGAGACCTAAAAATAAATCCTGATAATTTTATGATCAATTTTTTAAAAATGTCGATTTTAGGTCAGCAGAATTATTTTTGATAACGTCGATTTGGTCGACAAAAGACCTAAAAATAAATCCTGATAATTTTATGATCAATTTTTTTAAAATGTCAATTTTAGGTCAGCAGTATTATTTTTGATAAAGGCGATTTGGTCGACGAAAGACCTTAAAATAAATCCTGATAATTTTATGATCAATTTTTTTGGAAAAATCTCAATTTTAGATCAGCAGTATTTTTTTTGATAAGGTCGATTTGGTCGACATAAGACCTAAAAATAAATTCTGATAATTTTATGATCAATTTTTAAAAAAATGTCAATTTTAGGTTAGCAATATTTTTTTTGATAACGTCAATTTGGTCGGCGAAAGACCTAAAAATAAATCCTGATAATTTTATGATCAATTTTTTGAAAACGCCAATTTTAGGTCAGCAGTATTATTTTTGATAAAGTCGATTTGGTCGACAAGAGACATTAAAATTAAATAACAATATTCAACCAAATCAATACAAATTTTATCAATTTAATTTTATTTTGGACAAAATTTCCAAAAAAAAATTTTTGCTCAAAATTATGACACTTCTCTTGCCGATTCGCTGACCATAAAATGTTATAAGACTTTAAATTAGAGCTATTCCGTCAGCTGATTCCAACAAATCGATGAAAGTCCTGGCAATTTTATACAAGAAATTCTAAAAACGCTCATTTTAGGTCAGAAAAATTATTTCGGATAACATCGAATTGGTCGACAGAATTACTAAAAAAAAAAATTACAAATTCTTCTAAATCGTAAAAGTTTAGGTCAAAATTATGATATTTGCTACTGCCGATTTGATAAGTAAAAATTATTTATTATGAAAACCATAAAATAATTGCAATCATGTTAAATAAAATTAAAATTTCAGCACATTTGAACTGTTTTAAATTTTAGGTTAAACAATGTCTACTAAAAAAATCATCCAAATATTCTTTAATTAAACAAAGAAAAAAACCCTATTTTTGACTCTAAAACATCAATAACACCAGATTATATTTAAAATCTAGTAGAATACTTTTCTAACAGTTTTTGACATTTTTTACATTTTTCCCAGACTGGTTAGGTTAGTTGAGAAATATTTCTCCAGAGTCACACGTGTAGAGATTCCTCAGCGACAACATTCACTTTCGAAAAATGTAGCCACCTCTCTATGGTTGCAGTTGGACGCCATCAATGATCTCTTTTGTCGGTTTAGATAAATGCTCATAGTATGTGTGTAGATGTTTCCTTTGTTCCAAGATTCCCTTTGTAGGAATTGATCAATTAACCTTAGACCACTTTGACCACCATCTTAAACTAACTTTTATATATACTAGCTCACGAATTACCCCCGACAAAAAAAATTAAACAAAACCCACCCATTATCCCCATAGGTTAAATTATTATACACTCGTCTCGCTCTCTTATACAATACAGACAAAGCAATAACTACTACGTCATAATATCATCAAACGTAATTAACAAAATGACCAAAAAAAAAAAAAACGAAACCGTTCGTCACGAGTATTTTGTAGTCAGTCTGCCATGACAGTCAAGGCAGTATATTGTATGTTAAATTGTGAGGAGGAAATTTTGTTACTGGGGATCGACGAAAAAAAACCATTACAAAAATGAGAGTCAACACAACAACAGCACAAGGGTGACAAGTATATGAAACAGATGAAACAGAAAATAATGCCAGAGAGATGGGGACTACAATGGACAAAGGTGGTGAACTCGACAAGCCGTTTAGCGGACAAGAGAGAGTAAACCGGTTACAAAGAGCGTATGAACCTGTCCAAGCCTACAAAACAACATATGGACATGGATACTTTTATATATACCTTTAGGCTTAGAATATATCTCACTCTAGAAGCCGGCGGCAATTTTTGTTTATGTACCGGTTTTGTTGACTTTTCTTTTTTTTTAACAAAACCTGCGTCGCCAGGGTTGAACAAAACAATTGTGGAAAATAAACAATGAACAAAAATTGAAAGGAAAAAAGAAAATTGGATCTCGATCAAGAGGGAACAAGAACAAAAAAAAAAGTGGATCTTGTCGAAGAAAGAAAAAAAAAAACAACAACAACAACAAAGAAAATTTTACCTTTTATTTTTAAGGTAAAAATTCACATATGCTCTGGTCTGGTTAGGGTATTTTTTTTTTTTTTACTTTCTACCTCAACCCAATAGTTTCTGAAGCCCAAAACACCTTTCTTCTTTCATATGGCAACTTAAATGCTTTGCACAATTGAGAAATTTTAATATATTAAAAAATATCTGTTTTAAGATATAGTCAAAAATTTCATGGTAACCCTTAACTTCTTATTTGTTTATTGTAGTAATTTTTTTTTAAGAGCCAAATGACTCTTTATAGGAAAATTCAAATACCAGCAGCTAAACAAAATCGAATAAAAAACAGCAAAATATCAAAATAAATACTAGACTCTAATTGTATGGCACGAAGAACTTTAGTACCTGAAATTATTAGAATCTGCGTTGTAGAAGATTTAAGTTCAGATCGTGTACTTAACTTTTATATCTATTCGCCTACAAAAGGTGTAATCACCTATACAGACCGTGCAGCACTTTAGCATTTTCGGACAATGCCTTTAAAATGAAGAAAACGTGGAGAGAGATTGACTGTGGTGAGTTGGGTTTACAGTCCACCACAGTCCAATACCAACCCGTGGGGTAATGTTACTAAGCGCATTTGCAAATGTGTTCGCAATCACGTCAAACTTTTGATTTCTTTCGTTCGCATTTTTTTTATGACAGCAAAACAACCTTTAGAGCAAGAAGGAATAAAAATCAAGTATGTAGTGGTCATTGCCTTATGTTAATTTTTTTTGTTTCGTTTGTTTTGCAAAATTCTCCAGAGAAAATAATTTGTTTATTATATCCTAAATAAATAGTAAAAATATCAACAACAACAAAACAAATAAGTTAAAATAATAAATTACCACTGCCCCTCTTTCCCCCCACTCAAATTCCATCAATAAATTGATTGTTGATCCGAAAATCAATTGAAATCCGATTAGAACCGAACAAAAACGAATTAAATTCAATTTGAAAGTTTGACGGTAATTAATAAACGTTTTTCTTAACACTTAAATACACCTTTTCGGTTGTGATAGCCATTCATATTGATTGTCGATAAACTTTTGCTTTTGTTAAGAAAAGTTTGAAAATTTTAATTAAATTTTGTTTTTTTTTGTAAATATTTTTACCTCAAAAAAATGTTTGATTAAATTTAAAACTGGCTTAATACAAAATCAGCTTCAAAAATTCAGATGTACCTTAATTTTGACAAATCCCAACGTCCTTTTATCTATTGACGATTTTTTTTTTTTAAATTTAAAGTCATTTTTCATTTGTCTAAATTTTTTTCAGTTAAAACGAAAAAAATTTAATCAATAAAAATTAGATTTTTTTTACGACTAATAAATGTAGGCTAGTATTTTATAGAAATTATTAGAAAAAAAAGATATCAAATTATAGGTATTAACAGTAATATCTTAAGATATCTTAAATTGTACGTTCAAATTAAAGGAAATAAAGACGAGTTTCAGGCATTAACAAAATATTTGACCTTTTTTTAGGCATAATTTTACAAAAAAAAACAACTAAAATCTAAGATATAAGCGTAAAACAAAAACAAACTTTAGGCATGAATAAAATACCTAAAATTTTAGACACGATTGAAATTAACTTAAAGGAAATAAAATCGCAATTTTTAGGTATTAAGACCTTACGTTTTAAACACGTAAAAAGATCTAAAGTTTTGGGCATAAATTATAAAAAATTATAAAGTTTTGGGCGTAAATTATAAAAAAATTATATAATTTTAGGCATAAATAAAAACAAAAGATTAAAAATTAATTGCATGGACGAGATAACCTAAAATTTTACATAAGATCAAAATACGAGTATCTAAAGCTTTTGGCTACACTGAAAAGACCTTAAGTTTTGTGCATAAAACAAAAGATCTTAGGTTTTTTTACCAAGGTACCTAATATTTTAGGTGTGAATGTAGACCTATAATTTTAGGCATTAACGAACGATTTTATGTTTGTTGACCTATACAAAATAATTAAAAAGGTTTAGGCATGAAAAAAAACTTCTTAAATTTCAGGCATGAAAGAAAAAACTAAAGTTGTTGAGAGAGTAACAAAATATATGAAATTTAACAAATCTGGATATATTGGTATGAATAGAAATAATGGCATATTAAAAAATTCCTCAAATTTTAGGCATTAAAAAAATCTATATTTTAGGAACGCATGAAAGAAACTTAAAGTTTTCTGTATAAACAAAACATCTCCCAGACTCAAAATACCTAAAAATTTAGGTATAAACGAAAGATTTTACATTTAAAGAATTAGCAAAAGATCTGATATTTTAGGCATGAATAGTGATACCTATTTTTCGAGGTTAAATTTTAGGTGCGACCTAATAATATAAGATTTAAGGCATGAACAAAAGATGTAAAGATTTAAATAGGAATGAAATTTTAGGTATGAAGCATTAGCAAAAAATCTAATATTTTAGGCATGAATAGGAATACATAAAATTTGAGATATTTCGAGGTTAAATTTTAGTGGTGACCAAATAATATAAGATTTTAGGCATGAACAAAAGACGTAACGTTTTGGATAGAATTGAGAATACCTTAAATTTTAGGCATGAAATGAAATAATGTAAATTTTTAGCCATTTATGAAAACAGAAAATTTTAGGCGTGAATTGCAGAAATGAAGTTTTAGGCATTAAAAAATATATCAAATTCTAGGCACGAATGAAAATATCTCAAGTTTTAAGAAATAAAATTTTAGGCATGAAAATTCCTTAAAGTTCAGTCATGAATGAAAAGACCAAACACGTACATTTTTGATACTGAACAAAAATAATACCATAACTTTTGGTTATAACCAGATGATCTAAGATTATCTTAAAAAAGACCTAAAATTTTTAGTATGAAAATACATAAAAAATTATTTTAAAAAAATCTACGATTTTAGATTAAATGAAAAGATGCTTTTTTAATCCTGTACAAAAAGTGCTGAAACTATTTAGTTTTTTTTAGGTCATCAGACCTAAAATTTTCAACATTAAAAAAATGAAAATTATTTTTTTTTTAAATTATATCAAAAACAAGGAAAAATAAAAATGTACCTTATTTTTTTTGTTGGTTATTAGTTTAGACCTAAAATTTACTAAAAAATTTTCTTTAAAAAAAAAAACTGGAAAAGCAAAAAATCTAAGATTTATTAATCTAGTTTTTTTTAATTATTAAAATCTATTTTAATCAGCAACAAATTTCAATGTTGCAGATTTTTTTCCAAAACTTAAAACAAAAAAAATTAATTCAAATTAACAAAGACCTAAAACAGATCTTTTAGGTCAGATTTTCTATTAGCACAACAATTTTTATTTATAATATTCTCCAAACAAAATTATATATTAATAAAATTTAATTTTGAAGTTTTTTACAAAACGTGATGATCAAAACTTTCACAAAATAAATTTATTACAATAAAAAAAACTGTGGTGTACCATTGCATAAAAGTAGTCTTTTTTGAAAAATATTTTTTTAATGGCAAACATAAAATTTATAAAGCTTAGGACAAATATCAATTCCAACATCTAGAAAGGTGGTGAGAATGTGACAGAAATTTATTATTAATAATTAATATAAAAATATTTATTATTATTTTTTTAATATGCAATTTGTAACAATCCGAAAATAGTTTCCTAACGAATTTAAAACATTATTAAGGTATGAAGAAAACAAAAGGAAATAAACCAAACCGGGGGGGTTATAAAATGTCTAAAATAAGAGAGTAAATAATAGTAAAAAAAATATATCTTAACTAAAAACATAACTGAAAGTGTGCACAAAAAATTATAGCTCATAAATTTTATGGACACTCAAACTTCAACTCAAGTGGGGAAAATCAGAGTTTGTGACAATTTCGAAATAATAATCAAGTTGAGAAAAAAAAGTGCTACATAAAAATAGTATAAATAATAATTCATAATCTTTGAACAATGCCCGTTCACCTTCTAATTACAAACAAAATGGAAATGTGTTGCAATATATGACAGCGAACAAGAAACGGGCCTAAAGTGGCAGTAGCAGCACCAGCGACAGTAATAACAGCAGAGCAGACCTAGGTAGGTACGTGGGCGGTACTCTCAAACGTGTACAATAATAACAGGAATCTAACGATTGTAATTTATTTCCAAGGGGCAAAGGAGGAGGTGGGATTGGTAGATCAACTTGGAAAACATAACAAGACCTTTAAAGTTTTCGTTTCGTATCTTGTTAAACGAATAGGCAGACAGACAGACACAATACCACATAAATGGCTGCTCAATATCTAATAAGATGAGAGTGATTAGATATAATTTTTAAACGTGAATATTTGTTTTTTGTTTTATTTCTATTATTTTCGATACAGGACCATGTAGGCCTATAAGAACGTATGCAACGGATTGGGATCGCATGAGTAGTATCTTATCTTTTTCCATCGAATTAACTCCCCAAGCCTCCACCCCCAATTTGTTTACCTTTGAAATGAACAGACAGAAAAGCTTTGGCTAAATTTAAAATTATTTTCCACACAAATTATCTTCAAAAATATGAACCGGAAACTATTTCTGGGTAGCTATCTTGAGAGTTTCTAATTCATCTTTTGCCTCTTTTTTTTCTCTCTCATATTTATCGAAAAATAAAGAAAATAACAACAACAACGGAAAATTCATATAGATCTAAGGATCTGATGGAAAATGGGAACGTACGTAAAAAGGCTCTCGAGTGTTTCGAAAAAATTTGGATTTGTGGAAAGAACAGCCTGAAATAAAGGATAATAAGCACAATTGCTATAGGAAAGCAAAACACTTCCATCCAAAAAGATGGAAATTCTATTGATTAAAAATCTATTTTCATATTAAACAAGCCGATGGGTTCATGCAAATGAATTACTTTATTAGATTTCTTGATTATACCCAGTTTGTGTTGGAAATCACTCCCCTATCCCCATCCGTCTTTCGATCACTGACAGAGAATGGACGATTTGGAAAGCTCTGAAAAGCGCATTCTTTGCGTTTTTCAACGAACTGGTAATTTGGCTCCGGGTTAAGACTATTTCGTTTTCAACCTTAGCGAAGCACACCTTTATCGGTATAATCGACGGTTGCATTGGCAAAAAGTGCAACTTCAATGATTATAATTGCAGTTTGCGCAAAAACTATTTAACTAGTCCATACTGCAAGGCAATGGCTGGCTCTACATGGTCAAGAGAAACTCAATCTTATCTAAAGGCGACCTACAAAACCAGTCATACTAATTTCGTTTTGAAAAAAGGTAACCAACAGCCAACGATGGAAACTAGTCGTAACCAGGGCTAGTGTGTGAACGAATTCAAGGAGATTCAATTCTGCACACCATACAGAGTGTTGTAATACTAAACATACACGCTCTCCACAGATTCGTTCGTAAATTATGAAGGATGTGCACGAAAGTTCAGTCTCTGCCAACTGCTACAGATTTCTGAGTACCGACTACCATCAGCTACCAACTTCTGACGACTAGCGATTATGTTGTTTTATTCTTAGATTATAGAAGAACTGGAAAAGGTCTCTACACAAAAATTCTCTCCAAATTTCGTTTCCAATACATTCATTAGAACGCACACGGAAAATAACAGAAACGGCGTAAATCAGTGGGGACCAATTTTAAAGTTCAATATGCGATTGAAGCGGTTTGTATAAGAACCTAGATTATAAGAACTAGAAAAGGCCTCTAAACAAAAAATTTCTCCAAATTTCGTTTCCAATACATTCATTAGAACGCACACGGAAAATAACAGAAACGGCGTAAATCAGTGGGGACCAATTTTAAAGTTCAGTATGCGATTGAACCGGTGCGTTTAAGACCTTAGATTATAGAAGAACTGGAAAATGCCTTTACACAAAAATTGCGGCCGAATTTTATTGGCAATACATTCGTAGAACGCACACACATGCAAAATAACAAAAACAGTGTTAATCAGTGGGGGCCAATTTTAAAGTTCAATATGCGATTGAAACGGTTTGTTTAAGACCTTAGATTATAGAAGAACTGGAAAATGCCTCTACACTTTTTTTGTTGGCAATACGTTCATAAAAACGCACGCGCATGCAAAATAACAGAAACGGCGTAAATCAGTGGGGACCAATTTTAAAGATTAGAACTCATTGTCCAGCTCGGCAATTCTAAGCGCACATAGAATATTAGATCAACCCGGTTCGCTGGCAATAAAAATTCTTCTTCAAAGCTATTGTGCTACAATAAAATAAAACTAAATTGAAAGGTTTTTTTTAAAAAAAAATTTCGTTAATAGGGATTTTTTTTAAGATGCATAAATTAAATTTTCGTCTCATTATGTAATATTAAGTTCAGTTATTTTAATAGAATAATTGTGAAATTTTATCGAGAGGTGTTTTAAACTTAAAAAAAAAAAAAAAGAAATTCAATTTTTCTTATTATTATTATTATTTAAGGAAGTTCGTCTGATCCAGTTCTTTTATAATCGTAAAAATACACACACTTGCAAAATAACCTTTCACAAAATACTTCCTCATCTGAAATAAAAACTTCATATTTATTGTCGTAAAGAATAAAACTATTTAATTTATACTTAATTGTTCGTAAGTTATTTAAAATTTAATGAAACCGCACTTAAAATTTCACTTCGCGATAAGTATCTACGAGGGTCGTTCAATAAGTCCTTAGAAAAGATGGCAAAAAACTGTTTTTAAAAAAAATTTAATCTCCTTTTAGTTCTATACAATTTTCCAACCATTTTTCCAAAATTTTTATCCCGTCCAAAAAATAGGATTTCGGAAGTTCTGCAAAATACTCATCCGTTTGAGCAATGACGTCCTCGTTGGAAGTGAACCGTCGTCCGCCAAGCCATTTCTTCAGATTGGGGAAAAGAAAACTGTCACTCGGGGCCAAATCTGGTGAATAAGCGGGATGCTGCAACAATTCCATTCTCAATTCCACAATTTTGGCCATGGAAACAGCGCAGGTGTGCACACGCGCATTCTCCTGATGCAAGAGGATTTTTTTTCTTCTTCAAATGAGGGCGTTTCTCTTTGATTTCCTCGCTCAACCGTTGCAATTATGACGCGTAATACGCTCCTGTTATTGTTTTTCTTTTTTCCAAGTAGTCGATAAAAATGATGCCCTGCGAATCCCAAAAGACCGTGGCCATCACCTTGCCGGCCGATGGCACAGTTTTTGCCTTCTTCGGAGCCCGGTCACCCTTGAAAATCCACTGTGATGACTGTCTCTTCGTTTCTGGAGTGTAGTAGTGTATCCAGGTTTCGATGGCACAGTTTTTGCCTTCTTCGGAGCCCGTTCACCCTTGAAAATGCACTGTGATGACTGTCTCTTCGTTTCTGGAGTGTATAGTAGTGTATCCACAGTGACATATCGACGAAGGAATTCGGCAGGATTGCGATGAAAGAGTGACAACATAGCCTCAGAGTCCACTGCACGATTGCGCTTATTCTCCTCTGAGAGCAAACGTGGCACCCATCTTGCCGAAATTTTTTTCACAGACAATTTTTCATGCAAAATTGAAGCGACTGTACCTTGTGATATGCCCGTGGCCTCAACTAATTCGCGCACTTTCATTCGCCGATCGTTCAAAATCAGATCGTGGATTTTGTCGATGATTTCAGGAGTAGACACCTCAACCGGGCGTCCTGAACGATGTTCATCTTTTGTGGATGAACGGCCACGTTTAAATTCATTCACCCAATTGTAAACCTTCGCAAACACAGGTGCAGATGTTCCATGAACTGCATTAAACTCGGCTTTGATTTCTTTCGGGCTTAAGCCTTTCAAATGGAGATGTTTGATGACAGCCCTAAACTCGCTTTTTTCCATTGTTATGCACAAATAAATGTCGTTAACTTTAATCGACGATAGAAATTGACCTACGCTATGGATCGAGCTGAAATTTTGACAGCTTTCCTGTCGATAATGCTACTTATCTTTACCGACACTACGAGCGCAATTTCTTGAATTTTCTAAGGACTAATTGAACGACCCTCGTAAATGTCAACAAAAGTATGCAAGCATTTCATTTAAAACACGCCATTTTCCATGAAGTGGTAGTATGGTATGCTACCACTTCATGGAGAATGGCGTGTTTTAAAGCTCTCCGAAAGTCTACAAAATTGAGGCGCTTGTAAAATACAATTGCATTTAATACCAGAAGATTGTACAAAAAATAAATTAGTGATTTAAAATAAATATTAATAAAGCTTTTGGAATTCAATAAATTTCTATTATGAAAACTAGATGTCAGTGGGGTGTCATGACTACATAAAAAAATCTACACAAAAGTATGCAAACAGTACGATTTCTCGCCGCTTTTGCAATAATTCAGTCAAAAAAGTGCGTATACATATACAAAAATCTGACGTATACCTGGGCCTATCCAGGTATTCTTCAATCTAAGATTTTATCCACAATCAGTCGATTACACTTGATCCGCTGGGATTTTAAGGTTTTACAACAGCAAATACACGCCAACACACCCGTGGAGTCACTGCGACTATGCCATTGCCACGTGAAAAGAAAAGAAAAAAAAAACAAAATTAACACATTCTCCTGCCAAGCAATTTGAGTTGTGACCGATAAAAATCGTGTCCGCAAACATTATATGGCCTGTGGGCCCCAACTGCAGTGGCTGTCGTATTCGGTCAGTTAGCCTCTGGGGGATGGATGATTATTATATCGTTGATACCAGGTTATACCGTTCGACCCATACTCAATGTTGACCTTCCCAACAATCTGCGCTTATAGGACATGCCGCTTAACACTAGATTTGTGGAACGTGGGAAAAATAATTCTGTCTGCAATAGACGACAGGATATTGGGAGTATAGCAGCGATTACGCGTAGGTGTAGGTGAACAAATTCGGATGAGTAAACATGTCCATCGATTTAACAAACACACTGCGGCGACCTAAATTCCAACCAAACTTTTCAAACTTATTGAATTCGATGGCAGGAAATTATCTAAAACCGCGCGTTATTCTGAAGGTACCATAATTTTATGTGTGCATTTATTTGTGTTGGCACGTATGGGGACACAGAAATATTCCTTTAGTAATGGTCCAACTGCTGATATGACAGTGGTTAAAATTTGTTAGAGGATAACAACAAACCCCACCACGTCCATCTACATCGCCAACCCTTTAAAAATTCGAGGGTGAATATGTTTTATGGTAAAATTTTGATTCTCATCCAGGTAAAAGTGGTTAAATTTTTTACGATTTTCTTGTAATAAATTCATAATATTGTCCCCAATATTTTTTTTTATTTTAATATTTTTGGGTTTCCTGACATTTTTTTTTCTTTTTTGGCTTTTTGTATTTTTGCATAACATAACCACAATTAAGTAATTTTAATATTTATAACTGCTAGAAAGGATATTGGGGAAAATAGTGTATGATTTTTGATAACAATTTAATTTTTGAATTATTATTAATATTTAGTTTTTTGTATGTGGGAGTAAAAACAGAAACCATAACCTAGAAGGCTTTTTGCCAGTCGAATAGTTACGGTTTTGTAAATTTTCCAATAAATTTAGTGAAAATTTTTTTTTTTTTAATTTTAAATTAACTTTTATGAAATGGGTTTGAACAGCATCCTATCGAATTTGGATGCAAAATAACCCCCCACATACTATATGAATCCAAAAAAGTTTGACCAAAGGTTTTTTTCTTTTTTCAAAGAAAATAGTTTCCATTTTGATTATTTGAATCTTAATTAATACATAAGTTCAACTTTAAAAAATAAAAAACTTACGGGAAAAGGGAGAATATCTCAAGATTTATGAACTTTTTTAGTAGAAAAATTAAATACCAAAGAAAAAGTTCATAAAAAAAACTGAACGAAATATTTCGGTTTTCATTGTTGTTAGAATTTATTTCCCTTTTTCTGTGAAAGGGTGTGTTTTTATATTTAGCTCTACCATTTTACTTGTACAAGTAAACGTCTGCGTCTGTGTGTATATGTTAGGGCTAAAGAAACGAAGACACACAGTCCCAAACAACCCTAAAATGAAGTAATTCGGATAAGGCGCCATAAAAACGAATACAATCGAAGCGAATTTGAGAAAAGGGATAGGAAAGCTCGTATGAATTGCATTCGATTTGAATCGCAATAGAAGAGACTGCACTGATACAGAAATACTTAAGCCAACACAACCAAACATGGTGAGAGTCTTCCTTTTTCAATTAGTACACAAAACCGGGAAGAATTTCGACTCCATGCGGTTGGGGCTGACTGGCTATCCTTGGAACATTTCATTTAGTTTGCAACTTTTAAACAAGTTTTTGTGGCCTAAAATTAAAGAACTTTTCCATGTTGCTCTAAATTTTCTTTATTATTCTTAAATAGAAATTGTACATTTCTGGGAGAGAGAAATTTTTTCCACAAAAGTACTAAGCAATTCAAATGAAACTAAAACAATACCAAGAAAAACCAGCAAATTTCTTTTCTATTAGTCGAAGAATAAGAAATTTTGCGCAAAAAATGGTTCTTATAAAAATGAATATCTCTAACGATGTGATTTATCTACGAAAAACAAAAAATATACGAAAACTATTATCAGTGCACACCAGCAAAAATTTTAAGTATCGAAAAAATAGAAACTTTTCCATATCTGGAGGGGTTTTTACTGGAGTACATTTTTTAGATTTTTTTTCATATTATCTGAATTAAATGGAAAATCATTTGCAAAATATCCTAGAAACAATATAATAATTTTTAACTATTATTCAAAGTCTTCCACACGATACGATTCGCCTTGGTAAAGTCTAACCAATTAAATTTGTTTTAATTTTTAGAAGTATTAAATTTTAATCGTTTTTTTGTTATAGTCCACATTTTTTATGGATTGGAACAATTTTTTAGGTATGAAAATTTGGCTCAAAAAAATTTTTTAAGTTTAATTATTTTTTAGGTCAAAATATTTTTTAGGTCAAAATTTTTTTAGATCAAAATATTTTTAAGACCAAATATTGTTCAGTTCAGAACATGTTTGAAAACAAGAAAACTTTTTTAATATGCGAGTATTTTTTAGGTCAACAAATTTTTTTAGATAAGAGAAAACATTTTGTAGGTGAGAAAATATTTTAAGAATTATTTTGGAAATCCAAAATTTTTAGGTCAATATATTTTGTAAGTAAAAATACCAATTTTTAGGGCAAAATATTTTGTAAGCCCTAACATTCTTAGGTCAAAACATTTTTATAGGTCAAAAAAAATTTAGAGGAAAATATTTTCTATTTATAATGTTCAATAAAACAAACAAAAATTAATATAGACAGACCTAAAATGCGCTTTTGCTTTGATAAAGTCTAATCAATTAAATTTGTTTTAATTTTTAGAAATATTAAATTTTTAGGTCAGAACATTTTTCTAGGGTAAATCGTTTTTTTTGTTACAGTCCACATTTTTTATGGATCGGAACAATTTTTTTTAGGTCTGAAAATTTGGGTTAAAAATATTTTTCAAGCTTAATTATTTTTTAGGTCAAAATTTTTTTTAGGTCAAAATATTTTTTAGATCAAAATATTTTTAAGACCAAATATTGTTCAGTTCAGAACATGTTTGAAGGTAAACAATTTTTTTAAGGCAAAGTATTAAACAAGAAAACTTTTTTAATATCCGAGTAACTACAACATTTTGTAGTTGAGAAAATATTTTAAGAATTATTTTGGAAATCCACATATTTTTAGGTCAATATATTTTGTAAGTAAAAATACAAATTTTTTAGGGCAAAATTTTTAGATCAGAAAAAGTTCTAACATTCTCTTAGGTCAAAACAATTTTATAGGTAAAAAAAATTTAGAGGGAAATATTTTCTATTTATAATGTTCAACAAACAAAAATTAATATAGACAGACCTAATAGGTCCTAATATTTTTGAGGTCTGAAAAATTTGGCTCAAAAATTAATTTCAAGTTTAATTGTTTTTTAGGTCAAAATATTTTTAGGTCAACATATTTCATAGGTCAAAATACAAATTTTTTTTGGGCAAACATTTTTTTTCTCCGATAATTTTTTTCAAAAAAAATTTTTTTTTGTAAAATTTATAATTTTTTTTGGAATTTTTTGGAAAAAAGTCAGAAAACTTTTAAATCAAAATAAATTGACGAGGCAAATAGTAAGTAAAAATCCAAATACCTTTATTTTAGGTCAAAACACAAATTTTTTTGGGTAAAATATTTTTTTGGTCCGAATCTTTTGTTTAATCTGAAAACATTTAGAGATCATAACTTATCGTTATGGCAAAATATTTTGTAGGTCAGAAATTATTTAGATTAAAATATTGTTTAGGTCAAAAATGTTTTAGGTCACAAAATGATTCTAAATCATTATATAGACCTAAGGTGTGCTCTTATTATAATAAAATGTTGATTAAATTATTTTTCTTGATCAGATTTTCTTAGCCTAAAAAAACTTAGCCTATTAAATGATTTCTAGACTAAACTAAAAACAAAATATACTATTAACAAAAAATTTTCATTAAAAGATTCAAGTGTACAGAATATTCATCAGACCGATTAAAACTTTGAACATAAAAAATTTAGTTACAGACAAAAACTATAAATTTTTATATATTATTTTATGGAATATTTTTTAAAGGTTTTAGGTATTTAAAATCGGAAAAAATTATTTTCGAAGAATTACTTCTTATTCCTAAAAATGAAAACTTTTCGAGTTAAAGTAAAATTCGTTTTTGAAAAGTGAGAGTTTTTCTATTTCATTTTTTCTGGCACATTCTCAGACATAATTATTGTAATTTACACCATGTAAGTTTTAAAATATTAGAAGAAATTATTGCTAATAGTGAATTCGAAATATTTTAAAGAACCTAAATATACTCCCACGAACTAATATCAACTTTTGCAATTCGTTTAGTAGAATTAACTTTTATCAATAATTACCATAAAAAAAAGAGAGTGTCATCATTTATCAGTTATTTATTGAAATTGGTCCGAAAAGTTTACTCTTAATTTCAAAGTTAAATGGAGAAAAATGTCAAAGAATTTCTTGCCCTTTAAAATGTTACCAAATAAGACGAGCAGCAGGTAATGAATACCAATCGACCGATTTTAACGAAATTCCAATAGAAATACTGCGGGGCAAAAAAAGAAGAAAGCAATCATTTCGAATACGAATTTATAGAGTCTAGTATACATTATACAATATAATAAACACAGTGTAGGAGTACATTTGAACTTTACGCGTTCACCCAATTTATTACCTTTCTAATCGAGATGAAGAACATTAAAAGTTCAAAGTGTTAATTTGCGGTGTATTATCGAACGCCAAAATAGAAGGTGGAATTACAAGCAAAAGTGAAAATTAAAAATGAATTTCAACTTTTGTAAGAAATTAAATTCTACAAAATTATGTAATTTATTATATTTAATATTTAAAAAAAGAAAAAAAACAAAACAAAATCAACATTTCCTATTGGTTTCTGTGTGCATGTGTTTATAATTTATTCGAATTATTTTTAATATTATTATTATAAAAGCATTTTGAAATTGGAAAAAAAATTTCCACCAATTACTCAGAAGGTAATTAATTCGAAACAAGAAATTTCTATCATTGCAAAAGTTAAACTGAAAATGAAAACTTTTTCGTTTGAGGCTTAAAAAGCTTATCACATCACATCACGACGTGTGATAGGAGTACTGAGAATTAATTTAATTTTTACAACGTTTAATGATTAAATAATCACAAGATTTTTAAGGTCGATTCTCATTATCAACGCAACATAATTCACTAAACGTCAAATAATCGATTATTTTAATTACTAAAACAATTTAAAAATTAATTCGGCAAAATAATTGAAGAATTGTAAAAGTTCAGATTTATTTTTTGGTTAAAAATCACTCTAAGACTATTTTGTACTGTGCGCCATCTGTTGGCAAGAAAATTTATACCAATGGTTTGGAAGAAATTTAACGCCATCTGTTGGCATGAAAACGATTTTTGATTTTGCTTAATATTTTCATCTCTAAAAATTATAAAATAAAAGCAAAACATCTCAGCAAGGAGAAGAAAAACACTAATCGTCTGAATATGACAAAGGGGTTAGGAGAGGGTGGTTAGGAGAGGGTGGTTTGGAGAGTGATGTTTTGGAGAGGGGTGGTTTGGAGAGGAGTGGTTCGGAGGGGGGTGGTTTGGAGAGTGGGTTTGCAGAGAGTAGAGTTTGGAGAGTGCAGTTTGAAGAGTGGAGAGTGGAGTTTGAAGAGTGGAGAGTGGAGAGTGGAGTTTGAAGAGTGGATAGTGGAGTTTGGAGAGTGGAGTTTGGGGAGTAGTTTGGAGAGGGGTTTAAAGTGTGGAGTTTGGAGTGTGGAGTTTGGAGTGTGGAGTTTGGAGTGTGGAGTTTGGAGTGTGGAGTTTGGAGTGTGGAGTTTGGAGTGTGGAGTTTGGAGCGAGGGGTTTCAAGAGGAGCGTTTATAAGAAACAGCCACTCCTGAAAAGAGAGATAAAAGTATACTTTTGGCCGCGCAGTGCCGTAGGACGATTTAGGCAAGCCAGGGAGAGCATTTCCATCTAAGGCTCTCCCAACCAGCTCGTTGGTCGGCTTCATTCCTTTTTTTTTCTCTGCTCTTTTTCTATATTACAATATTTTTTTGGTGTTTCCTTTGGGGCTCAAACTCCTGAATTCTTTTTTACTCCTAATTTTTTCTTGTTCTTTAAAAATAATTTTTTTTCCGATTGTTTTGCGATTATTTATTTTTGGTTTTTGATTATCCATTTTTATTTTCGCGACTTTTTACCTTTCCTCCTATTCCCTATTCCTCTCCCAATTCGGGGTTTTTTTTTGGGATTTTTCTTCTAGTTTTTCTTTTATAATTTCGTTTTCCTCTTTCTTCGTTCATTTTTTAAAAGTATTTTCTCCCCTCTCCTCTCATGGAGAACTGAAAACCCCCTCGGGTGTCTTCATTATCCCCTTTATGTTTTTGGCATGATATTTTTTTGCTTATGGTGGGTGTAAGAGCATATCTCAGCACCAATGTGGAACCCCCCACAATCTTCCCAAGAAGTTAGCTTCGAGCATACCTAACTGAAAAATGTGCTCTCTGAGTATGGTCGTCCTTTTTCCATACTCCTGTTGAACTAAACATTCCGAAAAAAATTCTGCATCCCTTTCAATCACCCAAAAATACCTTTCACAGTATTTTTTTCCAAACCACAACACTTTTTTTGGGGTTGCAAATCTGTGCATTTTTAAAATTTTCTGGTACGGGTCTCAAAAGATAGATCTCCCAGGTCCTATATTTTTGCATTTAGGCGGTATTTGAGGGAAACTGCAATAAAAAATAACATTGAAAATAGTTTTTTTTTAAATAAAATAGCACAAAATACTTCATTTTCCATTCATTCAATCGAATATGGGCTCTGCCCGAAAGGACTTGGTAGAGTGGCTGGCTCTCAGAGAAATTTTTCATTACTTTTGGATTGGGAATGAAAAAAAATTCGAAAACACAACATAATAAAAGTTACGCCTTTGTACGAGAATGAGCCGCATTCAAGTTAAAAGTAGATTATTTACTTTGTCTCCTCTCCCCTTACTTCCCTTAAACCAGAATACATTCCAAAGAAATCCTTTTATTATACATTATAACATAAAATGAAGTATTATCCTTTGTCTTGCAGTTTTTTTTTTTTTTTTTGTATGATTTCTCTCTTTCTGTGTTCGGATTAAATCTTTTCTTTACTTTACTCTCAATCTTATATTAACAAATCCTTGTAAGCCCGTTTATTCTCTTCCAACTTTATTTTTTTAACGCATAACTATAAGTTCATTTTCATATTTTTTTATTATTAGATAGAAAAGTTTATTAAGAACAAAAAGAAAGTACAAATTCTACTTATTTACTAAATATTACAGAAGATTTTAGATTTTCATATCTTTTTTTTTGGTAGTGAATATTTATTTGAAGAAAAAAAAAGAAAGTTGAACTTTTTCTTTTTTATATATTTTCTAATTTAGATAGTTAACAGTAAAATCGTTTGAGGTGACGTTCACTTCACCCTCTCATCCAAGGAGGAAAATACAAATACTACACAATCACTTCTGTTTCTTCTTATTATGTTCATTAGTAATGGGGGGAAACTGCATAGTAACTAGCAACTATCAACTACTAAAAACTTACAATTACTTACTTCTCATGCCCTGAAACGAAGACTGGCATTTGTGAATGCATTTTTCTGTCGTCGCCTCTTTGACTCCATTCAACTTTCAACAGCATACAATATTATTATAGACGGTTCTGTTAATTACATTCAATTTTTCAAACTAAACTCACATAAATTTAAGGTCAAAAATTGAAAGAAAATTCTTACATGTTCGTTTATTCCATCCCATGCACTTCTTTTCTTGCACATATGTTTAACGAGTGCATTTCTCATTAAGTGAATTGATAGTAGAATTTCCTTTCTTTTTTATCACCATCTGAATATAGTCGATTGTTCATTTGCCGCCCTCTTCAATTTTCCAATTGTACCACACCACCAACAAGACAACAAGACAAGTCACTGCACAAAGAACGAACGATGATATCTTATGTTTATAAACATTCTCTTGCTACGGTTCGTTAGTGTGGAATATTATTTTTCTTTAAGGAATTATTTATAAATTGTATAAACAAACAAGAATTGTTTATGTTTAGCAGTAGGGACAACGGTTTTTTCTTCTTATAACTTCAATCAATGTGATTTTATTAGAAGTTAATAACAGAAAGCGTTTGTGTTTAATGATTTGACGTTTATAAACATTCCGGGTTATCCACCAAGCGGCATTATTTGACAACTGTCTGAAAAAATATACTATCCTAAATAGTCTAGAACAACCGGTTTTTTATGCTGATTTTTCGTGAAATGCGTAAAATTTCCGTATGTTGGGCACTGAATATCCACATGTGCCTTTAGAGAAGCCAGTGACTGTCTGGTGTGCATTTTTGGTCTAAAAGATGTGGTTGGTCCGTATTTCTTTGAAAATGAAAAAGGGAAAACTGTAACAGTCAATTCGTCAGCGCTATGGCCCTATGATAATTGACTCCATTTGGCCTGAACTATAGATAGGTTTGAATAAAACAATGCGAGAAGCCACACAACAAGACAAACTTTGACTTTATTGCCCAACAAAGTTCCCAGAACGCATAATTTCGTAATTTGTTAATGTCAATTGACCTCCAAGATCGTGCGATTTGACGTTGTTGGAATTTTTCTTGTTTGTACGCAGACAATACTCAGAGACTTAAGAGCCATTTAAAAACCAACATCCGTCAACTAATGATCGAATTACAGATCGAAATTGGCGAAAAATTCATCAAAAATTATCTCAAAAAAATCAAGTCCTGCAAGAGAAGTGTCGTGGCGGCCATTTAAATGATTAAATGGCAGGGTTCTAGCTATAATATTGAAATAAAATCGATTCAAATTTGATTTGATACTATGTTTGGGAAAGAGTTATGCCGAGGAGTATTTTTAAATATCTCCCAAGCTTTTGATCGTGTGTGGCATCCTGGACTCCTCTCAAGAGCTTTCTTCCTTCAACCTTATCATAAATTCACATCTCTTCCAACGTCATTTCCAGGTTGCAATTAACTCAGAGTCCTCAGAAATATTGCCCGAAAAGTTCTCAGAACGAGTAATTACGTAATTTGTTGACGTGAATTGGCCTCCAAGATCGTGCGATTTGACGTTTTTGGAATATCTTTTGTTTTTACGCAGACAGTACTCAGAGACTTAAGTCATTTAAAAACCAACATCCTTCAACTAATGTTCAAATTACAGATCGAAATGGGCGAAAAATTCATCAAAAAATTATCTCAAAAAGATCAAGTTCTGCAAGAGAAGTCTCGTGGCGGCCATTTAAATGATTAAATGGCAGGGTTCTAGCTATAATATTGAAATAAAATCGATTCAAATTTGATTTGATACTATGTTTGGGAAAGAGTTATGCCGAGGAGTATTTTTAAATATCTCCCAAGCTTTTGATCGTGTGTGGCATCCTGGACTCCTCTCAAGAGCTTTTTTCCTTCAACCTTATCATAAATTCACATCTCTTCCAACGTCATTTCCAGGTTGCAATTAACTCAGAGTCCTCAGAAATATTGCCCGAAAAGTTCTCAGAACGAGTAATTACGTAATTTGTTGACGTGAATTGGCCTCCAAGATCGTGCGATTTGACGTTTTTGGAATATCTTTTGTTTTTACGCAGACAGTACTCAGAGACTTAAGTCATTTAAAAACCAACATCCTTCAACTAATGTTCAAATTACAGATCGAAATGGGCGAAAAATTCATCAAAAAATTATCTCAAAAAGATCAAGTTCTGCAAGAGAAGTCTCGTGGCGGCCATTTAAATGATTAAATGGCAGGGTTCTAGCTATAATATTGAAATAAAATCGATTCAAAATTGATTTGAAAATATGTTTGGAAAAGAGTATCGCCCAGAAGTATTTTTAGATATCTCCCAAGCTTTTGATCGTGTCAGGCATCCTGGACTCGTCTGCACTCCTCAAGAGCTTTCTTCCTTCAACCTTATCATAAATTCATATCACTCCCAACGTCATTTCCAGGTTGCAATTAACTCAGAGTCCTCAGAAATATATCCTAATTTAGCCGGAGTTCCACAAGGCAGTATCTTTGGTCCTATTTTATATAATATTTATACTCATGACATCCCATCTGATCCTAATACTATCATTGCCACCTATGCAGATGATACGGCCTTACTTACTACCCAAACAAATCCCACCATAGGTTCCAACAATCTTCAATCCTAGTTTAAGAGATGGAAAGTGAGGTTAAATTAACAGAAAAGTGCTCATATTACTTTCACTTTTTGCCAAGGAGAACCTACAACATAATTCCGCAATATGATAAAGTAGGTTATTTGAGCTTTTAACTGGACAAGAGATTAACATGGACGCCACATACTAGACTGATAAAAATTGAAGCTAACATACTTCTTAGACTACTCGACAAACGCTCTAAACTAACAATTATAAAACCTATTTGGACTAATGGAATTCAACTTTGGGGTGGGGTTCAACGAAACGTTCCAATTCCTATCCCGTCCAGGCTTTACAATCCAAGATCCTCCGTCAAATTGTTTATGCTCCTCCCTCCCCCCCTTTTATGCTCGTAACAACGTAATATATTATGATCCAAATGTGTCCTTTGTTCAGGACCTGTGCATTTTTGGCTATAAAAAATTGAATCCTCTCATCATAATTCCCTTGTGAGAGAGAATTATCCTGTACTGCCCTCCTCGGAAACACTCATCGGAGATTTAAGATACAAGAGCCTAGAGATATTCTAGAAGAATCTAACTTCTATTAGTTAGAGAAACGCCGATAGGTGTTTACTGCCACTTCATGATGCATAAGATTGTATGTAGATTAATAAAACTCCATGACCACATTTGTGACAATTTTTATATTTTTTAGTTTTTTTCTTTAGGGAGGGTGGAATATTTCTCTTTTCAGATCATGCTTATAAACATTTCGCTACAATATTTTAATATAACCTGCCCGGCAAAGTATTTTCTTTTAAAATAGAACCAAATCTATAGAAAAAAAATTATGATTTAATTCTATCCATTCGATCTCGAATCAACTAGCCAAAAAAATTTTAATCCATCATTATTCTTGTCCAATTAATGCAATCACTGTTAGTGAGTTTTGTTTATAAACATTTTGTATACTGTGGAACCTATTCTGCCATAGATGTGAATGAATATTTAAATTTTTTTTCTCTAGTTTAAAGAAAATTACTACATTTCCAGTGTAATCAGATAAATAACAAACGAACATCTTGCTGTAAATCTGTTTGGTTAGATTTTCATTTTAAATAATTATCTAGTAACGAATATTAAATGGCATTATTTTTCTGAAACTCAAGAACAACAAGGTTCGATAGACTCGTGGGAGAATATTTTTACTTATTCAAAGATACAAACTACATTGTAGATAGTATCTTCGTATCTTCACTATGCCACTCTCAGTATACCAATCAGGTATTTAGATCCCGGTCACAATTCAATTTTAAAATATCTTTTCTATTGTATGTTGGAGAAAATATATTTAAAAAAAAAAATATTTTTAAAAAATCATTCATCCGCTGCCATAATTAGAGTGTATCGGATTTATTTATTTCTGAATTGTGAGAATAGAAATACTCGATAGCACCATGTGAGGTGATGATGGAAAAAATTCCCAACCATTTGCAATTTTATTCAATTTTTTGCAAACACAAACTGAAATTATTAAAAAGATACTAAACAAATAGTCAAGGCAAGAATGCAGAGGTCTGTCGTTTTGCGAAATAATATGTGGACTTCTTTTTCTAGCTTTTACTTTAATTTACAGGAAAAATAGAACAGCTTGTAATAAATGAAAATACCTTTAAGGATAAATATTCCCACATTATTTTTTCTAACAATTTTTTTTTAGAGATTTTCTTTTTCTTTGTATTAGAAAATCCGAGAAATTGCGCTCGTAGTGTCGGTAAAGATTTTTTATTGTAAGTAGCATTATCGACAGGAAAGCTGTCTAAATTTCAGCTCGATAGCGTAGGTCAATTTCTATCGTCGATTAAAGTTAACGACATTTATTTGTGCATAACAATGGAAAAAGGCGAGTTTAGGGCTGTCATCAAACATCTCCATTTGAAAGGCTTAAGCCCGAAAGAAATCAAAGCCGAGTTGGATGCAGTTAATGGCACATCTGCACCTGTGTTTGCGACGGTTTACAATTGGGTGAATGAATTTAAACGTGGCCGTTCATCCACAAAAGATGAACATCGTTCAGGACGCCCAATTGAGGTGTCTACTCCTGAAATCATCGACAAAATCCACGATCTGATTTTGAACGATCGGCGAATTAAAGTGCGCGAATTAGTTGAGGCCACGGGCATATCACAAGGTACAGTCGCTTCAATTTTGCATGAAAAATTGTCTGTGAAAAAAATTTCGGCAAGATGGGTGCCGCGTTTGCTCTCAGAGGAGAATAAGCGCAATCGTGTAGTGGACTCTGAGGCTATGTTGGCACACTTTCATCGCAATCCTGCCGAATTCCTTCGTCGATATGTCACTGTGGATACACTACTGTACACTCCAGAAACGAAGAGACAGTCATCACAGTGGATTTTCAAGGGTGAACGGGCTCCGAAGAAGGCAAAAACTGTGCCATCGACCGGCAAGGTGATGGCCACAGTCTTTTGGGATCGACTACTTGGAAAAAGGAAAAACAATAACAGGAGCGTATTACGCGTCGTTATTGCAACGGTTGAGCGAGGAAATCAAATAGAAACGCTCCCATCTGAAGAAGAAAAAAATCCTCTTGCATCAGGACAATGCGCGTGTGCACACCTGCGCTGTTTCCATGGCCAAAATTGTGGAATTGAGAATGGAATTGTTGCATCATCCCGCTTATTCAAAAGATTTGGCCCCGAGTGACTATTTTCTTTTCCCCAATCTGAAGAAATGGCTTGGCGGACGACGGTTCACTTCCAACGAGGACGTCAGTGCTCAAACGGATGAGTATTTTGCAGAACTTCCGAAATCCTATTTTTTGGACGGGATAAAAATTTTGGAAAAACGGTTGGAAAAGTGTATAGAGCTAAAAGAAGATAATGTTGAAAAATAAAATTTTTTTTTTTTTAAAAACCGTTTTTTTCCATCTTTTTCTAAGGACTTATTGAACGATCCTCGTAGTTTATCTTGAAAAAAAATGGTCGATAGTATCAAATATATATAATTTTTATATCTGGTAAAGACCATTTTCTTCAACGAAATAGCGAGCGAAGCAGAAGCCGCTGCACACCGGAGCAATATCCGCAGTGTCTATGCATCAATTCGCAAACTATCCGGAAAAATAACACCCTCACTGCCACCACTTAAGGACAAAGACGGTCAAACTCTCTCCACGGATGAAGAACAACTTGACCGCTGGAAGGAATTCTTCTCAGAATCCCTTTCAATAGCTCCAGAATTCCATCCTCCTCCTACAGTTATGCGCAGAAACCCACGAAGATCCATCCCAACAACACCGCCTACGATTACGGAGATCACAACAGCAATCAATAAGCTTAAGTACAGCAAAGCACCCGGACCTGACAACCTGGCCCCAGAAGTTCTGAAGTTTGATCCACCACTGCTGGCCTCGCTGTTGCATCCTATAATCGCAAAAGCCTGGACACAATGCCACTTCCCGGACAGCTGGAAAGAAGGAGTAATTATCACCATCCCGAAGAAAGGTGACCTTGGCGATTGCAAAAACTGGAGTGGAATCACTCTGCTGAACACCATCCAGAAGCTAATCGCATCAATCATCCTGACTCGCATCACTCCAACAGTGGAAAGTACCCTCCGCAACGAGCAGTCTGGCTTTAGACCAAACCGCTCCTGTATTGATCACATCAACAGCCTAAGAATGATCATTGAACAGTCGAACGAATGGAACAGCCCGCTCTATCTGCTCTTCGTTGACTTCGAAAGAGCCTTTGACATGATTTCTCGCGACGCCATCTGGAGTGCTCTGGATGAACTGGGCATCCCGCAGGCCATCATCGATCTTATCCGAGAACTATACCGCGAGGCCCCGTATGGAGTACGTTTCAAGGGACGAAACAGCGATACATTCAACATCTCGAGAGGAGTCAGGCAGGGTTGCATAATCTCGCCTATCCTCTTCATAATCGCCCTAGACCTAGTCCTTCAACGCACTAACAACACAGCCGGCAACGGTATCCAGTGGACACTGTGTGAGAAGCTCCACGACCTGGACTACGCCGACGACATTTGCCTCATGTCCCACACCTTCAACGGCATTCAGGAGAAACTGAATGCTGTGGCCTCCAACGCCGAAGAAGTTGGGATGAGAATCAACATCAAGAAGACCAAATTGATGAGTATCGGCGCCACCTGCGAGAGACCCTTGATGCTACACGGTACCCAAGTTGAAGATGTCGAAAAGTTCTGTTACCTTGGCCGCATGCTCAGCAAGGATGGTGGAACTGAAATAGACATCCAAACGCGCATCAACAAGGCGCGACAAGCGTACACCTCACTTGGGAACGTGTGGCGTTCCAATCACCTCTCCATAGCACTCAAACTTCGAATATTCAACTCAAACGTCAAGCCAGTCCTGCTGTACGGCTGCGAAACATGGAAAGTAACAGACAGCACGACTCGTGAACCTCAGGCATTTGTGAACAGATGCTTGAGGCGTATAAGCATGATCTTCTGGTCGAACTGGATAACGAACGATGAGCTGCTTCTTCTCACGAAGCAAATACCCCTGCTAGATAACATCAAACGCAGGAAATGGAGTTGGATTGGCAACACCTTGCGAAAACCACCTACGGACATAGCAAGGATGGCACTAGATTGGAACCCACAGGGCAATCGCAGCAGAGGACGTCCAAGGACCACTTGGAGAAGATCAGTCGAGCGCGAACACCAACAAACTGGCAAATCATGGTCGGAAGTAAAAGGGCTAGCTCAGGACAGAAGCAGATGGAGAGAGTTCACAGAGTCTCTAGTGCCGCTATATGCTCCATAGGAGTGACTGTATTCTCATGTCTATGTGTAACATAGAAATAAAAACCTTAAAAAAAAAAAAAAAAAAAAAAAAAAAAAAACATTTTGCGGATAGAGACTTAAGCCCGCTGCTTTACACGATGCTATTTTGCGTACTTTTTTTCTTGCTTGCTGCCGTATCCGTTGCGATGTATAGAAATTACGTCACTTCTTTAGAAACAAGATTTCAGATATATAACCGCGTCTATTTTTCGTTCTACTTTTGCTACTATTTTAATGAGGACCAATCGAAAAGTAATATCTTGTCATGTGGGGACACAAACGTAGTCATTTGGCTAGAAATCCAACTTTAAAAAAAATGCATCGTTTAAAACCAACACACATAAAAACCATCACAAAATCAAGCTCCGCAGCCAGTCTGAATGTAGCAACAAAAGAAGTACGAAAAATAGCAGACGAGTTTAGAAAACGAAAATCAATAATTATTGATATTTATGATTATTATATTGTTAGGACCCTGCCGATGAAAACTCTTACATATCTCCGATGCCTTTATGGTAATTTTTGATGATTTTTTCGTATATTTCAAGTTGTTATTCGATAGAGTCTTAGGTTGGAGCAGCATTTTTATCTACAAAAAAAAGTCCAACGGCATCAAATATTGCAGACCAATTGTAATCACCAAATGTCAAAATTAAGTGCTCTGGGAAATTCCTTGCAAAAAAAAGTTTAAATTTGTTGGGTTGTGTGGTTTGTAATGCCTTTTTGTTGAGATCACAGATGGTCCAGACTGAAATTATTAAGTTCAGACACAAAAAAAAAATAATAGTAACGATCTTTCCTCCTTTATTTTTAAATAAATACGGTCCAATGCCACTTTCAGACTAAAAATTTCACGAATACAAGGACTTTGCCTCACAGTCACTTGTGGGTTTTAGAGCCACATATACGATAATTTTGCCGAGCGCAAAATTTAAACCTTATCGCTGAGACGATATTAACGCGCATATTTGCTTAACACCTGTCAAATAAGAGAACTGTATTTTCCGAACCACGAAATGGATAATCTGTTCTGCGTCCTGGTCGGCACAATCGCTCTATCGAATAGGGGGGGGGGGGGGGGGTGCGTGGGGGCTACGTTATCTTCTCCAGCCATAAATTACAATGGGACGTGCCTTATCCTCTGCTGTAGACTATCCGGCAATGTCTCCCTCCTAATTCTAGGCTATTAAGGCTATTGAGTCGTAGTATTGCCCATAGATGGCGTTATTGAATAGTCAGAGCCACATATACGACAATTTTGATTTTTAATGTATCCCACCTTATAGCAGACGCGAGTTTAGAAAACGAAAATCAATAATTATTTTAGCACAGCGACATTTGCATTGGCTTGACAAATTTTAAACTTTAGGCATCAAACAAGCTCAAAGCATAAAATAAATGCTCAGTTGTGGTTTAAATCAGTTTTTAACTAATTAAATCTTAATTTTTTTTTTTAAGTTCATAATGTAAAAGTGGATATTTTAGTTAATTAAACTAAATATCCGCTGTCCTCTTATTATTCAGCGATTTTATTCTCTTCTTGAGCCATTTTACGATATGAGACTTAAACCCACTTTACATGACGCTTTTTTTCGTACTTCTTTTCTTGCTTGCTACCGTGCTCGCTGAATTTTAGAAATTACGTCACTTCTAGGCATTTGTTCACAGCTAG